>JANAVB010001998.1:207500-864887 GCA_029216955.1 Iris pallida | reverse complement strand
TGCTTTTATAATAAAATCATTTTTGAATTACATTTACATTGTCATTATACCAATGAATGCCATTTTTATAATAACTCTCCCAACTTCTTCTGCCATTTATTGGCAAAATTTAACAACTCTAACTCATGCGCCAAGTGGCAGTCACTTTTATTGTCATTAACTATGAATCTGCCATTTATATGCCATTAATACCAATAAATTCTTCCATTTATATGCAATTTTATTCCTAATGAATCTACCCCTTCGGATTATATTCTCCGTTTTATCTGGAACGGAGAAGGAATTCTCCGTTTACTTAAACGGAGAATAACTTTCCCGTTTAAATTAATCGTTAAGGATTCTATTCACCGTTTATTTCGGAACGGATAATAACATTCTCCGTCTATCTTAAAACGGAGAATAACATTTCCAGTGGTAAAATACATTAAAATGTTCATTCGCCATTTTATTTAACGGAGAATGACGTTCTCCGTGTCTTTCAAACGTAGAATGTTATTCTCCGTTTAGTTTGAAAAGGAGAATGAAAATGAGCTTGATGAGAATATGACGAGGTTGGTATGGGCTAAGAAGACTACAATGATGAGGTTTGGTAATGGCTAAGAATTAGATTTCAAGAGAACTTCTGTCTTTTATAATGTCTGCTCTGCTGTCTTTTTAATAAATCCTTTTTGAGTTACATTTACATTGTGAAAACCACGAAAAGTTTAACTTTTTGAGTTACATTTATATTATGAAAGTCTAAAATACTACATAAAATCCTACTATCAAGAAAAAGTTGAATGTGAGCTGCGTGCGGGCATCACAGAGCAATGGAACTCCTTGAGGCAAAGGAATTCCTTGAGGCAAATCACTTCATCGTACATCGTCAAGCAATGGAACTCCCTGAACAAAGGAACTTCGTGCATAGTCAGCAATGGAACTCCATGAACAAAGGAACTTCGGCATAGTCAAGCGAATCAAAGTGCGAGCGCTTCGACAGAGTGTGGGTCGACAATAAATCCAAAACGAGGCACATCTCAATTGAAATCTTCGACTGTCAAGGAGGAGTGTTGTTCTCCGTCGTCTTTCAGTTCGTGTCCACATGGTAGATGTTCTTCATCGTGTATCGTCAGAGCATAGGAACCGTTGGATGACTCCTTAAGGCAAGTCACTTCATCGTGCATCGTCCGAGAAAAGGAACTCACTGAGGCAAAAGAATTCCTTGAGGCAGAGCACCGTGCAAAGGCATTCTTCTTCATCCTGGAATATGTCGAAGAAATAAACTCCTTGCGGCAAAGGAACACCGTGCATAGTCTGAGCCAATCAACGTGCGGGCGCTTCGACAGAGCGTGGGTTGGCAATAAATCCAAACCCAGGCACATCTCAGTATTCTGAAGGACTTCACCACCATGCAGCATCGGACCAATGGAATACGTTGAAGAAATAAGCTCCTTGCGGTAAAGGAACATCGTTCATAGTCCGAGCCAATCAACGTGCGGGCGCTTCGACAAAGCGTGGGTTGGCAATAAATCGAAAACCCAGGCACATCTCAGTCTTCTGAAGGACTTCACCACCAAAGCTTCTTCGAACGAGGAGATCGACAACCAAGAGGAAAGCGTCTTGCCAAGGCGGGGGATCGGTAGAGTCCATCTCCACAAGAAAAGCTAAGTGAGATGAGAACAAACTCTCCCTACACTACTCTGCCATTATAGGCATGGAATAACTCGGACTCATGCGCCAAGTGGCAGCCACTTCGAATTCAATTCAATTAATTTCCATCAATACCAATGCATCTGCCCCTTCTCAAGTAAAGCTAAGTAAGACTAGAACAAACTCTCCTAAATACTGCCATTTATATGCCATTAATACTAATAAAACTGCCCCTTCGAATTCTGCCAACTTTGATACCCCCTACTGTATAGAAATGTTTTTTTCTTGATACAGTAGGGGGTATCAAAGTTTTGATACCCCCTATGTATGACATGTGGGCCCCTACTGCTTTGTAAAACGTGTAAACATATATATATACACATAAATTTTGAGATGACCCACATGTCATACATAGGGGGTATCAAAACTTTGATACCCCCTACTGTATCAAAGTTTCTCTCCTGTATCAAAGTTTTTTCCCTTTTAAATAGGCCCCATACATAACTTAAAAAAAAGTATAAATAAAACAAAATTTTGTTATAGTCAAGGTTTGAACCAATGACCTCTTAAATACAAGTCTAGCATTATAACCACGACACCACAATAGCAATCTTCGTGTTTTATTAAACGGAGAATAGAATTCTCCGTTTTGAATTACACGAAGAATAACATTCCCAGTGTTAAAAACACATTAGAATGTTCATTCTCCGTTTTAATTTGAAACGGAGAATGATATTCTCCGTTTCATTTGTAACGGAGAATTATATTCTCCGTTTTGAACTGCACGGAGAATGCCGTTCCCAGTATTAAAATGATTGAGGATTCTATTCGCCGTTTAATTTGGAACGGAGAACGGCATTCTCCGTTTAATTTGAACGGATAATAAGATTCCCTGTGTTAAAAACACATTAGAATGTTCATTCTCCGTTTTAATTTAAAACGGAGAATGATATTCTCCGTGTCATTTGAAACGGAGAATGATATTCTCCGTTCTGAACTACACGGAGAACATATTTTCTCCATTTTTGATATTCTCCGTTTGAACTTGGAATTTGATATTCTCTATTTTTATCTAATTGTCTTCTCAAACTTTTGCATTGGAGAAAATATTTTTTATCTAATTGTCTCGTGTGAATGACATCTTGCCACATAAGAATGACATTGTCTTAAGTCAACGACGTTTCATTTTATTCCATTTGCTCTTTGTCGCTATTTCGCTTTCGTACTTTACAATGACAAAAATTGTGACCCTATTTTTTACAAACTCTACATACTCTAGGCTTCGGGATAGGCTGACTTTCTGTAGGCTGGCTTGATTTCCCTTGAGAAGGCCTTCCTTTTGTTGCTACCGGATTTGGCTCTTTTAAAGCTTCATGCACTCCATGAACTGCCTCAGCTACCATTTGTTCTTCTTCACCAATATCGGTCACCATTTCTTTCAACTCCATCAGAACAGACAACATCAACTCCGTTCCCCTCTCTTGAATTTTGCTTGATTTTTTACAATAGTATGTAAACAGATTAACTTGTTCATGAATACCACCATACCTTCTGCTCTTAATACTGTCTGGGTGGATGAATCTTCTTTCTGAGCCAGGTCCGGAGAGATAACTCTCTTTGCAATCCTTGAGCCAACGAGATTTTATCAAGTTCTTTGGAATATCTCCAATTTGTAATCTCTTCATTGCTGAAAAAATATGCCTACAAGGAATCCCCTTGGGCTCCATCCACAAGCATTCACAATTTATGATGTTGTCGGCCGGATCAAATATAACCTTCTGGTTGACACTGTTTGGCGACATATACTTTTGGACAGTGCAAACTTCTGACTCTCTTATGATGTGATAATGGAGAACAGTATATGCATCAGAACGGGTGATTTCCTTCCTTACATCTAAAAATACCATTTTAGTGTAAATTACGGCAAATTTACCTTCTATTACGGCCATGCTAGTTTGATTCACAACTGGTGTTGAGAGTTTATCATTGACATGCTTAGCCATCTGGCCGTAACGTAAGGCTGCCAAACCGTAGTCACAATTTTGAAGGGCCTTCCATAGTGGCAGCTTCTCATTCAAAAACCTTTTCAGAAATGCGTTCATAGATTCACATCTATAATTTATTGCAGTAGAACCGCCAAAATAATTTTCACGTAGGAATGTGTCCGTCCATCGCTCCCTCGTTCTGTACAATGCAGTGGTCCACTCATTGTTCTCTACATTATAATCTGTTAGCATCTGCTGCCAACGGTTTTCAAATTCATCGACTGAATAGTACCTGTTTAGAAAACATGGACAGTAACTAAAGTTGTAATATTGTAACAACAACATTCTTCAAAGTAAAGTAGCAAGTGTGCGATGTACCTTTTAATCAGAAGACTCAGTTTATTGTGAAAACCCTCTCGGTGTACATGTTTGGCAGCATTGTTTAGGATATGCCATGAGCACGTTCGATGAACTGCGCTGGGCATTAAATCCTCAATTGCTTTATTCATGGATCTGCAACCATCCGTGAGAACTGTTACTGGTAATTTGCCATTCATACACTCTAGGAATTTTTCTAGAACCCAAGAATATGTCTCTGCAGTCTCATTATGGATCATTGCAAACCCAAACACACAAGTCATCACATGATTGTTTGTACCCACTAGAACCACCAACGGCATTTGACTTCTATTTGTTTTATATGTAGAATCGAATGCTAGTGAATCTCCAAATAATTCGTAATCGAATCGACATGCACCGTCAGCCCAAAGAGATGGGTCAATCTGGAATCTTCGTCTACCTTGTACGCGTAGAAGAAATCTGGGTCACTACCCTCCTTAGATTGAAGAAATGTAAGTGTTGTCGTAGCATGAACATCGTCTAGTGCTCTACTATCTTGAGCTAGAGCGTTGTATAAATCATTTCTTGTCTATCCAACCTTATCCCAGCCACCTTTCTTCTGGACAACTAAATTCCTTATCTGTCCAGTCCCCATACCTGATTGCTTCATAAGCTTGATTTCTTCCAACTCTGTGGGTGATATCGTACGATGGGTCTCAAAAAAACTGTTTCATAATCATTCGCCAGGTTATAGTTGTGATGTACATAAATTTTTTGACGGACCATATCTTTGTTTTATGGGTGTACCCAATACGAAAAATTGCTTTACAACCACTTCTGCTTTCACTTCTTGGCTCACGAACCCTGTTTGGAGCTTTCTTGTATTTCTTGTGTCTGAATCCCGCATTCGAACAACACCAACTACGGATCATCACCATCCCAGATTTGTTTTTCTTTACCTCGTTCTTTCTTATACCGAAACCATATGCTTTTGAATATATCCGGTAGAATGTCTCTGCTTCTTCAATAGAGTTGAACTGCAGACTGACAATATCTTCTTCTAAGAGATGTTTTGGATCTTTGTTAATGTTGGCAGACTACAATATTTTTTTCATCGTTACTGCATCGAAATCCAATGGAGATTCACCGTCGTCCCTAAGAACAGAATAAAATAAAATAAATATGAGAAATAGATATAAAATATAATGCATTTCTTAAATCCATTAGAAAGGGTGATACGAAATAATATTTCGTTGTTTGCGTTGATGTCGTCGTCGTCGTTATGATGCATTCTTCCATCGTTTTCTTCATCTTGTTCTTTACTGTCTCCTAAGTTAACATCTTCCAAACTTTGCTTATCATCCAAATCATCTGACAGTCCTCTTGAAAGGAAGCTTTCTTCATCGACTAAATCTTCCACACGACGATCACTTTCTCCATGTGACGTCGACATTGAAGAAAATAGAATGTGTTAGAAACCAGCAGAAGAAACGAAGGACAAGAAACAATACAAAAAGAAAGAGTAATGCTATATTCGTACCTCCAAATTATCCCTCTAATATATAGCCCTCCCATCTGATGTGGCATGTTAAATAATAGTGTGTGTCATCTGACATGACTGATGACATGGCAAATTTTAATCCAAAAAGTTAACTACCCAATTTTCTCCATAATAATTTAACGTTAATATCAATGTTAATTTAATGTTAATATTAATTTATGTTAATGTTAAGGTTAATGTTAATATTAATATTATTGTTAATGTTAACGATAATATTAATATTAATGCTAATATTAATGTTAATATTAACTTTAATGTTAATTTTTATTTTTAGTTTTATTTATAAAAAAATTGCCACGTCAGCTGCCAGATCAACATATCACGTCAGCTGCCACGTAAGGATGGACAGTTTGAAAGTGCAATTTGGAGGTACAAAAAGCATTATTTAGGAAGAAACAACTTCCAGCATGGCAACAACACAACCTTTTCGTCTTCCTTGTAAATCCGCCACGTGGCCCTCTTTTGATGGCTCATGAAAAATCTTGAGTGATTCTAGGAGCAAGCATAATTTTAAGAAAACAACTTCCAACAAAACAACTTTCTCGTCTTCTGGGTACATGTATTATTAAATTGTGTAGCTAATAACGCATGAGGAAGCATGCAACAACAATCTCCACGTGGCCCTCTTCTGTAGGATAACGCATGCAGCAGCATTTAATGCTACGAAACCCTATTGTCTTGTTATGTGTTGTGTATCCTATGTGGCATGAGGCAGAAGACAATAACTTGCATAGGCGGCTATATTCACAAATGACAATAAGTTTAAAAAGTCATCTCCAATGCAAAAAAGTATTGAGAAGACAATACAAAGTAATTTTTTACGACTTCCAAGACAACTTTACTCTTCTAATGATATGGTATCAATGTTTATTATTAAATTGTGTAGGATAACGCATGCAGAGCATTTAATGCTATGGGATCTGTTGTGTAAGGAACACAACCTGTGAGAGAGAACCCGAGAGAGAGAGAGAAAGAGAGAGTGTGGGAGATGACTAGATTTTAAACTTAAAATTCAATTTTTGGTTATCATTACTAATAACTAGTTCGCACGTACGAATTTAGACGAACACTAACCGAGCCCCGAGCAACGTGACATCAGCTAGCTAGGTTTCTAATACCGTGGCATTCCTGTTAATTTAAAATTTACAATATTATTGAAACTAATATTAATACTAAAATTTAAAATAGTTTTTTATTTAACATTTACTTAAAACTAGTTAAAGTTAAAACTGCATTCTTTTTATTTAAAATGTAATTGGAACTACAATTAATATTAACATTCGCTTGTCCCGTAGTTTAAGTCGTATTTCACTGCTTCTTGCTTAAGTCTATGCACCCAAAGAACTTGATTGTTCAAGTCGAACGCGTGCACATCACGTTCCCTCGATGCAAGGCTTGACGTAGCCCTTGCTTGTCAAGTCGTTGCACGAACACATTAGAAAAGAGTTTTGTTGGGCTACCGAAGTATAGCAAGCACCGTCCCGTGTCACGTGCATTTGTTAAGCAGTGAAAGGGTGTGAAGGCTACTGGCAATGTCAAGCCATCACGGACTATAGCTGGGTTAGACGACGACCCTTTTGCTGCGGGCCGGATCGGTCCCTTAGCCTAGGAATGGATTGGTTGAAGGAGCAATACACAAGAATAGACTACCATATTGTCAGGATTATTTTTGGTATTCCCGATGAGGCAAAGTTTTCATTTTTCGGTGAGACAGAGTTTTCACCATCGACTTGATTCCAGGGACAGCACCAGGACCGGAGAGACTCTACAGGAAGGCACCTTCAAAGTTGGAAATCTTGTACAAGATGATTGAAGAACTCAGAACCAAAGGATTCATTCGTGCTAGTAGATCGCCTTGGGGAGCACCGATGCTTCTTGTGAAGAAGAAGGATGGTACGTCAAGATTATGTGTCGCTTATCGTACATTGATGACTTATTTGATCAGCTCAAGGGAGCGGCTGTATTCTTGAATATTGACTTGCGGTCATGAGGGTACCATCAGATCAGATTCAGAGAGAAAGTCATCCAGAAGACATCATTCAGATTGAGGTATGGACATTGGGATTTTCTTGTTATGCTATTTGGAGCGACCAGTGTGCCAGCCGTATTCATGGACCCCATGAATCGTATCTTCATGCACTATTTGGATCAGTTCGTGATAGTATTCATAGACGACATCTTAGTCTATAGCTGTAGTGCCCCGTCCCTACATCGTGTCCCGTACTCCGTCCATGGGGTGCGCGAGAAAGGAACACTGTCGCTATCGATTCGGTCGGGACCGATAGGTCAGGATCGATTGACTCGATCGAACGGGAACGGTTGAATTAAGATCCATTCTCTCGCCTGAAGTAAACTCAAGGTGAGTGGCTGACCCTCCTCTTCTCGACCCCCTTCCTAGGTAAATCGATAATGTTGTTGCGAATGAAAGGATAAATGCAAGGGCACAAACACGGGAAAGGGATTGAGTTTTCAAAGATAATGTAGGCTATGTCTTAATAACTAAAAGTAAAATATGTCTTCACACGGTTATGGACAACTTGCCGACAAGGCCGTAGTTTCCTCGATCAGCAACCCGGGGCCACGGGACCGTTTCGACCTAGGAGGAAATAGGGTATAGTCGTGCATAAGATTTTAGCACAGGTTAAGCGGGGACTTGCATCAGAGCTAGCTACTTGCGTTGAAAGGACCCCGATTAACAAAGCTATACGTCCAGGATGGCTTGTGATACCAGTGACGTCGAAGAGGGACGAGGCGAAGGAGGTCAGCCACTCGCCTTAAACTTGCTTCAAATGAACGACTGGTTGGCTGCGCTGACGTCGCCTACGCGATCACCTGCAACCCGCTGAATATGGCACTTGGTTCCAGAAAAGCCATTCCATAACGTGGAATGGATCTTAATTCAACCGTTCCCGTTCGATCGACCCGGCCGATTCCGACCTATCGGTCCCAACCGAATCGGTAGCGACATTGTTCCTTTCTCGCGCACCCTATTACGACCCGCACCCAGAGTAAGGGCATGAGTGCGTGACAGCGTCCCAGCCTATACCGCAGAAACGACGTAGAATGCTGTCTAGTTCTACTATCTGACAACAGTTATAATATCAAAACCTGTCGAGAACGGTCAACTCCGAATGGAGGACAAGCAATGTCAATATAATATACCCAATAAGCTATTATATTGTTGCGACCGTCCAGTATTGGTATTTATGTATGGTATTTATGGTGCACATCATCTTAATTCAACCGAGTAGTTTAAAGGAGGGAATTATGTATGGTATTTATGGTGCACATCATTGGGACGGGTTGCGACCGTCCAGTGTTGTGATAAGCTATAATATCAGTAAGTTTGGGATCCTTCGGATATTGGGCTAGCATCCCGTATCGAAGCGATCATAGTCTTACACATAAGGATGCCAAAGATGCATTACGGTGCGAAACACCGTGACCTTCATATAGATAGGCCGGTGGGCTAAGATTAGCGCTGGGTGCAGGCGCAGGGCCTGCCACCCTTATGCATATGTTTAAGTTTACGGTTGGTTGGTTGAGTGAAATGATATGATTTCTTATGTAAAGTTCTAACCTTGCAGGCTAGACGAAATAGGACATAGATGAGCACGATCACTATGTTTATGTTAAGATTATGTCTAACTGTATCTGCCGCAGGGACACGATAGTGGACAAGTTCAGGATATGTTCGGCTCGAGGCGGGGCTCGGCTTGGACGTGCCGAGGCATGGAGTCCTTAGCGTTCAAGAGGAGCTACCGCATTGGCGTTCGGACTTGCGATATGGAGATGTTCAGCCGAAGACTACTTGTTAGCTATAAAGAGGCATAATGTATGGAACAATGTACTCCTTTGTGAGCTAGAGAGATCATGAGCGTTGTAGCCAATTGGCATGTTAAGTTGGGCTATTCAGAGCCATTGTAACCTTCAGTTCATTATCAATAAAAGAGATTCTTGTTGTATACTACGTTTTTCTTCCGCTGCTTATGTTATCAATTTGAGCTATAAACACTATTGTGAATCTGTTATCTTGCCTTGCACGAGCGCAACTCCAGATTAAATGCGGCATCATGCCCTAGCGAGGACGATGATTCGGGTGAAAACTTGATAATGATGAAGACGGTAACTCGGTCGACAAACGTAAGTATCGAGGCATGATCGAAAAAATTTTACAGTAGCATTAATATTAAATCTACATTGGCTTTTCTGTTAATTTAAAATTTACAATATAATTAAAACTAATATTACGAAAATGCTATTTGCTCCAAAAATTTTAGGTGATACCATCTTCCATTATGTGGCATATGACATAGTTGCTAACATGACAGCTGACATGACAAAATTTAACAATAAAATTAATATTAAAATTAACATTAATAGTAAATAAATAATTTAATATTAAATTAACATTAATTAATATTAACATTAATATTAACATTAATATTAATATTAACATTAACATTAACATTAGCATTAGCATTAACATTAACATTAATATTAATATTGACATTAACATTAACATTAAAAAAAATTTGGTAATTAATTTTTGGGGTTAAAATTTGCCATGTCAGCTGTTATGTCATCTGCTATGTCAGCTGTTATGTCATCTGCCATGTCAGATGCCACATAATGGGAGATGGCATCACCCAAATATGTTGGAAGCCCAAACGACTAATTGCTAATATTAATACAGTGGCATTACCGTTATTTCCTAATAGAATTGTACCTTGTTCGGTCACACCCCTCCACGAGCGGGTTACACCCCCCTAAACGAGGGGTTAAATAGCATTTTCAAAAGAAGAGAACCCATCCGACTAGAGAGAAACAAAGAAAGAAGAAGAAGAACAGTCGCAATGGAGAGGAGCAAGATCAACTGCAGCGGATGGGCCGTCATCCCTACCGAGATTCTTTCGATGATACTGGTTCTGTCGGAGATGCCGACGGACGAGGTAATGTGCAACGTGGCCCCAGTTTGTCGTTCGTGGTAAAAGGCGCTCAACGGTCCCTTAGACTATTGGTCTAACGTCGACTTGGTACAGTGGTGCCGCAGGACCCAGCAAACCGCTGAGATTAGTTTGACCGTAATGAAGCTTGTGGCTCGCAGTGAGGGATATCTAGGGTCCTTCTCCGCATACAAGCTCGACGAAGCAGCCTTCTCTTTTGCATGTTTAAGGCCAGTGCAAAATTTTATTTGGGATTATTCTAATACTTTATTTTTTCTATTACAAAATTTTGCGTATACTTTTGTTAATTTCTATTGATGTTTTTCCATTTTTATAATACAATGGGAAATTTCTAAGAGTGCTACGCATTCTGAAGTGCGACGTGAGTGATGAAACTTTCGTGAGACACTTAGATTTTCTTCCTGTGCTGGAAGAACTCAACATTAGCTACTGCCTCTATATCACGTCGACTGGAATATTTTCCGCCGGAAAGTATTGCCGCCGTCTGGTCAAGCTTAGTAGGAACATGCCCCCTCCAGATTTCATGCTCAGGAACATGTTCGTGCTGGACACGAAAAACGAGACGGAGGGAAAGGCCGTGGCTGATTCGACGCCACGTCTCGAGCACCTACATATGGGATTCGGCATGTTCAATGGAGACACGCTGCGATCTATCATATGCAACTGCAAGGGTCTTCGCGTGCTCGACATACGTGGGTGCTTCAACGTGATCTTCGACGATGAACTCTGGAAAATTTGTTATTCAATACAGACGTTTAAAAAACACTTTGATAATGTAATTCCAGTACCAGGAGAACCTGTATACGAGATGTATAATGATTTAGATATGTTTTATCATTCCTGGGGTGAATGGTGAAAACATTAGCATGCATGCATGCATGCATTTTTTTATATTTTCAGTAGTCTACATACAAGATATTTTTTATGAGTTCGATTCTCTATTTTGACAAAATTTTACTTTTGTCAATACTAATTTTTTACATGATTAATTTTTTTATAAATAAAATGGACTGTGATATAATGACGCCTAAGACGGCTCACTTCTGAGATTTCGATATTTTCCAACACAGATTTTACCATTAATACAACATCTCAGTGTAATCATATCCAAGAGATTTCGCCATTTCCCAATACAGATTTTACCTTATTTAAAATGAATTCTGGTAGTGCAAATTCTACTCATATTAGTGGTATCAGTGCCATTCACCATAATTAATGGTGATCGATACGAAAATATTGGTTTCTTTTTCACAACCCTTTAAAATCTATTTATACAGCCAAACTAATTCATCTTCACGAGCCTTCAAAACCAATTTATATAGATTCAAAACAAAACTAAACAGCCAAACTATTTAAAATTCACAACCCTACAGAACAGTCCTAAATGTACCATTCTCCGTCTTATATGTACCATTCTCCGTCCTACATGTATCATTCTCCGTCCTACCTCCATCCTAAATGTACCATTCTCCGTCCTATATGGACCATTCTCCGTCCTACATGTATCATTCTCCGTCCTACATTTACTATTCTCCGTCTTAAATGTACCATTTGCCGTCCTAAATGTACAATTCTCCGTCCTAAATGTACCATTCTCCGTGTTAGAGGAACGAAGAATGGCCATTAATAGCCAAGCTAATTCATCTTCACGAGCCTTCAAAACCAATTTATATAGATTCAAAACTAAACTAAACAGCCAAACTATTTAAAATTTAGAATAGTCCTAAATGTACCATTCTCCGTCTTATATGTACCATTCTCCGTCCTACATGTATCATTCTCCGTCCTACCTCCGTCCTAAATGTACCATTCTCCGTCCTATATGGACCATTCTCCATCCTACATTTACCATTCTCTGTCCTACATTTACTATTCTCCGTCCTAAATGTACCATTCGTCGTCCTAAATGTACAATTCTCCATCCTAGATGTACCATTCTCCGTGTTAGAGGAATGGAGAATGGCCATTAACAGTCCCAAAAATTGTTCCATACTAAGTTAAAAGCATATAATAGCACCCAAAAAATGTAAACAATAGAAAAATTTTACAGAACCCAAACACCAGACTCGAACCTAGGCCTTCCATGTAAAAGCCAAACAGCACAAACAACTAAGCCTGGAAAGACATCAATAATGCTAAGTCTACTACCAAATGCTTACAACACTCTTACAACCTTCACCCATTGCTGACATGTGGGCCATGGCCCACATGTCAGCAATGGATGAAGGTTGTAAGAGTGTTGTAAGCATTTGGTTGTAACTGAAGCATTATATCCCCAACTTCCAATAAGGAATAAGAAGAGTCGGTTAGGAACGTGTATATATATACATAGGGGTCCCCATTCATCTGAGTAGGTTACACATTTAACATGGCTCCAAAAAGATCATCTGGTTGGGAACCATTGCCAGAGTCTTCTTCCAGTCGTCGTCGAGCCTCTCCGCATGGAGCACCCTCTGCGCCACCTCCGACCCATGACTGGCTGGCAGCGGCTGCGGACTTCCTAACCTCCTGCGGGTTGTCACTGGAGGTCATCGCTCGACCTCTTCATCCGGCGCCCAACTTTGACCGGTTGCCGATCACTCCGGAGGAACGGAATTCTCTGGAGAAGAGGGAAGCGTTTTGCCGCCTGTGCCATAGGGCGGGTGTGCGCACCCTGCAGGGCTTTGCGGAGATCCTCCGCGAGGCCAGTGAGGGCTAGACCTCTTTTTTTTCTTTTTTTTTTACAGTTTTTTGTCCTCCTCTTGTATACTTCTCCGGAGAATGTTCCGGCGACGAAGCTGGGATTTAATGAAATATAATATTTTGTTAACTCAATTTGGTTTCGACTACAATCGAACTTTTACAACCTTCTTACAACTTACACCTATTTGCTAACTATAGCATTGCTCTTTATAATTAACAAATCTTGTTACGTCAAATCCATATATCAGCGACGATATCCCATCAATGACTTGTTACGTCATAGAATTGATTATGCTGCCAGCGTCAATCTTGCCATCAAATCCATCTTAAATATGATTACAAAGTAAAATAGAGGACAACTTTGAGTGTTTCAATTTTACTCTTTTCAAGTACATAGTCTTCTTATTTTCAAAAATTTAATCAAATATTCGAAAAATGGAAATATTGAGATTAAACTTCACATTCTTAAATATGTTGTCAAATTTTTTTAAATAAACATGTTTCCACCATGTTTTTTCTGCCAAATTTTTCAATAATTTATACGGAACACGTGGATATATACTAGTAGTAATAGTAATAAATTTAAT
This sequence comes from Iris pallida, assembly GCA_029216955.1. Taxonomy (NCBI): domain Eukaryota; kingdom Viridiplantae; phylum Streptophyta; class Magnoliopsida; order Asparagales; family Iridaceae; genus Iris; species Iris pallida. The sequence goes on along the minus strand of JANAVB010001998.1, from coordinate 851,137 downwards.
TTTGGAAAATAGTTTTTAAAATTAGGGTCTCAAAATCCCAAAGATTTATGTAGTGATTTCACATGGATATATACTAGTAATAATAGTAATAAATTTAATTTTGGAAAGTAGTTTTTTAATTTAATAGTAATAAATTCGACCGTCTTATACTAGTAATAATAGTAATAAATTTAATTTAAGACTCAAAACTATTCTAATTTTTTCTACTTCCCAAGGTCACATAAGACGGTCGAATTTTCCCTCTTCTTCTCTCAAACCCTCTTCCTTCTTCCAAACCCTCTCCTAAACCCTCTTCTAATCAAATGTCGTCGAAAAAACAACGACCGTCGTCGAAAGGAAATAATCCACAAAGGTATGCGATACAGGCCCGAAGGGCAGAACTTGCAAGGGCGGCGAAAACCATGATTATGGTCGCTAGGGCAGAGGCCGAAAGGGCAGCGGTGGTGGCAACGACGATAAAAGCGGAGGCGGCAGCCAAGCCACGTACAAAAAAGGCTAAAAACACTCATTGCTCGACAAAGACCGAAAAATCTATCTTCGATACAGAGTCGTCAGAAAATCAACTTATGAAGATCGAAGGCATACTCAAACGAAGGCTAAGGTGGCAACGGATACAGAGTCATCAGTGTACTCTGTGGATTTTGAATCCTCATCAGAAGAGGAAAATAAAGAGGAAGAGCAATCATCAAATAAGTCCCAGGCTGGAGAGGAGGTAAAAAAATTTAAAGACTCTAAAACTAAGAAGATTTACATTAAATATTTCAAGAAAAAGGCTGTTATGCCTGAAAGATCAATTAAGATGGATGATGTCGATAATGAAGCTTTCCTGGATATATTAAAATTCTATCAATTGGAGAAACTGAACAAATCATGTCTTAAGAAAATCTCTCAAACAATAGTAAGAGAATTTTACTCAAATCTTCCGGCTGAAATTAAAGAAAAAGAAGAGGATCAACCACTGGTGTTTCTGAGAGGGAAACTGATTAGGGTAAATGCTGATGTCATCAACAAATTTTATGGATTTGATCCAGTTCCTGAGTTTGATATGAAATATATTGAGAATGTTTCCATGACGGATGCAATTCATGAGATTACAGGTGTTTCAATGGGTGCCAAGACCCCTCAAAATGTATACAAAGATAAATTAAAAACTTTGTATAAATTGTTACATGCCTACGTATCTCAAACACTCAACCCTACTGGACATGAGTTTTTCATCCATCCCGAGAGAGTAAAATTTCTTTATTATATGGAAAAGAAAAAAAGGATGGATATAGGTTCCTACATGTTCAGTAGAATGATGCATCTCATGGAAAAACCAACTGCAAGGATAGCTGTCCCTTTCGGAGGATTTGTATGCACGATGGCTAATAAACATTCTGTCCCAAGCTTAGCAGGGGATATTTATATTAAAAACAAAGGCCCCATGAGAAAACTAACCTTCACTCGAATGTTTAGAAAACGGGCAGCAGCTGCAAGCAAACCATCAACATCTGGAAAACCATCAACTTATGGAATCAAAACACTAAGGACAGGGTTGATGATCTATACAATTTTGTTGCTGCAAACTTTGAGAATGTCTTCAAAGAGATGAAGACTATATCCGACAACCAGAAATTGATTCTGGATAAGATTAACCAGATAGAGGTTGAATTTGCTGATCAAGAATAAGATTTTCTTTCCCTCGTGAAGAAGGTAAATAGGGCTAGCCCAAACTCTTATGTAAAAATACACACTGTGCACATTGACAATTTAATGCTAGCCATCACTTTGATACTTCTATTTATGTTTCTGGATGTCATTTCTACATATACAGTGAGTCCATAATGACTATAATTTTTCTTAATCCGTCCCTCAAGGTGTAGGTGAAGGATATTTTGAGAAAGAAGAAGAAGTAGGAAAAAAAAGAAACAAGAAGAAGAAGATGGAGATGGCTATGAAGATTCATCTTTTGAGTTTTGAATGTCTCTTATTTCAATTTGGAAGTAATATTTGACTTGTAATATGGTTCTGAATATTTGTTGGTCATGGCGGTCAAACTAAATTTTGTGTTTGAAATATTTTAAGACTAAACTTTTCGCTTGTACTAAGTGCATAGTTCGTAATTTGTTTTAAAAATGTAATATGGTCTTGAATTTAGAGTAGGTCTGATATTTATTTGGATTATTGTATTATAAATTATGCAGGTTCTATGTTGAATTACTAACATGGATTGGGCAGATTACTGTAACGTAAATTATGCAGTTTATTGGACTTGGAATGAAGTATACTTAATTTGATTATAATTTTTTGGTTGAAGCGTTTATTTGGTTGGCAGTTGGCCTTCATAGATGATATTGATATTTTGGTGTATTCCTTTGATTTGCAGATGCCCATCACAGATTTCATGAGTACTGGGTGCATTCCTAGGGTTTATAGGTGGCCTCATTACGGATGCATTCCTGGGATCACTAAAACTTTATTTGATTGTAATGTATTTTACTTTCTGTAAAAAATTATTACATCGATGCCATCAGTATGAATTCGATGCCAGTGCATGTTCATCCCTTGTTATTGCTGAAGCAAAATTGTAATCCTGCATGTTCATCCCTTGTTATTGCTGAAACATAATTGTAATCCTGTATATTCATCCTTTGTTATTGCCATCAGTACATCGATGCCATCAGTATGAAGTCGATGCTAGTGTAATGCATAATGTAATGTAAGAAAAATTCTCTTTGATAGTAGGTTAATTATATTCAAACATTCGCAAGAAATTTTGTTCAGCCATATAGCGAAAGCCTGATAAAATGATATTCGGATTTTCTTGAAAATGATTTAATATTAAATGAATGTACTATGGTAAATGATATTAAAAATACTGTAAATATTTGGTAAAAAAATATGAGATACTTGAACATTTCCAGTCCTAAATGTACCATACTTTGTTAAAAGCACAAAGAGTGTCCGTTCTCCGTTTTCAAAGAACGGAGAATAGCCATTCTCCATGTTAAAGGAACGGAGAACGGCCATTCTCCTTGAGAATGGCCATTCTCCGTGCTAAAAGCAAAGAGAACGGTCATTCTCCGTCCATTCGCCGCGTTAAAAGCAAAGAAAATGGCCATTCTCCGTCCATTCGCCGTATTAAAAGCAAAGAGAATTGCCATTCTCCGTGTTAAAAGCAAAGAGAATGGCCATTCTCCGTCCAAAAAAATATTGTCATCGAAAATATTATCTTTAGAAAAGTTAAAAAATAATCCGCCAGACCTCAGAAGCAGGTTTCCTCAGTTCACCACCACCACCATGACATGTAGCTTTATTAACAAAATATTAAATTGTTAAATAAAAATAAAATTTCTGACAATGGTATGGGCAGTAAAATTAGAGCGGCGCCGCTGGTACTTCTCCTTGTTCGAGGAGGTCTCGACGACGTCCGACGCGAAGCGGACCGATTCTTCTTGGCGTAGTTGGTACTCCTCGTTGTTCTAGGAGGGCTCGACGACGTTCGACGCGATCCGAACCGATTCTTATTTCCTTCTTCATCTCCGTTTCTCTTTCCACCACAACCACCAACACCACCACCACGACGGCCTGTAACCAAAAAAAAATTACGAAATATTAAATTGGATGGACGAAAGAGAGAGTAAATATGAGTTAATTTATGGTGTTCATTAAAAAAATTAGAGTGAAGAATGAACTGCTAAAGCAAGTTACCAACAGGTAAAAAGTCTAAATCAGCATTAAATGATGTTTCTACACTATTATTCAATCCGAACCATTAGATCAATATCCAACGGTCCAAATTTCGAATGTATCGATACATCCATTTCCAGCGGATGTATTGTAGAACGACCCTATATATATATATATATATATATATATATATATATATATATATATATATATATATATATATATATATATATATATATATATTTTATATATAATATATATATACGAAAATAGATATATATATATATATATATATATATATATATATATATATATATATATATATATATTAAAAATATATATATATATATATATATATATATATATATATAAAATATATATATATATACGAGTACATACACATTCGGGTACACATATATATACAATTATATACGTATATACATCAAATTGAATAAGCATGGAAGAGGAAGGGAAGAGATCCACCTCTATCGTAGGCTCGCCACGACATCGAGGGGCACCGTGAGGGGGCTCGACAACGTGACGGAGACACGTCATGTCGACGTGGAAACGTCGGAACCCGTCGTACGTCGAGTATGCGTCGTACGTCGAGTCCGCGCGGTCGGGGGGGCTGTCGGAGGTTGGCTCCTCCCTCCAGGGGGTCACGAGCCTAGGGGCGGCCGACGATGGCCGGCCTCGCGCGTGCTACAACGCGGGGACCGTACGGCAGCCGCGACAGCAGCTTGCGCAGCAGCTGCAACAACAGCAGCGTACACGCTGTTGTGAGAGGGGGCTCTGACAGCGAGGGGGTCGCCGGCCTAGGTCTCCAGAGCAAGAGAGGAGGTCGACGGCCGGCCTAGGTGGCGCGCAGCGACAACGCTGTTCATAGTAGCAGCGACAGTAGCTCATGTCACAGCAGCAGCGGCGACATCAGCTACTATGGAGGAGGAGGGGGAGGTCGGGTTAGAGGAGGAGAAGACGATGATGAAGATGAAAGTGGTGGGGGTATTGAAGAATGGTGGTGGTGGTGTGCTCTCGGTTAGAGGAGGAGGAGGAGAGGAGAATGGTGGTGGTCGTGGTGTGCTTTCGGTTAGAGAAGGAGGAGAGGTGATAGGGAAGAAAATGGGGGTTGTTCTTGGTTTGGAGGGAGCTTAAACCGAGAGAAGAGAGGGGGAGACGGCTCGGGTGCAGGGGGATGGGGGTTCTCTTAGGTCGGCTAGAGTGAGGGAGAGAGTGTGGGTGATAGTGATGTATGAGGAAGTAATGATGGAGAGAAAGAGGGATGGAGTGTGTGATGTTGGTTCAAAAAAAAGGGGGAGAGAGTCAACCCGTGAGTAGAGAGAGTGGGGTGGGCTGTCATCTAGTGAGGGAAGAGAGAGAGAGAGTATGTGAGAGGGGGTTTTCTTAGGAAAGAGGGTGATAGTGATGTGTATGTACTTGTGGGGTGTGAGGGATGTGGTGTTTTTTGTGTTTGGTGTGTTGTAGGAGTAGAGGGTGTTGTGTGTGTGGGGGCAAGATGAAGGGGTGTTGTCATGGTGCTTGGGTTGAGTCCCAATGTGTTGGGTTGGGTCACAATTGGGTCTAATTGGGTCCTAGTAATTAAAATAACTTAAATTGTTCATTTGTAATCATGTTAAATAAATAGTACATAGAGACTCAATTGGATGGGACACCAGTGGCATGTGTGTCGTAGACTCAAAATGGTCCGTGTCCATAACTTGGGTCAACCAGTTTGGGTCAAAATGGTGTCTCCAATACAAGTTGGAATTAAATGTGACTCGGTGGGGTAAATCGGGATTGGGTCAATTGTCCGAAAAGTTGTGCGATAATAATGAAGCACAAGAGAGTGTGTCTGAGTGGGACATGAAGGTCATGGGTGTAGAACGTCTCGAGTAGATCATGCATGACAAGTTAGTTTGAAGAAAATAATCAGTCTTGTGCTCCTAAATTAAAAGTCACGCTAAGGTGCACATGATGATCGAAAATAAAAGTGGGAATTTAATCATAATTAAAAATGATTCAAATGGCCTAATTTGACCCGAAAGTTCTACGATGCAAATAGAGCATAAAGGAACAAATTTGGGTGGGACATGATATATCAGCATGAAAATAAATTTGTCTAGATCAAAAATCATAAAGAGCGTTTCGAGAGGTTGACATCTCTGGCACTCCAAAAATCAAAGTCACGAATAGTATATCTAATTATCAAAACTAATTATAGTAAAAATATTTATCGAAAATAAATATTTTAAAAATTTAAAATAATCCTAAAAATCCAGAGGGCTTACACTCTCAGGCCCACACGTTATAGTGGGCTAGGTCGAATCAGGCCTAAGGGTTAAAATGTGAGTCCAGTCCGGCACATGATCCATGGCTCGTCGGGCTTCGGGTCGGGTCTGTAGTGCCCCGCTCCTTGCGGTCCACTATGTAATACCTACGGCTTGTTGACTCAGTCATGAACTGAGTACTTGGTGAAACCTTTGCCGGTATCGATTGATCACGGATGAAATGCAATGAACCTTTCCAATTGATGGATTGGCTTCTATTGAAATAAATCCAAGAGTTTTGCTGAATGTTTTCTCTTCGCTGCTTGGTTTTGATGAATGCGTTTTCGTGTTGGTTTTCGATGATTGATTTTTATTGTTCGCTTTCATCGCATTTCGCATTCATTCCGAATCTTGAGAGAAAGAGACGAAGTATGCTAATCAACTGTTGGTGCCATTGTAGGCCGCGTGAATCGTTCGTGAACGGCGCGTGAAGTCCCTCCTTCTCTCAACTAAGATTCATCTCGGTGAGTTGCTTCAACCGAACAGACATTGATCTGTACGCCTAAGAAAATGATCTCTAGTCTACTCTGTTGCCTTGTCCCAATGATCAACGATACCACATCCACAAAAGATAAGAGAAGATAATTGAATTGAATCAAATGCAAGAATATGTGTTGCTACTCTATCTGCTCGATAAGAATGATCATCTGCTTGTCATCAGTATGCTTGAAATGTAGACATGTACAGACGAACTTGTACATGTTGAGATAAACCTGAAGGCACGAATCAAACGTGTCGTATACCTGTGCATAAGTCCAAGTGTGTCTCATCTGATAGAACGGCTAGAGCATGCATTTGGTCTCGGACAACTTGTATACAAGGAATTATTTGTCTCTCGGGTGGTATCTGGGGGCACCTGGAACCGCTCGGCCTAGGAGAGATTATGAGCACACTGGGTGCAAGGACCCATGTTAAAAGTGTAGCCGAATATCTGTGTCCTTAGCGACGAGCTGAACCAAAGAGTCATAGCGGCTAATCATGGGGAAAACCCATGGACCAACATGTAGAATAGTCCACCTGCATGACCCGAATGACAACTTCAATATCTGCAAGAATGAATCATGAATCACTCATTATGCAAATTGTGCTAACGTGGTTTTGTGCAGGGATGACTGCCGGCGAGGGTAAGTTGCTATGATATATTCTATCTGTCATGTTCTTATGAATTGTTAAAAAGAACCTAGACAAGTAGAAAGATCACTAGTAAATGTTAGCTCAACATATTGATTTAGTGCAGAGATTTGCGAGTTCGGCCAAAAGCCGCTCGCCAGTACATGATGTGTACTGACCCACGTTGTGGGCATCCTTTTCAGAAAGCAAAAGGAGACAGGGGGATTTCAAGTGAGGCACCGAAGCTCGTCTAGCCCAGTAGAGCTTGTGGATCGCCTCGAAGTTTACTTTCAGTCAATTGCAAGTTTCCAGTTTTCATTTCCTTTGAAGGTGTCTTTCAATTCCAGCTTGTAATAAAGGATATCATGTATGGGCATTGTGGCAAATTTCAAAAGAGTGTTTCAAAGAGTATCTTGTAGCCAATTTATAAGGCAAATCTGAGTTACAAAGCTTTGTACTTGTATTCCTATCAAGCTATGAATAAAATGAGTATTTCCATTTCAAATCTCTGTGTCCAACATTTGGTTTTCTGCAATGGGTGCGTGCGTGTGTTTTGCTTGACTAATGGGAGCGTGCGTGTGTTTTTGCTTGACTAGTTATTTTTGTGCAGGTACATGGCCTTGTGCAAGCGCAACTTAGGCTTGCACGGCATCACGCCTTAGCGAGGACGATCGATCCCGCAGGGATCCAAGCAAGACGGACGACCCTAGCGGGATCGGGGCGTGACAAAGTGGTATCAGAGTACGGTTTTACGTCCTTGGCCTCTTGCAAATATCGTTTTCAAAAAAAGTATATAAAGTACTTTGACGGCTTTCAAAAGTGTCCGTATTTTGGGTTATGAAAACCAATGCCCCATACAATAAGTCCATAATATTTTATGAGACTGACAGAAGTTACACTATTTTGTAGAGAGATGGCTCCTCCTCGTCCATCTGGCTCGACCGATGCGGTAGAACGCATCATGACAATGTTGGAGTTACAGAGACAGGATAATGAGGAAAGAAATCAGATACATGAGGCTCGAGCGGCTGCCCAACAAAAGCAGTTGGATGCCCTGACCCAGCTTGTCACGGCGCTTGCGACAAATCGAGATGCCACTGCAGCGACGGAACCAACGGGAACGCCCGAGATCGAGCCCGTAGAGGGTGATGAGCCCCAGCCGGCGCAAAGGCACACTGTCTTTAGGCCAAAGGACTTCTTGGACGCGAAACCTCCAGAATTTCAAGGCAGGACGTCACCCGACAAGGTGATGGACTGGATTGATAAAATAGAGACTCTGTTCGCGTTCATAGGAGTTCCAAGTAGCAAAAAGGTAGTCTGTGCCGTTATGCTCCTACGGCTGCGGGCGAAGGACTGGTGGAAGGCGAAGAAGCCGGCGCTTCTCGTAACGGCTAGGAATGGAAAGATCTCGTGGGCCTTGTTCAAGAAGGCGTTTCTCGATCAATATCTGCCTCGAGCCATGAGCAAGAAGATGGAGGATGACTTCATCACACTGAAACAGGGGGATATGTCCGTGGAGGACTATGAATCTGAATTTGCTAAGTTGGCAAATTTTGCCGCTGCTTGGCTCCCCACGGAACAGACTCGCATAAATCGATTCGTGGAAGGTCTGAATTACGACATCCAGTTAAGTGTGCTGAATCGAGAATGCGGGTCCTATTCTCAAGCCTTTGAGGCGGCGCTTCAGGTGGAACAGTTCGAGCAGAGGAAAGCGTCCAACAAAGTGCCGAACAGTCGGAATCAGCCCGCCAAGAGAAATCATGACGGAGAGAAAAAGACCGATGGGGAACCACGAAATGAGACAATCTGTTCCTACTGCGGTCGACGAGGACATACGAGTGAAGAATGTCGCTTTGCGAAAGGTTTGGTATGCAGTCACTGTGGAAAGCATGGACACACCAAGGAGGACTGTCGTGCCGCAAACCACGCTTGTTTTCGTTGTGGCCAACAGGGTCACGCCATCAGAAATTGTCCGAAGAGAAATCGGAATAGAGATGACAATGAAGAGCGTGGGCAGCTGCCAGGCCCACCGCCCCTCCGAGACAATCCGCCGAACCAGCCGCAGCGGATTAATGGACGCGTCTTCAATCTCTCCACGTTGCTTGACCCAGAATGCAACAATAGTGGAGGTGCGTTTTGTTTCTTAAGTTTTGAGGACAAAACTTTTTCTCGGTGGGTTATTATGTAGTGCCCCGCTCCTTGCGGTCCACTATGTAATACCTACGGCTTGTTGACTCAGTCATGAACTGAGTACTTGGTGAAACCTTTGCCGGTATCGATTGATCACGGATGAAATGCAATGAACCTTTCCAATTGATGGATTGGCTTCTATTGAAATAAATCCAAGAGTTTTGCTGAATGTTTTCTCTTCGCTGCTTGGTTTTGATGAATGCGTTTTCGTGTTGGTTTTCGATGATTGATTTTCATTGTTCGCTTTCATCGCATTTCGCATTCATTCCGAATCTTGAGAGAAAGAGACGAAGTATGCTAATCAACTGTTGGTGCCATTGTAGGCCGCGTGAATCGTTCGTGAACGGCGCGTGAAGTCCCTCCTTCTCTCAACTAAGATTCATCTTGGTGAGTTGCTTCAACCGAACAGACATTGATCTGTACGCCTAAGAAAATGATCTCTAGTCTACTCTGTTGCCTTGTCCCAATGATCAACGATACCACATCCACAAAAGATAAGAGAAGATAATTGAATTGAATCAAATGCAAGAATATGTGTTGCTACTCTATCTGCTCGATAAGAATGATCATCTGCTTGTCATCAGTATGCTTGAAATGTAGACATGTACAGACGAACTTGTATATGTTGAGATAAACCTGAAGGCACGAATCAAACGTGTCGTATACCTGTGCATAAGTCCAAGTGTGTCTCATCTGATAGAACGGCTAGAGCATGTATTTGGTCTCGGACAACTTGTATACAAGGAATTATTTGTCTCTCGGGTGGTATCTGGGGGCACCTGGAACCGCTCGGCCTAGGAGAGATTATGAGCACACTGGGTGCAAGGACCCATGTTAAAAGTGTAGCCGAATATCTGTGTCCTTAGCGACGAGCTGAACCAAAGAGTCACAGCGGCTAATCATGGGGAAAACCCATGGACCAACATGTAGAATAGTCCACCTGCATGACCCGAATGACAACTTCAATATCTGCAAGAATGAATCATGAATCACTCATTATGCAAATTGTGCTAACGTGGTTTTGTGCAGGAATGACTGCCGGCGAGGGTAAGTTGCTATGATATATTCTATCTGTCATGTTCTTATGAATTGTTAAAAAGAACCTAGACAAGTAGAAAGATCACTAGTAAATGTTAGCTCAACATATTGATTTAGTGCAGAGATTTGCGAGTTCGGCCAAAAGCCGCTCGCCAGTACATGATGTGTACTGACCCACGTTGTGGGCATCCTTTTCAGAAAGCAAAAGGAGACAGGGGAATTTCAAGTGAGGCACCGAAGCTCGTCTAGCCCAGTAGAGCTTGTGGATCGCCTCGAAGTTTACTTTCAGTCAATTGCAAGTTTCCAGTTTTTATTTCCTTTGAAGGTGTCTTTCAATTCCAGCTTGTAATAAAGGATATCATGTATGGGTATTGTGGCAAATTTCAAAAGAGTGTTTCAAAGAGTATCTTGTAGCCAATTTATAAGGCAAATCTGAGTTACAAAGCTTTGTACTTGTATTCCTATCAAGCTATGAATAAAATGAGTATTTCCATTTCAAATCTCTGTGTCCAACATTTGGTTTTCTGCAATGGGTGCGTGCGTGTGTTTTGCTTGACTAATGGGAGCGTGCGTGTGTTTTTGCTTGACTAGTTGTTTTTGTGCAGGTACATGGCCTTGTGCAAGCGCAACTTAGGCTTGCACGGCATCACGCCTTAGCGAGGACGATCGATCCCGCAGGGATCCAAGCAAGACGGACGACCCTAGCGGGATCGGGGCGTGACAGGGTCGGGCCGGGTCGGGCTTGGGCTGATACGTGACCCGCGGTACAAATACACATAAGATCTTGAGGAATACAAAGAACAAATTTGAAATTATTACTGTTGTATGTATGTAACAAGTAAAAGTTTTAATAGTGAAATTATTACTGATACGTGATCCATAAAATTTTTCTCTTATGGGTCGAGTCCAGGACTGCTAGTAGGAATGCTCGTGAATGGGATTGCTAGTAGGAAAATGCTAGTGAATGGGTAAGCGTCCATGATTGCTTGTAGGAATGCTAGAAGGAATGCTAGTGAATATTAATGCTAGTAGGAATATTTGTAGCTAATTTGGGGAATGATCATAGTGAATATTAATGCTAGCATTATCCAAGTCTGGGACTTGTGATTGAACTAGCCCAACATCAGTAAAAGTACAAAAGCTTCAAAAGCTTCTGCAGATGTATATATGAACCGATCTTAAGGGTTGGGCCTTGGATTGGGCCGGGTCAAAATTGGGTCGGGTCGGACCGGGCCGGGTCTGGGCTTTGGGTCAGGCTGGGCCTATTTTATAGGCCAATATATGTGATCCAGCACGACCCAATATACTGGGTCGAGCCAGCCCAGGCCCACTTTTAAACGGGCCGGACTGGCACATGGATCATTTTTTCGGGCCGGACTCGTGTCTGGCTGGGCCGGCCCAGCCCAATTGACAGGTCTACTTCCTAACAACAACGCATGGTCCAAAGTCTAGTCTAGACAGAGTTATTGCATGTTAGGAGTACATTCCTCGTTACGGAGAGGAAGAGGTGTATGGATCTCACGTCTCCCCAATTTACTTTCATTGTCAGGACCATAAGAGGTTGGAAATGGAAATGGAAATGGTCTCCAGTATGTTGTATGCGTGAAAAATCAACAACAACAATGTACGTGGTAGAATCAAGACATGATTAGTGCTAAATTTAAGTTAATTTCAAGTTCATTTTCCACATGCATGCATACATACCGCGGGCAATACCTGTCATGTCGAGCGTGCCGTTGTAGATCGAGTTGCCAAATAGCTCAGGAGATCGATAACTCGCTTCTTGTAGGTCTTCTCCGAAGGGACATCTTTGCGAGAATTTGACCACCCACGAAGGCGATGTTCCTACAGCAGCTGACAGACTTCGCATTGAAACTCTAGAGGTAGACTCGACATAGAAACTCTGAAGATTTGGGTTGTGGATACGGAGACGCCCAAAAGGTTCTACGTTGGTCAGGGATAGGTCCTCAAACAAGAGGCATCCGAAAAAGAGAGCCGAGAGGTGGTGATCAGAGAGGGGGACACCATTAAGGATGATTGTGCTAAGGAGAGCGAAGCCGGGGAGGACGTACATGAGTTGGGGGATAGGTGCACTCGACTAAGAGAGGTAATTTTGTGATCAGAAAGAGAAAAGGGGAGCATCGACAAGCTGAACTATACGAGGTAGATGGAGGTTAGCGCATCGGGATGGTGCCGGGAGAGAAGGATGACCCAACGGTCTAAGTAGTTAGTGCCTTCATCATCATCATCATCTTTGATGGTGAAATCGATGGAGAAGCAAGCGGAGTAGACGAGGAACAAGAGCCCAACCACTCTTGGACTGGGGTGGGCTCTATCTAACCCCAATTTTTCTCCTTTTTTCATATATATATTTTCTTCCTATGTATCCCAGTTCGAATTTCTGGTTTCGCCCTGAAGAGGAGAATATAACTGCGACATGTGTACACTTGAAGGAGAGGACGGTGACCCATTACCATCTATGGTGTCGTGTGCTGGAGAGGACGTCGGTGCAGATAGCTTCTTGGAGAGGATCTCAACCACAACATGGTCGAAAAGCTCATCTAACATGGCGATAATATATGAAATCAATCTCGGTGGAATAAAGAGCAAGGGGCGAGTAGTTATATAATGGTTCAACATAGTCCTTACTATATTAGGATTCTTCCTTATATTTTTAGCAATGGCTTTTCAATCACGGGTTGGAAACTCTTCCTTCTCCAAGCCTGCCTGCCAAATCAAGGTATGAGAACTCGGCACGGATTCCCCCACATCAAAGCTTCCTCCGGACGTCTTCGGTCGCCTACCCATGCCTCTCAACGTCTCTTTACCCCAATCGGTGGGTGTCTCCCCTAGTGGTCTAGGAACGAATGACTTGAATCAATCTCAACTTATTATTAGGAAGGAATCGATCCGGTCACCCCACCTGAAAAAAAGGAAAACCCATCTTTCCCAGCCGGTACGCTGCCGATGTCCCACAACTCAAATATTCCAAACTGACTCGAATGGAATGCTAGCGTTCTGTTTGATTTGTATCCGATACTTTGTAGGGAAGAGGGGTTAGCCGTACATGAGAAATCAATATTGCTGAGATCGGGCAGCTCATGAATACAAAATCGTAGTCTGTCGGAATGGAAGAAAGACGTTGAAAAGCAGGGGAAGTGGTAAACTAGCTCGGGAGAGATTGGCTCTGAGGGCCCAGGATGCAGTAGAGCCTCTTAAAAGTTAACTTTTTCTTCTTTTCCAATCCAAATTACTTTCTGATTGGCATTAGGATATGTATGATACCTAATATGTTATCAAAATTAGGTATGATTCCTAATGTTGTTGTTACAATTATATATATACTAGAAGTTGCACACTTGTGTTGTACATGTCTTTTGTTTATAGTTTTGTACTTTTTAAATGTATATCTCCATGACAAACTCATCCAAAAATAGTATAAAATAATTTGAAATAAATTTGTTTTTGAGATAGTGAAAATTTATTGTAGTTGAAAGTGTATAAAATTGGTTAATAATTATATTTTTGGGGAGGTACATAATTTATATGGTTTAATCCTATAAGTATATTTTAATATATATAAAGTTGAAGAAGGGCACTTTTGGATTGTAAAAGTCCCACAGTAAAGCACATATATATATATATATATATATATATATATATATATATATATATATATATATATATATATATATATATATATATATATATGTTTTGTGGAGGGAGGGTTGGGTGGTGTCCCCGCTCCTTCTTTCTCTTTTTTGGCTGAAAGCCCTATAAAGTTCCATATTTTCATAAATAAATAATAATAATAATAATAATTATTATTATTATTATTATTATTATTATATATATATATAAAAATATATATATATATATATATATATATATATATATATATATATATATATATATATATATATATATATATATATAAGAATAAATGAGGTGAGGTAGCTATATGTCACCCCCTCCCATGCTATTATCATGCACTTGCACACTTTTTGGTATAGGATAATAGCATGGGGGGTGACACATAGCCACCACCCATAAAGTGTCACCTCACCTCCCTTATTCTCTCTATCTCTCTCTCTCTCCCTGTATATATATATATATATATATATATATATATATATATATATATATATATATATATATATATATATATATATATATATATATATATATATATATATATACAGCCCCCTTCTTATACGGGAATAACTTATGAGACAAAGCTACGGAATGATTTAAAAGAAACAAATTCTTTGCGGAGAGAAAAGAAAGAACATACGTGTCTCCCTCTTTTTTAAAAATATAAATATTTTCTAAATGCAAATATAACAAATAATGTATCTTTCAAAACAAATCTATTTAAATATAAATTATGTACATCTAAATCTTTCCATAAAAATAAATCTAACCTATAATCTATCTTTCAAAGCAAATCTAAAAAATAACCTATCTTTAAATCTATCTTTAAAAACAAATATATATATTTAAAAATATTAATGTTAATGTTAATATTAATATTAATTCTAATATTAATGTTAATGTTAATATTAATATTAATATTAAAGTTTATTTAATATAATATTAAAATTAAAATTAATGTTAATGCTAATCTTAATATTAATTTTAATGTTAAGTTTAATGTTAATTTTAGTATTATTTTTAATTTTTAATTTTTAATATTAATGTTAAAAATAAAATTAAAATTAACACTAAAATTAACATTTAAATTAAAAATAATTATTAAAATTAACATTAGCACTAAATTAACATTAAATATTATAACTAATGTTAATATTAATATAACTAAAATTAATATTAATATTTTTAAATAGATTTGTTTTGAAAAATAGATTATTATTTAAAACAAACCTATCTATTTTCTAAAAATAAAAATAAAAATTATCTGTATCTCTTTAGAAAAGATCATCTCTACTTTAAAAATTAAACTGATGAATAGAATTTGTTTATTTAAAACAAAGATAGATTTGTTTTAAAAAAGGGGAAGATTTAAAATTTTTTAAGAATAGAAATTTGGAAGAGAAACACAGTGTTTAGTGTTCCCGTAACTTTGTCCCGTAAGTTAATCCCGTACAGGAAGCTTGCTATATATATATATATATATATATATATATATATATATATATATATATATATATATATATATATATATATATATTTATTTGTTTGTTTATTTAAAACAAAGATAGATTTGTTTTAAAAAGGGGAAGATTTAAATTTTTTAAAGAATATAAATTTGGAAGAGAAACACAGTGTTTAGTGTTCTCGTAACTTTGTCCCGTAAGTTAATCCCGTACAGGAAGCTTGCTGTATATATATATATATATATATATATATATATATATATATATATATATAAGGAATGATAATTGTGTCGAACGTTTCCACTGGGAATCGATCTCCTGACCACTCAGACCGCATGCATCACCACTACCACTAAACTAGCGGTCATTGACATTTTTACACACACACACATATGTGTGTGTGTGACAGTTAAGCTGTCGCGAAAGATAAGTGTTTATAACAAATTAAAATCATAATAATAATTTGGCAATAATTTATTAGAGAATGACACTTCATTAAGCCGTTGCAAAAGATAAGTGTTTATAACGGATTAGAATCGTAATAATAATTGGCAATAATTTATTAGAGATGGAATGAGAGGGTATCTTTTTGGGACTGTAAAACCATCTTATAAAATATGCACTCCTAAGAAGCAAGGAAGGTGGTTTTTGTCCCTTCTCAATCATGTACAATTTTTACTGATTGTAGAAATAGTTCGAATGGTTTACCATGAGACAATATAAGTTATACTAAAGCAAAGAAGGATGATACTAGGCCTATGTCAACGATACTGACAGCGGTGTACCGTAGTATCTGATATTGCTTTTCTAATATGTTATGATACGTGCCCAAATCGGACCACCTTCGTTACTATTGAGAATCAATAAGGGACTTTAGTCCCACATTGGAAAATATAGTATGAAGAGGAGTTGGAACCTCTATAAGTAGCAAGTAGTAGCCCATCAATAAAATCATCCATTATTCATTTTCTACATGGTATCAGAGCCATAACCATCCACCAAAAAAAAAAATTTCCTCACCCGGCTCCAGCGGCTGCCCCCCCCCAGGCTCTAGCGGCGCCCACCTCCCCGGCTCCAACGGCGCCCCCTCCCCCCCGCTCCAGCCGTGACCACCCCCCTCGATCTTTTTTGTTTTGTAATTTTTTCTGTTATGTAATTTTTCTTGTTGATTTGTAAAAAAAAGAGAAAAAAGAAAAAAAAGAAGAAAAAAAGTAGAAAAAACGGTGTTACACCGTCTGGAGTGAACAAATGAACACATGCTTTATTTGTTCCTCGATCTTCACATCGGGATCTACACAGAGAATGATCGTGTTTTCTCCTGTGTCCTGACATGTTCACAAAGACGATGAAGCTGCCGACGAAGACGACGACTAGCAGTTAGTAGCTGTCTGCCGACGACGACGACTAGAGATATAGTTGAAGCGGCCATGGATTCGATCGCTGGAAAACTGACAACACAAGAAATGAAGGCCTTGGTTGATGATATCTTGTCGAAGAGATTGACCGAGGCGACCCCTATTGTGATCCATACTGATGTGGATCCGTCACCCTATAAAATAGAAAAGTTAGAAAAACTGAAGACGAAGTTAGAAGGAACGTCCAACTACTTGAAATGGTCGCGGCAGGCGATGCGAACGTTGAAGGGATGTGGCTTGGTTGGTTATGTCAAAAGCCAAACCAAGGCACCTGCTGATCCCTCCTCAAATGAGTTTGCTATTTGGGAGATTGTCAACAACGTAGTGGCTGGGTGGTTGACAGCCTCCTTGACCGACCAGGTGTCGGACAATGTAGAGGCAATGGAGGGTGCTGCTGATATCTAGTTGTCACGCCCCGCTCCCGTAGGAGCGATCGTCCTCGCTAAGGTGTGATGCCGCACGAGCCTAGGTTGCGCTCGTGTAAGGCAGTTCCATAACGGCCGATTACATCGGCGGCGATCGGATCGTCGCCCAGAAGTCCCAAGCAGATACATTGAATACGCAGCGGAAATTTAGAACAAAAATACAAGCATTCAAAAGAAGCTCTTTATTGATATCGAAACAACGGTTATATTGGGGGCACAAGGCCGAGATTACAATCACTCAAATTCACTCGTCTCACTTTACAAGTCACTCTGCTCTCTCTCATCTCTCGATACAATACTTGAATCCAGCGGAAGCTTCGGAAGGCGATGTCCATACATTATGTCCCGTATAAGTCTGGTCTTCACGCGGCCGCACGCTTCGAATCGCCAAGGAACTCTGTGCCTCGACGCATCCAAGCGAGTCCCGCACCACGAGCTTCTACCTGTGCCTGCATATAAACACTGTATGGGTGTCAGTACTCAACTGTACTGGTGGAATGAGCTTCTCGCCCACCCATACAAAACCAACACATTTTATTTACTTTGTGCAATACAAGCCCCTTTACGAGTGTCTTTCTAGTCTTGCCTTAGGATCGATTTTAGGACCGACGCCCTGGTCTATTTTATGTCTCTAGACCACCATCATGCCTTTGCACTAATAACGTACTTATACTTTACCGCTAGACCTTCTCGTTCCAATCATGTCAACTTATCGCCTCGTGCTTTCCTTTCGTGCCATACTCAGGGACGTAACGACTCGGTCGTACAATAAACTCAATTCGTGCTTTAGTATCACTGAGGCAGTGCCTCATCGCTAACTTAACTTGTGTTAGAATGACGCGGCCATGCCTCACATCTCGAGGTCGTGCCCAGAAACTCAACATGACTTAACCAAACTTGCCCTACGGCCCTTCTCGACTTAACTCGCAATGACTAACCCGACTTGTGGAACCGATGTTGGGAACTCAAGCACGATACCATATCTCGTGCCGAAGCACGTGTCTTTACGTATAGCCGAATCGTAGGCTTTATAAATACCTTGGGTGCAACCGAGCACACGCTTCACCATTCAACGCATACCGTGCTTATACTTTCTTTGTTACGACCGACACCGTGCATGCGGATTCGCCGCTTAGCACGCCAATTATCTATATGAAAGGCCACTGGCATGACAAGCTATCGCGGACATAGCTCGAGTAGGCGGCGGGTCCTTCAGCGCAAGTAGCGAGCCCCGTTGAAAGCCCCCGACTATCCACGCAATAAAAGCATGCGCTGTTATAACGTCTACCTCCTAGGACGACTGGGCCCGGTGTCCCGGCATATAACCAGTCTAGACAGAAATCCTTGTCGAGAAGGTGTCCAATGACCACGCACCTACGAGACATCTAGACTCATGTAAATGCATGGCCTACTTGTTGGTACGACCGGAACTATACTTAGCAACTCGTGCTCTGAATCACACTTGGCATAACGTGCCTCGGGACCGCGAGACTCCCAACCGAGGGACCGCCTCGAAACACCTTAACGTGGATAAGAACGCGAGGCTCCCAACCGAGGGACCGCCTCGAACTTCTTTGAACTCGAGGGAACGACTACTACGTAGCCTTCCAACTTAACTTGAACAAAAGTGTTCCCGAAGTGCCATAGTCCATGGCTAACTTTATATCGTGCCAACCGTGGCTCGTGCCTTTAACTGACTTACGTCCTACGCGACGTTATCACCCAAGTCATACGTTATATGACGGCCCTTGAGATCGTTGGACTATTTGACTTGACAACCGCAGAAAGAGCGGGACGGCACTTGGAATGACTTAGGTCAACCGGCATAACTTTGTCTAACTTACACAAGCCTACAACTTAACCCGAGGGACGAGCCAAGGCTATGCCAAGCCTTGCGCAGTGGAAACATGCATGCTTTATCGAGCATTTACGCGGGCGTCGCCTATGACTTAGGCTAACTCATCGTTTGTGTCGAATACCAACTTTTTCCTCTCCCAAGCCGTGGGACGAAGGATCGAGTGTCGTTTTCAAAGCATGCTGAGCCGACTTCTATGAAGACCGTGGGACCATTTTCCATGTTCTAAGATATTCCGACGGGTCGGGATTATTCCCTTAGCTATGTGCGTTCGTAGCTTTTATATTAGCCTACTTGTGCAAGTTAAAAACACACAATTATTAAGTGAAGGCTAAGATGAGGCAAGTTCACCGAAACTACCCCACCTGAGCGATGTCTTCGAGTCGCCGTTGTAAGGCCAAGTCCGAACGTCGTTGGCGTTTTGATTTCTCCGATTGACTTTGCGGGACGGGGCACTACAACATACACCACTCAGAACAAGTCTCATCCTCGAGACTTTTCTGAAGGCAAACCATCCTACCATTTCTATGGCCAAGACTTAATCGTATACATTCCGCCTACGCGTTTCTTCGATTTTAAGCCACGCTCGTGCTATCGCTAACTTAGTCATAAGGCATACCAACCGATCAACCAACATTCGAATTCGTTTCAAATCAATGATCGCATTACCATCAACATTTCTTCGAAACTCACGATTTCAAAATCCTCGACATTTTTTCCTTTCCTCAAGTCTCACTTGATTCAACGTATCACTTAGTTGGATCGTACACATATTCCATGCGTCCCCAAAATATATGCATTTCAGTCGAGCCTCGTGATAGAGAATCCGCCATCACCACTCGAGTTGGATCGTGTACATATTCGGGCGTCCCTGATATACGTGCATGTCAGCCGAGACTCACGAGTGGTGCCCCCGTAACTCCTATCACTTCGCGCTCGAACGTCTGCCTAACCGCTAGGCTATGTCTTTTCGTCAGTACTGGAATCATAGTTCCCAAACAACGATATCAACACTGACCCCATCCTAAGGTCAAACCAAATCGATGGTACGGGATTTTCTATCCAAGCTTGCATCACTCCGATTTCTAAACATCGAGCATCGATTTCCTACACACATCCCAATGTTCGTCACATGGGGTCCGAGTCGTTTAGTAAAACCATCCTACGATAACTTACATTTCAACCAATTCCACGTCATATCAATATCGTCCGTTGATCAAGCCATTTCGCATAGTTTACCTCTTCGAACACGTTCAACGTTAGTTCGCATATCATTCATTCTCAAATCAAGCACGCTATGACACAATTCATCTCTAAACCGTAATTCACATTTCACGTTTCCGAAATCATCTATTCCAATTCATGTAATCGATCACAAGGTCGCCTGACTTAACAATATGTTGTGCCCTGATCTCACGCGAGTCAGATTATCCACGGTGGGCACAAATCACCATGCACGCTCCCGCGAGATAATCATTCTCATCGGGACGTAACTCTTGTTTTGTGTCTAGACTAATTCATTCTCGATGCGCGGATTGGACCTACTCAATCCTCAAGTTTTATTCAGTCATCAATCATAAGTCCTAACATTCTCGAGTTTTCCTTTGTATCAAGCCAAAAGTCGAGACAATCAAAGTTGTCGCGTCCTGATTTTCCAAGTTCGATCATTCCCGCGACATAAATCACCATGTCAGCGCTCACGCGGAACGATCGTCCCAAATCCGACATAACGCATGTGAGAGGCTGGAGTCGCGCTCGCACAAGACAAGAATGTCAACGTTGTGGTTATCCGCGTAATCATCAAGATACGATCACTTTCATCCAACATTCGTCTCAACCAAAATCCTAAGTATTGCATCCATTTGGAACGATAACACTTGCGCGATCGTCATTTACCGTGTCAGATTACCCCCGAGTTATCACATATCGTCTTTGATACGCCTCAATATCATCGACGATATACGTAACCTGACGATCTTCGTTTGCAACGAATTCTGAGTCGTGCGAATGATGCTATCGTCCGACTGGATAATCTCTTCGATATTCAATTTCAAGTTCGATCATTACCCCTCGAATCGTTCACGACATTAATTTCGACAAACCCAAATTCACGTATCGTTCATCCGTCTATCTTAAGTCATCGACCAACGTATTTTCTCAATTCGTAATATTCTTTGCTAACTCAAACCATCGAGCACATCGATTTCAATCCTTAGAGTCATTTACGTAACTGCAAAGTCAAACCTTTCGTGCATGCTATCTTCCCGTCGTGCTAACTTTTTGTATACTATCCGTATCAATTTCTTCAATCAAGTCATCCATTTATTTTATCGTTTATAATTTCCATTCAACCATTTCGTAACTCGTACTATCGTTTACAAATCATTCGGACGATATCTCGTTTGCAATTTTCGAATCATAACCAACTAAACGCTACTCGTTCTAAGGCTTTGCGATATCATCACTTATGGACTCACTCGTACTATCCATAATTCCTTTAGCTTCGCTCGGACAATTTTTATAACGTCCATATACCACTCGGGTTCGAGCCATCTAATCTAGTCCTCAATCACGTTCGTATCGATGCACTAAGTCATTCGCACAATCCTCAAAATCCCATTCAATCTTCCGTATATGCCTAAGCGTTAGCTCGGTAGCGCTTCTATCGATATACACTCTAAGTGTATCCCCGTTCCCGACCGAGCGATACTTAATATTGCTAGCGACTCGTTTGCACCAAAAGGTCGAGGTGCGCGATAATCAGCACAACTTAGCCAAAGGCTATGTGCATAACCATCCCGTTCGAACTATACTTCGGTCTCGTGTGATCGTTCACTATTGTTAGCGTAAGGTCGTTCAAGCACGCAACGCGTTTGCTAACATTTAGAACGTGTCTTCTATCAACTCAAGGTCGACACCGTTCGGCCCAAAGGCCATCACCTATCGATGCGTTCGATTGAACGCTTGTACGAGCTTTCGAAAATATTAGACTTATTGTATGGACATGCCGAGGGACGTTTGAGAGAGAGCGCACCAACGATATCACGTTGCGGAAGCACAATTCAGAGTTTACGGAACAACGAAGTTAAAGAATTCAATCGGTAGTCCAAGGACGTAAAGTCGTGCTCTGATACCATTATGTCACGCCCCGCTCCCGTAGGAGCGATCGTCCTCGCTAAGGCGTGATGCCGCACGAGCCTAGGTTGCGCTCGTGTAAGGCAGTTCCATAACGGCCGATTACATCGGCGGCGACGGGATCGTCGCCCAGAAGTCCCAAGCAGATACATTGAATACGCAGCAGAAATTTAGAACAAAAACACAAGACATTCAAAAGAAGCTCTTTATTGATATCGAAACAACGGTTACATTGGGGGCACAAGGCCGAGATTACAATCACTCAAATTCACTCGTCTCACTTTACAAGTCACTCTGCTCTCTCTCATCTCTCGATACAATACTTGAATCCAGCGGAAGCTTCGGAAGGTGATGTCCATACATTATATCCCATATAAGTCTGGTCTTCACGCGGCTGCACGCTTCGAATCGCCAAGGAACTCCGTGCCTCGACGCATCCAAGCGAGCCCCGCACCACGAGCTTCTACCTGTGCCTGCATATAAATACTGTGTGGGTGTCAGTACTCAACTGTACTGGTGGAATGAGCTTCTCGCCCACCCATACAAAACCAATACGTTTTATTTACTTTGTGCAATACAAGCCCCTTTACGATTGTCTTTCTAGTCTTGCCTTAGGATCGATTTTAGGACCGACGCCCTAGTCTATTTTATGTCTCTAGACCACCATCGTGCCTTTGTACTAATAACGTACTTATACTTTACCGCTAGACCTTCTCGTTCCAATCACGTCAACTTATCGCCTCGTGCTTGCCTTTCGTGCCATACTCAGGGACGTAACGACTCGGTCGTGCAATGAACTCAATTCGTGCTTTAGTATCACTGAGGCAGTACCTCCTCGCTAACTTAACTTGTGTTGGGATGACACGGCCATGCCTCACATCTCGAGGTCGTGCCCAGAAACTCAACATGACTTAACCAAACTTGCCCTACAGCCCTTCTCGATTTAACTCACAACGACTAACCCGACTTGTGGAACCGATATTGGGAACTCAAGCACGATGCCATATCTCGTGCCGAAGCACGTGTCTTTACGTATAGCCGAATCGTAGGCTTTATAAATACCTTGGGTGCAACCGAGCACACACTTTACCATTCAACGCATACCGTGCTTATACTTTCTTTGTTACGACCGACACCGTGCATGCGAATTCGCCGCTGAGCACGCCAATTATCTATATGAAAGGCCACTGGCATGACAAGCCATCGCGGACATAGCTTGGGTAGGCGGCGGGTCCTTCAGCGCAGGTAGCGAGCCCCGTTGAAATCCCCCGACTACCCACGCAATAAAAACATGCGCTGCTATAACGTCTACCTCCTAGGATGACTGGGCCCGGTGCCCCGGCGTATAACCAGTCTAGGCAGAAATTCTTGTCGACAAGGTGTCCAATGACCATGCACCTACGAGACATCTAGACTCACGTAAATGCATGGCCTACTTGTTGGTACAACCGGAACTATACTTAGCAACTCGTGCTCTGAATCACACTTGGCATAACGTGCCTCGGGACCGCGAGACTCCCAACCGAGGGACCGCCTCGAACTTCTTAACGTGGATAGGAACGCGAGACTCCCAACCGAGGGACCGCCTCGAAACACCTTAACGTGGATAGGAACGCGAGGCTCCCAATCGAGGGACCGCCTCGAACTTCTTTGAACTCGAGGAAACGACTACTACGTAGCCTTCCAACTTAACTTGAACAAAAGTGTTCCCGAAGTGCCATAGTCCGTGGCTAACTTTATATCGTGCCAACCGTGGCTCATGCCTTTAACTGACTTACGTCCTACGCGACGTTATCACCCAAGTCGTACGTTATATGACGGCCCTTGAGATCGTTGGACTATTTAACTTGACAACCGCAGAAAGAGCGGGACGGCACTTGGAAAGACTTAGGTCGATCGGCATAACTTTGCCTAACTTACACAAGCCTACAACTTAACCCGAGGGACGAGCCAAGGCTATGCCAAGCCTTATGCAGTGGAAACATGCATGCTTTATTGAGCATTTACGCGGGCGACGCCTATGACTTAGGCTAACTCATCGTTTGTGTCGAATACCAACTTTTCCCTCTCCCAAGCCGCGGGACGAAGGATCGAGTGTCGTTTTCAAAGCACACTGAGCCAACTTCTATGAAGACCATGGGACCATTTTCCATGTTCTAAGACATTCCGACGGGTCGGAATTATTCCCTTTGCTATGTGCGTTCGTAGCTTTTATATTAGCCTACTTGTGCAAGTTGAAAACACACAATTATTAAGTGAAGGCTAAGATGAGGCAAGTTCACCGAAACTACCCCACTTGAGCGATGTCTTCGAGTCGCCGTTGTAAGGCCAAGTCCGAACGCCGTCGGCGTTTCGATTCCTCCGATTGACTTTGCGGGACGGGACACTACACTAGCAGACTTTGAAGGATATGTACTCAGACTCGGGCAACCCTATGCTGGTCTTCCAACTACAGGATGAACTCGATAGGGTGGTACAAGACGAATGTACCATCTCTGAGTACGCAGCTCTGTTGAAGAAGTACTGGTCTGATCTGAATCACTATGATCCTCTTGGGATGGA
The DNA here is from genome assembly GCA_029216955.1 of Iris pallida. Taxonomy (NCBI): domain Eukaryota; kingdom Viridiplantae; phylum Streptophyta; class Magnoliopsida; order Asparagales; family Iridaceae; genus Iris; species Iris pallida. The sequence goes on along the minus strand of JANAVB010001998.1, from coordinate 826,294 downwards.
TGATGCACAAGTTGAACCGGCGTTTGCAAAGCATTTTCAGATGTTCCTGGCATATATTTTGCGGCAACGGATGATGAAGTTCTTGAAGGGGTTCAACCCTGTGTATGAGCAGAGAAGGAATGTACTACTCGCACAACCCACGCTTCCAACCTTAGAAGAAGCCATAGCTGCCATGGCACAAGAAGAAGCTCGATTGAAGTTGATGTCCAACAAGGGCTACTTCTAGGGGGAGCAAGCTGCTGTTAAAAAGTCTGCCCTTGCCGTCTTCAATCAGCCTCCCTCTGGGGGCGGTGTTTGCCACAACTGTGGTAACTCGGGACATTATATTAGATTTTGTCCAAAATCCCTGCGAGGTCAGTCAAATGATCGCGGACGGGGCCGTGGAGGACGTCGTGGTGGTAGAGGTAGAAGGGGAAATTATTTTGGAGAACACAAAACAAATCTGGCGGAAGAAGGGGGAGACATTCAATTGGCTGAAATAATCCCTCTTGAGAGGGAGTTCATTGTGAGGTTACGAGGCACGAAGCTGGGTTCGGACGACAATCAAGTTACTCATGGGGCGTCATTTATCTCAGGGGATCACATCACTTGCTTTGCCCAAACCAGCACAGGTATACCTGTGTGTGCTCTTGCATCTGTCTATCAGCCAGGTTGGATTATGGACTCTGGGGCATCTCGACATGTCACGAGGTCCCGCGGTAGTTCCAGGACTATATTCACCTACCGATGCCGGAGAGTATTCAGACTGCTGATGGTACCTCCAGATATGTTATGGGTAAAGGCACTGTCGCATGCACCCCTTCCCTCACTCTCACCAATATCTTACATGCTCCATTTTTTCCTGTCAATCTTATATCTATTAGTGCCATTATCCTTGACCTAAACTGTATTATTTCTTTTGACATTCCTACGGTGACTTTTTAGGAGAAGGGGATAGGACGACGACTAGGGACTGGCACATAGCATAAGGGGCTGTGGTACTTGGACAGGACCGGACTGGACGAAGCATTGGCCTCTCTAGTAGCAGACGCACAACTGGACGCTTCACGTCGCAGTGTAGAAGACGAATTACTACTCCACCACCAGCGTGTCGGACATTCTTCCTTTCAAGTTATTAGTCGAATGTATCCGTCCTTATATTAAAGGGCTGATAAAGAGAAGTTATTTTGTAATGCATGTGAGTTGGAAAAACATACCATGAGCTCGTATGCGAGCTCAGGGAATAGAAGTTCCGCTACATTTGATATGATACATTCGGACGTATGGGACCCTTGTCCTACAACCGGTATTAACGGTTTTAGATGGTTCGTCACTTTTATTGACTGTTATACCCGCGTGACCTGGGTCTACCTTATGAAGAATAAAAGTGACGTCCTTAAGGCTTTTCAGGATTTTCATCGCCGGATGGAAATGCAATATAACGTTAAAATAAAGTATTTCTGGTCTGACAATGGGACGGAGTATACTAATAAGAGGGTTGCTGAGTATTTATCTACTCATGGAATACTACATCAAACTTCATGTGCCTACACACCGACACAAAATGGTGTGGCCGAACGAAAGAATAGGCACCTGCTGGAGGTCGCACGGACGATGATGCTGGCTATGAATGTTCTGAAACACTTATGGGGGCAAGCTGTATTGACGGCCTCTTATCTCATCAACAGATTGCCGTCTCAGATATTGGACTGGAAGACACCGTTAGAGATGCTTACTGGTGCAACTACATACACTGTTCCCCCAAAAGTATTTGGGTGTATGTGTTTTGTCCAAGATAATAGGCCAGGAGTTGGCAAACTAGATCCAAGGGCGGTTTAGTGTGTATTTGTCGGGTACACAGCGACTCAAAAGGGATACGCATGTTGGAGCCCAGTTGAGCGGAAGATGTTTGTTAGCATGGACGTTACATTCAAAGAACTTGAACCATACTATGGTTCGGATACAGGTTCGACGTTTGGTGACACACCTAACACAGAGGGTGTTAGACGTGAGGGGAAGATAATAAGTCCAAACGCGGTAGTCGGATCGGTCCCGTGCCCGGTCGTGAAAAATTGGACAAAAGGGGGAGATAGCAGTGACTCAGATACGAAGAATGAAGAAGAAGATACATATGTTACACATGGGGAGACAAGAGAAAATGAGCCCAGTACTGTGCCGTGTCCATTGTCTACTGTGCCGTGCCCATTGCCTAGTCCCTCGTCTACTCCTGTCCCAACTCTTGAAGATGTTGCCCTACACTGAATCACTCTGATTCTGATGTGGATCTCTCTGACTCGGATGGTATGATCTCTCCACCACCTATTGCTCCCTCTCCACCACCTATTGCTCCCTTAAGGAGATCTTCTCGCATCAATGCGGGTAAGGCTCCTAGTCGTTATGATGATTATGAACATGACATTGCCAATTTCTTGTCTTATTCTAACATTTCTCCGAATTATCGAGCCTTCATTGCATCGTTAGACTCTACTTCTTTGCCTAAGTGTTGGCAGGAAACAAAGAAAGATCCAAGGTAAAAAGCTGCAATGATGGAAAAACTTGGGGCACTAGAGAAAAATAAGGCATGGAAGCTGGTTCCATTACCCAAAGGGAAGAAAACTGTGGGATGCAAATGGGTGTACACAGTGAAGGAGACACCAGAAGGAAAAGTAGAGCGGTACAAGGCGAGGTTGGTTGCAAAAGGATATACACAATCATATGGCATCGACTATGATGAGACGTTTGTCCCGGTAGCAAAAATGAGCACGGTAAGAACTTTGGTCTCCGTTGCAGCAAACTATGGATGGAAGCTATACCAATTAGATGTTAAGAATGTCTTTCTCCACGGGGACCTGCAAGAAGAAGTGTATATGAAGCTCCCGCCAGGATACTACACGACAGAATCAGACGGGGGGACGTCGCGTGGAAAAGTGTGTTAACTAAAGAAGTCGTTATACGGGCTCAAGCAATTTCCTCGAGCCTGGTTCGACAGATTCAGAAAGGCTGTTACTGGCATGGGATACCATCAAACAAATGCATATCATACAGTCTTTCTTCAGCATGCAAGAGGCCACATTACTATACTTGCTGTATATGTGGATGATATAGTAATCACAGGTGATGATGAGGCCGAGATCACTAAGCTGAAATCAAAACTCACAAAGGAATTTGAGGTGAAGGATTTAGGAGCGATGAGGTACTTTCTGGGTATCGAGGTGTGTGACGGCGAACAAGAAATTATTCTCTCACAAAGAAAATATGCACTAGATCTGCTAAAGGAGACAGGGAGATGCAAAGCAGCAGTCACTCCGATTGACCAGAAGTGCAAGTTGAGAGCAGAAGCAGGAGAGCCAGTTGATCGTGAAAGGTATCAAAGACTTGTAGGGACATTAATTTATCTGGGCACACTCGCTCTGATATCTCTTTTGCGGTGAGTGTAGTGAGTCGCTACATGCATGATCCAAGAACGGGTCATATGGAAGCAGTGTTTCAGATCTTGAGATATCTGAAAGGGACGCTGGAAAAAGGACTATGGTTCAAGAAGAATGGATGCATAGAAGTTGAGGGATACTACGATGCAGACTGGACAAGTTGCATAGACGACAGAAGGTCTACCACGGGATACTGTGTCTTTGTAGGAGGAAACTTGGTCTCATGGAGAAGCAAGAAACAGTCAGTGGTAGCACGGTCGTCAGCTGAAGCAGAATACAGAGCAATGGCTCTGGAAGTTTCAGAATTACTGTGGGTGAAAGCACTGCTGACAGAGTTGAAGCTAGATAAGGGAGCACCGTTACATCTTCTGAGCGATAGTCAAGCTGCAATAAGTATAGCCAACAATCCAGTTCAGCAAGACAGAACGAAGCACATCGAGATCGATCGATTCTTCATCAAGGAGAAGCTGGAACAAGGGATACTGAAGATTGACCATGTTCGCTCAGAAGAACAAGTTGCAGACTGTCTGACTAAAGGTCTTAGTTCATTGAGCCTGTCAAAGCTATGTAACAAGATGGGGATGATTAATATCTATCGTCCATCTTGAGGGGGAGTGTTGAGAATCAATAAGGGACTTACTCCCACATTGAAAAATGTAGTATGAAGAGTTGGAACCTCTATAAATAGCAAGTAGTAGCCCATCAATAAAATCATCCATTATTCATTTTCTACAGTTACCTTCGACTTTTTGAACTTCTTCGCAGAGATGACATTCGTCGTACTCTAAGGTGTTCTTCACATAGATTTAAAATCCCCCATCACCAACATAGGAGACTAAGATATATTCATTTACATTCTAGCTAGTAACCACTCTTCTGCTTAGCGTTGGGTTATGTTTGTGCGTGCATATTTACTCAGATGACTCTGCTTAGCTACTACTGGATGCTCTGTTTCTTTGTCTTTAGTCATGATTCTCCCCGCAGGAGATGATCACGTCACTAGCACTCGCTCGTCTCACAGAGTTTTGTCTTCTACATCAACCTCTTGTGTTGTTCATACAGTTAATCGTCGACCCTGGTTGCTAGATTCTTGGACTTCTGGTGAGATTCTTGGACTTCTGGTGATCGATCTTGTTTTGTTTTAGTCTTTAAACTGTCATGTCACTTTTTTCCGATCACATTGTACTCGAGGACTAGGAACATGAGCTATTGTACATGTGCTATGCTGGTAAAAGAGAGCGGGTTGGAGAAGCTTATCTAAGGAACACTATCACATTTACATAGGCATCGCAAGCTTATAAACTCGTCTGAGAATAAGAGTAATACCTCCAAAATCATGTCCCTCATGTTCCTCCGCCATATGTCACTTCTTTATTGTCCCAATCAAATAAGGGAGAGAGTTGGAGGAAAATATGAGCGAATAAAAGAATGATATGTGACGGAGGGACATGGAGGGACATAATTTTGGATGTACATAAAATATTTTCCTGAAAATAAATATCATACACTAACTCGTGCATGGATTTATATAAGTACTATTTCATCAACTCCTTTATTGTTCTGTATAAAGAATTTATAATTTATAAGTTCCAGTCATCATTGTGTACTTGTGCTGGATGGATAGTAAAGCTGTAGGTATAAGAGTCTCCGAGCAAGAAGCTTGTGATGAGTGTTAGATATTAAAAGGTAGTCCTATTTTGGATGGAGGGGGCACTTCTCGGGCTGCCTGACTATATAAATCTGGTCCCCCGCGCTATTGTACATCTCCTGATTTCGATGCCATGTCCACAAAGCATGCGTCTCGTTCTTCACCTGAAAATTTACAATTCATATAAGCATAGTTACTAGGCACGGACACTAGCTAGTATCCATGTTGTGTGACCGTGTCCGTGTCGATATATTTGGTTGAGGATTATTTTGGAGAGAATATATAATTAATTGTACCTCCAAGATGCCATGTCCGAAGCTACTCTCTCTGTATGCACTATACTCCGGCTGCCTATCCCAGCAGAAGTTGCCCGCAGCAGGGCCGTCGGTGAAGTTGGAAGCGCAGAAGCCACCCATGAACTTGTCAGGAGTTTTCAACGGCTCCGGACAGTGCCCGGGATCGTCCGCATGGTTAATCGCCATCTTCTCTCGGTTACCTCCGTCACCGACCGCCACGTGTACCGGTCCGCACGGGTCCAAGGAGAAGTTATAGACGCGGTTCGATCTTTCGTAGGCATGAACCTAATCATATACATATATAATAGTTTCACGAGTAGGAGATTTAATTTGGAAGTGTATCGATCGATCGACCGCGGGGAAAGAGTTTAGAGACTTACATGACCATTGAAGACGATATCGACGCCATACGAGTACAGCAGGTCTTCCATGGCCACTCTCATGCACTCTGCTTCCCTGTAGTGGGCTTTGTAGGTGCTGTACCATGGCGCATGCCAAGTAGCCACCAGCCAGGGAGTCACTGTTCTATCCACACCTGACAGGTCCTTCTCCAGCCACTTGTATTGCTCCCCTGATACGCAAACATCACATATATTACATTACTCAGTAGCTATCGTGTCGGACACGACACGATAGTCCAAAGTACGATAGGACACATCAAGATGGGCACCTGATTTGTCGTAGGAAATGTAAGCGCCGAGCATGAGGAAGTGTATGCCCCCAGCATTGAAGGAGTAGTAAAATGGGGAGTTGGACCGGCTCTCCCCTGACGGGAAAGCAAATCTGGACTTGTACGCTTCGAAGGTCTTGTTCTCGGCCTGTGGCTCAATTTCGTGGTTTCCTTCTACCACCATTATTGGGATTTCCGACACCACGGGCTCCATGTACCTTGAATACATATATATAAGTATGTATGATCCACATCAATCAACTAAGGCTAACTAAGCGTTACGGGTGACCCTCCAGAATCGGCCCCACAATATGGATTAAGGGACAACTAAAATGAGCTTCGGATAGGACAACCCAACCCACCGCAACATTCTGTCCTGCTCCTCGAGAAAGGATTGCTTACACAATGTTCGTATATATATATATATAGCTTCGAGGAAGGAGAGTTGAATGTAGAAGTAGTGTACTCACCTTCCCCAGTAATCCCAGCGAGGCTGGTAGGTCTCATGGATCGGAGTCTGAGAAAAGGAGCAGGAGTAGCAGTCTGCGCCCGACCCGTTGGTCAAGTACAGATTTGCGTAGCTGACGTCTCCTACAAGTACGATCAGGTCGGGCTGGTTGCTTCTCATGTGCTCCACCGTGGAAGTCGTGTTGTAGGTAAGACCCAGATCTCCGACCACCGCGATCCGGCTCGGATAGCTCCGAGGCCCCGCAGCAGGCATGGTCCTGAAGGCGTGGATGTCGCTCATAGCAGCCATCGAAGGATCTCCGCACTGGTAGTAATACTCACTTCCCGGTTTCAGGCCTACAGCAGAGGGAGGGGAGGGGAGGGGAGGGAAGATGCAGCTTAAGCACTATACTATAACAACGCGTTGCACGGATACGACACGAACTGATCGGGAGTAACGATTTACGTACCAGTGAGTCGAACGTGGTGGATTATTCCTGAAGTGTAGTTCTGGAGGCCATGGAAGGGATATAGCTGATTGTAAACGAGCGAATAGCCCGTAGCCTCGTCGGTCAATGAAGTGTTCACTTCTCCGTACAGGACCACGCTGGCTACGGTTTGAGGATCCAGTGGCTTAATGTCGTCTCCGATTTGATACTCCCCTGCAAAATGTACAAACAACCACAATATTTAGAGAAGGGGATATTGAAGCTTCTACATCTATATTGCTTTATTAGACTTGGGGGGTTTGTTCTTGTATCATCTGTTAAAGTCTCTACTGCTTACATAACTCTAGGGGGACGTTTGGTACGCCGAAAATTTTTGTATGTCCGAGAAGAAAATATAAGGTTGGAATAAGGAAATTTTTTGTATTTCCGAGAAAATTTAAGATTAGAATACGATTTCCATGTTTGGTTTACCCTGTTAAAATTTAAGAATATTCTCGAAAAATATGAATACCCCGATATATTATTTACCCATAAAATATGAAAAGTTATTGGCTAAATTTCAACTTGATACCCTCAACTATCCATGTTTTGCAACTTGATACCCTAAACTTTCAAAATAGCCAACTTGATACCCTGAAAAATATATTTTCCAAAATGCCCTCCCCCCCCTCTCACTATTTCCCAAACCCCCCCTCCCTCTCCGGCCGCCGCTGCTGCGCGCCGCCCCGCCGCCCCGCTGCCGCTACTGCTGCGCGCCCGCCGCTGCTGCTCCGGCCGTCGCTGCTGCTGCGCGCTGCCCCGCCGCCCCGCTGCTGCTGCTGCTGCACGCGCCGCCGCTGCTGCTCCGGCCGCCGCTGCTGCTGCGCGCCGCCCCGCTGGGGGAGAGAGGGGGGAGGGACGCCGGAGAGGGAGGGGGGGGGGAACGCCGGAGAGGGAGGGAGGGGGGGGGGCAAGGGTATTTTTGGAATTTTTTGGATTTTAGGGTATGAAGTTGAAAATATTCAAGAGTTGATGGTATTAAGTTAACTATTTTAAAAGTTTAGGGTATCAAGTTACAAAACATGGATAGTTGAGGGTATCAAGTTGAAATTTAGCCAAAGTTATTTCCTAACAAATAGGTGGGTATATTTTTTTGTTACCTGAAAATAAAATTACTAAAAACTTCACATATTTAAGACATTTGTCATCCTAAATTTTGAAAAACCTCCCGATGTTTCTCTCCTATTTTCTCTTTCATTTTCGTCTCTTTCTCTCTGCTCTCTCATTCTCGTCTCTCTCTCTCTCTCCCAAGCTCTCAACTCTGTCTCGCTCTCTCGATCGTTCTCTTTTCCGAAGAATAGGTATAGATTTCCGATTTCTCTTCTTTTATTTTATTTTTTGTCCATTTTTTGTTAATTTTTGTATGATTTACTTTGTTTGCTTGCTAAATCATATATTATGTTTCGAATTTGGAAATGATTTTAGGATCTAGTGATACTAGGGATTTTGGAAATTATAGATTTTTTTTAGAGATTTTTATAAATTTGGAAAATTTTAGGGTTTTTTTTTGTACGAGTAGATTCACATCCTTTGTCTAACGGTAGGATAAGGATGTAAAAAAAATAATGAACTTGACGGATTTTTACAAATTTGGAAATTTTTAGGGAAGAAATCTTGCTTGCAGATCTCAGGAATAGGTCAATATGAGTATCTAGCTCATATAAATATATAATATTGTAGTTTGAAATATTAGAAACCAGTGTATCACTCCAAAAGTACGATATAGAGAAACACTTCAACAAGTGGGTCTTGTACATATCTAGAATCAAACTCCTCTTGCTCAATTTGCACCAAAGTTAGCACAGGCTTTGTTAGGCTTTTCAGAAAACCTTCATGCCTTTGGGAGTATATATACAAGGAAAGATGTTGGTGCTTTGCTTGCCTTTCTTTCACTTCTGAAGTTATTTTGGCTTCTTTTAGGCAAGGATATTAGAGTGGTCGGTTCTTTGGTTTGAGTATAATTGTTCCTTATAAGTTTTAGTAGTCCTGTTCTAAGTCTATATGTATATCTGGTAAATATGTTTCCTTCAAGTTCACATATATACATAATTCAGGTAAAGAATAAGTTTTCTCTAAGTTTGCTCGTTGCGACGAACAATTTATTTAAGTTTTTTTTTTTTTTTTTTTTTTAAATCACACGCACACACACAATTGGGGGCTCGAACCTTGCCGGCCCCTCCAGATTATTTTATTCAGTTTTGAATTTTGGAATTGTTAAAATGTTTTGTTGGATATCTGCTCTCTTTTGAGCTCTTAATTAAATTAGTGCGGATGAGTAGTTCTTGTTTAGATTAATATTGCGTCTTTTGAGCTCTTTTTGTTATTTATCTCATATACCTGTTGGCTCTCATTGATGCAGTTAAATTTCATTATGGTATGTATTATAGAATGGTCTTGCTTCAGGACATAAGACATTGGACCTCTGTGTATTATAGAATGGTCTTCATTCAGGACATTTGATATTTGAATATTAGTGGTTATAGGAATTTGTTCCTTTTAGAATAATTGAATGTTCATGTGGGAGGAGTACAGTCTGTAGGTACCAGTAAGAGTGCAGTTTGCCTGATTGTTCCAGCCTGAGTCTTTTTTTTTCTTATGCTTTCCAGCCAGTAACTTGCCTCAAAATTTTCGTCTGGCTTATGTTTGTCATTGATGCTATATGTTCCTGTTGATTTTAAATTTTCTTATGGAAGTTGAAATGGGAAGTACACTGGAGTACTCTTTGTCCTAGGTAGCACAATTGAGTCTTGAAATCTCTATCATAATATATTAACTGATGCATCATCTTATTTATGATATTATCGAAACTAATATTTAGTTCTCTTTTTGTCAAGATGGCTAGTTCTAAGCATCATTGGACCACGATTGAGGATGCCAAATGTTTTGAGATACAAGCTGGATGAGGTTCAAAGAGACTCAAATGTCTTTGAGTAAGTATCTAAGGTGGATGCTAAGGGTGGGGAAGATATTGAGCAGAGATGCAGCTAGTGTAAACTCCCTGGATTTTAGGGTTCTTTTAAAAAAAAAATAGATGAATTAATTTTGATAAATAATTATATTATAATTAGTTTGATCATTAAATGTACTTTTTCGTGACTTTAATTTTTGGAGCGCCAGAGATGTCAATATCTCGATACTTCCTTCATAAGTTTGTAGTAGACAAGTTTATCTTTATTTTGATATTATGATATATCATGTCCCACTCAAACTTGTTTTTTTGTATTCTATTTGCATCGCGCAACTTTCTGAAAAATATAGGCCATGACCATCTACCGAAAGACTTGACCTGACTTCCAATTTAATTGCGGGGCTCAAAATCGATCCAATCTACTCGACACAATATATATTTTTGACTTATTTTGAGCCTACTACACGCATATCACGTATGTGCCATCCAATTGAGCTCCAACATGCTATCATTTCATCAATGATCATAAATGACTCAAAATTGTAGTCATGATCGCACCAAGCACAAACCTTACCAATCTAACCCAACATCCAGCCCAAACTCAAGTGGCCACTCTCATGACACACAATATCTCTCCCCTTTTTTTGTTGCTAATATTATATATATATATATATATATATATATATATATATATATATATATATATAGTATATGCATGTATATACTTTAGAGTATATAACCACATATACAATTTGGTGTACATATATGTATACATTAATTTGAGTGCAAAAATATGCACATCTCCTTTTTTTTTTTCCTTTCTTCCTTCCCTACATATAATATCCAGCCCAACCTTAACTGACTTCTTTCAAAATCACTCATATTATACTTCTCATCCACTCAAATTTATTTCCTGGCCCAAATATTCTTCATTCCTCTCAAAATACAATTGGCCCAACTAATAGCCCAAACCCGAACCTAATATGTGGAAGAACACCAACCCTTGTTCTTTCCTCTTCTGTTGCTCCTGCAGGGAGCTGTTGCTCTCCAACTCTGCAACACAGGGCACGCCAAGTACCGCCATGTGACCAAAAGGTCACGCCAAGACAAGCCAACTTCCCTTCCTTCCCATGTGTATACATATGTTGTGCACATCCTATCCCTCATAAAAACCCTAGCCGCACACAGGTTCTTCCTCCACACTCCCCTTGTAGCAACCCCTACTCCTTCCCGAGCACCCTGTCACCCTGGCCGCAGCGCCTCCCTGCGGTGCCACCGCCGGCAGACTTTCGCGCGCGAGCGCCGGGCTTGCGCAGCTGCGTGCGGGCACACTCAAAGCCGTAGCAGCAGCGAGAGCCACGTAGCACCAGCGGCGCCTACCCTATCAGTCGGCCACGCCTGGCCGTGCGACCGCCGGCGCCACCAAATGCATATCGAAACGTGGTAGTAAAGAATTTATTTATGGTACCAAACACATGATTTATATATACCCGAAATTAAATTATATATACCCGAAAATATCTATTATACAAAACACAAAGGTTTTTGAATCCTAGGGCTGACTGTGCCAAGATAAAGAATGGTTGGGATTTAATCTTGGTGAATCAACGGTTGTGGGGTTTTATGGGAAATCCAAAGAGTGGGGTTTGCACTCATAATGGTTGCGGATGAACATTATTGAGAGTGGAATTTTATGGAGAATGAGCATTATTGAGAGTGGGATTTTATGGGGAATCCAAAGAGTAGGGTGTGCACTCATAATGGTTGTGGATGAGCATTATTGAGAGTGGAGTTTTATGGAAAATCCAAAGAGTGGGATTTGCACTCATAATGGTTGTGGATGAGCATTATTGAGAGTGGGATTTTATGGAGAATCCAAAGAAAATTCACATCCAGCAGTGGTTGGGATTTAATATTTTGATGTGGGCCTCATAATTATTATTGTTCGTTTAAAATTGGGGGTCCAAGATTTTGAGGGGGAATACCTTAAATGAACCATGCCCTATAGGCACGGGTTATGACTAGTTATATTATGTACCAAACGTGGTAGTAAAGAATACCCAGAAAAATGATGTCTTGGAATAAAATTTCTGGGAATATAGAATTCCTGGCTATATAGTATTACGCATACCAAACGTCCCATAAAGCTTTGTTGAGGGGTGTTTATTTTTCATATATATATATATATATATATATATATATATATATATATATATATATATATATATAGGTAATTGAAAAAAAATTATATGTTAAAGACCCTCTAACTTAGTGGTAGTGGTAAGGCATGCGGCCCGAGTGGTCAGGAGATCGATTCCCGATGGGAGAATTTGTTACAATTGTCTTCTTTCAATATATTTTTTTCAATAACCTTCTTTCAATATATATATATATATATGGTGGGAGCATTTGTTACAATTGTCTTCTTTCAATATATTTTTTTCAATAACCTTCTTTCAATATATATATATATATATATATATATATATATATATGTGCTGCCACTTTAAATTTAAAAATGCAATTGATATTTATTTTTTATAACTATATAGTGTATTTTAAAGTATTGTTGTTTGTTTTTCATCACTTTAAAGTGCATTATAAATGTATTAATTGGCTATTTTACCCTCAAATACTATGACATTATTGTGAACACAAATTTACTAGTATAATTGGGAGGAAAAAAAATATAAGTTCACCATCAAATATTCATGACGATTCCTTATCAAACTTCGATTTTGAGAAACCTAAAACTTTTATATTTCAAATTCCCCAACTTTTAAGAGAAAAAATTAATCCAGTTTTCGAAGAAAAATGTAATAAAATTTTAATAAAATAATAGGATTGAATTGGCATGTGATTTGTTGCAGCAAAAATACAGAATAAAAAATATTTGCACGGAGAGTTCTACACTTATGAAGGATTTTGGTTGCTTGAATATATTGTAATATTTAAATTTATTGAAAGTTACAATTATCCTTTTTGTTGTTGTACTTATAAGATGAGTGATAATTTACAATTGAAATAGCAGAAAAAACAAAGTTTATTCATACAGTTTAAAAGTATAGGCAAGAAGTACCTGTGACCCATGAGATATAAACCGAATCCTCGGTCGCGGAGAGAGAGACGGATATTTGTTCCGGCCCGAATCCCTCGACCCGCCTCACCACCCGCGGGTCGGAGTCCGGTAAGTCCACCGCATGCCCGCGGAATCCTCCGTTGTCCACTGGTGCGGTCACCGGGTCGAACGGCCCGTCGAGTGTCGTCGGGATGCCGTCACCGCAGGCCGAAGCCAGCAGAGAAACCGCAGCTAAGAGGTGGAGGAGCGCAGCCCATTTTGCCATGTTTGCTATCAAGGTTGGTCTTTAGGAAGGAGAAGGCTAGCCTTGCCTTTTTATAGAAAGGAAGGGTTTCCTTCTGGAAGCCAGCACACAGGAACTCACTGCCCGCCATATTTAAAAAAAAAAAAAATCAACGATTTGTTTGGACACGTGGAGAAGCAACCGTTGGGTGGACCCGGTAACCCGATAGCACCATCGAAGCTCTAGAACCCCATATCTGAGAATGCAAACCCAATAGCCCATAAGTTGATTCTTTTTTAAAAAATTATTAAGAAAAATATTATCTGCAAATTTGAAGGTAAGAACATCCACGGACCACAGTGAAGACACTTCAAACACATAACTTCAAATTATTATAAATTATGTAAATAATAACTTTGGAGTGTCTCTTTTATATTGTCACACAATGGAACACTCCAATCAAATACTCTATATTAAACTCCTCCTTTCTCTCCCTCATTTTCCTCTTTATTTTTCTTCCCTCGTTGGTAAGAGTTTTTCACTTTTCCCTCTTTATTTTTCTTACATGTTTTGTAAGAACGGTTAATTTTGGTGAACCCAGAAATTTATATAGAGGAGATAGGACACTCTCCGAATCTATAGTATCTTTTAGATTTCTAGTAATTTTGAAGTATGGACAAGTGCCCATTACATCCTTCAAGTGCTACAAATTTTGAATAAAATCAAAGCATTTGAAACATCTCCCACTATGGATGCTCTAATAAACTATGGCATAAAAGTTGTGGAAACAAATACGGGGTTTTCGACGACAACTAAACTGAATAAGAGGACATAAAAGATTTTGTTCGATTTGAAATAAAATTAAGTTCCATTTTGGTTTTTAAAAATATTAAAATTCTTTATTCGGTTTTGGATTTTGGTCCAAAACCGAAAAGCGAATAACACTTACACAATTATATAATTACACTCAATTTTATACATATTTTATATTAAAATTTTGTATATTTTTGTGTATATTTTAAATGTAATAATTTTATGTGTATTTTAAAGTCAAATTTTGGTAATTTAATAACTATTCTTTGGTCGAAACTTTGAAATATAACAAACTTTTGTATAAAAATTATATTCTTTTAATATAATTTAACCACTATCTCAACTTTGAGTCTGGTTCATTAAAAATAAAAATAGCACAATCGAATAAACCTAATCAATTATTGGTTAATTCGGGTTCGGTAATGACTAATTTTGGTTCGATTTTGGTTTTGAATTTTTAGAAGTTGGATTCATTCGGTTTTGACTATTTAGATTTGGTTGAAACTGAATAAACCGAACACTCACCCCAGAAAACATAAGAATAAATAAATGCAAAAGTAATAAAACTGGAATTAAAAGAGGATGTTACTTACTTCGTTTTTCCCTATCAATGGAATTCTAACAGTAGGTTTTCTACATGTGAATATGATTAGGATATTTTAGAATGTTGACGATGCATTTTCGACAAAAGTTTCTAGTTTCGTGGTTGCTGCAAGTTTGTGACTGTCTGATAGAAATTCATTTGTTGTAATCTTGATAGATTTTTGTTTTCGAAACCCGAACAAGACCCGTTAACATACGGGGAAGAAAAAAAAAAAAGTCAAATCTTTTGTGCTGCAACAACATTTTGGAAGAAGGATGTCTCGATCAAAGAGTTGAAACTAACGAGTTTTAGTATCAGTTCAATTGATGTGGAAAATTGGTTCAATTTGGGCCGCTCTAGATTTGGTCAATATCTAACCTTTATTTTGTCAGCAACGGAAAGGACGAGGCGACAATCACGACATACAACAACACTTGTCAAGGTCGTCCTCTCGTAACGCAGTCGTCGTCATCATCAGACGTGACCTTTCTCTTTCATGGATCCATGGACGACCGAGATTTCTGCAAGTCCGGTTCCGGTTCAAACCGATTGGTTTCTTGGTGTTTGGATTGGCGAAATTGTGTGCCAACCGAGTCTCTAGTTTTTTTTGTTTGTGACATGATCCTTGTGTGGAAGCAAACGGTGTGACCTCGCGTGTATGTTGGGTTGTCTTTCCCATCAACTATTAGGCCATCTCCAATGGAGATTTCTAGAAGGATGACACTATTTGGCCCGCGGTTTTGGTCTGAAATCCGTGACCGTGTACCACATGTTAAGTGTCCCATGGGTTTTTCTATGGGCACCACACTTTTTACTTGGGGCTAGCCCAAAAATGTAAAAAAAAAAAAATAATACAAGTTTGCCATCCATTTTTTTTACTTGGGGCTAGCCCAATTTTTTTCAGCAAATAGGACTGCCAACATGCTGGCAGTCCTAGCATATGTTAGGACTGTTAACTTGCTGACTGCCAACTTGCTAGCAGTCCTAGCAGTCCTAACATATGTTAGGACTGCCAACAAGTTGACAGTCCTCGGAGAAGAAGAAGAAGAAGAAGAAGAAGAAGCAGCAGAAGAAGCAGCTCAAGTTGGAGAGCCGCCCCGCCGTCGAGGGCCTCGTCGTCGCCGCGTCCCTCGTCGGCGCCACCCTTGTAATGTCCCAAATTCGTGATACGTATTTAGTGTACGTATACGTGTTTTGGACCCATATTTTATTCAGTCGTGATTAATTATCTTGGTTTATTTTGTATTGGCTTGGTTTTATTGGCATTGATAGTTTAAATGGTTTTAATGGTTCATTGGTTTATTTTGGATTAGTGATTTCATGATTCATTTGGTTTAATTGCTAGAGAGAGTTTATTGGCCTTGACTTGGTTCACCTTGGTTTATCTTATCTTGGTTTATTCCTGGTTTGGTTCGGCTAGGCTTGGTTGCCTTGGTTCATCAAGAACCAAGGGGTGAACCCCCTACCTACCACCACCCATAGTATTTATTATCCTTTCTCCTTCTCTCTCTTCATTAATATCTTCTTCTTCTTCTCCACCATTAACTCCTGCACCTACCAAGAGAGAGAGAGCTAGGCAAGTGCAACTTGCTTCATGGAGGAACTCTAATTTTATTGCTCCATCCTCTTCCTTACAGCATTTTAACTTACTTTAGAACTTGGCATTTTCACTTTCCATGGCTAGATTCTTGTAGATCTATATTTACATTATTTTCGAATTTCTTGGGTTTTGATCTACTTAATCTGGTTATTTTCGAGTTTTGATGGTTCCATGTTGTAGAAAATTTCGTTCTACCCCATTTTGACCTATGGAAGTTCTGATTTGGACTCCGGATGATGGAGTTGTGGAGCTTGAGAACTTGGCTTTCATGGTGTTCATCTTCTCAGAAATTTGGAGAAGATGAACTGTGCTTGGACTTGACTTGACCGCATGACAATTCATGCGGCAAGTGATTCAGCCGCATGAGACTCTCAGCCGCATAGACTGAGCCGCATGAATTATCTTAGCCGCATGAGCCCCCCACTTGAGTCGCAGCCGCATATGACACATCTCCCGCTGGCCGCATAAGCACCACATTCCTGAGCCGCATGACCCTTGCTTGGACCCAGCCGCATGGACTCGATTGATTGAGCCGTATGGACTCGATTGACCTGATGCCGCATGGACTCAATTGATCGGGCCGCATGGATCCAATTGATTCCAGCCGCATGGGTTTTTGAACCCTGCGCTGTATGGATTCGATTGATCTCAGCCGCATGGGGCCAAGAACATTCTTAGCCGCATAGGGTCCACCCCTCCCCGCCAGCCGCATGAACCCCCATCTCCACACTTCGCAGCCGCATGGACCCGAACCCCTTCTTGGCCGCAGGGGCTTTTCTCTTATTAGCCGCATGCGCCTGACCCCATTCAGCCGCATGGGCAGTTCTCATCCAGCCGCATGAGTCTTACCCTTTCCTGATCGCATATGCTTTAGCCACATGGCTCCTATAGCCCTGAATATTGATATTTTATTAGATATTTTACGTCCATTTTATATCCTTACGCCTTTTGTCCTGAACTTGAAAATCATGAATTCATTTGATATGTTTGGAATTGATAATTGAGCATGACGTGATAGTGACCCGTAGTGGTGCACTCCTGATATAATAACCTGACATGACCTGATAGTGGCCCGTCGTGGCGCACTCCTGACTAGTACACTTGATATGATAAACCTGACATGATTATCTCGAATAGCTGTTGCGACGGCTACCTGACATGACATGACCTGTATAATTACCTGGACACCGTGGACGATTGTGCTTGTACAAATAATCCAGTCCTGTCTTGCATCATGTCTAGGAGGGAACTCCTGAGTACCACGGTCAGGAGTACCTACTGAAATGGACTAAGGTTAATGACTAGTATAATTCACTAGACATGAAGAGATGTTCCCCAGTTACAGGCGGTCCCGTTATCCCGGCCGCAAATGTTTGGACTTGTAGCCTGCCGACGAGTAGGGCACATTTCCAGCCCACTGTTATGTGGGACACCCTCTATTGTCACTTAAATGATTGAACTCTATTGTCACTCTAATGTATTGTACTCTCCAGATTGTCACTATAACTGCCTGGATAACCTGGATAGCTGCAGGGCCTGTGACTACTTGGAGCATCTCATTGCATCTTGCTAGTAACTAGGATTGTGATAACCCTAGTTAGTTAATGTAGAAAGCCGTAGGCAATGATTGGCCGTGATTGATTGGATGGAGTCTAGTCCGGTATAGTATTGTCTAGAAGTGATTGATTGCAAGATTGTACCAGAATGATTGAATGATTGTCACTCCAGATTGTCACTATAATGATTGTCACTCCAGATTGTCACTATAATGATTGTCACTCCAGATTGTCACTATAACGATTGTACTCTATTGTCACTCTAGCATATTGCACTCTTCATTGTCACTTTTATCATTGTACTCTCTCCTTTTCACGTTAATGATTGGCACCTTTAGCAATAAATGATCAGAGACTAAGTTCTGTTCAGGCGAAGGGTTACAATCTCGGTCCTTGTTTGGTTTAAGGATTATAACCTGGCTTCCGGAATAGTACATTCGTCTTCTCTTCATATATTGTCCAGCTATAATTTATTTAGCACGGTTCTCCAGTTCTTTTATATCAATGATGCTTCTCTTAATTATTTTCTCTGATTGGGGCAAGTACATTGGTAGTGTACAAACCTCAATCTGTGTTACTTATTGTTTTCTTACATGTTGAATGCTAATAATTTGTTGGTTTTAGTTCTTAAGTGAAGCCTCCTTTGTGGCACTTGCTCTTTCTGGGGTCTGACCCAGCTGGTTTTGTATGGCCAGATACCAGAGCAACACCAAAGGATCTCCCTGCTTTTCAGCCCGATGGTGGTCACCAGGCGTAACCAGGGCATCGAGTGGGTTTCTTTTGTTCTCCCACTGTAATATTGTAAATTATTCTTTTGAGGCGTTTAGCCGACGAGCAAGTGTTAGCTCGATTGTACTTACTTACTGTCTGCCTACGGGCTGTAACACGATTGACAAGCCCCGGGGGTTGATCATGTATGACTGAACTCTTGCTAGTCCTCACATTTTGTAACGACTAGCTTCATGATCATCTGGATATGTAATGTTTGGGACGCCTTACAATTGTATATTTGGAGATCTGATATCTTGTGATTATTATTAGTTGGTTGAGATTGAGACAATAGGCTATTTTATGACCTTAAGAGACTGATGGATTGTAGTGAAACCCTCACATATCTAGACAGCCGTGACCGTATAGCGGTGTGGATTCCATTCCGTTATACGTAGCTGGCTATGTCTGCCCCCGCTCTCCAGTATTCTGGTTCTGGGGCGTGACAACCCTCGTCACCCTCCTCTTCGGCGCCGCCTCCGACCTATACGGCCGCCGTCCGCTCCTCGTCCTTTCCTCGTGACCCAGCACCGCTGTCCGACGCTGGCCCGAGCCGCTCGTCCCATCTCGCCCTCGCCCAGGCGAGCTCCACCGGACCTCCGCGGACCCGGCACTGCCCCGCTGGCACTGCTCCGACCGTCCCCTCTACTGTGAGTCCCCCGTCCTCACCTCCTTCCTCATTTTCTCCTACATCTGGAAGGGGGGGGGGGAGGGATTACAGGAGAAGACGTGAGCGGCAGCGGCGCCGAGGAAGCCGAAGAACGGGGCGGAGGAGGAGGAAGGAGGAGGAGAGAAAAACCCTAATATTGGGCTGTCCCCAAGTAATTTTTGGGCTGTCCCCAGTAAAAGTTTCTCAAATTTGGGCTGTCCCCTAGTAAGTGATAGTCCCAAGTAAAATGGGTGTGCCCTTAGAAAAACCCATGTCCCATTGACTAGTGAACCGGTAGCAGGCCCAAACAAATAGAGGGGGGGGAGACAATGAGTTTCTGACACGTGACCCGCTATCACGATTTGCAGTCTAAGATTGCAGGCCAAATAGTATATTCCTTTTAAAATTGAGTTTATATCCTATTTGTCATTGAAATTCTATACAAAAATTACATACAAAAAAAAAAAAAAAAATACTCTCCAATGATTTAATTGGTATGAGAGGTCGAAAATTTATATAAAAATTTCTACACGTATAGAAATTTTTATCCTACCTCATCGCCACTAGGATATAAATTGTTACAAAATCTCGATTGGAAGGTGGGTTTTTTTTAATAGATTTCTACCAAAGAAATATGAGAGATAGAAACCCCCATTGGTAATAGCATTAGACCGTCAAATCTAAAATTTTATGCAATGTTCAACCTTTTGAGTTTGGTTTGCGGAACAATACCTTAGAAAAGGGGGAAAAAACTTGAAAAAGAAAAGTCATTCATTTTTTTATTTGGGTGCCAAAGAAAAAGAAGCAAAAAAGAAAAAAAAATGATTTAAGTTTTTCCCATCCATCCCAAGGACAGGGCGTTAATTTGACTATAATCTTTGCCTTCCCAAACTCCCAAACTCCGAAGTTTTTTTTGATCGAAACTACAACTTCTCATCCCCATAAAAAGAGTAAGGATTGATTTCATTTCCTTTTCGCGAACCACACGATGCCTTAAAGAGACAGGTGGTATCTAAACCTGCTCGCACATCACACGGACATACACGCACAAAAAAGATCAGGAGCTTGCCGTTAAAAGTATCTGGAGGGAGTCATCAGCAAGGTTACTACTACTCTTTTGCAGCATAACCGCAATAACAATGAACCATTATCAAGTAAGTAGAGCAAATTCAGCACCAAAACACAAGGGATTGAGCGTAGGCTGCTCAGTAAGTAGAGCACAACAATTCACTGTATGATAACAGCTCAAGCACAAGCAGAAAGATTCACAAAGACTTGCTGGAAAAAAGTAAACGAAAACATACCTCCAAAGCAAAACAGAGTCATTTCATCTTTATCTAACAACTACAATGTATTTCACTGATGAATAGCCAGAAACTGAGAAAAAGTGCATAGATGTCATCTTTTCTGTAACCTTTGTCACTTAAAATGTCAATCCGATGGCCCTTTCATCGATCAAGACAGTTGCACAAATACGTACTTCTATATTTGTTCGAAAACTGAATATCAGAAAGGCATGAAGACTGCTATAACTTGAGTCCAAAAGACGACAGAGATTCTAAACATTGCTCAGACTCTGAAACTGAATCATACCATGATATTAACATGAACTTGCATATTCCTTACAAAATACATCTATGTAACACAATGGTAACATTTGATACATCAAAAAGAAAAAAAGATATATCCATCACCAGTCCAAGCAGCATCAAAATATTCATCATGATGATTTTGTAAAAACAACAAAAACGAGTCATCCATATATTATGTGATAGGAAAACCAATTTGGTTTTTCTGTCATCTTTTAGATATTTTGATTATTTTATAAATATTTCAGATAGAGAACATTTTATACATTTATTAGTAATGATTTTGAGACTTTAGGCTGTGTTTGGTAGCAAGGATGAAAAAGATAAGAGATGCATTTTTTCTTTGTTTGGTACGAAAGAAAAAGTGGAAGGAAAGAAAGTAAAAAAATATAGGGTTTACCAATTCTACCCTCAACTAAAAACACTTATTTACCATTTGACTTCATAAATAATTTTTAAATAATACATTCATATGGGGGTATAATTGTTAATTAATACAAGCCTCCACTTTTTCTCCCACTTTTGGGGGGATTGGATTTCTTAGGTTATGAGGGAAAAGTAATCCCTCCACTTTTGCTTCCTATTATTCTTCCATACCAAACAAGAGAAAATGAAATTTTTTCCTTCACTTTTCCCTCCTCTATTTTCCTTCCTCCCACTTTTCCCTCCTACCAAACACACCCTTAGAGATTGGTTCTCTTCTTCTTTTAAATAGTCTGTAAGTTCAAAAATTACTCGGTGGAGAAATAATTTTTAAAAAAAACTATTTTTGAGTTTGTATGACGCGATGTCAAAAATCTAGTGTTGATCTCTCTTCTTTTTTGTCTCCAACGTCGGATTGGATCTCGAGTACAAAAGCTCCATCATTAAAATCCGACACAACCCACACGTTTCCAAAAATGTAATATTTCCATTAATTACAACTCGATAGTTATGTTTTTTTGCATTTTTATTACAACTTTTGTGATAAATAGATAATAGTTTGTTCTTCAATTTAAAGCTTTCACGTCCAACTTGTCATAAATCCCTAATTCCATACTAATCATATGTTTCCTGGATTTTTGTCTCATGTCAAATTGGTACCATAGCTCTAGCTAAGCAATATTTTTATACGTAGATCTACTATAGCTAAGCGATATTTTTATATGTAGGTAAAGACCTAAGGGAGCTTAAAAATTAAAGTAAAATTAAAATTATGGATTATGATGACTTTTTAGAAAAATTAGGATCCATATAAAAAGGAGCATGATGAACTTTGTAATAGATTTGTAGCTAAATGAAGGAACTAATAGTTGACAAGTAGAGTTCAATCATGAGCTGACCATATACTAGAGTGTCCATTAGTCGAACCTAATGAACCTCTTATAGTTGAGACACAAATTAGATCCATAGTTGAAACTAGGTCGTCGTTTAACCCAAAAATCAATTTTAACCTTATATCATCATTAGAAGAATTAAATAGATTATTTGATCAATCTGATGAAATTAAAAAACTTATGTCTTCTAAATATTTTGAACTTGTCCCACTAATTAGACTCGTGAACAATTTCTATTATATATTCGTTACGAATAATTGTAATAGTTTGCAGTAAATAATGATTGATTGTAGGAATAATCATTTTTGACAAATTCTTTTTGTTGAACTTGTTCCTACATTATGACACTACATCCCTAGTGGATATAATGCTTCTTCCATCTCTATGATAGCTAGTAACTTTGTGGGAGTTCTTTTTTTTTCCAGGGGCCTCAGTGTTGACTAGTTTGCTGAAGCAGAGACCACCATGACCAATTTGAAAGGCATCACCACGAGCATAATTTTCGAATTTTACGCTTGCATGATTCCCAAGGAGGTAAATGTTTCAAAACCGAGAAGACTGATGGAGAGCCAATTTGATTTTTTTGGGGTTATTTTTTGGTTATTTTGGCTAATTTAGAAATATTTTAAATAGACATAATTTTATCTCCTTTGTCAATTATATTAAGTTATCTTAGTGATAAGGCTTTAGAGATTAGCTTTATCTTATTTTTATTTCTTGAGAGTCTATAAATAGTTTGTAAGTTCAAAAATTATTTATTGAAGAATTGAAAAAAATACAAAATTCTACTTTTGAGTTTGTATGGTGCAATGCCAAAATTCTAGCATGGATGTTCTTAGTCTTCTTTTCCGCCTCTGACGTCAACATCAGATTGGACCTTAACTTGATTTATGTTTTTTTACCTTTCTATTATAATTTTTGTGATAGATTGATAACACTTGATTATTTACATATCATTACAGATTTCCTGTCCAATTTTCATAAATCCTCAATTTCATACTAATCTTATTTCCCCTGGATTTGTCCCGCGTCAGTATGTGAAATCAGCAAGACATGTTAATGCTAAAAACACACACAAAGATGGCAATGGACAGAATGATTGCAAGAGAACAAGTTATGCTGTAACAAGGACACTACGACTCATGGTAAAGATCACACATGCACACGGTATGCGATATAAGCTACAAGATGAGAAAGTGCTAAGAAACAACAATATGCTAAGGAACACAAAAGATAGTTTGAAGAATAAAGTGGAGACATGCTAATATTGGAGCATGTACAGCTTCACCTGATTGTCGATATGCATGAATGTAGTCGAGAATTAAATGAGATCGGGGAAACAAATAACTCATATACTGGATTCTGAAAAAGTATGCATCGTGAGGCCTATGTATTTTGCGACAAATTGAATCAGTATCTTACTTTTAGTGATAATCAGATGCCGAAATCATATGGACAACATAAATGCAGGGTATGAGAAGACAGAATGATCATACATATTGCAGAAGGTTATTAGTGACATAACGCAGCCAATTGAGCTATTCAACTTATAAAAAAATAGAAATAAAGCATATTGGAAAAATAAAGTGGAGGCAGGTGTAAGAAGCATATGCATATTACATGTTTTGTACTATGAATACATTCCCAACAAACTGCATCTCTGCTAAAATAGTGTTACAGTTCTCCATATTTGCTCGCTAGTCATCTTTGGCTAACAATGGAAATTATGGTCCTCCCAGAAAGTTTTAGGAGAGCAGATTCATCAAATAGAGTTATTGAAACGCTCAGTAAGAAAATTCAAACATGTTTCTGCAGAAAAATGAAAGATTAAAGATACATTTCGGGTAACTGTCAACATGGATTCCAACAAATCTCCATTATGTGATATAAATGGTTGCTCATATGATTTTGATCAATAGATTGTAGAACTTGACAGAAATCTTGGTACATGTAATGGTGTGTGCCAAAGATGATGTAAAGGTTGGTGATGATGTGTGTTCAAGTTGATGTCTTTGGGTATTTTGGTGTCAATAATAGTATTAACGGAAAAATTATGAAATTGGTAATTCGGATCGTTTTGGCAATGGTTTCTAGGATAGTGATAGTGTTGAGATTGACATTCGAGCTGGAGATGTAATATTGGATGGTGTTGGTGAACAATTGTTGGTCAACATCATTTCCAACAAAGTCATCACCAAAACAGATATTGCCACCAAAATTGTTATGATTACCCTACATTACCTGTCCTGCGGCTCCACAATGGGGCATTTTTCCCGTGTGTTAAGCTCAAGGCTAAAGACGGCATTTCTCAATTGCTCAACTATACAAAAGACACATCTTTTGCCCCAGCCAGGCTTTGAGTCTATTTATGAACTCTTGGCTTTAAAGCATCAGGAAAATCCAAGAATGTGGAACAACTAACTTCTTTGAACACATTTAAAAATGTAGTCCTTATGCAAAAGAAGCATGCCATCTTCCGGTCTTTTGGACTTAAAACCAAGAAGTTCTCTTATATTTCACAACGTTCTTTTAATCATCTAATACTACATATTGCAACTGGTCCTTTGCTTTCTTCCTCATGATTCAGGATATTTTTGTATCAATGACACATTCATTTTGACCATTATTTTCACAATTCTTTTCATTCCCATATAAAATGTTAACGGACAAGATGTCTGTATGATGTGGAAGCAGTAATAGAAGAATCAGGACTTGCATTCATCATGCAACTTCGCGTCCCACTTAGTAGGTTGCAGATAATAATGTTGAAAGAATTAAGGGGATCTAACACTGTCCTAACTTCATATGCCGCAGCCAATATAATTACTTCTATAAAATCAACTTGTTTAAGAGGCTCCCAGATAAACTTCAGCTTGTGCCACAATCATGCATTTGCTCCCTATCCACGATTTGACCATTATTTCATCTGCAAAGCATACCTGGCATGGCTAAAACATGCTAATTTCCACAAATTCAACTCCTCTCAATCCTCTTCCTCACCACCCACTCGTTGGATATCATTGCAATGCTTGCAGAAACCATACTAATCAAGAAAGCTTTCACTTCCCTTGCCAGAAAATTTCCCCTGCAATTAAACTTCTACACCACGAAAGCAGTTGAGACTTTTAGCATCTTAATTGTAGTCGTAACACTCTAATATCACAATCTCATCCTTTTTTCCTACTCTTTTAAAGATGGGAGTTCAAAAGAGTCTCAATGTCTAGATCAAGGTTCACAGTATCGTTATCGGAATCGGTATCGGACTATTCCTGAGTATTGGTATCGGCAATATCGGTAGTATCGGCGGTTTCGGATCGGAGTATCGGATTTTTTGGTATCGGAAAACAAATAATTATTAATAAATTATTTACATTTAAAAACATATATTTTATCCATTTAGGCATAATTTTAAGTATTTCAGTGTTATTTCTTAGTAGTTTTGAAAATTAAATGAAATATTAGTCACCCTTACCGATTGGTTTACATACAATAGATTGATTTTCTTCTTTTACATGCTTTTACAACCTTATTATGCTTTAAACCTTGCTAATTTGTCTTTTTCGTTTAATTTTATTTGCCGAATTGGCCGGAAAAGAGACCCTCAATGTCGGTATCGGTCAGTATCGGGTATCGGTCGGTATCGGATCGGAACATGCCAAACCGTATCGGTATCGGCCGTATCGGATCGGTATCGGCCGATACTTTAAACCATGGTCTAGATATACGACTCTAGTATTTAGCAGCATAAACACAAAATCTTGAAACACGCCTAATTCAAAGCTCGATACTCTCCCCACTCTCATAGATGCATGGCCTTCCAATAGAAATCCCTCCCCTGCTACGCCTTAAACAGTAGCCTAGTGACAAATACCCAACCCTTGAAACAAGATCATTAACTCGTGAGCAAGCTAGCACGAGTAAGCTACCATGGAAGGGTCCAAAACATTCAAAACACCGATCATACTAGTCATATCTGGTTAAATCTAGGCAGTACCTAAGGTCCCATTCCAATATAAATTGCAACCACCAGAAACCCATCAGGACCTCTCCTGTTAAAATGCAATACACATCTGCCAGTATTGAACTGAAAACAAGAGTATGACTCATCAATAAACAAGAGAAAGTTAAGATAATTAAACTTCCCATCTGAGGATGTTAATATAGATAACTTTAAACTATAAAATTTGAAAAATCTGATATCAGAAACATCAAACTGGATCGAAAGTTGCAATGCATAGGCAACACAAAC
This sequence comes from Iris pallida, assembly GCA_029216955.1. Taxonomy (NCBI): domain Eukaryota; kingdom Viridiplantae; phylum Streptophyta; class Magnoliopsida; order Asparagales; family Iridaceae; genus Iris; species Iris pallida. The sequence continues at coordinate 800,005 of JANAVB010001998.1, read as the reverse complement.
ACTCAAAATATGAACTGCGTCATGTCGAACATGCATCGGAAACTACAAAATACGTTAGGATACACCAAAATAGGTGTCATTTCTGTGTCGCCATGTTCATGTCATGTCGTGTCCATGCGACACAGGATAATGAAGATTGTAAAAATGATAGGAATCTTATGTTTCAACCAAATTTAGAATTCACAGAATCTTATGTTTGGATCAAATTAAGTATTTGACTAGTACAATGTAAACACAAATAATTTAAGTGTACCATTTTTTAGCAGGTGACTTTTCAATACCACTAAAACATAATGAAAGTAAATATTTGGATGGCGTATCTGAAGTGTTCCACCAATTCAATTTCATTGTCATATATCAATTAGTTTCACATTTTGATGGAAATAAAAGATACAAGAAAGTAAACTCTATTCGGGATCTACCAATATTTAGTCAAATAATATGATTGGTTAATTTAGGGGAAAGGCTTTGTTGTTGTCGTTGTTGTATATTGAGAACTATACACAACTGAGCACAAATATAAGATACAAAAGACGAACTTTCAACATAAAAGTTGCCCTAGTTTTTAGGAGAAGCATACCACAACAGCTGCATATTAGTATAGGTACACTACCAAAATGAAACTTAAGCCTGATCATCAGGTTCAAGGAACAAAAACAAACCACAAGGATTGCATACAAAATATTTCAAACATAGCTGGCCAAGCTTATCATGCAAAACTGAAACAAAATGAGATGCATGAGAGAGATGCCAGGTCCAAAAAGAAAAAAGGAAAGTAATTATCTAGTCAACCTTTTGTTCTCGTTATGGTGATGCTGCCTTTCCCCCCTTCAGTGCGGATCTTTGTTTTAACAACTACAGGCTTCCCGGTAAGAGTTGAGGTGGGATAAGGTAAGGAATTCACATCCTTTGTGTCCCTTGATCTTGATGGCGGGGGAGCATGAATTAGCTGGTTTATGTCCTTCAGAGTCACATCCCCTTGAACTCCACAAGGTTTAATGAGAGCGAAAGGATAAGCAACAGAAGTAACTAACTTCTTTGGGGATCGGAGGTAAGATTTCCTTCCTGGTAGGAAAAAGGGCATGAATGATGAGAACAAATTATAAGAAATAACAAGGAATACATGAAGATAACCCCCCCCCCCCTCCCCCATCTAAAATTATCTTTTAGGACATGGGGGGTAAACTCTCTAATTGTAAGATCAAAGATAGGACGATGAATATTAAAATTTTGAAACAGACCCTTAACACTCATTAAAGACTGCTGTAGTACCTAAAAATATGGGGGTAGAGAAAAATAAAGAAATGTTCATCGCAAAGCTCTCAGTAACGTACATTACTTAACTGCATAAATTTTGCAATAAAGTCAATTTGATGGAACTAGAGTTCAGGGGCATCAAAGCTCAAGAAATATTGAAATCATGTGTACTTTCAAATCATGTTGATCATGATTCGTAGAGAGATAAATATCATTGCATTGAATTGATAGGATAGAACCATATGATTGCAAATCAATATGTATTAAACAATGATAGGATAGAACCAAGAGACTAAACAATGTAACCTAATAAAATTGAATGAGCGGAAGGATAGTCCAGGCCACACATACCCTTAAAAATCTTGATAGAAGCAGGGCTGGTTGTCTTTTGCGCCAAATCTAATTCCATCTGTGGTGAAATGTTGCAGAATCCTGTCCGGTCAAATAAGATGAAAGGAAGAACATTGTCAAGCACAGTTCAAGGACTTAAATTATTGATCTTCATCGACTAAGGAATTCCAAACAAGGTTGTCAAGTGAATGCATAGCTTTGAGAACCTGGAATATCAACTTGATCATCAGATGGTATGTAATTATTCCTACAAAAGCCATAAGATGCATTAAGGATAAAATTATAGTAAAAACCTCGTAAGAAAATTAAGTTGGAAAAAAGAAACATACATTTCATTAGTGCTGCAATGCATCTCACTTTCATTGAGACAATTTGCCGACAACCCTGCTGATGGCTGATCCCACCCTTCACAGTTAAAGGCGTCGATATCGTCTATCATATACTTCATGATCAGAAAGAATGACAGACCAAGGATAGCAACATTCAAATAGTAAAGTATCTAACCATGAACTACCGAATCCCATTGTGCGTTCCATTCCAAATCACGTGGCAGCCCATCTTCCATCAGGGAATCTTCCCCGGCCGCCTAAGCAAAATTAACAAACAATCCACAAGAAAGGCAGCACAGTAAAAAATACAAACAATAAAGCTGAATCAGTTTGCATGCAAATCAACAAGCTCACTTAGATTATGTACGTACACAAGCCAACTGCTCGTCATCAATGACATTGTCGTTATTATCAGAAGTGAAATGCAGCATTCGCCTCCTTTTCATCTGTGGAGTCTCTGACCACACCAATCCCTTGTCAGAATTATCTGAAAGTCCACTCTCCCTAGTTATAATGAGTTAAGTACAATCTTAATACAACTACCCACTACTTCTATCGAAAAATAAAAGCCATACCTCCTACATTAGGCACTTGGTAGCCAAAATCTAGACAGTCCTTAATCGGCGTTTGGTCGTCGAACATGTGTATCAAGTTATCCGCGTTTACATTCACTTCATCCCACAGGCAGTGAGAGACATCTATGAATTGTTGGACCCCAAATAGATCATAAGTAGCTAAATCGTTGAAAAGGTCAATTACTTAACAACCTGGTATAGAAACATACCATATGTTGTATCTCTTTGAAGACAATACTCCTCTTCTCGCCATTCAAACATATCACTGCTACCCATTTCACATAACAAATTACTATAAACCAAATGGTATTCTATTCTAATAATTTTCACACAAATAAAGAACAAGTAACAACAATTCATATAAACGTAATTACTATGAACCAACAAACGATCTTTAAGAACTACCTAAAGTACAACACTATGGTTCAAGATCAAGAACAAGTGCAAGCACATTATGACTTACCATCAACAAAAACCAAACTTTACCGAAACTATGAAAAAAAAAAAGGTTACAATATACAAAGAATTGCTTCAAAAATTAAATAGATCCAACAAATTTCCACCACTACATCGCCTTATAGGTATGGTTTGGGAAATGGGAAATCCCTCAATCAAACAGAAGCTTCCAATTTCCCAGATCAAAATCTCAACATTATGGATGGGAACACATCAAGATCAAATTTTGATGATGACCAACAAACATCCAAGCCACAAGCAGTCAAGAGCACACATCAACAACTAAAAAAATCCAAAAGAAAAAAAAATCACAAAAAAATCCAAAAATAAAAAAATAGAAGAAAGCAACCCACTTGTTGTCATTGTTGTTGCTGTTGTTGTCATCAAAATCCATTACCAAACTCTAGAGAGAGAGTGTGTGATTTGTGTCAATTTTCTCTCTACTCTGTCATGACTTTCACTCTTCCTTCCTCTTCTTCAATATAATTTTTTTTTTCGTTTCCCAGCATAGGAAATATAATAGTTAATTGTAATTAAGAGAATGGGAGTGGTGGGCCCCGGGAGTTATGGGATTACGCCTAATCAAGTAATTAACTTTAAAAACGTGTTAACGAATCTGAAAAATCCGCCAATTATGCACTAGAAATTCGGATTGTGGGTGGGTATTAACTTGCACATTCATTCCGGTTAAGGGCTAAGGTTTGGTTGGTTCTCATACCTAATGTGGAGATCCATTGATAGGAGTGAAAGTTTCATGATCCATCTAAAAGTTAACAAATACTAACAGTGTGTTTGGAACTTGAGTAAAATAAAGATAAAATTAATTTTTTTTTCACTTGTTAGAATAACTAAAAAGTAGGAGAAGACAAATTTTGAAAATAATATTTTATTTGTTTATGAAAAAGGGTGGTGCTATTAACACTTCTAAAATGTCATCCTATACTACTCTTTAATTTTTTATCATTCAAATTCCAAATTTATCCTTACATTAACATTATTGGCACACCTAAAATGTCATCTTGCACTTCTCCCTTTATGTATGCACAAATTAATGTCATGTTTAATATAAGAGTAGATTTGGAATTTGAATGATAGAAAATTAAAGAGGAGTGTCCGATGACATTTTAGGAGTGTTAATAGCACCACCCATGAAAAAATATATAATTACTATTTAGTCCTTGATTTTTTCAAATCATAATTAATACTTACTTTATTGAAGGGTAATTGGGCAATTTTTTCACAATCCTCAACTCTCTCCATTTTTCTTCCACTTTTGGGAGAATTTTTTTTTAGTGTAACTCATATGAAATTTTCTCTCAAATTTCTCTCCCTCATTTTCTCTCCCCTTCCCAAATACCACTAATTTTAATTTTCTCTCATTTTTTCCTCAATATTTTCCTTCTTTCCATTTTTTTTTCCTCTTCCCAAAAAATACCTAATATTTTGTTGGTTAGAACTTCATGTTAACGAAGTCTAATTATCATTAAGTGGACTTGAACTAGGATCACTTCAGTTATTCTACTCAACCCAGAGCTGAAATTCATCAAAAATTAGGCTGCAATTTATCAAGGACGAATAGATCCGGTACAATAAATAAATAAATGTTTATTCTCATATAATTTTCTTATGAAAAAATTATCCAAAATTAATATCAAGTAAAAAAAATGTTCAGCTACAATATTTTACAGTAGAGATAGGAACTATCATTTATCCTATAATTATATTTTGTAAGTTTATTAGAATAGTTGTGGCTGCAGAATAATGATCGTAACAAAGATTTAACTAAATGTGAGCCAAAATTTTTATTATACTAGTTTTTTTTATAAGTAGTTATATAAAAATAAAAATAAAATATATAACATATAAATTTTTTTGAGACATATGAAGTCGGGAGGCTTAGTGCGGTTGCATCCATTACACTTCTTCAAAATCGGCCCTGATCCTAATCAATGTGATCAAGGTGTAATTATTGGTAGGAGTGTTCTAGATTTGATCTAAACTGTTCTTTTGCTACTTTAGAACTCATAAAACAATGTGAGTGGACACTCATTGCTAGAAATTTGTATTGCATTTACTAGACAATATTTTGTAAATGCAATTTTGGAATGTTTGTTTGAATGATTTACTAAACCAGGTTGTAATTAGTTCCAATATCTATCCTATTATATAATATAGTAAAATTTGAAAGTTTTTACCAACAAGCTTTCAATATTCCTAAAATGTCCTTACCTTTTCTTACATAATTTAATTAGTTTTGAAATATAATTAAGGGTATCATTGAACACAATACAATCAACATTCATTTACACTACCATCATTAATAACCAACCATTGGTCATGGTCGATCCGATTTTGATAATTAACAAACTACGGTTCGATACAACACAATGGATAAACAGAAGGCTGCTTACAAGATGCTACATCATAAAGAAGTCAGATACACATTAATTTATATATATATTTCTATTTATTGAGTCTAGGACTTATTGTGAGTCGTATTGCACTTTAACGTTGCATTCAAGTCCACTTAAAATTCCTACCCAAACCTATCATTCACTTATGATTGAATCCAATCCTAAAACTAAGTTCATTCCAAACCCAAACTATACATAAAACAAGCCAGAAATTTTCTGAAAATTGGAAAAATGAACTCGAACCGAGTTTTGCCCGAACTCGCATCGAATTCGGTTACCCAAACAGAAACCCTAGTTAGCCTCCTCTCCTAGTGACTCGGTTTTACAACAGTCAAATTTTTGAACGTTTGAAGACCGAACTCGGTCCGACCTATAAATAGATGAGCTTCTCTATTTCTAATCACTCATTCATTGATTCATTCACTTTCTCATCTACTCCATTGAGCCTTAATCTTCTTACCTACTCAAAAACAACTTCTTGTGTTCCTAATCGGTGAAGTGCAATCTCCGCTAGAAGTTTATTTTTAAGAGTTGTACAAACTTGAAAAAAAATCCAAATAAGCTTTCTCAAAAGCTTGAAGTTGAAGTCGTCATGCTCTTTGAATCAAAGCGTGAGGTATTTGTAAGAAATCACAAGCCCTTCGGATCAAAGCTTGTGTTTCACAGATAGTGAATTCAACTCCGAGCAAGAGTTCTTGGGACTAGACTAGTCCTCTTAGGAAAAAACCAGTATAAAATCTCGGTGTTGGGTTTCCTCTCTCAGAACTATATACTTTCAATTTTCATATTTGTGCTTATTGCTTTATTATTTGTTATTGTGCCTTTATATTTTTAGGGGATAAGTATTCTGCTGCACTCTATTCACCCCCCCTCTAGAGTTGCCTCACGATCCAAAAGTGGCATCAGAGCACGGTTCTCTTGAAAGGTCTTACACCCTAAGAGAGTATACATATGGTAACCGTGAAATCTATCTTCTTGGAGAAGGCCAATCCACAAACAGGCCACCCATATTTGATGGAACCAACTACACTTACTGGAAAACACGAATGAGCGTTTATTTGAAGTCTCTAGATTTTTGACCTTTGGTCAATAGATATAGATGGCTACAAATAACCAGCAAGAATTTTTGTTGATGGAAATCTTGTAGAGAAACCCAATGACAGTTATAATGATTTAGAAAAGAAACAAGCAAGTCTTGATGTAAGAGCTATTAATGCTTTATTTTGTGATGTAGACAAGACAGAATTCAACAGAGTATCCATCTATGCCACTTCACATGAAATATGAACATTTCTCGAATTTACTCACGAAGGAACCTCTCAAGTGAAGGAGTAAAAAATCAGCCGACTTACACAAGAATACGAAGCATTCAAGATGAAGCCCAATGAGAGTATTACTTAAATGTTTACAAGATTTCTTGGTATTGTTAATCATCTTAATCTTTTTCCTTAGTAAAAATTACAGTAATCATGAAAAGATTCACGAAGTGCTCAGGGGACGGACAAAGAACTGGAACCCCAAGGCCACTACAATCGTTAAAAGGAATGATCTCACCAAAATAACTCTTGAGGTACTCATGGGAAAGCTTACGACTCATGAGTTGGATCTCAAAAACTTTGAAGAATCAACTCCCAAGGAGAATACCATAGCCTTTGTCACGCCCTGGTTTCGCAGAACCGATCGTCCTTACTAGATCGTGATGACGTACGAGCCTAGGTTGCGGTCGCACAAGAGGGGTTCCATAACGGCCGATTACAGCAGCTTACGACAGGATCGTCGCACAGAAGTCCTAAGAAGAGAAGTCTAATAACACAAAATGTATAAGAAACAAAATCTTCTTTATTATTAATACAACAGAATTACAAAGGGCATAAGGACAAGGTTACATTCGCTCAAGCTTACAATCTCTCTGAATACAATCACTCAACTCTCTCTCTCATCTCTCAGTACCAAGGTTCAAGGCTTGTAACTTGCGAATGCTTCAGAAGGTGATGTCCATACATTATATTCCGTATAGATGAAGACTCCAATGCGGCCACATGCCTCGAAATGCCAAGGAACTCCATGCCTCGGCGCGTCCAAGCCTCCGCCCCGAGTGTGTTGATATCTAAACATGCACATGAAGATATGTGGGGTATCAGTACACAATCGTACTGGTGAGTAGGCCCCTCGTCCATTCACACAACACCAATACGTTCATTTTAATGTGTGCAACTTATTCTTTTATGGGCTTTCTAATCTTGCCTTAGGATCAGTTTTCAAGACATAGACACTCGGCCTATTTAGTGCATCAACGATATAGTCATGCCATAAAATCCTTTTGTGTAATGTTATCGAGGCAATGCCTCACAACTCAGTGACTTGCTTAAACATTGTGTCACAACAACAAGGTTGTGCTCTAAAATCCACGTAATCGTGCTACCAAAATGCATTCGTGTATACATCGTGGTTGTGCCATAAGATCTATATGTATGACAACATCGAGGCGTGCCTCGCAACACAATGTAACCCCTTCATACTTGCCTTACTGTCTTTTCTATTTTTACGTACAACCGACTCAAACCGTACTCGTAAACATGTGTCATTGACTTAAACAACCGAAGTCGCATCTCGTGCCGAAGCACATGTCTCTGCTATAGCCAAATCATAGGCTCCATATTTCTGTTGCAAACCGTAAACACATTTCTTTTGACTCATTCATGTCGTGCTCATACTTTTTGTGACTCAACCGACACCGTGCATGCGGATTACCGCTCAGCACACTAACTCATTTATATGAAAGTTCACTAGCAATTCAAGCCATCTTGGATGTATTGCATACGGGAATAGTTCGAATGCGAGGTACGAACTCCACCGAAGGTCCCACAACCCAGCCTTTGCGACGCACACTTCAGATATGGATCGCACCGCCGCTGAAGGACGCACAATGCTAGTTTCCTGTAGGTCGACATGATTCCGGCGTCTCGACGATTCATTTAAGGAACTCAAACCTTATGCACAAGTTATCCATGATCATGCAATGGCCTCTATCTAACTGTAACCCCACCTCCCTGAATTTATAGAAGTATAGTATTCTTTATATATTTTTTTTATGAATAAGTTCTCTTGAATAATAGTGCTTCTATAAATTCTTCATTGTTCATATCATAGGTTATTTCTTTTTTTAAAAATAGGAGTATTTGGGCCTCACCCCCGGCCAACCCAATGGGCCAACTAGCAAACCCCTCCCTGTAAACTTTGGAAGAAAGCAGAGCCTTCCTTTCTCTTCCTAAAAGTTCTTCCATAGCTGTAGATGTTAGAACAGAGAATCAATTCAAATTCTTCAGTTGTAACCAATTTTGGACAGCTGGTTGGTTTCCAGATTTCCCGTCCACTCTTCTTTCTTCCCAAGCCGTTTCTCTAACGGCCTATATATTCAATCTTTCTCCTTCCTGCAATTAGTAGTTGGTGTCGAGAAGTTTTGAGGAGCAGAGACCTTCTTCCTCTTCCTTCTCAATTCTATTTTTCCTTCCAATCTACTGATTCAACCGGCAATGGCGAGATCATCACCACTACAAGTGGCGACCGACGAATTGCTTCATCCAATTGAAGCTCTGGTGCAATCTTCCGCTTAGGATTTTGACTTCCCTGACATTGTCGAGTTCTCTTCTCTTCGAAGCATCGAAATTCGTTGTTCCTCGTAGAGGCTAGTCGACGAAAGATTAAGGTGAGTAAATATTATTGCTAAGATTTTCGTTTTAATTTCTTGAATGAGATTTGAAGCAAGGTTGAGATCAGATTGGAGTTGGATCTGTAGAAGCATGGAATTTCACAACCAGAAAGCCCATGCGCCAGACACTACATGCGCTAGAACTCAGACGAAGAACTTCACAGCAAGATCAATAAAGATAAACATTCGAAAGAAGACTTTTTTGATATACAGAAGTCTATTACATGTCTAAGAAAAGGTTGTACAAAGGAGAATTTCTACAAAGGAAAGATCCTAAGTCTACAGCCAGCGGCTACCACGCGCCTCCAGATAAGCGCAGCAGCCACCATGCGCCATCAGTCAGGCGTAGCAGACATCATGCGCCTCCAACCAGGCGCATCCCACCATATCTTCAGCAGCTCAGTCATGTGCATCCAGCTCAGTTATGTGCATCCCTTCAGCAGCCTAGTTATGTGCCGCTCTTCCAGCCAGGCTCACCTGATAAGTGCTTCGTCAAGCAAAGCATTTAACCCTCTGGCTGGAACCAAGGAAGAGAAGAGCACCGCAAATGCTGTGGCCAGGGGAGGCTTCGAAAGAGCCTCCAAAGGCGAAGGAAGACCGTGATCGAAACCGCGGCTAAAGGAGCAGCTTTCAACACAACCAAAGTGGGCAAACCCCACTTTGAAGGAAGATAGAGCCTAGCACCGCCATTCCGATCTACGGCTCTTCCGGAATAACGGAGACAAGGCCCGAGCATCCCTATCTTTGGATGCAACAGGCACCTTCCACCTGCCTCAGAAGCCCTCGACTCCGTCTTTTGGATGTAACAGTCACCTTCAAGTGCATCGAAGACAACACAGCGTCTCATCTTCACCCTCGGGAGCACTTCGTCAACAGAATGCACCCGCATGTTCAAGTTCATGTTGGAAGTACGTGAGGGAATGAGAAACAAATCTTCTCTCTATGCCACTATTTATAGGCCGGGCAGATCAAACCCACGCGCCAAGTGGATGGCCCTCCGAATTCCGTGCAATGAATTTACATTAAATGGATGAACCGGACGCCTCGAATTCAGCCAAACGGCTATTTATAGCACTCGAAGAGCGAGACAGCCGCATCATTAAAAGACATGTCCGATGCGCCAGCCAGACAGCGCATCACACAGACGCGCCCTACAGTACTCGGTGCATTACAGAGGGTGCGCCCCCACACATCTCCATACCGAGTGGAACGCCAACCGACGCGCCCACTCAGCTGTCCATCGAACGTCACCAACATTAAATGCTGAACTGACAGAGTTTGCAGCACGCCTCCCAAAGTCTGAACAGTTGACAGCTTTTTTTTCAGAAAACGAAGCGTCGACAACGTCAGCATCATCATGACTTTATTTCGACGGCTACTGCCACGCGGCCACTCAACCAACCGCATGCGCCTCTACGGCCATGCGTCCAAATCAGCATGCGCCTCAAAAGCCATGCGCCCCAGGCTGCTCTCTGATCCCGAAAGACAGAAGGAAAGTCGCCTGCATGCGCCTCAAAAGCCATGCGCCCCAAATAGTTTGTAACTCCTAAAGGTTATGAGCCGCAGCCTCCTCCTGCGCCCAATCCAAGGCGCAGCTCACCAGATCACTCCTCTCCACCAAATCCGAGATCTTCGAACCATGAGTCGACGACACGTGTCTTTTGACTCAACTCGTCCAAGATTTCAGCAACGGAAAGATCTTCTCTCTGCTACGTGCCGGCTCACAACAGCAGTATGAAGAGTTCTTCCCCTTGATCAGGGCGCAGCATCCGTGCACCTCCATCAGCAACCTCCACGTGGCGTCCCTACACCGGCGCATCCTGCATGCGCGCATGAGCAGCCAGCCTGCAAAACTATAAATAGAAGGATCATCTCCTTCACACAGGGGAGACTCACAACACAGAGAGAATCCACAACAGAGAATCACCGGAGAGGCAGTTCTAGACACTCAACGTCTTCCTCCTCTCAGCAAGCTCCAGCACCCAGAGCAATCAACACCTTCAGAGAACCGATAACCGTCGTCAGCCGGTCAACGGAGTCAACGCATTACCACTCGCTCCATTGGCACTAAGGACCCAGCTTAAACAAAAGTGTACTCCTAGGACTACATCTAAGCCCTATATTGTATCACTGTTCTGTTTGTATTAAAATTTCAATCAAAACAATTTTAATGGCAAACAAGCTGGCGACTCTGCTGGGGACTTCTTTCTCCTCTACCGAGAAAGTCGTGTCACAGGCCGACGACGTGAAGGTGGGCTCCTCCCACAAGACGCTGGTAGTGCGCCTCAATCAACAGGCGTACGAGGAGTTCATTTCTGAAGGAAGTGCGAGTCCTTCGAAGCGGCTGTCGAAGCCGAAGAAGACCCGCGCAGTCTGGGTGCGCAAAGTCGACGCCTCGGGCACCACCGTTGAAGGGGATGCGCCCGTCCAGCCTTCCCTTCCTGCTGACGTCCTCAGCAGTCAAGGTGCGCCCGCTGATGCAGCACATCTCTCGGGGAAGCGTGCGGCTGACCACGTCCCCCAGCCATCTTCCTCTCAGGCGAGGAAGATACGTCGACGGAGCAGGGGCGCAGCCAATGCCCCGCGCATCACTTCTGATGCGCCACAAAGAGCCTCTGTCTTTGACAGACTCACTCGCTGTAATGGCGAGGAGAATTTGGATGCTGAGTACTATGCGCCCCAGCGGGCTGGTACGAAGAAATCCAAGGCGGCACGGGCCATGCGCCACAAACGTGCTATGCCAGCAGCCGGCCAGAGGCACGCGCTTATAATCACGCACGCTGCCGATGGCAAGCTGTACAAGGTTGACTCAAGTGCTTCTGCACCGACAACGAGTCGACCTTCAAAGTCCTCATCTCGCTTGGACGCATTCACTGCGTGCACAACCAAGCCGAGAGAGGCAAACTCAGTGGTCTTGAACTCCCGCGCCTCCTCTGGTTGTGCGTTTGAGGTCCGTTCAAGTCACTTCAAATGCTGTAGTTCCCCCACTACTGATCGTGATGCCTGCTTGGTATTAGATCAGGGGGCGCAGCACTCACCCGACTACCCCGGCGCTTGGCCCTGCCATGCGCCTGAGAGGGGTGTGAGGGTAGCACTCTCCTCCAACGACCTGCGCAACGTGATCACTCACAAGCGCCGGTCAGGAGAGTTGACCAACAAGCACGATGCGCCTCTCACGGGGCACACTTGTGCAGTGGTCACCATCAACTGCTGTTGCAAGACGGTAGTACCGCCAAAGCAGTCGGTCTTCCAACGGCTACAATCATCGACACCCCTCCGACATCGCCTTGGGACGAAGGTGTCAGCAGAAGAGGAGCTAAAGGTTGCTTCATGCAACGTGATCTCCAACTCCTCATCTATCCGGAAGACGACTGCCAATTCCTCGTCTTCATCCAAAAGCCAGCCGAGGAAAACCAAGGCAGCTGTCTCGACCTCTGGAGTGTTCGAAGGCACTCGGTCGAGGAAGAAGTTCTTAGAGGAAGCTGGGGGTAGCCAGACCCTTGTCGAGCCTCCTTCCGAAGACGAAGATGTCCAAAGCACAGCTGCGACGGATCTTCATCAAGGCGAAGATGGCCTCCCTGAAGCCCCTCAAAATGACGATGTCCTCCAGGACACCGCCGGGGGTAGTGCTGGAAACGAAGAGGCCCTTCAAGACAGAGCTGAGGACAGTCAGGCCCTTGCAGATGCGCCTGTCGAAGACGAACTCCAGAATGTGGCTGGGGGTGGCCAAACACCAGGAGAAGTGACTCCCCCACATGAGAGCGAGGCTGAGAGCGAAGCCTCAACTAATCCATCCACTTCCGGCCGTGTCATGACAGTATACATGACCGGGGGTGATCTTGAGACTGATACACCGCCACAGGACATTGTCCAGCGCATAGACTCGCTAGAGGGAGGACTCAAAACCCTCTCTGCCTCAATGCAAGCACTGACTCAAGCAGTGTTTAAGATGCGGTCGGCCTTGATCAGGATACCTTCAAATGGTCCCGACCCAGGAGCCAATGGAGAGTCGAGTGTGCCCCTCCAACGGACACCCTCAGACACAGAAGCACCCCGGACGTCGGAGCCCTCAAACGCTCCACTCCAGGTGGTACCTCCTTCCCCGACTCCTAGCTCCACGGAGGACGTGGTCGAAATGATCAAAGATCTGCGGGAGTGCTTCGAGTCCAAGAACAGGCAGGAGGAGCGCCAGAAGATGGGCATTCCCCAGCCTTATCCCCTTGAGTGGAACAAGATGGTTTATCCCCCAAAGTATAAACCACAAACACTCACGCCGTATGACGGGAAGGACTCTCCACGACGGTACCTGACGTACTTCCAGTCGTAGACAGGGCATCTTCCGAAGGAGGACGCGCTCCTCACCAGCATCTTTGTTGGGGCCCTGAAAGGGGTGGCGTATGACTGGTACTGCAGCCTCCCCGATAATTCCATATCGTCCTTCGACGACCTGACACGCCTCTTCCTCGACCGCTTCTACGACGGTGGGAAGGACATGACGATGGCATCTCTCATTGAGATACGCCAGAAGGACAAGGAAACGGTTCGGGCATTCATCGAACGCTTCCGTCAGGCCTGCTTCAGGCTACATCCAGGCATGCCAGAGCATGCGCTTCTCTCCGCTTGCAGTATGAACATGCTGCCTGCAGTAAAGCTCTGGCTTAACTTTACTCCTCCTTCCGACTGGAGCTCCCTAATCATCGAAGCTGAAGCTGCAGAGAAGAAGGCGGCCAATGCACGTCTTCTGGGTGTTAGCTTCCCCGCCTTTGACGATAAAGGGAAAAAGTCCGCAATCAACAACTCCGGACGAGAAACAAAGGGGAAACAGGCATTGACTGTTAATGCCTCAAAGGGCGCATCTGCGCCTACTCAAAAGCCTCCACTGGCACCGAGACCCAAGGAGGTTTATTCATTCAATGATGACGACACCCTGCAACTCTTTGAGATACTGAAGCAGGATGACAAGATCAAGCTTCCGGACCCGAAGCGGCCCGATGAAGTCGGAAAAGTGGACAACCCGAGGTACTGTCACTACCATCGGTTTGTCGGACACCCGACCAAGGACTGCTACGTCCTCAAAAATTACATCCAGCGCATGATCAATGCGGATGTAATCTCCGTCGACTACGAAGAGAAGACGGTGTCAGCTAATGTGGTGTCACTTCAGTTCGGCACCTTGCCGCCGACTACCACACAAGATGGCGTCGTCCCCATCCCTAAGGCGACAATGGAGGTGGTGAACTTGCCACCCACCCGTGACAATGTGAGTGGACTTGTCCCACTCACCACATCTCGAGGAGAGGTCCTCTGGGTTCACCCCGACCTCGTCTCCGAGGTAACTCAACCGGAGGTACGCCCTACCTCCAAAGCAAAAGGCAGGAAGATCAAGTCTTGCCGCACGGTCTCTTCTTCAACGGAAGAGGCGCTTCCTGTGCAGACGCGTGCACAACAGAACTCCCAGCCCGGTGAAGCTGCCGCCGAAGTGGTGCCTCCTGGCACCATCCCTGAGGAGGGTCCATCCAAGCCCTCAGCAGCTAATAAACAAAAGCAAGTGGAGGCCCATTTCGACAGACCTCTGCGGAAAGAAAATGCTTCGGGGCTAGCCAAGCCCCACAATTTTGACATTCTGGCACAACTGGCCAGTACTCCTGCACGCTTGTCTTTGTTCGAGCTCCTGCGTCTCTCCAAGGACTCCCGAGAAGCTCTCTGCGAAGCTCTGAGGGATGCCGAATCCTTTCTCAGTCAAATCAAGCAGCCTGAAGACCTCCCAACTACTTGTGCACACTGTCATTGTGCGGATGAAGTTATCCCAAACATAACTTTCACCCAACAAGACATGCTGCTCAAGCATCACCGACATAACCGACCGTTGTATTACACAGGGTACATCGGTTCGGTAAAGGTGAGCAGGATTCAGATCGATCCGGGGTCTTCCCTAAGCATTATTCCAATGGCGCTGCTATCAAAGCTGGGGATCCCAATGTACCGGCTGGCGCCCTCCAATACGACCATCAGTGGCTTCAACGCTAGCAAGAGCGAGCCACTGGGCAAGATCCGGCTGAAGTGTCACATCGGCAGCCTCAAAACTGAGGTGACTTGTTATGTGGTGGATGCCGAGGTCAACTACAACATCTTACTCGGACGACCATGGTTACATGAGTACATGGTGGTGCCCTCCACGCTCCACCAATGCATGAAATATGTATCCACCAACGGCGTCATCCGGACGGAGTTTGCAGATATCGATCCCTTCAAAGGGATTGAGGCCTACTTCACCGATTCCGACTTGTACAAGCCACTTGACGAGGAGGAAGCCAACGACGCCGATAATGAAGCAGAGACGGCAACAGGGCCGGACTTGGAGCCCGAAATGACTCCCGACGCCCCCTTGAAAATCCGATTGAAGGTCAAGCCTCCCCAGAAGGCGCCTCCAATGAGCATCAAGCTATCAGGGAAAGCACCGACTCACGAAGCTCCCCTGAAGATACGCCTCAAGGGAAAGCCACCTCAAACAGCGGCTCCCCTGGTGGTAAAATTACAAGGGAAGGCGCCACTCATCAGAGGCGCAACCGAGGCACCTCTCAAGGTGCGTCATAAAGGCAAGCCACTGCAGTCATCCAAGATGCCGGAGAGGGCTCACATAACCCTCTCAGACCCCAAAGTTAGAGCGGTGGAGGACTCTCCTGATCCGGCCCCAGTGCTTACAGATGAGGAGCTTGGCAAATATATCTCTGCTGACGTAGACGCACCCTCCTTAGACAATGTAATCCCACGGGATAAAATCTCGTACTTTATCAATAATAGAGTGTCTTTCAATTATTCTTGTCTTCCACACTGGAATGCCATGTATACATTAGATAACGCTCTACGGTCGTTGCAAACACAAATAACGACCGTCCACCATAATCGAGTGGTCCCGTCTCAAGGAGTCTTCATAATCCCCCCACGAAGCCGAGACGAAGGCACCATCATCTCGAGCAAAGTCGAGCGTCATCAGGACCTCCCGTTAATCGAGCCCGAACCTGATACCGGCAGAGTACAAGTCTATCGGTACACGGATACGGCAAAGCGCATCATCCAAAAGATGGGCTACGACCTGAAAAGCAATAAAGGCCTAAACTACGGCAAGGGTCGGCATCTCCCTGTCCGGCTTTCGATGCCCAATGGAAAGCCACAGGATTACTATAATCGGACTCGATGGGGGTTAGGCTATGTCACGCCGCCATCAACTTCAGAGAGTTCAGACGCAGAAGACATAGAACATTCCCACTCATCTGAAGCATCGACGTGGGATTCCGATACCAGTATCGGATCAGTTTTTAGGAAAGTGCTGTCAGCTAACATGACATCGGCACAACCTCAGAAAGATGAAGGCGAAGACCAACCGCCGGAACCCTTCGAAGAGGAACCCTGGGCTCAACGCCTAGGAGAACAATGGGAGTCTCGTTTTGAGTTACGAGAACCTCCCACCGAAGACGAAGTCGAGCAGATCGACCTCGGGGATGGGTCTTCTTCTAAACCCATCTTTATCAGCAAAAGCTTGGAAGGAGAAGACCGAGAATCTTTAGTCCAACTGGCTAAAGAGTATATTGACGTCTTCGCTTGGAGCTACGAAGACATGCCGGGTCTCGATCCACAGATCGCGATGCATAGGTTGAACATCTTACCAGATGCCAAACCTATCAAACAATAACAACGACGCTTCCGCCCGGACATCATGAATGCCATCGATCAGGAGGTGGACAAGCTCTTGACCAGTGCCTTCATCCGTGAGGAACAACACCCGGACTGGGTAGCCAACGTCGTCCCTGTCACCAAGAAGAACGGGAAGATACGAGTCTGTATCGACTTCAGGGATCTCAACTCTGCTTGCCCGAAGGATGAATTCCCGCTCCCAATCACCGATGTAATGATCGACAACACATGTGGCTTTGAACGCATGTCCTTTATGGACGGGTATTCAGGCTACAATCAAATCAAGATGTTCCCCGATGACACAAAACACACGTCATTCAGGACTCCGAAAGGTGTTTTCTGCTACACAGTAATGTCCTTCGGCTTGAAGAATGTCGGTGCAACATACCAACGAGCGATGAGTACCATCTTCCGTCAACATCTTCGCAAGACAGTTGAGTGTTATGTTGACGACATCGCAGTCAAGAGCCGCCTCAAAAGAGATCACCTACAGGACCTGAGGACGGTCTTTGATCTCATGCGGGCACATCAACTCAAAATGAACCCCGCTAAATCCTTCCTGGGGGTTTCTAGCGGCAAATTCTTGGGCTTTGTCATCACGGCAAAAGGCATTCATGTCGATCCCGAGAAGACTAAAGCCATCCTCAACATGGACCCTCCGAAGAACCTTCGAGAACTTCGGGGCTTACAGGGACGTCTGGCATACATCCGGAGGTTCATAGCAAACCTCTCCGGTAAATGTCAACCCTTTACTCAGCTCATGAAGAAGGGAGTCTCTTACGTCTGGACAGAGGAGTGCCAAAAGGCTTTCGACGACATCAAGGCTTACTTGACAAGCCCACCAGTCCTAGTGGCACCTGTCGCCGGCAAACCATTCCTCCTCTACATCCGTGCCATGGATCATTCCCTCGGCGCTTTACTGGCTCAAAACAGCGATGCAGGCTACGAGCAAGCAATCTACTACCTCAGTCAAACACTCATCGGAGCCGAACACCGGTATAACCCCGTTGAAAAGGAGTGCTTAGCTTTGGTGTTTGCCATTCAGAAGACTCGTCATTACGTCTCGGGCCAGACAATTCACGTCATCTCCCGAGTCAATCCACTCAGAGTTCTCATGACGAAGCCATGGTCATTAAACTCCCGGCTGGCTACATGGGCGATCCTACTAACGCCATACAATATGGTGTTTGTCCCGCAGAAGGCGATTAAGGGTCAGGCTCTGGCTGACTTTTTAGCTGCACACCCCATCCCAGAATCTTCAAAACTCTATGAAGACATCCCGGATGAAGTCCAAGAATCAAACGTCACTGAAGGAAGCCCCGTTTGGCAGATGTTCTTCAATGGCGCTTCAAGAACGGGCCCCAATGGCCAAATCATCGCAGGAGTGGGGGTAGTCTTGGTCTCCCCCGATCAGCTGGTCATCCAGCGCGCATACTCTCTTTCGAAGCCGTGCTCCAACAATGTTGCTGAGTACAACGCACTCGTCATGGGACTCCAGCTAGCACAACAGCTGGGGGTGGATCATCTGGAAGCCTACGGCGACTCGAAACTCGTCGTAAACCAGATTCGGGGGCAATACGAGGTTCGCCATGAAGATTTGATCCCTTACCATGAAGTTGCATTGAACATCATTTCAACCTTCACTGGATTCTTCATCGAACATGTACCCCGTCTACAAAACTTGGAGGCTGACGCTCTGGCTGGCCTCGCAGCCTCATTGGCCGTGCCCCTTGGGACTCAACACTATGTCACGGTAACTGGCCGAGACTTGATTTGTCCCAGAAACAACCTATGTTTGCAAATGGCTCACGCCGTGCCGACAAACACCGATGTTAATGTCCGAGACTGGAGATTCCCGTTCATCGACTTCGCCGTCTACGGAATCCTTCCGGAAGACTCGAAGGAAGCCGTCTCAGTCAGGAGACGCTCTCTTCGATTCTACTACGATACAGCCACTAAAACGCTGTATCGACGCTCCTTCGACGGGCTTCTCCTTCGATGCCTATCTAACGAAGAAGCGGCCGAAGCTCTTCGAGAAGCTCATGACGAAACTTGTGGAGCTCAACAACCAGGTCCTAAGTTGCAAGATCGACTGCGACGTATGGGCTACTACTGGCCAACCATGGCCGCCGACGCAGTGGAATATGCTAAGAAGTGCCATGCATGCCAACTTCATGCAGACTTCATACATACACCGTCTGAACCTCTACATCCTACAGTCGCCTCCTGGCCATTCGAAGCCTGGGGCATGGACATTGTAGGACCAATCACCCCTCCTTCATCAAGAGGACATCGTTTCATCCTGGCCATCACCGATTACTTCTCCAAATGGGCGGAAGCAGTCCCACTAGCGGAAGTAAAAAGCTCCAGGGTGGTCAGCTTTATCAAACACCATGTCATTTACCGTTTTGGAGTACCCAGGCGAATCATTCATGACAATGGTCCCCAGTTCATCAGCCACATTTTCAGCAGGTTCTGTGACAAGAATCGCATTCAAAACGTGGCCTCAACCGCCTACAATCCGGCAGCAAACGGATTGGCCGAGGCGTTCAGCAAAACTATCGTCAGGCTGCTCAAAAAGGTCGTGTCATCCAACAAACATGACTGGGACGAAAAGCTCAGCGAATGTCTTTGGGCCTACCGCACAACGGTACGGACCCCAACAGGCAACACACCATTCTCCCTGGTCTACGGGAGCGAAGCGGTACTGCCTCTCGAGATCCAGATCCCCTCACTCCGAGTAGCGATCACAAACAAACTCACAGAAGAAGACAATCAACGTCGTCGTCTGCGGGAACTGGAGGCACTTGACGAAAAGCGTCTCCTAGCTCAACAACGCATCGAACTTTACCAAGCCCGTATATCACAGGCTTTCAACAAGAAGGTCAAGGAAAGAACTTTCCAAGTTGGCGACCTGGTTTTAGCAGTCAGAAGGCCAATGGTGTTAACTCACAAGACACCAGGGAAGTTCGAGCCCAAATGGGAAGGACCCTTCATCATTGAGACGGTATACTCAAACGGTGCTTACCGCCTCGCCAAA
This sequence comes from Iris pallida, assembly GCA_029216955.1. Lineage (NCBI taxonomy): Eukaryota > Viridiplantae > Streptophyta > Magnoliopsida > Asparagales > Iridaceae > Iris > Iris pallida. The sequence continues at coordinate 780,182 of JANAVB010001998.1, read as the reverse complement.
CCTAATGGGGACTTGTTCATGATGCCCATCAACGGCAAGTTCCTAAAGAAGTACTATTCTTGACATCCTCCAAGACATGTATTTCCCCAAACAACCTCTTTTCATAAAATCAAACGCTTTCGGAACCCAGCTGTTCCGTGGCATCCTTCCGTAGAAAGATAACCACGTCCACATTACCTCTGAGTTGTCTCTCTACATCCTACAAAGCGGAACCTTACATTTCGTGAGCTTACGCTATCCTTCATGTTTACCACGTCCACATTACCTCTGAGTAAACATCCCGTACAAACAACTCCTGTGTTGTCGTACATTGATCGCAGAACTTCCACGTCCACATTACCTCTGAGTTGTTCAGCGTATCCCCCAGGATCATTCCTACCACATCCATAAATACCTCTGAGTAGGAAGATTCTATCATTTAAACCTAATGATTGCCATGTCCACATTACCTCTGAGCAAACATGTTGGTTCCTTCAAACTTATTATCTGTACCTAAAAACCAAGGTGCGCAAAAGATAATAGGTCCACATAAATCATCAAGTTCATGAGATCAAAAATGAACACATCACAAAAAAAAGAGATAGTGTATTTCTTTATTTTTCAAAAAAAAGGGAGTACAGAAATACGCTATTTCCCCAGCAAGAGTTGCAAAAACACATAAAAAGAAGAGAAACTACAGTCCCCGATCCTCTCCAGGGTGGGATGAGAGCTCTCTGACTCGACGTCTCAGGTCGGTAGTGCGAGTTTCCACAGTCGCCTGGACTCGGAGCTCGGCTTCTTGACGCATTAATCCGACAGCCTCAGCGGAAGTTTTACTCTCATACTTCTCATCAAGCTGTCGTCGCTGCTGAGCCAAAGCAAGGGTCCGCTGAGTAAGAGTCGCTTCCTCCTGCTTGAATGCCACGTGTTCAGCCAGGACACGATCAGCTTCTAGTTGAAGTTGGGCCCGCTGGTCTTCAAGACGGCACATCTGAGCATCAACCTCTGCGATGTTAGCGTCCACCGCAGCCCGCTTCTCCGTCGTCTTCTTCATAGATTGAGACAACTGCTCCACCGCAGCCTCAGTCCCAGCCACTTCACGCTCCCAACTGCTCACATCGGCTCGATAGGAAGCCTCGATTTCAGCAATCAACTTCCCTATCTCTGCATCTATCAAGACAGAGAGGTCATTTCGTTGGATGCGCTGCAGTTCCGCGAGCCGCTCGTCCAGCTCAATCACCGAAACCTCCAGAATTTTGGCCATATGGTCATGGCCTTGGTGAATGCGGATCAGCTCGATACAAGGCATTGCCAAAGCTTTTGCTGTCGTAAAGCTCCCCTTGGCATCCATCACTGCAGATACATCTTTCTCCAGCATTTTGTACACTCCCTCGACGAGGAACTTCACATACTCGTCGGCATCCGCCAGCACCTGCGGCGTCATAGCAGGAGTTGGGGGAGCTACTACAGTTTGCGGACCGGAGGAAGATCCGCCAACCTCGATCTGAGAGGTTTGAACCTCGGCAGCAATAGGCTCTTCATCAACAGGGGCCAGACTGCTAGCTTGAGGAGCCGAAGGAACAGAAGGAGCCGGCACATGCGTCGTGATAGTACCCCAAGTGGAAGGAGCAACAGAGGGTTCCACACCCTTACCCTTCTCAAGCCCGGAGAAATCACCGACGTCAACGGCCACCTCTTCTACCCCCGACGTTCTATCAGCATCAGCTACCTCCCCCGGCAAAACGAGAAGATCAACATTTATCTCCTGGCCAGCCCCAGGAGACAAGACCGGCAGAAGGGTCTCATTCTTCTCAAGTCCCTCTACAGGGACAAAATCTGTCGCTACCGCCTGATCGGTAGCCATCTCTATGTCCATGGTTGAAGCCAAGGAAGGATTTGGCAATGATTCAGCCGACCTCCCTTCATCATGACAAGGAGGGGAATCAACCCTCTCCTCTATCCTCACTGCTTCTGCTGCCCCCGCAACAGACTCCTGCAGCTCCGGAGCGATGTCATCGGAAGATGATGAACTCCATTCCTCTTCATCACCAGGAAGCTGCGCACTTGCTAAACCTTCGATATGTGAAGCCTCCGCTGTGGCCTTCGTCACCTCGGAAGCTGCTGCACCCTCAGGTTCCCTCCTGACATAACCCGGGGATACCGGAACCTCCACGATGACAGTATCCTCCGGATCTTCCTCCATGAGAGACATCATTGTCGGCGGGATACGCACTCTAGACGAGCTCGCCATCTCTTCTCGCCTACTCCCACCCGACTTTGGGGTACGAGGTTTTCTTTTTAGCGGCTCCTACAAAAGAAGATGGGGCCTCGTAAGTGGTGGAACCAAAATCAGATTTAGTAGGATGTCCTTACCTCTTCGGACGCCGAATCCGATGACACCGTCGGTAACGATGCCTTCTTCTGCTTCTTCGACACAAGAGATTCAGCCCCTGTATCTGCACATCGTTTCGATCGATCGCCCGAGGGTTCTGCTTGTGATGCGGAGGGGGCACTCCGTTGACCCACCCCTGACGGACGATGCGGCCGGGCCTTCACTGGCGTATCCCCAGTCGCTGCTAACTGGGTGCCTGCGATAAGGCTGGTCTCCCTGTCATATCCGGAGGACGGGGCAGCCATAACACAGTAAAATTTGGCGGCCGAGTAAAGAATGGGCGGCCGCAGATCGGGGACGGGCAACGTAAAACGAGCTCCGGTACATCCGGCATTATAGTAATGCCAAGCTCGTGCACCATCCAACAAACTTCCAACATACCCCAGGGTAATACTGGGGTTATCCAACATCATCTGAGCATAACCAAATTGCCGCGCAAAGCGGCTCGGCAAGTTCGGTTCCAGGTAGCACTGATTCCTGTTCCGGTACACCAGATGGGACGGCCGGATACTTTGCAACCAGCGGAATCCCCATTGAGGCAGAGTGGTGGTACCTTCGCCCAGGTCCCTTAAATCCTCGTTGGCCTCAAAACCCAAATAGATGGGACCAACTTTGGTGATCTCCCAACCCTGAAGACGGGATAAAACCTTTCTACAAACCGGGACACCAGTATGCGACCAGCTCCTCCGATGGAAACGACGAAGGAATGCATCTCCAGCCTTATAATCTCCTTCCGAGCCTGGGCTCATCACACTGGGATGATGCAGAATCAGCCATCCCATCAAATAGTGAAACGGCAGTTCGGCGCGCGGGAAGTTATTTTTTCTGCCTCTATCATGAATCACATTTCCAACAAACTCTCGCAAACCTCGCTGCAGGTTACATACCATTGCGGGGAGGAGAGCCAAGCGCCGACCGAAGACCAATTTTACGGCTGGCAGGATTAAGTTTCGAGTCACCCTCTCGACGGCACCGGATCCACCTGCGAACACGCAATCCCGGAGCCATATCATCAGATAGGCGACCAAAACCGCCTTGGATGACATTGGATAAGCAAGGTGCCAGAAGCAGCTGTAGGAGCGTGCATCTGACTGCTGGTCTTCATTTTTTCGGGGATTCTTCTCCCCTAACGTGCTCATTTCGGACAGTACCTCGCTACGAGAGAGCGCCGGCGGAGTAGAAAACTTCGAAGAATCCTCTTTGTCTTGTCTAAAGACATAATCTCTCCAAGCGGTCACATGGGGCTGCGACCCGCTTTTATCCCTTCTCTGCACATAGTAATGATGACTCGCCACTTCCTTGAAGACGACCGTCATCTCATCAGCTCTGTCCCCCAGGACCTGAAGTTCCTCATTGGTTGAAAAGTACTCTTCATAGGGCTCCGACCCCCAAGGGAGTTTAGACACCTCATACATCTCATGAAGTGCGAGCCCTAACTCCCCTACCGGAGTAAAGAAGGTCCCGGTATGGATATCAAACATCTCCAGGAGTGCGAGGAACATGTGCCTATTAAGGTCAACACCCGCCTGGGTAGCACGGATCACGGCAGTCAACCCGATCTCTCGGAGCTCAGTCCGAAATCGCGACAAGATCCAGAGCGTCAGTTTATCCCATTTGGAGACGTAATGGCACCAACCCTCCACCCGAAACTCTCCTGTCGGGTAGGAGCGTTCCATCAAAAACATACGATGTGTAAAAGTCGAAGCACTATAAGCAAGCGTATCAATGGGTACATCACTGTAGAGGCTCCCAGGACGTAAAGTCCGCCAAGTGTAAGAAGACCCAGACCGTACAACGGTCAAAGCATCCCTTTGGTCGGAAGTAGAATCAATTTGGATGACACCAGTCACCGCTCCCCCCTGAGAAGGGGTAAGCTCCCAAGACATCCTCCTCTGGGAAACAAGGCGACAGAGGGACGTCAAAGGCCACTGACGTTCAAGTTGCTTAACAGTCATATGCACTCCATTCGCAGTAAAGATCCAGTCCTCCTTGACCTTCAGCACTGACGAGTCAGTAGAAGTGAGACGGTCTCCAAACAGGAACTCAGGCTTCAGGAAGGTCACTTTATCAGATGTGGAAGATTTAATGACTCCACGCTCCATCATCCGTTTGAGGAACCAATACTGCTGTTCACGGATTAGGGTCATTCTCTCAGGAGGCTGATCCAGTATAAGAGCATCTTGAGCAGGGTTTATCACTTCCTCGTTATGCTCTACTCCCATTTGGTTGAAGGCAGCCTCCAAGAAAACTTCACTCAAAAGCGGGATTGCCATCGACACTAGCAAAAGATCAGAAAAAGTCAGAAGAGAACACACAATGTGTCTAAAGGAGAAAACTGCGGCGCATCATCAGGGATTGAACCCATGCGCATGGCCTCGGCGCATCATCAGGGTTTGAACCCATGCGCGTCAGCAGTATAGCCTCGACGCATCACCAGGGTTTAAACCCATGCGCGTCGGCGGGCAAAGTCCGCGGCACATCATTAAAGACTCAAGGCCTATGTGCGTTGGCGTACGGACAATGAGACTTACCAACCACCTCCGGCCGAACTTCGACAGGCCGACGGGGAACGACAGCCGCCGCAACTTCCGTGGACTCCTTCGCTTTCTCCTTCCCCTTGCCGGCAGCACCGCGAGGAGTCTTGGGAGCCATTCTCTCGAGGAAGGAGAAGTTAGGGTTTTAAAGAAGAAACTCTAAAGAAGCAGAGGCACAGAGAAGAAGAACCCTTTCTCTCTCCAACTCTTACCTATTTATAGGGCTTGGTCGCACGCGTGAACAGATGACGTGTGATCTCAGCCGTCGCCTCGGGTTCTGTGCAAGGATAGCAGCAAATAAAACCAAAAGATCATCATTAATATTTTCGGTTACCGAGGCACCATCATCATTAACTGAGAAGAGCATGCGCCCGAACAGGCATGCGCCCAGAAATCATGCGCCCTGACCTCCATGCTTCTTATTCAAAGTATTCCAGAACTTATTCAAAAGTTTTGAAAACTTTGAAGGGGGCCTTGTAGAAGCATGGAATTTCACAACCAGAAAGCCCATGCGCCAGACACTATATGCGCTAGAACTCAGACGAAGAACTTCACAGCAAGATCAATAAAGATAGACATTCGAAAGAAGACTTTTTTGATATACAGAAGTCTATTACATGTCTAAGAAAAGGTTGTACAAAGGAGAATTTCTACAAAGGAAAGATCCTAAGTCTACAGCCAGCGGCTACCACGCGCCTCCAGATAAGCGCAGCAGCCACCATGCGCCATCAGTCAGGCGCAGCAGACATCATGCGCCTCCAACCAGGCACATCCCACCATATCTTCAGCAGCTCAGTCATGTGCATCCAGCTCAGTTAAGTGCATCCCTTCAGCAGCCCAGTTATGTGCCGCTCTTCCAGCCAGGCTCACCTGATAAGTGCTTCGTCAAGCAAAGCATTTAACCCTCTGGCTGGAACCAAGGAAGAGAAAAGCACCGCAAATGCTGTGGCCAGGGGAGGCTTCGAAAGAGCCTCCAAAGGCGAAGGAAGACCGTCATCGAAACCGCGGCTAAAGGAGCAGCTTTCAACACAACCAAAGTGGGCAAACCCCACTTTGAAGGAAGATAGAGCCTAGCACTGCCATTCCGATCTACGGCTCTTCCGGAATAACGGAGACAAGACCCGAACATCCCTATCTTTGGATGCAACAGGCACCTTCCGCCTGCCTCGGAAGCCCTCGACTCCGTCTTTTGGATGTAACAGTCACCTTCAAGTGCATCGAAGACAACACAGCGTCTCATCTTCACCCTCGGGAGCACTTCGTCAACAGAATGCACCCGCATGTTCAAGTTCATGTTGGAAGTACGTGAGGGAATGAGAAGCAAATCTTCTCTCCATGCCACTATTTATAGGTCGGGCAGATCAAACCCACGCGCCAAGTGGATGGCCCTCCGAATTCCGTGCAATGAATTTACATTAAATGGATGAACCGGACGCCTCGAATTCAGCCAAACGGCTATTTATAGCACTCGAAGAGCGAGACAGCCGCATCATTAAAAGACATGTCCGATGCGCCAGCCAGACAGCGCATCATACGGACGCGTCCTTCGGTATCAGGCGCATCACACAGACACGCCCTACAGTACTCGGTGCATTACAGAGGGTGCGCCCCCACACATCTCCATACCGAGTGGAACGCCCACTCAGCTGTCCATCGAACGTCACCAACATTAAATGCTGAACTGACAGAGTTGGCAGCACGCCTCCCAAAGTCTGAACAGTTGACAGCTTTTTTTCAGAAAACGAAGCGTCGACAACGTCAGCATCATCATGACTTTATTTCGACAGCTACTGCCACGTGGCCACTCAACCAACCGCATGTGCCTCTACGGCCATGCGTCCAAATCAGCATGCGCCTCAAAAGCCATGCGCCCCAGGTTGCTCTCTGATCCCGAAAGACAGAAGGAAAGTCGCCTGCATGCGCCTCAAAAACCATGCGCCCCAAATGGTTTGTAACTCCTAAAGGTTATGAGCCGCAGCCTCCTCCTGCGCCCAATCCAAGGCGCAGCTCACCAGATCACTCCTCTCCACCAAATTTGAGATCTTCGAACCATGAGTCGACGACACGTGTCTTTTGACTCAACTCGTCCAAGATTTCAGCAACGGAAAGATCTTCTCTCTGCTACGTGCCGGCCCACAACAGCAGTATGAAGAGTTCTCCCCCTCGATCAGGGCGCAGCATCCGTGCGCCTCCATCAGCAACCTCCACGTGGCGTCCCCACACCGGCGCATCCTGCATGCGCGCATGAGCAGCCAGCCTGCAAAACTATAAATAGAAGGATCATCTCCTTCACACAGGGAAGACTCACAACACAGAGAGAATCCACAACAGAGAATCACCGGAGAGGCAGTTCTAGACACTCAACGTCTTCCTCCTCTCAGCAAGCTCCAGCACCCAGAGCAATCAACACCTTCAGAGAACCGATAACCGTCGTCAGCCGGTCAACGGAGTCAACGCATTACCACTCGCTCCATTGGCACTAAGGACCCAGCTTAAACAAAAGTGTACTCCTAGGACTACATCTAAGTCCTATATTGTATCACTATTCTGTTTGTATTAAAATTTCAATCAAAACAATTTTAATGGCAAACAGGATCGATTTTGCTGAATGTTAGAGTATTTTATTTGAATTTTGATGTAGAAGTCTGTGTTCGTGTCACGATCCGATCCCAAATAATTGGGTCGAACCGGATCATGCCCAGCCTGTACCGTTGTTGAGACGGCAGCAGTAAGCTGTTCCATTAGCAGGTAACCACAACAACAACATCTATATTTGTCACAACTCAATATTCGGGAATTGAAACTTTATTAAACATTTGAAATAAATACATCTGGAATTTAAAAGTACTGAAATAAATACTGAATTCAAATAAACAGAATTTTTCAAATAGACAACAAAAACTGGAAAAAAGAAAATCTAGCTAAACTGTCGGCTCATCGGCCTCAGTCCCTGCGTCCTCCAAAGGGGACTCTGGCAGCACCACTGGGTACAGAACCGGGTCGTAATAACTGCTGATTAACAGCCCAGCATCCTCAATATCCCCTAAAAATGTATCTCCAGTCAGGATGGAGCAAAGTACAATTCATGCTAATTTGACAGTTAAGATAATAATAGAATAATACACTTTTAAACAATTTGAAGTAAACAGTTTTCTAGCAGTTAAACAGTGTGATTTGAATAGGCAATGAATATGACCGGCTTGGGTTGTACAGTTGTATCCTATTGATACGATATGGCTTATCCCCGTGTGTAGGGGGTAAGCTAATACAGTTCTAAGTTATCAGTTGGATGTGGTCATAAACATTACACTATTCCCCCAGTACCCAACAGTCAATCAGTCAGTGCTCTCAGAGAGAGTTTCGTGTTGCATCGTGGTTTAAACTTACAGTAAAGCGATTATTAAATAACTGTAAACTAACACAAAATGTACTTGCCTCAAAATGGACTGACTTGAAGGGATGAAGACTTCGAGATGGGATTTAAGCTCGTCCTCGAAATCCTACATTCGAGAAGTTGACTCAGAATCCAGGGTTACCAAGCTAACTATGCTAGTTGAAATCTCTAATTGTGTCCTAATCAATTTTAATCTTTATTTATTAACCACGAACAAAAACACGATTATTGGTGGGTTAAAATTAATAACGAGGGAAAGATCATTTAAACTTGTATTTTGGAAAAACTCGTAGTTTTCAATTTAATTGATTAAACTTTGTATTTTCGTATTTATACATATAAAACTAAATTTCTTATTTTAATGAGAAAACCATGATCGTTGTTAAATATTAAAACTTGTAAATTTTAATGTAAGAAAACTTTATTAATTTTCTATATCAAAATAATTATCTATTTTTGATTTATGCGCACGCTAAAATAACTCGCAAAACCAGAAAATAATAGAAAACCTATGCTACAAAATTACAGGTCACAGAGAAAATAGACAGGCTGGGCTTATACCCATTACAATTTATTTACATAAATTGAAATAAGACGAAACAGTTGTTAGTTCTAAAATCTTCCTACAATTTAATTATAAACAAATTAATAATAAATAATAAAATAAATTAAATTATTAATGAGTCTCAGATATTGGTCCAATCGTCATATAGGCTAATGCCTCAACGTCCGGGCGAAGCCGGTTTCGTTTGCACTTAGCCGGGGCCCATTGACCAATACGGTCGTCGCCCAAAATCCAAAATATTAATATTTTCCGAAAAACATTTTAAAATTATTTTGAAAATTACAATTAAATTTTAAGGAAAATCCGGCAGCATTTTCTCTATTTTTGGTCAACCCAAAAACTGGGGAAGTGTGCCAATATTTTCCTGCAAATATCCCAAACCAGGGAATTCCAAAATATATATAAAAATAACCACAACCGTTCCCAATAGTAATTCGGAACAACCCGAAACGAATTCGGGGATCCGAAACCAACCCAAAATCATCACAGCCCAATTCGGAAAACCAAATATCCAGAAATTCATTTCCGAAAGTTTCGAAAAAGCAAAATAAACCAACAGAAGCTTTCCGAAGGTTTCATGGAAAATACCGAAAACAAAACGTAACCCAAAAATCGAATTCCCGAAGGAGATTCGTGGACCAATTCTCATCATTGATACGGGAGGGACGAACTACTGTGATTAACCAGGAATTATCCAAAATGACGGAATCCGAAGGGTTGCCTCGGACTCGGACGCGCGAATCCACAGAACGAACTTGGAATCGGAATCGAACCACGCCGAAAGCACACGCAGGTGCTGTCCACTCGGGACGGGGCTACGCGTGCGCAGATCAGGGCTGCCGGGGGCGGCAGCGGCTGCTGGAGACGGGTCTGGCCACGGAAGACGTCGGGGCGGGACTGGATCGGGGCTAGGGCACGGCCACCGGAGTCGGGGGTCGACGGGAGACCGTCGGGACGGTGCACGGGTGGCCGGGAGTCGGCCTGGCGGTGGCGGGGTGCGCTGGAAGGGCGCGGCGGCGGCGGCGATGGGCGCCGGGGGTCGGGGCCGCGCTGGGAGACGCGCACGGGGCCGCGCTGGGAGACGCGCACGGGGGCACGGGCGACCGGGAAATGGCCGGAGCTCGGCAGGGGGTCGGGGTCGTCGGCTGGAAGAGGCCGGACGGGGTGCGCTCGGGTCGACGGGTCTCGGCCGGGGAGGGTTTTATGAGTGAGAGAGGGGGAGAACAAAGTGGAGGTGGGGGAATTGTCTTCTGGAGGAAAATAGAGGGAGAGGGATAGTGAGTAAGTGCTCGTGGGGGTGATGGTAGTGGGTTTGTGAGGAGAAGGAGTTATTAGGAGTGGGTTTGTCAGGGAGTGATTGTAGGAGAGTAAAACAAGAAGAGAGGGGGGAGAACGTGAAGTGTTGGTCCAACTTGGACCAGCTCTTGGAAAATATTTTTTTTATTTAAAGAAAGAAAAGGAATCAGGATTCAAAAGAAAGTGTTCCAAAACGGGTCTAGGTTTCGGGAAGCTGGTCCGGGCTCGGGTCAGGTCGGCACTCAAAAAGCCACATTTAATTTTTGAAATTAATTTTAAAACCCACCGTTAATAATAATAATAATAATAATAATAGTAATAATATTATAATATTAATAATAATTCATATTACAAAAACTGGGTTTCACAATCTTTCCTCCTTAGAAAATTTTGTCCTCGAAATTAAAGGCAGGGTTAGGGGTTACCTTAAGTCTCAAACAAGTACGGGTACTGCTCCCGCATCTGGTCTTCTCGCTCCCAGGTCGACTCGCTGGTGAGTTGTGCCGCCACATGACTCTGACTATCGGCGTCACAGAGTTCCTGGTTCTCTTCTCGCCTCTGTCCAATATCGCCACTAGCTTCTCTGGCACTGTGAGGCTGGGTCCAATCTTCAGCTCCGAATGGTCCAAGATGTGGCTCGGGTCTGGGATGTAGCATCTCAGCTACAAAATGTGGAAGACGTTGTGGGCGCCTTCGAGACTTGGGGGTAGAGCCACCCGATAAGCCACTTCTCCAATTCTACTGAGTACTTCAAAAGGACCAATATACCTGGGGCTTAGCTTTCCCGCTCTGCCGAAACGGATGGTTCCTCTGGTAGGAGAGATCTTCACAAACACACTGTCACCTTCTTCAAACTTCAAAGGCCGTCGGCTGCTATCGGCCCAATGCTTCTGTCTGTCCTGGGCAATCCTGAGCTTGTCTCTGATCATTCTCACCTTCTCTGCTGCATCGGTCACCATCTCAGGTCCAAGCAACACTCGTTCTCCAACGTCGTCCCAAGCAAGTGGAGTGCGGCAACGACATCCATAGAGTGCCTCAAACGGTGTCATACCGATGCTAGCTTGGTAGCTGTTGTTGTAAGAGAACTCTACCAAGTACAAATGGTCTTTCCAAGACCCTCCAAATTCCAAGACGCAGGATCTCAGCATGTCTTCTAGCGTCTGGATGGTTCTCTCTGATTGTCCGTCAGTCTGGGGATGGTAGGCGGTGCTGAACTTCAGTTGTGTTCCCAAACTGTCATGCAAACTTTTCCAAAAGTGAGAGGTAAATCTAGTATCTCTGTCAGATACAATACTTACAAAAACTCCATGAATCCGGTAGATATGCCGCATGTACAGTGCTGCCAACTTCTCGGTGGATAGACCAACCTTGAAGGGAATAAAGTGAGCTAACTTCGTTAGTCGGTCCACGATAACCCAAATGGCATCCTTCCCTCCTTGGGATCGAGGCAATCCCGACACGAAATCTATTGTTATGTGCTCCCATTTCCACTCCGGAATGTCAAGCGGCTGCAATAGTCCTGCTGGTCTCTGGCTGCTAGCATTTACTTGCTGACAAATTAAACATCTAGCCACATACCTGGATACATCCTTCTTCATTTTGTACCACCATAATATTGTACGCATATCCCGGTACATTTTGTTGGCTCCAGGATGTATGGAATACTGTGACTGGTGCACTTCTTGCATCAGCTCGTTCCTCAGTTCGCCAGTTGGTACGCAAAGCCTTGTACCATTCTTCAGTGCTCCATCGCTGGTATGAGAATCCTTCAAGTGTTCCTGCCAGGACTTGGTCTCTGAGTTTGCAAAGCGTCTCGTCTTAGAATTGTGCCTCCTTGACTCTGTCCATAAGACTTGAACGCACTTGCAACTGCATCAATGATGATTCAGCTCCTGGTACGATGGCTTCTCTTCCCAGTTTCTTCATTTCCTTTTCAGGCAGTACAATTTTCAATCCAAGCTTTTCCATGTCCTCCAGCAAATGACGCTCCTTGGTCAAGAACATTGCCATCGGGTATCGACTAAGTACATCTGCAACAACATTAGCCTTACCCGGATGATACTGCAGGTTGATGTCGAAATCCTTCATCAGCTCCAGCCATCGTCTCTGTCTTATGTTCAGCTCCTTCTGAGTGAAAATATATTTCAGACTTTTGTGGTCTGTAAATATTTTTACTCTCTCTCCACAAAGGTAGTGCTTCCATAGCTTCAATGCAAATATTACCGCTGCCAGCTCCAAATCATATGTGGGATAGTTCTTCTCATGAGTCCGTAATTGTCTAGATGCATAAGCAATTACTTTCCCGTGTTGTTGAAGAACGCAGCCCAATCCCTTGCCGGAAGCATCACTATAAATTGAGAAACCGCCAGTACCTGCGGGTAGCGCAAGTATCGGCGCTGTAGTAAGCCTCCTCTTCAGTTCCTCAAAAGCTGACTGGCAAGCTTTAGACCAAATGAATCCTCGTTCTTCCTGGTAAGCTTCGTCATTGGTTCAGCAATCTTGGAGAAATCCTTCATGAACTTCCGGTAGTAGCCAGCCAAACCCAAAAAGCTTCTGATCTCTGCAACCGAGCTTGGCGCAGTCCACTTCTCAATAGCAGCTATCTTCTTTGGATCTACCGAAATTCCTTTTCCTGTGACAACATGGCCCAAAAATTCTACTTTGTCTAAAAAGAATTCGTATTTGGATAGCTTACCATAGAGCTTCTCCTTCCTCAAGGTGCTCAGCACTTTTCTCAGGTGCTCTTCATGCTCTTCTTCATTCTTCGAGTAGATCAGTATGTCATCGATGAAGACAACAACAAACTGATCCAGGTATTCATGGAAAACCTTGTTCATGAGATTCATGAATACCGTAGGAGCATTTGTCAGTCCAAACGGCATGACCAAGAATTCAAATTGCCCATACTTGGTGTTGAACGCCGTCTTGGGAATATCCTCCTTCCTGACCTTGATTTGATGGTAGCCTGATCTGAGATCTATCTTCGAAAATACCTTGGCTCCACTCAGTTGATCAAACAGGTCGTCGATCCGGGGCAGAGGGTACTTGTTCTTGATGGTGATGTTATTCAGCGTCCGGTAGTCAATGCACATCCGCACGGTTCCATCCTTCTTGGGCACGAACAAAACTGGTGCTCCCCAGGGTGAAGCCCCGTCTCTGATAAATCCTTGTGCTTTTAGCTCGTCAATCTGGTCCTTCATCTCCTTTGCCTCCTAGGGGTTGACTCTGTAGCATCCCCGAGAGATAGGGAAAGAGTCGGGTACTAGATCGATGGTGAATTCCACATCTCGATCTGGCGGCAATCCTGGAAGACTATCTGGAAAGACATCTATAAATTCCGCTATGATAGGGTGAGGAGGCCCGGGTTCTTCGGTGATACAGGAGTAGGTAACACTCTTCATGTCTTCCGGAGCTCGAGAGATTTTAAACTCCGGTTCTCCTGGTGGGCTAAAGATTACACAGCCTCTATGACAATCTATCAGCGTATGCTGCTCACTTAACCAGTCCATCCCTAGGACTACATCATAGTTGGACAGGGGCATCACAAGTAAGGGTGTTAAAAATTGATGGCCTGAGATAGTTATGGGACAGTTACAAGCCTCAGTGATGGGTATGGGACCACCACCAGTCATAACTCTACTAATCATCTTGCTAAGTCCCGTATCTAGGTGGTGTGCAGAAATAAACTCTGATGATATGAAACTATATGATGCACCCGAATCAAATAATACTAGAACATGATGTAAAAACACATAAATAGAACCTGTGATGACATCAGCGGTGGGTTCCTGCTCTGGTTCTTGCTCATCAGCTGCTAGGGCATAGGCTCGCCCGATCTTCTGCTGGTGTTGTCCGAACCGTTGTTGCTGAGTGGGTAGGAGAGCTCTTTGCTGAGTTGTTCCGGTTCGGTGGACGGACGAGGGGCAGTCCTTCACTTGGTGGGTGGCAGACCCACAGACTAGGCAGTGTCCTAGCCTCTTCCTGCATATGTTCGACTGGTGTCATGGCCTCTTGCAATAATCACAGACAGGGATCTGCCTCTGAGGCGATTTGTCGTTGGTCCTTGCCTGATGGTGCTGCTGCTGGTGGTGCGAAGGCCTGTTGTTGTTGTTGTTGGGCCTCTTCTGGTTACCCTGGAAGTTGCTAGTTCCAGGATACTCCCTCTTGGATCGAGAAGGCTGGCTCTTCTCCACGTCCTGAGCTCGTATCAGGATCCTCTCATATGTCTTGGCGCCACCTGCGATCACAGGGGTGCGAATCTCTTCTCTTAATCCATACCTGAATCGTTCAGCACGATCCTTGGGGTCAGCAACCAAGTTCTGGGCAAAGCGGCTAAGTCGGCCGAACTCTGCCGCATATTCTCCGACCGTCATGTTCCCTTGCTTCAGGTCCTGGAACTGTCTTTCCATCTCCCGTATCTCCGATGTTGGGAAGAACTTCCTGCGGAACAACCTCTTGAAGGTGTCCCAGTCGAGCTGCTTGTCCTGGAGTCGGGGTTTATTTCGATACCAGGTGCTCGCCACATCCTGTAGCTGGAGTCCTACAGCTTCGGTCTTGAGGTCCTCTGGGAGTCGAGCGACGCTCAAAAGACGCTCCATGCTATCTAGCCATTCATCGGCGTAGATGATACCCTCGGTCCCTTTGAAAGGTCAAGGGCCTTGCTTCTTAAAGCTCTCTATATCTCCGACCTTCATATATTAATACGCCTCTAATCAAAAGAATGGCCTTAAAGATATAAAACTTAACTCCTGAATCATGCTTACCTTGGCAGGTCGTGGCTCCGATGAAGTTGTTGCTCCTCTCTCGAGGGCAGCCATTGCCACGTTGTGGGCATTCTCCATGCCTTCTCTCATAATCGCGGTCTGCTCGCGATGGGCTTCAGCTTGGGCTGCAGTCTGTTCTCGATGAGCTTCTGCTTGGGCTCTCTGTGCTTCAAGCACTCCTCGTAGCATGCCCACTAGATCAGTAGGATCTACGGGCACTGGTGGGGCAGCTGGTGCGGACACTACCGCAGGGATCTGCGGCTCAGCCCGAGGAAGTGTAGGGTTCGCCGCTTGAGAAGTAGTGGCGTAAGCGCCGCGGAGTGCTGGAGATTGATGGGGACGGTCGGTCAGCTGCAACGGTGAAGGGTCTGGACGTGCTGGGGGAGATGGGGTGTGTTCGGATGATGACACGTCATCGCCAGCAGGGGTGGTCTTTTCCTTGGTCATATTCTGGAAGGTTTAGGATGAAAACATAAGCAAGGTGTCCTACCAGTCTATAATCAAACGAAAATATTTATTTAAATATAATCCGGACCTATGTTGTGACAAATCAATGTTCTAGTGTTCTAATTATTTCTAGGTATGTTTTCCTAAGTTGTTGTGTGACCTGCATGGGCCACCACTAAAAACATGTCACGACCCGATCCCAAATAATTGGATCGAACCGGATCATGCCCAGCCTGCACCGTTGTTGAGACGGCGGCAGTAAGCTGTTCTATTAGCAGGTAACCACAACAACAACATCTATATTTGTCACAACTCAATATTCGGGAATTAAAACTTTATTAAACATTTGAAATAAATACATCTGGAATTTAAAAGTACTGAAATAAATACTGAATTCAAATAAACAGAATTTTTTAAATAGACAACAAAAACTGGGAAAAAGAAAATCTAGCTAAACTGTCGGCTCATCGGCCTCAGTCCCTGCGTCCTCTAAAGGAGACTCTGGCAACACCACTGGGTACAGAACCGTGTCGTAATAACTGCTGATTAACAGCTCAGCATCCTCAATATCCTCTAAAAATATATCTCCAGTCAGGAGGGAGCAAAGTACAATTCATGCTAATTTGACAGTTAAAATAATAATAGAATCATACATTTTAAACAATTTGAAGTAAACAGTTTTCTAGCAGTTAAACAGTGTGATTTGAATAGGCAATGAATATGACCGGCTTGGGTTGTACAGTTGTATCCTATTGATACGATATGGCTTATACCCGTGTGTAGGAGGGGTAAGCTAATACAGTTCTAAGTTATCAGTTGGATGTGGTCATAAACATTACACTATTCCCCCAGTACCCAACAGTCAATCAGTCAGTGCTCTTAGAGAGAGTTTTGTGTTGCATCGTGGTTTAAACTTGCAGTAAAGCGATTATTAAATAACTGTAAACTAACACAAAATGTACTTGCCTCAAAATGGACTGGACTTGAAGGGATGAAGACTTCGAGATGGGATTTAGGCTCGTCCTCGAAATCCTACATTCGAGAAGTTGACTCGGAATCCAGGGTTACCAAGCTAACTATGCTAGTTGAAATCTCTAATTGTGTCCTAATCAATTTTAATCTTTATTTATTAACCACGAACAAAAACACGATTATTGGTGCGTTAAAATTAATAACGAGGGAAAGATCATTTAAACTTGTATTTTGAAAAAAACTCGTAGTTTCCAATTTAATTCATTAAAACTTTGTATTTTCGTATTTATACATGTAAAACTAAATTTCTTATTTTAATGAGAAAAACATGATCGTTGTTAAATATTAAAACTTGTAAATTTTAATGTGAGAAAACTTTATTAATTTTATATATCAAAATAATTATCTATTTTTGATTTATGCGCATGCTAAAATAACTCGCAAAACCAGAAAACAATAGAAAACCTATGCTACAAAATTACAGGTCACAGAGAAAATAGACAGGCTGGACTTATGCCCATTACAATTTATTTACATAAATTGAAATAAGACGAAACAGTTGTTAGTTCTAAAATCTTCCTACAATTTAATTATGAACAAATTAATAATAAATAATAAATTAAATTAAATTATTAATGAGTCTCAGATATTGGTCCAATCGTCATATAGGCTAATGCCTCAATGTCCGGACGAAGCCGGTTTCGTTTGCACTTAGCCGGGGCCCATTGACCAATACGGTCGTCGCCCAAAATCCAAAATATTAATATTTTCCGAAAACCATTTTAAAATTATTTTGAAAATTATAATTAAATTTTAAGGAAAATCCGGCAGCATTTCCTCTATTTTTGGTCAACCCAAAAACTGGAAAAGTGTGCCAATATTTTCCTGCGAATATCCCAAACCAAGAAATTCCAAAATATATATACAAATAACCATAACCATTCCCAATAGTAATTCGGAACAACCCGAAACGAATTCGGGGATCCGAAACCAACCCAAAATCAACACAGCCCAATTCGGAAAACCAAATATCCAGAAATTCATTTCTGAAAGTTTCGGAAAAGCAAAACAAACCAACAGAAGCTTTTCGAAGGTTTCACGGAAAATACCGGAAACAAAATGTAACCCAAAAATCGAATTCCCGAAGGAGATTCGTGGACCAATTCTCATCATTGACACGGGAGGGACGAACTACTGTGATTAACCAGGAATTACCCAAAACGACGGAATCCGAAGGGTTGCCTCGGACTCGGGACGCGCGAATCCACAGAACGAACTTGGAATCCGAATCGAACCACGCCGAAAGCACACGCAGGTGCTGTCCACTCGGGACGGGGCTACGCGCGCAGATCAGGGCTGCCGGGGGCGGCAGCGGCTGCTGGAGACGGGTCTGGCCGCAAAAGACGTCGGGGCGGGGCTGGATCGGGGCTAGGGCACGGCCACCGGAGTCGGGGGTCGGCGGGAGACCGTCGGAACGGTGCACGGGTGGCCGGGAGTCGGCCTGGCGGTGGCGGGGTGCGCTGGAAGGGCACGACGGCGGCGGCGATGGGCGTCGGGGGTCGGGGCCACGCTGGGAGACGTGCACGGGGGCGCGGGCGGCCGGGAAATGGCCGGAGCTCGGCAGGGGGTCGGGGCCGTCGGCTGGAAGAGGCCGGACGGGGTGCGCTCGGGTCGACGGGGCTCGGCTGGGGAGGGTTTTGTGAGTGAGAGAGGGGGAGAACGAAGTGGAGGTGGGGGAATTGTCTTCTGGAGGAAAATAGAGGGAGAGGGATAGTGAGTAAGTGCTCGTGGGGGTGATGGTAGTGGGTTTGTGAGGAGAAGGAGTTATAAGGAGTGGGTTTGTCAGGGAGTGATTGTAGGAGAGTGAAACAATGAGAGAGGGGGAGGAGAACGTGAAGTGCTGGTCCAACTTGGACCAGCTCTTGAAAAAATATATATATATTTTTATTTAAAGAATGAAAAGGAATCAGGATTCAAAAGAAAGTGTTCCAAAACGGGTCTGGGTTTCGGGAAGCTGGTCCGGGCTCGGGTCAGGTCGGCACTCAAAAAGCCACATTTAATTTTTGAAATTAATTTTTAAACCCACCGTTAATAATAATAATAGTAATAATATTATAATATTAATAATAATTCACATTACAAAAACTGGGTTTCACAGTTCGTTTGCAACATTTTGACATCGAGGAACCTTCGATGAATTTAAAGATTTTGTCACTTTCAACCGATCCATCAAAGCTTCGATCTGTCTCCGCAGTTATCGAAGGGGTATGTATTAGTTTCCTTTGTCTACATCATGTTCTTGATAAGAAGTGATCTCGAAATCGTTCCTTTTGAACCAGATCTGATCTATTTAGGAAGGGTTGTTAAAACCTAGTCTGTTTCACCAGATCTTGATTGAATTCGAGTGAGGATTTAAACCTGTTCTTGAGATGCTTGAGTTCATCTTAATATTTTTTCATATCTGTATTAGTATCCAGAATAGTAGATCAATCACAAGGATACAGATTGAAAACTATTGGAGTCATATCCGAGAGTAAGTATCTGATTTTGATCTGCTCTATCCTGAGAAAATTCTTCTGTGGTGATCGATCTAAATAGAACATGAACTGTTCTTGATGATATCCCCTATTTCGTTTCATTCAAATTGATTTCATAGATTTGAAGCTGGGTTGGTGCAGAGGACTTGTGTCCAAATCTATAATTGAAGTGGACTTTTCACAGGTATTTGACTCTACTCTTCTAGTTGGAATTTTGAGTGTGCCATGTTTAATGCTAGCTTGAGGGATTATTGAACATTCATCAGTAGAATTTCAAGTGATTGTTCTTTGTATCTTTGAGTGAACCTACTGATTGCATGAGTCGAATTTCATTGTTATTGTAAGAGGATAACAACAGTAGGTTAACTTTACTCAACTAAGTTTCAACCTTAAATTTAGTTCCTCAGGAAACCTTGACCTTCAACTTAATGTTCAAATGCTACTTGGGGACTCTGTGGTTTAGTGATTTGAGTATCAGTGGTATCGGTTGGGGAAATCTTTTACTTAAGAACAATTACTTCAAATTGTTGTAGAGAATGCAAGTTGTTGTAGGTTGACAGATTATGGTATCCTTGCTTATTGAGAATTTCAGTGATCAGTCAAACTGCTGTTGGATCATTGCCTTGACCATAGTAGAATCTTTGGGTCTTATAGGTTTCTGTAAACTGAAGAGTTATTTCCAGTTGGGCAGGTTTGAATTGGAATTGGTAGAACAGTAAAACAAATTGTCACGCCCCAGAACCAGAATACTGGAGAGCGGGGGCAGACATAGCCAGCTACGTATATCGAAATGGAATCCACACCGCTATACGGTCACGGCTGTCTAGATATGTGAGGGTTTCACTACAATCCATCAGTCTCTTAAGGTCATAAAATAGCCTATTGTCTCAATCTCAACCAACTGATAATAGTTACAAGATGTCAGACCACCAAATACACAATAGTAAGGCATCCCATACATTATATATTCGGAATGATCATGAAGCTAGTCGTTACAAAATGTGAGGACTAGCAAGAGTTCAGTCATACATGATCAACCCCCGGGGCTTGTCAATCATGTTACAGCCCGTAGGCAGACAGTAAGTAAGTACAATCGAGCTAACACTTGCTCGTCGGCTAAACGCCTCAAAGAATAATTTATAATATTACAGTGGAAGAACAAAAAGAAACCCACTCAATGCCCTGGTTACGTCTGGTGACCACCATCGGGCTGAAAAGCAGGGAGATCCTTTGGTGCTGCTCCGGTATCTGGCCATACAAAACCAGCTGGGTCAGACCCCAGAAAGAGCAAGTGCCACAAAGGAGGCTTCACTTAAGAACTAAAACCAACAAATCATTATCATTTAATATGTAAAAAAACAACAATAAGTAACACAGATTGAGGTTTGTGCACTACCAATGCACTTATCCCAATCAGAGAAAATAATTAAGTGAGGCATCATTGACATACGATAACTGGAGAATCATGCTAAATAAAATATAGCTGGACAATATATGAAGAGAAGACGAAGGTACTATTTCGGAAGCCAGGTTACAATCCTTAAACCAAACAAGGACCGAGATTGTAACCCTTCGCCTGAACAGAACTTAGTCTCTGATCATTTATTGCTAAAGGTACCAATCATTAAGGTGAAAAGAAGAGAGTACAATGATAAAAGTGACAATGAAGAGTGCAATACGCTAGAGTGACAATAGAGTACAATCGTTATAGTAACAATCTGGAGTGACAATCATTCTGGTACAATCTTTCAATCAATTATTTCTAGACAACACTATACTGGACTAGACTCCATCCAAGCAATCACGGCCAATCATTGCCTACGGCTTTCTACATTAACTAACTAGGGTTATCACAATCCTAGTTACTAGCAAGATGCAATGAGATGCTCCAAGTAGTCACAGGCCCTGCAGCTATCCAGGTTATCCAGGCGAACATTATAGTGACAATTTAGAGAGTACAATACATTAGAGTGACAATAGAGTTCAATCATTTAAGTGACAATGGTGGGTACCCCACATAGCAGTGGGCTGGAAATGTGCCCTACTCGTCGGCAGGCTACAAGTCTAAACATTTGCGGCCGGGATAACGGGATCGCCTGTAACTGGAAAACATCTCTTCATGTCTAGTGAATTATACTAGTCATTAACCTTAGTTCATTTCAGTAGGTACTCCTGACCGTGGTACTCAGGAGTCCCCTCCTAGACATAATGCAAGACAAGACTGGATTATTTGTACAAGCACAATCGCCCACGGTGTCAGGATTAATTATACAGGTCATGTCATGTCAGGTAGCCGTCGTAACAGCTGTTCTAGATATATCAGGTCATGTCATATGCAAATAGTAATAAAACAACCGTACACAGAGCTATAGGGGAGCCATGCGGCTCAGACATATGCGGCCAGGGATGATCTCATACGGCTGGAAGAGAACAGCCCATGCGGCTGAATAGGGTCAGGCGCATGCGGCTAAAAAGGGAAAGGCTTATGCGGTCAAAGGAGTATCAGTCATATGCGGCTCGGAGATCCACTCAGTCATGCGGCTGAGAAAGGCAAGACATATATGGCCAGGAAGATAGGGAACTCATGCGGCTAGCGAGGGATGGGTCCATGCGGCTGGCTGACCAATCAAGTACATGCGGCCGAGGAGGAGCAACCTATGCGGCTGCGGGGAGCAATGACTATGCGGTCAAAGGAAGCAAACCCATGCGGCTGGGAGACTACGGTCTATGTGGCTCGCGAGCGTTGAGTTCATGCGGCTCAGTCCAATGCGGCTAGAAATGGGCGGGTCTTCATGCGGCTAGGATCCAATCAAGGGTTCATGCGGCTAAAATAACCAATCAAGTCCATGCGGCCCAAGGATTAAACCTTCATGCGACTGAGGAGTTAGTCCCTGCGCCATAGGCCATGCGACTAAACAGTGCAGCAAGGCTTATGTGGCAGAAAGGAAACTTGCCGCATAAAGACTATGCGGCTAAGTTCATGCGGCTATGAACAGTTCTTCTTCTCCATCCTTCCAAAGAGAAGAACTCTTCAAGCCATGGCTCCCAAGCTCCATGAACCTTTCATCCAGAGTCCAAATCCGAACTTCCATAGGTCAAAATAGGGTAGAACGAAATGCTCTACAACATGGAACCATCAGAACTTGATAAAAACAAGATTAAATAGATCAAAACCCAAGAAATCCAAAAATAGTATAAACTTAGATCTACAAGAATCTAGCCATGGAAAGTAGAAATGCCAAGTACTAAAGTAAGTTAAAATGCTGTAAGAAAGGGAATGAAGCAATAAAATTGGAGTTCCTTCATAAAGCAAGTTGTACTTGCCTAGACCTCTCTCTCCCTCTCTCTGGTAGGTAAGGAAGTAAATGAGGAAGAAGAAGATGATTAATGAAGAGAGAGAAAGGAAGTGGGGTTAATAAATGGGGATGGTGGTGGTAGGTAGGGGGTTCACCCCTATGGTTCATAATGAACCAAGTAAACCAAACCAAGCCGAACCAACACCGGAATAAACTAAGCCAAGATAAACCAAGGTGAACCAAGTCAAGGCCAATAAACTCTCTCTCTCTTTAGCAATTTAAACCAATTGAATCATGAAATAAACCATGCCTCACTAATCCAAAAATAAATCAATGAACCATTAAAACCATTTAAACTATCAATGCCAATAAAACCAAGTCAATGCAAAATAAAACAAGATAACTAATCATGACTGAATAAAATATGGGTCCAAAACACGTATACGTACACTAAATACGTATCACGAATTTGGGACATTACATCCTACCCACCTTAAAAGAATTCCGTCCTCGAAATTTAATCAAGAGGCTAGAGATGTAAGGGAAAGCTATTCTATCATAGGCAATCTACCACTACCAATCAATCATACAATCATTCATGCAAGCAAGGATTCGAAGCGTAAGGCATAAGGAAGATATTATACCCTACGAGCCAAGCCGATTGGGATAACGTGATCGGATATCATCCTCACACTCCCACGTTTGACTCTTCCAAGGAGCGATGAACTCAAGCAAACACGAACTAAACTAATAGTCTTGCGCTTGAGGTCTCTCTCTTTGGTCAAACATGGACACGGGCCTATCCTCATACGAAAAGGTTGGTACCAATAACCAATTTCGAATGACCTAGGATATGGCTCGGGTCCGGGATGTTCTGTCACAATTAGGATACATAAAATACGTCATGCACCCCGCATAATGACGGTAGAAAAGCAAGATGAGAGGACACATATACCTCTCGGCCAATTCTGAACCTGAGCCCGGGCTAAGGCAAACTGCCGCGGGTTCTGTTGTTCGAAAGTCTGGGCCTGAGTCGGCAATGGCCTCGGGAACGGGAACTGCTGTTGCTGGTGAACTGGAGCTGGTGCTGGTGCTGGTTCCCTAACCGAGGAACTAGATACTGTTGATGCTGAATCAACTCTGAAAGGGCAGGACCCCACCCTATGGTTCGGTGCTCCACACAATAAATACAATCCCAACGCCTTGCGACACTCCGCTTCCACGTGTCCAAGCTTTCCATAATAAGAACAGCCCACGATGGAAGACTGCGCTTGCTTCTGTTTCTGCTGAGAGTACATCGGGGTTGAGTGCTGAACCGATGTTACTGAGGCCGCTCGCCTCGGAGCTCCAATAGTCAAAGCCCTGGCTGCCGGGGCTGGGGCTGAAGACTGATTCATTTGACTATAGGACCGCTTCCGACCACTGGTCCTGTCCACTATTCTCTGGAAGGTATACTCGTGCCTCCTTGCTGCTCGCAATAACGCATCATAGGTCTGTTGCTCGAACTATTCTACTGCTAATATAATCTCCAGGTGAAGTCCCTGCTGGAACCTCTGCGCTCTGTCAAACTCGGTTTCCACCAAGGTGGGAGCAAACCGACTGAGTCTGGAAAACTCGGCCGCATAACCGTCGACCGTCCTCCCCATCTGCTTAAGATTACTGAACCTGGCCTGCAAGTCATATCGAGCCACTGCATCATAATACTTGGTCTGGAACTTTTCGCTGAACACTGCCCAGGAGACAAGTGTTGCCAATCCCACTGCTTGTGCGGCCCACCAACTGCGAACTAGATCCAATAACTGTAGGCGTACCGCAGCCACCTTCTCGTCTTCTGGAAACTTCGCGGCTTCGAGAATCACCTCTATATCTTGTAGCCAAGCATCGGCAGCAATGGCATCCTCGCTGCCATCGAAGAATGGAGGGTTCAGGCGCTTGAAACTGTTGACCGTACTGTTCCCTCGGGGACCACTTCTATTCAGAGCATCTTGTACTACTTGGTGCAGAGCATCTCCCTGACGGTCTTGGGACGCAAGCAACTCACGGATGAGTCCTACAAATCCTCTATCCTCTGATCCTGCTGGCTGGACGGGCTGAACTGGCGGTACTGGTTCTCCAGGAGGCACGGCTCGGGAGGCTGCTGCTGAGGACTGAGCTCCTTCTGGCTGATCAACAGGAACGATGTCACTAGAGCAAATGACATCAGGGATATTAAGGAAGGACCAGGATAGATCAATGATACAAGCATGTTATCAAGTCAGAAATTCAAGGAGATATGAAGATACGAGTGGAGATCAAAGGAGAGTACAGATTGAGACATCTATCCGGTAAACCCTCATATTTCTTGATTGACAAGACCTGCATGGGCCACCACTTAAACCATGTCACGCCCCAGAACCAGAATACTGGAGAGCGGGGGCAGACATAGCCAGCTACGTATATCGGAATAGAATCCACACCGCTATACGGTCACGGCTGTCTAGATATGTGAGGGTTTCACTACAATCCATCAGTCTCTTAAGGTCATAAAATAGCCTATTGTCTCAATCTCAACCAACTGATAATAGTTACAAGATGTCAGACCACCAAATACACAATAGTAAGGCATCCCATACATTATATATTCGGAATGATCATGAAGCTAGTCGTTACTGTAGAAGCATGGAAAATATTAGAATAAAAGCATAGATAGCCCATGCGACTTTGGGTAGCAAGCCTATGCGGCTCATACTGGAGTTGCCCCATGCGGCCCGAAAGAAGACCCTCAGACTCATGCGGTTCGGGGATATATGGGGTTCAGCAGGAACATGCGGCTCAATTGACGCCACGTGTGATCCCCCCACAGCTGGCTACGGGAGTAATGGCCTCATTTAATGCTCTGACACGACTCGACGGCTGCGACGTCTCTGACATAAAGTGTCATAATGGCTCTGCCATAATGACAGACTCCTCGGGAAAAGAAGACAATCTCTGACCCGATCTGTCAGAAATCCTAGATTGCCACGTGGCAAAAGTCTCATGCGGCTCGGGTAGAGAATAGCTTCATGCGGCTTATTGAGGAATCACTCTAATATGATTAACAGGAATCCGCCATATGCGGTCCACCCATAGCCCGGTCTATGCGGCTCAATACCATGTTAACTCATGCGGCCCACAGAAACTATGCATATGCGGCTCATGGACAGATCGTCCCCTGCAGCTCACAAAGACTACGAATATACGGCTTACGGAAAGCTCGTCCCCTGCGGCTCGATAAGGCATTGACTCCTGCGGTTCACGAAGAGTATCTCCCTGCGGTTCAAGTGTTGGTCACCCTATGCGGCCCTGGCAGTACCTTCAATTAAAACACGTGGCACTGAAGATTCAACAGAATCCCAACGAGAATATTTGACATCAGTATCATAATTGTCGAGATCAGGTCATATCATTTATCATCAAGCCAATAGGACACGTGGCGAGCAATCAAATATTGGCATAATCAATCACGAGGATTTAAAGCGGTCAGCATTAACTGCTCATAAGATTTGGTGCTATCAGCATTAGTGGCCGAGATTCATTATGATCAGGATCAAGGGCTCAGATAGAATGAAGGAAGCGCCGACATTCCAAACAGATAATCATCAGCAAACCCTAATGATCACACCCCACTTCTATAAATAGCCAGCATCCTCTCCATAAAAAAAAGGAGAGAGAGAGAGAGGTCGACAACAAAAGAATAAAAAAATAAGAAGAGAGAGATCTACACAGAGAGAGCTCCCCCCTTTCTTCTTGATACTCACAGAGAGAGAGAAGCCAGGAGAGCAACCCGAGGAGAGTAAGAAGAGCCTTTCTTCGTCAACGCCAAGCAGATCTTCCCCGAGCCAAGGCTGCATACTGATCGTCCAAGGAGTAAGGCAGAGCGGCCGTCGCTTTCCCGAGCCTCTATCGTCACCCCCCAGAATCAAAAATAAACAATCGTACTTAGTCTGCTGTACCTAGGTTTTCGTCCCTAGGCTTTCTTTGTACGAGCGAGTTTGTATTGTGAGTCTAAGTTCAGTCCTCCGATGATTGTTCTGTTCTTTTACAATCAATGGCAAACACGATGGCGACTCTGCTGGGGACTAACTTCTCCACGGCTGAGGAGTTGGTGACGCAATCGGATGCAGCCAAACTTGGCTCCACACAACAGAAGATGGTCGTCCGCTTCGACCAACAGGCGTTCGAAGAGATGCTCTCTGAAGGCAATGCTGGCCCGGTCCAGAAATGCACCCGCACCACGAAGGCTCGCAAAGAGTGGAGGCCAAAGTCATTTGCTCCTCCCCAAGCCCTCGATGGGATACCCTCGGTCGCTCAAGACGGCGAGAAAGATTCTCCTGCGGCCCCACTTCAGATCGCAGACACCTCTGCTGCCCCCAAGTCCGGCAGAAGAAAACACTATGATACTGGACTTACAGGGGCAAAGAGGGTCTCTGCTCAACCTGAACCGCAGAAGGGTATTAGCCGCAGAAAGAAAATCCATGCGGCCACAACCGTCAACCACACAAAGAAAACTTATGCGGCCACTTCTGTCAGCCGCATAACTTATGCAGCTACAGTTCCCAACCGCATGGATGAGATTCATGCGGCTAGTAAAGTCAACCGCTTGCAGAAAACCCATGCGGCCACAGATGCCAACCGCATGCGGACAGCCTGCACGGCCGTGACTCCTAACCGCATAAGAACTCGTCCCACAACAGAAGACAGTCGCATGCAGATAGCCTGTACGGCACCCAACGCTAGCCGCATAGCGTCTCTACCGCGCTTCTCTCGATCAGTTTTCGACCGACTCTCATGCGGTCCTAACTCTGATCACTCGCTGGATGAGAATCCAGACTCTGTGATACCTAATGTGGACTCTTCCTATTACGCACCCACAAGTGCTAAAAAGAAAAAGTCTAGGGCAGCGGGGACTCATCAAGTCCAGACAGCTGCCCCAACCTCTGACTATCGGGGCGTCCCGCTGAGTATCACACGGGCCTCTGACGGGAAGTTGTATAAAATCACTCGAGTCCAGCCTCCGGCGACAAACGGACAAAGTGGTTCCTCTGACCTGCGTGAAGCTATCCTCCACAAACGCAAGGAAAGAGAAGGAGCCTCAGCGTGCAGAGAGTCCTCACAGGGACGTCACTGTACCCAGATTATCGTCAACTGCTGTTGCAACAACACGACAGTAACAGAAGACCGGCCATCCGTCTTCCAAAGATTACAACATCCGAGCTCGGAAGACGAGGCACCTCCCGTTGCCTCCTGCAATTCCGCGCAGAAAGTCCCCGTGGAGGGGAGAGGGAAGAAGACAAGCATCTCTAGCCCAAAGGTGTCAACTATTGCAGCTAAGAAGCCGTCGTCTAAAGGATTATCCTCTACTGGAGTATTCCAACACACCCGTTCAAAGACGAAAACTGCTACAGTAGGAAGTTCGCCGTCTACGTCATTGGGGGTCATCGGAACTGGGGGTAGCACTCCTCCAAACCTCTACGACAACCCGACATTCCAAGAAGACAGACTGGAGGAAGCAAATCCTCCGACGGATACAACAGATACCGACGTCCTCGAGGACGTCCTAAATGAAGCAAGTTCTGAAGCTGGGGGTACTGTTCCTTCCGAGTCCGAACCTGAAGAGAACATCCCCACATATCCCGATGATTTCTCGATGCATGAGTATGACTCGGAGGGCATGTCCGCCACCTCTCCTTCTGTCACTCCTCACGTGAGGACGGTATTCATGACAGACAACAGCCAAGGTGGTTCCGGCGATCGCCAACGTATCGACACTTTGGAGGCCATACTGCACGCCTTGGTCAAGTTCGTAGATGAGATCAAAGCGGCACTTTCTACTCTGCAGGGAGTGACACCTGGTCAGACAAGCACGGGTCCCACGAACAACATAGATTCAAATTCAGCGGCACCAAACCCGGGCAATAATGCTCCCGAGATAACGGCCCCTACCGCGACAGATGAGGCCCGAGAAGTAAGGAGAGAGGTTCAGGAGCTTCGAGCGATGTTCCACGCCCGAGAAAATTCTCAAGACCTCAGAATACGGCAACCATACCCAGCTGAATGGAGGGATGTGCCCTTTCCCCCAAGATATAAGCCGTTCAATATCAACCCATATGATGGTAAGACTTCAGCAAGACGGTACATCACTTACTTTGAGGTCACTACCGACCATCTGCCCCATGATGACGCCATCCTCACACGGTTATTCATTGGGGCACTGGAAGGAGTCGCCTTCGATTGGTACCGCAACCTGCCAGATAATTGTATCCACTCCTTCGCTGGCTTCAAGCGCTTGTTCTTGGAGAGGTTCTATGAGGTAGGACAGGACGTCACGATGTCTACCCTCATGGACGTCGTCCAAGGAGAGAAAGAGCTGACAAGGAATTACATTGAGCGGTTTCGTCAAACCGCAATGAAGTTACCATCTGGCAACCCGGACTCTTCCTTGATTGAAATTTGCCAAAAGAGACTACTCCCAACAATTAGTCTCTGGATGGGCGAAAGTCAATTCAAGGACTGGAAGGCCTTTATCATCAGCGCTACAAGTGCCGAGGAACGATTGAAGAAAGCTCGCCAACTGGGGTTGCATATCTCAGAGGGAGAGAACAAGGGGAAGCGTCCCAACGCCAGCAAAGACAATGGGGGTAGCCCCTCCAACCGAGACAACAAAGACAAGCAGGTCATGGTGACCGATACAGCCCAGAAGCCCGAACAACAGCCAGCGGACAAACAATGGCCTCAAATCACTTATTCTTTCGAAGACGGCCACGTCAAGCCTATCTTGGATATGCTTATACAAGGAGATAGAATTCAGCTTCCTCCACCAAGGCGGGAACCTCGGCCTGCTGATTTGGAAAATCCGAAGTTCTGCCATTACCACCGCTACGTCCACCATGCTACACACGACTGCTACCAACTGAAACGGTATATCCAGAACCTCATCGATTCAAACGCTCTGGCTATCGACTTCGAGGAGGTAACCGTAGCAGCCAACATGGTGTCCGTACAATTCGGTAATTTCCCTCCAACAGAGACTCAAGACGGTGTCATGCCCATCCCTCTGGCAACAATGGCAATCACTAACCTTCCGCCTGCCCGTGATCAAACTTCCGGCCTAATACCCCTCACCACATCACGAGGGGAGATCATGTGGGTCCATCCGGACCTAGTCTATGAGGTGACTCAGCCCACTTTATCCTCTAAAAAGAAAAGTGGAAAGGTCAGATCATGCCGCACCGCCTCGGCAGAGGAGGAGGAAGTCTCAGCCGTCACTACCCGATCTGGAGCACAAGCCCAACCAGTGGCCGAGAATCCGACTAATGATCAGCAGCCCACAAACGCTGATACTCCGGGACCGGCTCAGCCTTCGACGACCGACAAACCTAGGCCGAAGGAGACTCGCTTCGACAAATCTCTCCGAAAGGAGACACCTCAGGGGCTGGAGAGGCCCTATAACTTCGACATCTTGGCGCAATTGGCTAACACACCGGCCAAATTGTCCTTATACGAACTCCTGAGACTCTCAAAAGATGTCCGCACAGCTCTAAGTGAGGCGCTCCAAAATGCCGACGCATACTTGGCTCAGGTCAACCTCACGGGAGATAATCAGCCTACAGATCTCCAAGATAGTGCGTGTACAGGTGCAATGCCCAATATCGTCTTCTCTCCGCAGGATATGCTCATCAAAACTAACCTGTACGATCGCCCATTGTACTACACTGGATACATCGGCGACGTAAAGGTAGACCGAATGCACATTGACCCCGGGTCCTCCATAAGCATCATTCCGAAGGGTCTGCTACATCATCTTCGCATTCCAATGCATCGCCTGACGCCTACAAGCACCGCCATTAGCAGTTTCAATTCGGGCAGGAGCTACCCAATAGGAAAGATTCGCTTGAAATGTCAGATTGGCGATCTCCAATCAGAAGTCACCTGCTACGTCATAGATGCCGACACTTCTTACAATATCCTTCTGGGACGGCCTTGGATACACGATTACATGATCGTGCCTTCTACGCTACACCAGTGCTTCAAATATGTCGATAAGCACGGCTTCGTGAGGACAGAGTTTGCTGATATCGATCCCTTCAAGGGGGTCGAATCTTATTACTCAGACTCCTGTCTGTACGAAAAATCAAAGAAGCATCTGGTCGAAGAGGAGGTGCAAGCTCACACCAAGACAACCACAAGATCAGAAGAACCCCTGACAATCCATCTCCAGGCTCGCAAATTGGGCAGTTCTGCACCCCTTACGGCTACTCTGCTTAAGGACGTAATCAGTCTATCGGCGCAAGAAGAGCAGATGAGGATCCGGCTGCCGAGGTCTGGCCAAGTGCCGAGACCCACACCAGGACCTTTTACCATCAGACTACCGAGAGTCGGTCAGCTCCAAGCAGAGAAACTCAATCCCTCCGACAGACCGCTCACGATACGTCTTCCTAAAAAGGGCCGTCACCCCGACGCGAGGTCTGACACTTCCAGCGAACCAGCCACTCCTCGCCCCACGTCAGATGCCAAGCTGGGGGTTGCTAGTCCACCAACAACTCCACGACCTGCTCCTCCGGTCGAGCCCCTGAAGATCAAGCTGACTAGGTCGCTCTCCCAGTCTTCATTTATACAGGGGGTGGCCGAAGAAGAACCAGAATTAGCCAAGTATGTGGCTGTCCACTCCGATACCCCTTCCGCGGATGATGTAATCCCTCTCGAGAAGATACCTTATTTTATCAATAAAGGACTATCTTTGAATTACATCGAACTCAACAAGCTATGTACAATGTATGCTATGGACCACGGTATAGGCACTCACCTACATACACAGGTGACAAATGTGTACACCGCTATCCAACTTACTCCAGTAGAAGACGCTTACCGAATAATCGAAGGAGGGGACCATCCAATCATCTTCGGCCGGACGAACAACCCGCATCCCCTCGCCATGGAAGAAGTCGACTTCGGGTCAGATAACGGAAGACTGCCTCTGTATCTCTATAGCCCTCAATCCAAATATCTCATGCAGAAACAGGGGTATGATCTAGAGACAACGCCAGGACTGAACTACGGCACTGGACGATGATTACCTTTGAAGACGCCAGCCCCGGCGGGCAAACCACGAAACTACTATAACAAAACCCGATGCGGTTTAGGGTATGTAACGCCAACTACGACCCCTGAAAGCTCAGATGAAGAATGCGACTGGCAGTCACACTCAACCGGGTCACCAACTTCTGACTCAGACACAAGCATTGGGGACGTATTCAGAAAAGTCCTATCAGTCAACATGGCATTTGCCGACGCTTACGAAGAAGACGAGGACATTCCTGAAATTCTCGAGCTTGAGCCGTGGGCCCAACAGTTAGACGCACAATGGAAAAAGCGGTTCGAGCTAAGAGAACCTCCTACGGAGGACGAAGTTATGCAGGTCAACCTCGGTACCGAATCCTCTCCAAAGCCAATCTTCGTTAGTAAAAGCCTAACAGACAAGGAACGAGAATCACTGCTGGAACTCATCCGAGAATACATTGATGTATTTGCATGGAGTTACGAAGACATGCCAGGATTAGATCCCGACATTGCTCTCCATAAACTCAATATACGGCCGGATGCAAAGCCAGTCAAGCAGCAGCAACGACGCTTCCGCCCGGGCGTCATGGACGCGATCGAAGCCGAAGTCAACAAACTGATAGCCAGCGGCTTCATCCGTGAGGAGCAACACCCTGACTGGGTCGCCAATATAGTCCCGGTCCTTAAGAAGAACGGGAAGATCCGAATCTGCATCGACTTCCGTAATCTAAATGAGGCATGTCCGAAAGATGAATTTCCCCTCCCGATCACGGACATCATGATTGACAACACATGCGGCTTCGAACGTATGTCATTCATGGATGGATTCTCGGGATACAGTCAAATCAAGATGTCCCCCGACGATGAGAAGCACACATCATTTAGAACACCGATCGGCACATACTGTTACACAGTCATGCCATTCGGTCTAAAGAACGCTGGTGCCACATATCAGCGGGCTATGAGTATCATTTTTAGAGAACATTTGCGCAAAACAGTGGAATGCTACGTCGACGACATCGCTGTCAAGAGTCGCCGCAAGGAGGATCATCTGCAAGATCTAAAGACGGTATTCGACCTGATGCGAGCCCACAACCTAAAGATGAACCCTACAAAGTCGTTTTTGGGCGTATCCAGCAGGAAGTTCTTAGGTTTCATCATCACTGCACGGGGTATCCATGTAAACCCTGAGAAAACCAAGGCAATAATGGAGATGGGTCCCCCGAAAAATCTCCGCGAACTTAGAGGCCTCCAAGGGAGGCTAGCCTATATCAGAAGGTTCATTTCCAATCTCTCCGGACGATGCCGGCCGTTCACACACCTCATGAAGAAGGGAGTCTCATTCGCATGGGACGAAGAATGCCAACGCGCTCT
This sequence comes from Iris pallida, assembly GCA_029216955.1. NCBI lineage: Eukaryota > Viridiplantae > Streptophyta > Magnoliopsida > Asparagales > Iridaceae > Iris > Iris pallida. Next base: position 747,558 of record JANAVB010001998.1, on the reverse strand, counting down.
CGACGATATCAAAGAATATTTGTCAAATCCTCCAGTCCTGGTGGCCCCGGTCCCTAGAAAACCATTCTTGCTCTATGTACGAGCAATGGAACACTCCCTCGGTGCCCTGCTGGCACAAAATAATGATGCAGGACACGAACAGGCCATATACTACCTCAGCCGAATGATGGTCGGGCCCGAACACCGATACACTGTCGTGGAGAAAGAATGCCTCGCCTTGGTGTTCGCTATTCAAAAGACGCGGCACTATGTTATAGGACAAACCATACATGTGATCTCATGGGTAAATCCCCTCAGGGTCCTCATGACTAAACCAGGGGCGCTCAGCTCTCGCCTCGCTACCTGGGCAATACTGCCATCCCCATATCATATGATCTTCGTCCCACAGAAGGCTGTCAAGGGTCAAGCCCTGGCAGACTTTTTGGCAGCCCACCCAGGATCGGAGTCATCCAGAATCTATGAAAAGATCCCAGACGAGGTCGCCGATTCGAATACAGCCACTCACGATAACATATGGCGAATGTTCTTCGATGGCGCCTCAAGAACCGGACCCAAGGGAAATATCGTCGTCGGGGTCGGAGTGGTATTGATCTCTCCTACCGGGCTAGTGATCAATCGCGCCTACTCTCTCACGGAACCCTGTTCCAATAATGTGGCCGAGTACAACGCTTTGGTCATTGGCCTCCAACTCGCAAAGGAGCTGGGTGTAGAATATCTCGAAGCATACGGCGATTCACAATTAATCGTCAATCAGATTCGGGGGTCGTACGAAGTCCGCCATGAAGACATGACCCCCTACCATCAAATAGCAATCAACATTATCTCCTCATTCGAGGGATTCTTCATCGAACACGTCCCCAGACTTCAAAATATCGAAGCCGATGTCCTAGCAGGCCTTGCCGCTTCCTTAGCAGTGCCGAACCAAGCGCATCACTCGGTTGAGGTGATAGGCCACGAACTGGTCTGTCCCAAGAACAATATTCAATTCGTGGCAAGCTATTCCGCCCGGACGGTCGACGAAATACCAGACTGGAGACAGCCGTTCATTGACTTCGTCGTATACGACATCCTCCCGGAGAACCCAAGGGAAGCCACCTCCATCAGACGGCGTTCTCTCAGATTCTTCTACGACACAGAGACAAAAATGTTGTACCGACGATCCTACGACGGATTATTACTCTGGTGCTTGTCAAACGCAGAAGCCAAAGAAGCTGTACGAGAAGCTCACGATGGTGTCTGTGGGGCCCATCAGCCTGGCCCTAAGCTACAGGACCGCCTTCGCCGTATGGGCTACTACTGGCCCACGATGGTGGCAGACGCAATAGACTATGCCAGAAAATGCAAGGCTTGCCAAGTCCACGCAGACTTCATTCACCAACCATCCGAGTTTCTACATCCAACGGTGGCATCCTGGCCATTCGAAGCATGGGGAATGGATATCATTGGTCCAATCACCCCACCTTCCTCCCGAGGACATCGCTTCATACTTGCGATCACCGATTACTTCTCCAAATGGTCGGAAGCCGTCCCACTCACAGAAGTTAAGACTTCAAACGTGATCAGCTTCCTTAAGCATCACGTCATCTACCGCTTCGGACTACCGCGGAGGATCATCCATGATAATGGTCCACAGTTTATAAGCCATGCATTCTACCGATTCTGCGATAAGCACCGCATTCAGAATGTCGCTTCGACACCATATAACCCAGCAGCAAACAGGTTGGCAGAGGCATTCAATAAAACAATCATCAAACTCCTCAAGAAGTTTGTCTCCTCCAACAAACGCGACTGGAACGAGAAGCTCGGCGAATGCTTATGGGCTTATCGCACCACAGTTCGAACAGCTACTGGGAATACACCATTCTCTTTAGTATACGGGAGTGAGGCAGTCCTCCCACTGGAAACTCAGATTCCCTCACTCCGTGTCGCCCTTACTTATCAATTGACAACGGATGATAACTATCGACGTCGATTACAAGAGTTGGAGGCCTTAGACGAAAAGCGCCTACTAGCCCAGCAAAGGATCGAGCTATACCAAGCACGTATCTCAGGAGCCTTCAACAAGAAGGTCAAAATCAGAACATTCCAAGTGGGCGATCTCGTTCTGGCAGTTCGGAGACCAATGGTCATGACTCACAAAACCGCAGGCAAGTTCCAGCCAAAATGGGAAGGTCCATTTGTCATCGAGACCGTGTTCTCCAACGGCGCCTACCGCCTCGCCAAGCAGAATGGGGACTTGCTTATGTTGCCCGTCAACGGCAAGTTTCTGAAGAAATACTATGTTTAGACAACATTCTCCAAGTTATCGAGTCATGTACCCTATTAGTACCCCTGAACTCGCACCCACCATTTTCCAAATTATCGAGTCATGTATCCATTGATACCACTGAACCCACATCCACAACATTTCAGATTACCGAGCCATGCACCCGCTGGTGCCACTGAACTCTCATTTCCTCAATATTCTAGAAAATCCAAATTATGTACTTACATTCCGGTCACTCTCTCAGATAGTAAGTCACGTATAATCATACCTCTGAACTTTCTTCCTGAAAGAGATCCTCCCTCATGATCCACTACCCGTGCTCCCAGTGCACAAAAAGGGTAATCGATCCACTAATCTCCGAAACGACCATGTCCTCATTACCTCTGAGTCGTTTTCACTTCCACCAAAAACAAACCGCCCCCTCGCATAGAACTTCCATGTTCTCCTACCTCTGAGTAATTCTATGCACCCCTTCTTCATTGGGCCCACTCCTGCCATGTCCTCATTACCTCTGAGTGGGAAGGCTCCGTCGAAGAAATCACCATATTTGCTATGTCCACATTACCTCTGAGCAAGTATGTTGGTTCCCTTTCAACCTATTGTCTGTACCCACAATCGGGGTACGACAAGGATAATAGGTCCACAAATGTCCTCTGTTGACCACAAATGTCCTCTGTTGACCACAAATGTCCTCTGTTGACCACAAACGTCCTCTGTTGACCACAAATGTCCTCTGTTGACCACAAATGTCCTCTGTTGACCACAAACGTCCTCTGTTGACCACTATTGATTATAGAAAAGTCTTCTGTGAAGTCTCCCCCTACCATGTTCTCATTACCTCTGAGTAGGAAGATTCCACGGTAAAACCCTCATGTTTGCTACGCCCTCGTAACCTCGGAGCAAATATGACTGGCTTCCTTCCAACTTGTTATCCGTACCTAAAATCAAGGTACGCCTAGGGTAACAGGTCCACAAATATCCCTTGCTAAGCTTCTTGGCATAAATCCACCATCTTACCATGCCCCGGGAGCTCGGCTGCTCTACGACATTCCTTTCCCCAGTACCGAGAACATCCATGACCATTTTGTCATGGCTGTCCCGGACATCCTGATCAAACTTGTTATCCGTACCTAAAACCAAGGTACGCCTAGGGTAACAGGTCCACAAATAATCCCCCAGCAAGTCCGATTCCATGAACGCCGATACAAGAAAGAAAAGATGAGTTGAAACATGCTCATTTATCCAAAAATCAAAGGGCTACATCATTGGGGATCACATCCCTTGCAAATAAAAATATACACATATGAAAAAAAAAAAGAAGCAGAAGAAGACAGAGGGCGGATCACTGTTCCGGGGCACATAACACCGTGAGGCGGTCCTTTATCAAGGCGACCGACCGCTCAAACCTCTGTTTGGCTCGACGCTCAGCTTCCTGGTTCAACACCGCAGGGTCCTCCAGATGAACGTGGGCCTGCCAGTTGTCCTCGAACTTCTTAAAAGATCGCTCCAGGTTGGCAGAAGTTCGAGAAATCCGCTCGGCCTCCCGAGCAATCGACTCCTGTTCTGCATGAGCAGCCTCCCGTTCTGACTCTAAGAAGGCTAACTCCTCCTGGAGCGCGAGAATCCGCTCCTTCGTGTCAGCTATTCCACGAGAGACAGACTCTTCCCGGGCCCTACAAGCCTGACTCCGACGACCCAGCCGGTCATAGGAGGCGAAAAACTTGTCAAGATCCCCCTGCACAGCCGGCCCGACAGTTTCTCGAGCGAGCTTGATCCTGTCCCGAGCCGCAATCAGGAAGCCCCGCTCTCGTTCGATCGCGGTAGGCAAACCAGCCTGCCGTACTGCCAGCAGTTGGGTCACAAGCTGGTCAGCCTCTGTCAGCTTAGGCTCCAGGAACGCTGCTAACCCCAGCCCGCCAGGAAGACCCTTCAGAGTGTCAATTTGACCCCGAGCTCCCCGTAGAGACAGAGAAAAAGGGACCCCCCGGTCCACGGCAGCGTTTATACCCCTCCCTAAGTGGCGATAAAAGCTGTCAACCACATCCTGCGTCACCTCGTCCAGAGCCTCCGAGGAAACCGGTGTCATTGGGAGTGTGGCTGGTAGCACGAAAGAAGACGCGACGGAGTCTGTCGCTCCTGCCACCAGAGAAACCAACTCCGCACGGAAAGACGCTTGAACAGCGGCCAACTCATCTTCAGCAGCCCGCAGGATTTGGATGCTCGACAAGGTCGAGAAGTCGACTTCCGGAGCCGTGTCAACAGCGGAAGACGAGGCGGAAACCATTGCCAACTCCCTCCCCGTCTGCCCGGAGACGGCAGGAGGCTCTTCAACATGAGAGAGAGGAGAAGAAATATTCCTTTCGTCCGGATAATGGCCAACCGAACTCTCCCTGGGAACATCCGCGGCGGGAGGTAAAAGGTCAGGACCTGCAGGGCCAAGGCAACCATGAATCGACTTGACCCGAAGGATATGTTGATATAGCGAATAAGCCCCCTCGGTAGTCAATATGTGGCTCAGCTTACCAGTGGAAGAATGTGGAGGCTGAGGTTTGCCTACAGCCATCACAACCTCTTCACCAACAGCCTCCGAGTCAGGAATAAAAGACTCATCTGCCCTTGCATCCTCGGAAGGGGATGCACCGAGGATGGTGTTATCTCGTTGAAATTCAGAAATCCCGTCACCCCGGGCTGGAGCCTCAGCAGCTTGGGAGTCCTTAGTCGCCGCTGAGAGAGCCCCCGCAGAGAGGACCGCGGCACACATGTCGCTAATCAAAACGGCAAGGGCCGGATCAACTACTGAAGCAGCAGATGGTCCAGGAGAGCCTGGTTCGTCAGACACCTATAAAAAGAAATGACCAAGTCATGTCCCCGAGAGGAAAGAAGACTACAATAAAGATAGAACTCCGGCTTGGACTTACCTCCGGAACATCGTCTACACCCTCACCTTTCTCCGTAATAAGCAGCCTACGGGGACCGACAGCCACTCTCTTTACAGAAAAAGTTACTTCTCCGCCGGTAGGCTCATGCCTGCCTCGCTTACGCGAAGGACCAGGCATGGCGGGCGATAGATCTACCCGTACCTCCTCCGACGTAGACGGTAACGGGTCCACTGCTTCGTCAAATACGGCCGACGGTTGTTCCATCGCCATCTCAGCCGCCATAACTGGAGGCTGACCCGCCATTATCCCATCACCCGAAGAAAAGGAGTCTTCGCTGTCCCGGTCATTATTTTCCTCAATTGTGTCAAAGGATTCGGAATCGGGCGAGGGAACCCTATTCGCCCTTTTCTTCTTTGCTCTCGACGTCATAGCCTTCTCCGCTAGGCGAGTGCCCACAATGAAGCTAGTCCTCAAGTCAAAATCGAGGGGAGAAGGATTCGCCGTGACATGATACAGGGCTGCCATATGCAGGATTTCATCCGTCATATTTACGGCAGGGACCAAGAAGCTAGTCCGAGTATGATAGGTGTCATAGTAGCTCCATGCTCTGATACCGTCAAGAATGCTGCCTTCAAATCCCAGGTGAGAACTGGGGCGCCCGAGGAATAGCTGACTATACCCAAATTGACGGGCAAACCTACTAGGCAAGTAGGGCTCCAAATACACAGTGGTGCGATTCCGGTAAACTAGATGCGCCGGCCGAATGTTGCGCAGCCAAAATGCATCTTTTCAGGCAAGAAATGAGGAGGTCCGACCCCATCAACATGAACACTCCTCACCTCTTGATCAGTGAAATGAGGAACGGATACGAAGAAATTGTACCCATCCACCCTCGCCAGTATCCTCCGACACGCCGGCATGGTACTACATTCCCAAGGCTGGTGGTGATACTTGAAAAGAAATGCGTCATCACCTGTAACGCCTTCTCCCGTCCCGGGTCTCATCAAGGATTGATAATGCAGCAATAGCCATCCCAGTAAGTAATGGTAAGGCAATTCTACACGTTCAAAATCCATTGCCACGTCACGAGCAATGACCTTGGACGAGAAGGCACGAAGACCATGTTGAATACTACACACCATGGCAGGAAGGAGGGCCAGCCTGACCCCAAAGGCCAACTTCACGGCAGGAAGAATGAAGTGGCGACTGATCCTCTCAATAGAGCCTGCCCCTCCTGAGACCACGCAATTGCACAGCCACACCATTAAAAATCCGACCAAGAGTGCCTTCTCGGACAACCGTCGGGTGCCATAACGAAAGTAGCTAAAGGAGTCAATTTGGCTCCCGAACCTGTCACTTTGAGACCTCGACCTCCGGGCAGTCGACATCAAGACCTCCACTTCTTTAGGAGTTAAACGATCTCGGGAAGTAACTCGGCCAGCCGCGCTAAATTTGAAAAGGTATGCAACCCAAGATTTAGTATGGGGAGAGTCCCCCTCCGAGCTATCATTTTTTTGGATAGTCGTCCGGTGACAGGTGCTATGATGGCATAATAATTCTTGATACACGGTGACGAAACCGGGGAATCGCTGATCCAAATTTTGGAGCTCCTCATTCGTCGGCGTATACACTTCGAAGGGTTCATCCCCCCAGGGGAGCTTGGAGACAGCATACATCTCGTGAAGAGCGAGCCCTAATTCTCCAACAGGGGTAAAAAAGGTCCCCGTTCGATGATTGTACATCTCCAGAAGGGCCATGAACAGTGGCTTATTAACGGGCAATCCGTGGCTGGTACCCCGTATAGCTTCATAAAGGTTGACTCCCCGCAAAAACTCTTCATACTTTCGTAGGATCCATGAAGACAGATTAGCCCACGGAGGAATGGGGTGTACCCAGCTCGGCAGGACCAACCTACCAATAGGATAGGACCCTTTGCAAGCTAGCTGACTCAGGAAGGTATCAGCCTGGAAGAATGAAAAATTAGGACCAGGGGTGTTGATGAAGGTACCTGGAACTAACCCCATCACGGACCGACTGGATGGATCTTTGACTGCGCGTACTGACCTAGTGGCTCTGTTATAACGGATATTACCAACAAACATCCCCGGTCTGGTTGGAGTGAGGGTGTCCGGCATCTGCCTATCCAGAACGATCATATTGAACCACTCAAAAGGGAAATGGCGCTTCATAATAGGGATGTGAATCGGCATCCCATCCAGGTCAAAATCCCAACTCTCCGAAACATCCAACACTCGGGAGTTTTCTACAACCAACGCATCCCCAAAGAGGAAGACCGGTTTCAGATACTTCCCGTCAGACTGCCCAGAGCTTATCATATCAACAAGGAATTGAAAGGATTGAACCCTGATGACATTTAGCCGTTCTAAAGGTTCATCAACAAGTAGCTGTTCGGACACTTGACGAACTAAGTCATCCCGATGAACGCCCGAGGCTAACTGACGCGAGCCTACCATAAGTTCCCCAGCAGGATTCACGGGCAGAGTCACTGAAGACAGGCAAAAGAAACAAGGTCAGAAGACAAACAAAGAAGACAGAAGTATTAGAAAAGATTACTGAAGTCTATGCGGCTAAGGTTGCCACAGCCTCATGCGGCTCATCAGCAGATAGGTCCATGCGGCTCTGCGCGTCATAGCCCCATGCGGCTCTGAATTAACCAAATCCGTACAACTCAGATTCAGAAGGGTTTATAAATTCATGCGGCTAAGCCCGACTCATATAAACCACTGCGGCTACATACCATCAAGTTCATGCGGTTCAAAAGTGAGCAACGCTTATGCGGCCCAAGTCGAAAACACACATACGGCACTGATCGAATATGACAAACTCATGCGGCCATAATGGGCGAAGTGCCTATGCGGCCACATCGATACACCTCGTATATGTGGCTTGTGCATAAAGTATGCAACAGAGCCATGGCAGCAGTTAGGGTTTTTTCGGAGTGACCCCCTTACCAGCGATGGGCGGGTGAACATCAGGATGGACAACACCTACAGCAGCCGACGGAGGAGCGACTACATTCGTCGCCGCAGTCGCCGCCGCAGCAACTGCCTTGCCCTTCGCGGCCTTCGATGCAGCAGATCTCTTAGGAGCCATGGTCGATAGATGAAGAAGGACGACGAAGAGCAAAACTGACAACAGGGAATTCAAGCAAAGAAAGGAGATAAAGAAATCCCCAAGAGCTGAAAGACTCCTATTTATAGGCGATCCATAAAGTAGAAAGATGCCTCGGATTACGCGCCGCCTCCAAAAATAAAGACGAGAACGCTTCGGTCAAAGCAAAAAACCGACCCTTGGGATCCTCCCCCAAAAGACGGCGTTAAATCAAATCGAAGGCAATTAATGAAGATTTGCTCACGAGGTCAGGACGCGTGGCAAAGAGCCTATGCGGCCAGAAGGATCTATGCGGCCGAGATGCTAATGCGGCCAGGAAGCTCGGGTAAACAGAACATCCTATGCGGCATGAACGGGGCCATGCTTCTTATTCAAAGTGTTTCAATTTTATAAATTGAAAACTTTGAAGGGGGTCCTGTAGAAGCATGGAAAATATTAGAATAAAAGCATAGATAGCCCATGCGGCTTTGGGTAGCAAGCCTATGCGGCTCATACTGGAGTTGTCCCATGCGGCCCGAAAGAAGACCCTCAGACTCATGCGGTTCGGGGATATATGCGGTTCAGCAGGAACATGCGGCTCAATTGACGCCACGTGTGATCCCCCCACAGCTGGCTACGGGAGTAATGGCCTCATTTAATGCTCTGACACGACTCGACGGCTGCGACGTCTCTGACATAAAGTGTCATAATGGCTCTGCCATAATGACAGACTCCTCGGGGAAAGAAGACAATCTCTGACCCGATCTGTCAGAAATCCTAGATTGCCACGTGGCAAAAGTCTCATGCGGCTCGGGTAGAGAACAGCTTCATGCGGCTCATTGAGGAATCACTCTAATATGATTAACAGGAATCCGCCATATGCGGTCCACCCATAGCCCGGTCTATGCGGCTCAATACCATGTTAACTCATGCGGCCCACAGAAACTATGCATATGCGGCTCATGGAGAGATCGTCTCCTGCAGCTCACAAAGACTACGAATATGCGGCTTACGGAAAGCTCGTCCCCTGCGGTTCGATAAGGCATTGACTCCTGCGGTTCACGAAGAGTATCTCCCTGCGGTTCAAGTGTTGGTCACCCTATGCGGCCCTGGCAGGACCTTCAATTAAAACACATGGCACTGAAGATTTAACAGAATCCCAACGAGAATATTTGACATCAGTATCATAATTGCCGAGATCAGGTCATATCATTTATCATCAAGCCAATAGGACACGTGGCGAGCAATCAAATATTGGCATAATCAATCACGAGGATTTAAAGCGGTCAGCATTAACTGCTCATAAGATTTGGTGCTATCAGCATTAGTGGCCGAGATTCATTATGATCAGGATCAAGGGCTCAGATAGAATGAAGGAAGCGCCGACATTCCAAACAGATAATCATCAGCAAACCCTAATGATCACACCCCACTCCTATAAATAGCCAGCATCCTCCCCATAAAAAAAAGGAGAGAGAGAGAGGTCGGCAACAAAAGAATAAAAAAATAAGAAGAGAGAGATCTACACAGAGAGAGCTCCCCCCTTTCTTCTTGATACTCACAGAGAGAGAGAAGCCAGGAGAGCAACCCGAGGAGAGTAAGAAGAGCCTTTCTTCGTCAACGCCAAGCAGATCTTCCCCGAGCCAAGGCTGCATACTGATCGTCCAAGGAGTAAGGCAGAGCGGCCGTCGCTTTTCCGAGCCTCTATCGTCACCCCCCAGAATCAAAAATAAACAATCGTACTTAGTCTGCTGTACCTAGGTTTTCGTCCCTAGGCTTTCTTTGTACGAGCGAGTTTGTATTGTGAGTCTAAGTTCAGTCCTCCGATAATTGTTCTGTTCTTTTACAATCAATGGCAAACAGTTACAAAATGTGAGGACTAGCAAGAGTTCAGTCTTACATGATCAACCTCCGGGGCTTGTCAATCATGTTACAGCCCGTAGGTAGACAGTAAGTAAGTACAATCGAGCTAACACTTGCTCGTCGGCTAAACACCTCAAAGAATAATTTACAATATTACAGTGGGAGAACAAAAAGAAACCCACTCGATGCCCTGGTTACGCCTAGTGACCACCATCGGACTGAAAAGCAGGGAGATCCTTTGGTGCTGCTCCGGTATCTGGCCATACAAAACCAGCTGGGTCAGACCCCAGAAAGAGCAAGTGCCACAAAGGAGGCTTTACTTAAGAACTAAAACCAACAAATTATTATCATTCAATATATAAGAAAACAACAATAAGTAACACAGATTGAGGTTTGTGCACTACCAATGCACTTATCCCAATCAGAGAAAATAATTAAGTGAGGCATCATTGACATACGATAACTGAAGAATCATGCTAAATAAAATATAGCTGGATAATATATGAAGAGAAGACGAAGGTACTATTTTGGAAGCCAGGTTACAATCCTTAAACCAAACAAAGACCGAGATTGTAACCCTTCGCCTGAACAGAACTTAGTCTCTGATCATTTATTGCTAAAGGTGCCAATCATTAAGGTGAAAAGGAGAGAGTATAATAAAAAAAGTGACAATGAAGAGTACAATACGCTAGAGTGACAATAGAGTACAATCGTTATAGTAACAATCTGGAGTGACAATCAGTCTGGTACAATCTTTCAATCAATCATTTCTAAACAACACTATACTGGACTAGACTCCATCCAAGCAATCACGGCCAATCATTGCCTACGGCTTTCTACATTAACTAACTAGGGTTATCACAATCCTAGTTACTAGCAAGATGCAATGAGATGCTCCAAGTAGTCACAGGCCCTGCAGCTATCCAGGTTATCCAGACGAACATTATAGTGACAATTTAGAGAGTACAATACATTAGAGTGACAATAGAGTTCAATCATTTAAGTGATAATGGTGGGTGCCCCACATAACAGTGGGCTGGAAATGTGCCCTACTCGTCGGCAGGCTACAAGTCCAAACATTTGCGGCCGGGATAACGGGATCGCCTGTAACTGGGGAACATCTCTTCATGTCTAGTGAATTATACTAGTCATTAACCTTAGTTCATTTCAGTAGGTACTCCTGACCGTGGTACTCAGGAGTCCCCTCCTAGACATGATGCAAGACAGGACTGGATTATTTGTATAAGCACAATCGCCCACGGTGTCAGGATTAATTATACAGGTCATGTCATGTCAGGTAGCCGTCACAACAGCTGTTCTAGATATATCAGGTCAGGTTATCATACTAAGTGTACTTTGTCAGGAGTGTGCCACGGCGGGCCACTATCATGTCATGTCAGTTTATCATTCAATCATGTCAATCAAGTTCAGGACAAAAGGCGTAAGGATATAAAATGGACGTAAAAATATACAATAAAGGGGTTACAAGATATGGGCAAATAGTAATAAAACAACCGTACACAGAGCTATAGGGGAGCCATACGGCTCAGGCATATGCGGCCAGGGATGATCTCATGTGGCTGGAAGAGAACAGTCCATGCGGCTGAATAGGGTCAGGCGCATGCGGCTAAAAAGGGAAAGGCTTATGCGGTCAAAGGGGTATCAGTCATATGCGGCTCGGAGATCCACTCAGTCATGCGGCTGAGAAAGGCAAGACATATGTGGCCAGGAAGATAGGGAACTCATGCGGCTAGTAGGGGATGGGTCCATGCGGCTGGCTGACCAATCAATTACATACGATCGGGAAGGAGCAACCTATGCGGCTGCGGGGAGCAATGACTATGCGGTCAAAGGAAGCAAACCCATGCGGCTGGGTGACTGCGGTCTATGCGGCTCACGAGCGTTGAGTTCATGCGGCTCAGTCCAATGCGGTTGGAAATGGGCGGGTCTTCATGCGGCTAGGATTCAATCAAGGGTTCATGCGGCTAAAATAACCAATCAAGTCCATGCGGCCCGAGGATTAAACCTTCATGCGACTGAGGAGTTAGTCCCTACGCCATAGGCCATGCGACTAAACAGTGCAGTAAGGCTTATACGGCAGGAAGAAAACTTGCCGCATAAAGACTATGCGGCTAAGTTCATGCGGCTATGAACAGTTTTTCTTCTCCATCCTTCCGAAGAGAAGAACTCATCAAGCCATGGCTCCCAAGCTCCATGAACCTTTCATCCAGAGTCCAAATCCGAACTTCCATAGGTCAAAATAGGGCAGGACGAAATGCTCTACAACATGGAACCATCAGAACTTGATAAAAATAAGATTAAATAGATCAAAACCCAAGAAATCCGAAAATAGTATAAACTTAGATCTACAAGAATCTAGCCATGGAAAGTAGAAATGCCAAGTACTAAAGTAAGTTAAAATACTGTAAGGAAGAGAATGAAGCAATAAAATTGGAGTTCCTTCATGAAGCAAGTTGCACTTGCCTAGACCTCTCTCTCCCTCTCTCTGGTAGGTAAGGAAGTAAATGAGGAAGAAGAAGATGATTAATGAAGAGAGAGAAAGGAAGTGGGGTTAATAAATGGGGATGGTGGTGGTAGGTAGGGGGTTCACCCCTATGGTTCATAATGAACCAAGTAAACCAAACCAAGCCGAACCAACCCAGGAATAAACCAATCCAAGATAAACCAAGGTGAACTAAGTCAAGGCCAATAAACTCTTTCTCTCTTTAGCAATTTAAACCAATTGAATCATGAAATAAACCACGCCTCACTAATCCAAAAATAAACCAATGAACCATTAAAACCATTTAAACTATCAATGCCAATAAAACCAAGTCAATACAAAATAAACCAAGATAACTAATCATGACTGAATAAAATATGGGTCCAAAACACGTATACGTATACTAAATACGTATCACGAATTTGGGACATTACACCAATGTACAGTGTAGTTAATTTGAGCCTGTACCTATTAGGTAATTTTCTTCTGTAGTTTTAATCTTAAGTGGTTAGTGGGTTGAGAATAATCTACAACTGAAGGATAAGTTCAAAGCCTTACTTGATTTTAAAAGAACTGATGGGATTGGCCTAAGGATCCATTCTAAATTTAAATGCAAGGCTGAGCAGCTGTATTAGAGGAGACTTTACTGTTACTGATATTAGGGTATCATTAAAGTATAACCTAAACTGTGGGATGTTAAGTAGCAGGACTTAAGCAAGAATCGATTCAGATTAGAGAAGAGTAAAACTGGGATTGAAGAGACCTCTGTACCATTGATCAATTATTACCTATAGATAACCCTTTGCTTAAGTGATGTCAAGCTTTACTCTATGAATATTTTGTATCTCAGGTTGAATGCTTAATAAGGTAATAAGCTAGACTCTAAAAATGTTGGGTTGCTTGCTTAATGAAGTTAATCCAAAACCTGTAGTATCTTTATTCCTACTCTTTCTAGTTTCCTGAAATCTTTTCTAGATAGAATTGTTGTAAGGAACCAAAATTTTAGTATACTAGTTTAGCTTTTTAGTTATTTAAACTATAGAAGTTAATATTATCTTGTTCTTTGACTGAAGGATATCAATTAATCAATTGTAAATCATATAACAGAAGATCATCCAGTTTTACTACCCATCTTCGGTCACCCTGAGCAAGGCAAGTATACTCCTCGGATTTGCTCATTTACTTCATGTCTGGTGCATCTATTTCATGCTTGAACCTTCCTATTGGACACGATATTATACGGACTTGTCTTGTGTCTTGTTCCATGAGTTTGCTTGTGTCTGGAAGGGGAAATACTACAGGTGTGTGATCAAATCCGAGTTACAATTCATGTTAATAGCTTAGGCCTCGCACTGTGCACGTGGGCCCTAATTCGTACCTTCATGCCTGTACCATATTCCATTTTCTACCCAAGCTGATCACACACTCTGGAAGTATTTCAAATATATTACACATATTAGGTTCCTTGTATATTCATGTTCAGGTACCAGGTTACATTTCAGGTTCATTTCATACAATCTTGTGTTTCATTTCAGCAAGCTTGTTCTAGTTTCCTGTTTAGAGATTCATTGCTTGTTCATATTTCATCTTCATGTTGTTCTTGTTTATTTTCTTGGATATACTTAGCTCCACTCCTGACTAGGATATGTTGCAGGTAAGATGGAGGCTATTTGTGACACTTACTATGGGCAGGAGCCTGGAGGTACCTTTGAGCTAGCTGGTGTTGCTCTGGACTTAGAGGCCGAGAAGGCTTAGCATCTTCCCTTTAGTTTCATTTGGACTTTGTATTAGAGACTTCAGTTTTACATTTCACTACCAAAATAAGTCATAATGGCGACAAAATTAGCGACTCCAGATAAATACGTCGCTAAGTTTAGTGCTTTTAGTGACGTTTTATATATACGTCGCTGAACGTCACTATCAGCGACGTTTGAGCGACAGTTAGCGATACCATTTATGTTTTGGACAACTGATTTCGCATACTAGTTGTAAAACGTCGCTGTTTTTTTATTCAGCGACGTTTAGTGACGCCACTTTTATGACGTCACCAGGTTTTAATAAATAGCGACGGTTAGCGACGTCTTTAAATGACGTCGCTAAAATATTTCATATGGGGTTCTGGCCCGATCGATTTTTTATTTTTTTCCCCAAAATTTTCTAATCTTCCACTCGCGGCGACCCCCTGCCCGACGACCCCATTCCTCCGACGACTAACTCCCTCCGACGACCACCCGACCAGTCTCCTCCGCCGCTGCTCCAGCCCCGGCGACCCCGACCTAACCCCAATGCTGTATCGGTAAACCCTAACCCTATCTCCCTTTTTCTGATACGACATAGACACGACCAGGCCTAACCCTTTGACACTTTGATACTTTGACACTTCGACTTATGTCAGAGCTAATCGTCGAGCTTGGGTCCCCATGGACCTATGCATCAATTGGGGGTTCGAATACCAGAGTTCATATCTAGGGCTGCAAATGAGCCAAGCCGTTTGCGAGCTGCTCGAAGCTCGGCTCGATAAAAGCTCGTTTGAGCTCGGTTCGTTTAGTAAACAAGCCGAGCTCAAGCTTCATTTTTGAGCTCGTTTAATAAATGAGCCAAGCTCAAGCTTAGAAGTACTCGGCTCGTTCGAGCTCGCAAGCTGACTCGTTTATGAGCTTGCGAGCTGGGTCGTTTAGAAGCTCGTTTAGGAGCTTGTTTAGAAGCTCGTTTGTTTGTTGAATTCTAATTTTATGTATGTTTGTATAATGATATGGTTGTGTGCTTTATATATTTATATGTCCTTAATAATTGATATGAAGGAACGTTTTAAATTAAATTTTTATAAATAAATTATTAAATTACAGGTACTTGAATTCAAGCGTAACTAGGTTGAAATCGAGCTCATTAAGCTTGAAATAAAGGTGAACAAGCTTGAAATCAAGCTTAATGAGCTTGATATGAGCTTATCGAGCTTGTTTATCAAGCTTGCTTATCAAGCCAAGCTCGAGCTCAAACTAAGCCAAGCTTAAGCTTAATATAAACAAGCTCAAGCTCTAAAATAAAAAATTTATCAAGCTTGAGCTCGAGCTCGAACTCGAACTCGATTAATTCTAGTCAAGCCAAGCTCAAGCTTACAAAAGCTTGGCTCGGCTTGGCTCGTTTACAGCCCTACTCATGTCCCTAGCTAAGGTATTGTTACAAGTGTAAGGTTCAGGTGTTAAGTAATTATTCAGTCCCTTAAATAGCATCCATCACATGTTCATTACTACTGTGCAGTCCACTCCTATGGTTGTAACAATTTCTATTGATGTTAGTATCAGTCGAAGGAAGAGGAATGGCTCAGGTTAAAAGTGGGTATTGGTTTAGCCCGGGTCCTGTACTGCCTATGAGGACAGTCTCCGTCACAATTGGGTATCAATCCACTTACATGAATCTGTCCTGTATACCATAGAGCATATCATGTTTCAGTCCACCCTAGGTATGTGTTCAGCCCACATGTGCCTATTGTATTACCTGTCCATCTTGTTGTATAACACACTGCATATCATGTTTCAGTCCACCCTAGGAATGTGTTCAGCCCACATAACCATGTTGCAGTCCATCTCATTAGAGTTCAGTCCATAGGTACACATGAACAGGTAGGTGGAATACAGAACATGTACATTTATGTATAACATTTAACATTATCAGTTGTAATTAGGAACAATTTGCACATTAAAAAGTTTTTCCTTCTACAAACTACCCAGTTGACAAGGTGGTAACCCTGCCAATTTTCCCTCCAATTTGCACATTATGACTTATGTCAAGCTCGAAATGACTTGACCAAGTTTGGCAAGGTATTGACCCAGTTGTCCTAGTGTGACCTAGAAATGACTTGGAGACCTAGAATTGACCTAGTATATCATTTTTATGATTCCAAAACACCAATTGACATTAATATTCTATATTTAGGTCTTCGAGGTACCGTATCGGATATTGTTGACATTTCACACTACCAAAATAAGTCAAATCAACGACGAAATAAGTTAATCCTAGAGTGTATAGAGTGAGCCTCCCTACTTCCTTCCTTCTCATTCGGGTCATTCAGTCGACTATTCCGCATTATAGGATATCTACCTCAACCTCACCCTAGAGAAGTGTGAAAATATTAATGTTAACCAAGGTTCACAGTAAAGAGAGGGAAAGAAACTACATAGGATACATCATATCTATTACCACTTGTTGTACCATGATTACTTTTACAAGTGTTTAAACGATGTGCATATGTATCTATCTTACAGAATTATCCTCAAATGGATATGGAGCTGAATTACTATCTGCGGAATCGTTCATGGAAGTACAACCGTCATCCTGATGACATGTGCGGTGTGCGGGATGAATTCATAGAGGGTGTACACCAGTTCCTGCAGTTTGCCAAGGCGTTCCCTCAGTACATGGACGGTACCAAAATTAAGTGTTCGTGTGTGAGATGTCGCAACTTGAAATATCATCCAGAAGTGGATGTCACATATCATTTATACTCGAATGGTTTCACGCCGAATTACTATCAGTGGAGCGAGCACGGAGAACTTGTGTCTTTAGCATCAGAGTACGAGCCTTATGTGGATGTCCATAATAACGCTCCTTACGACGATGGGTTGGTGAACATGGTTTTTGACGCGGCCGGGCCTAGTTTCGATCCGGATGATCATGATGCACCTGAGGAGGCACCGAACCCCGATGCTGCACAGTTCATGGAGTTGCTGGAGAATGCAAGGACTCCATTATATCCTGGTTGTGAGGATCATTCACCGTTGGAGGTGGTTACAAGATTGTTGAGCATCAAGTCCAATTTTAACATGTCGTAAGATTGCTACAACTGTCTTAAGGAGTTGCTTATAGAAATATTGCCTGAGGGTGCAAAGTTGCCTAAAGACTTCTACCGGTCTAAGAGGATGGTTAGATCGCTCTGGATAAGATACGAAAAAATTGATGTCTGTCGCAACGGGTGCATGTTGTACTACAAAGATGACAAGGATGAAGACGCATGCAGATTTTTTGGTGTCGATCGCTACAAGGCATGTGGTAGAGGAAAGTCTGTCGGTGTCAGGAAGCCTACCTCTTCGATGCACTACTTGCCGTTGATGCCACGGTTGCAGCGGTTGTTTATGGTGAAGGAAACTACAGAAAACATGAGTTGGCATAAGCGAAAACATACCGAAGGAGTATTGGATCACCCATCTGATGGAGAAGCATGGAAGCACTTTGATCGAGAGTATCCACATTTTGCTTCTGATCCGCGTAATGTCAGATTGGGTCTCTGCTCCGACGGTTTTACCCCATTCGGACTTTCGGGATCCCAGTATTCGTGTTGGCCTGTGATCGTCACCCCGTACAATCTACCGCCTTGGATGTGCATGAAGACTCCATATATGTTCCTCACCGTTATTATCCCAGGTCCGAACAATCCGAAAAGGAATATCGATGTGTATTTACAGTCGTTGATTGATGAGTTGAATCAGCTGTGGGAAGTAGGTTCCAACACGTACGATGTATCTAGAAAATAAAATTTTCAGATGCAGGCAGCACTTATGTGGACCATCAACGACTTTCCGGCCTATGGAATGTTATCTGGATGGAGCACACATGGTCGTCTTTTATGTCCGTATTGCATGGACAGCACTAAGGCTTTCCGTTTGAAACACGGAGGCAAACCGTGCTTCTTCGATTGTCATCGACAATTCCTGCCGAAGGATCATCCGTACCGGAGGAACATGAATGCTTTTCGTGCTGGCGTTGTGGAGAAGGCTAATCCCCCGCCAAGGTGGCCTGGATACACGATATGGAAAGAGGTAAAAGATTTACCAAGAGCTATTGAGCAGCCTGCTACGGGCTACACGTGTGACGGATTTGGTCGCACTCATAACTGGACGAAGAGGAGTATATTCTGGGATCTTCTATATTGGAGCACCAATCTGATTAGACATAACCTTGATGTCATGCATATCGAGAAGAATGTGTTTGACAACATAATTAATACTGTAATGGACGTAAAGGGGAAGATGAAAGACAATCAAAAGGCTAGATTGGACTTGGAAGAAATATGTAGACGTCCTGCATTGCATTTGATAGAGGACGGGAATGGGAAGTTGAAGCAGCCTAAGACAATTTTCTTACTGGAGACGGAGGATAAAGTGAGGCTTTGTAGGTGGATTCAAGGTCTAAAATTTCCAGATGGGTATGTTTTGAACTTGAGAAGATGCGTCGACCTCAAGGAGAACAAACTGACAGGTATGAAGAGCCATGATTGTCACGTATTCATGGAGTGGTTAATTCCGATTATATTTCAGGAATTCTTACCGCAGGTAGTTTGGGATCCATTGACGGAGCTTAGCATATTCTTCAGGGACCTTTGTTCTAAGAAATTGCTCATTGATCGTCTAGAAAAGCAAGAGAAGGACATTGCGGTAACACTGTGCAAGCTAGAGAGGGTGTTCCCTCCTGGATTCTTCGATAATATGGAGCATTTGCCGATTCATCTTTTCTGCGAGGCACGTGTTGGTGGACCCGTCGAATATTGATGGATGTACCCGTTCGAGCGACATTTGAATCACCTAAAAAGAAAGGTAAAAAATAAGGCTCGGGTCGAGGGTTCTATTTGTGAAGCCTATATTCTCGAGGAGATTACAAATTTCTGCTCCTCCTATTTCAAACCTCATGTTGCTACGAATAGAACGAGGGCGCCGAGAAACGATGATGGATATCAAGAATTTAATGATGGAATACTGAAAGTATTCAATGCGTCCGAAAAGCCTTCGGGGAAAATGAAGAAGAGATATTTGAATAACGAAGAGCTAAGGGCTGCTCAGTTGTATGTATTACTCAATTGTGACGAGGATAAAGTAGAGAAGCTAGAGGTGTAAGTAACTCAGGATGATGAGTTTACGTCATCTCAATGTAATAGTATAAGCTAATATTATTGTACTAATCGGCGGTTGCTTCGTTTTTTTCCAGTATATATAATAATGAGTTGAGGCTGGTTAGACCCTACCTAACAGACGAAGCATTAGAACAAGAAATGAGACGTCATTTTCCTTCTTGGTTGAGCGAATATGTAAGTAGCTCGGTAATTACTGGCCTCTTCTAATGCAACTGCGCAATAAATAACTTATTATCGCTTCTTTGATATTCAGGTCGATCGTCAAATTTCACCCGAGATTGAATTAATTAGAACTCTTGCCAAGGGACCAATTACTTTTGCTAAAATATGGCCAAGTTACTGTGTCAATGGCTTTCGGTTCAAGTCGACAAATGCTCCGATCAGAGACAGCTTCCTGGATCTTGATTCCACAAAAAACAGTTGTTTGTGTATCAAGTCTTCGAACTACAAAGATATCGATCCAGAAAATAATTTCTTTGGCATCTTGCGAGAGATTGTGGAGTTGTCATATAATAATGGCAAAGAACCTGCAAAGATCGTATTGTTCAAGTGTGAATGGTTCGATCCGATTGAAAATCAAGGTTGGAAAATTGACAAGCATGGTCTTGTGGATATAAACTACAAGCATAGATATCAAGGCTACGAACCGTTTGTCCTAGCAACTCAGGATCAGCTTGTGTACTTCACAGATCCGAGACGGGAAGCAATAAAGTCTGACTGGTGGACAGTATGCAAGACTAAAGCTAGAGATACTTTTGATGTTGACGAAAAAGCTTACCAGGAGGACGAGCTACCTCTTGTAACCAATATTGTCGATGTGGACTCCACGGAAGTTACGCATTACACGACACATAATATAGAAGATGTAGAATTATTCGAAGAGGAAGACGAAGCCGACGAAGGCGAAGATGAAAGTGAAGATGAGGAGGAAGAGGAAGATGAGGTCGAGGAAGACGAACAAGATGCTTATTCTGAAGATGATTGAGAGAGATATACTTATCTGAACTTAGATGTTTATTGTAGAATGTATCATTATATGTTGTCTTGGTTATTATCTTGTCTTTGTTGTACTTTCATATTTCTAGTCTTTATTATTTATTGTACTTTTATATTTCTAGTCTCTATTATTTATTGTACTTTCATATTTCTGGTCTCTATTATTTGTTGTATTATCATATGCTGTTATCAGGTATGGCAGGTCGTCGCGGAGCGTTCCGAGGGGGACAACGAGGTCATGATCCTCCGGTACTTCCTACAGGTACTGCTAGAGGACGGAGTTTTCCTTCGGTACCTCCTACTGGTACCGGCTCTGGATCCTCGTCGCCGATTACTCCTCCATATCGGACAGTAGCTGGGCCTGCTGGGACGACGTCACGTGGCATATCTCCTAGGACGAGTAGTTCCAGGCCTGTTGAGAGTGCTCACCCGTCTAGCGTTCCTGCTGCTGATACGACGATGGAGACGGATGAGCAGATGGCGGAGGCTGCGCCGACGGTCGACCAGAGGTACAGAGACGTCTAGGCCACATGCTGAGGCATAATTATGGATATAATATGTTTGTATAGATATCGTCCCCCAGAGGTACAGAGACGTCTAGGCCATATGCTGAGGCATAATTATGGTGGTGCTTGGGTTAACTACTCTGATGCTCCGGACGAGAGAAAGGCCTTCTGGTTTGTGCACTTCAAGGTTAAAATATATTTGCTTTTAACATGAATCATATAATTTTTGTATATTATATATAACTGATAAATATTTGGTTTACGCTCTTCTAGGATATGTTTTTCTATCCACCGCACCGGGCCGAGCTTATCGAGGGGATGTTTCCTGCCGTCGCTGCCAAGCTGATCCACGATGCTATTAATGATCAGAAGGATCGTGATCGTGCCGGAAAGCCGATCCAAGGTTGGATCACCCCTGATCAGTGGAATGCGATGAAAGCTCGATTCGACGAGCCAAGGTACAAGAAGAAGTCGGAGAAGGCCAAAGCGGCTAGGCAACATGCCTCGAAGTGGTGCGTTGGGTCGATTCCGATAACAGAACATTTCCGTCGTCTGGTATGTCTTTCTCTTTTAGAAATATTATTTTAATGCAAAATTGATAAATTATTACTAAGATAATATATTTAATTACAGGTAAGGAAGGTCGGTAACGTCGACATGGTGACCGTCTTCCTGGCCACCTATCGTCGCGGCGGTGACCTTATTGACGAGAGGGCCGAACAGACCTATGTAAGTATTACAATACGTTATCTTAATTTAATACTTCGTATCAATTTTAATATAACTTAGTAAATATGATGCAAATAAATATTCATGTAGTTAGTAATAATAAGTACATTAATTAGAAATTAGAAATTATAGAGTACTTTCTAGGCCGAGTATCAGAGGCTGCGGGAACGGGCGGCTGCTAGTGCACCTGATGCAGGAGAGGCCGGTACTTCCTCGCAGCCCACTCAAGCTCCGTCGACGGACGAGCTGTGGATGACCGCCGCTGGTGGACTCCGTAGGGGTACGTACTACGGTACGGGATCCTATGGCATCCTAGTTGCGACCCAGTCCTCTAGGGCATCTCCTGCTAGTGTGCATGGTCCATAGCCGTCCCAGGAGTCTGCCCGAGTCCACCAGATGATGGAGTCTCTCCATGACGACCTGCTACGACGGATCGAGGAGCAGTCTCAGCACCCTACGGACGATCCTGCGCTGCTAGCACGATTGGATGCGCTCGACCGCGACATTATGGACCTCATGGAGACGACTGAGAGGACAGAACGCACCGTTGGATGGTTAGAGCGTACGGTGACGAAGCTGCAGACAGGACGGATGACCATGGCCGAGAGGCTGAGATTGGTGCAGGATTCGATGGTCAAGAGCAGTGATAGAATGTTATCTATCATGGATTCATACCATCAGCGACTTACAGCGTTGGAGCGTGCTGGTCCTCCGGGTGCGCCTTCATCGTCGTCGACTCCGCCGCCTCCACCGCCTTCTTCTTCGACACCGACTCCACCGACGTCACTGCCTGCCCTATCGGTATCGATTTCACTTGAGGAGTATTAGTTGTTCTTATCCCTTCGTCGCGGCGGTGCCCCTCCTGCACCAGATCCCTAGTAGTCCTAGTTAGGACTGTTTGTTTGTGTTTGTTTCATCCTATTCTATTTGTGACTTGGATATTTGTTGGTTGTGTAGACTTGGATGTTTGGATCCTATTTGTTGGATCCTATTCTATTTATTGGTTGTGTGTACACTTTGGTTATTTGGTTGTAGACTTTGTTATTTGGTGTATTTGGATGTTATTATTCATTTATGTTATTATTCGTTTCAATGGGATGTTAATGTGCTTCTGTGGTTTACGTTTACCGGTGTTGAGTGTTCCACCGAAGGGGTCGGCGAACCCAGGGAGAAAAGAATATCTGTTATACTGTCTTTATGGTTATATTTTTAAACTGCAGGAAGAAAAGGACATTCTGTATTTTATTTTTTTTCAAATTTACCGACGTTTACCGACGTCTACCGACGTACATTTGTGTCGGTAAACGTCGATAAATCTGAAAAATTTTCCAGGGTACCGACGTTTACCGACGTCCTTATAAGTCGGAGACCGTCGGTAAGCGTCGCTAAATTACCGATATATAGTGACATTTTAAACGACGGTAAACGTCGGTAAATTCCCAGGATGTTACCGACGTATAGCGACTTTAAAAACGTCGCTAATACACCGACGATACGACGGTAGACGTCGGTAATATATCGACGTATTTATACGTCGGTAAACGTCGGTACTTGCGACGTTTGGCGATGTTTTAAAGATCAGCGACTTACGTTTCCGCGACAAGCCTAAAACGTCGGTAATTGCGTCGGTAAATATTTTTAGCGACGTAATTTGTCGTTTTAGCGACGTCTTTGGGCGTCGCTAAAACGACTTATTTTGGTAGTGTTTCATTTGCTGGAAAATGTAATAATTCATAGTTTGCACTTTGTTTCTGGGATTCGATATTATAAATGCTGTGGTTTATATTCATTCTTATCTGGACTTGTAGTTTCCCTAAAGTTTGGTACAGCTTACTTCATCGTGTCTAACGACGAAGGCTGGGCGTGTCCGACTCGTGTCTGATTATTCGGGAGCGGGTCGTGACACTAACTGACCATACGACTCAAACCAGTATTCCTTCTCTTTTCTTTCCTTTTCTTTCCATACTTCTCATGCAGCATCCTACAAAATAGGGGCTGCCTCGGGGACTAACGATCCCAAGAACTTTTCATGTGTTCATATCTTTTCTGACTCATTCCCAGGAACGACTATTTGATAGTCTTCCTTCTTAAGTTGAACCGCTCGTGTTTCGTGCCTTAACCTAACGATGTTTCATGCGACACTGCCGCCCAAGTCATATTCTATATGATGAGCCTTGAGACCATAGAAACATTTGGCTATACCAATCTGTGGAATGGTGGGACCGTGCACGTGCTCAACTTGAACAATCGTGTTCTTTGAGTGCCATAACTGTGCCATCTTCCATAAAAATCAACAGTGAGACCGTGGGACGTATTTGCTATACAAAGTAGTAGGATCATGGAGACGTGCCTGTTATGACATCAAGTCGATAGCCTGTGGCATAACTTGTCTAACCCAATTCATGTGGCCAAAAGACCCAGTGCCAACTTTGAAAGCCAATCATGGAATAATATCTAGGCAGCAACTCAATAATTCAATTTTTATACCGACGACTCAAGACAACGAGATTATTTCCTTAGCTATGTGAGTTTGTCTCTTTTATTATTAAGCCTATGCAATGCAATAAAATTCCATTTTTGTTGGTGTGAAGGCCAAGCTGAGGCATGTTCATTGAAGCCACCCACCTGAATGAGGAGTTGCCTCGGTCAAGCGAGACTCAAGCAAGCCATTACATAGCCAAGTCCAAACGTCGTTGCATTTCTATTCATCCGTTTGAGCTGAGCGGGACGGGATATTACAGCCTTCAGGGCCCATCACAAGAAGGTCTCAACCGATGATACTGAAGAAGAAGATTCTAAAGGTGAAGTGTCACGATCGGCTTCCGCTTTTCGGGATACGAGTACGTAGCCAAGTCCGGCCTATGGCGTAGCATCGACGGTAATATGATGTCTAGACCTCAAATTCTATCTTAAATATTATAAATCATATCAAATTGCTCATTCATAATAATTAATCAAATTAGAAATCCAATAACACATCGAAATAATATTCGGAAACAAACCCGCTAAATATTCAAATGCAAGAAATATCTAATCTATCTATAATCTAAGGTCGCCTCCAAGATATATCTAACTACACTTGAAGGAAACCAAAGTAAGACATGAAGTTACCAAGAGTTTGTCAACTAAAAAAAATTCAGTCAAGATTGGAACAAGTTCACCGTAACACTACACTTCACAATATAATATACATGCATGAAGGAAACAATAATAAGAAAAAACTAACTACATATATGACATGATATGATAAAAAAAGAATATAGTTATAACATGAGGATAATATGACAGTAGACTCGATGGAAGGAAAATAAATGAATAATATAGCAACAAGAGATCATGTGTATTGTGTGTTTTAGAATGCTAACTTTCTCTATGTAGATGGCTTGGGATATACGTCAATCGTATGTGTGGTGCACGATTGATATTGTTTAGGTTATACAGTGTCAGGCCTCGATCCCGCAGAGTCCTTTCGTCCTTGCTTCGGACTCTGAGGAACCGTTTGTGCTCGCTTGGGCGTGATGCCGTTGAACCCTAAGTTGTGCTTGCACAAGGCCAAGACCTATACAATGACGAAATAAACAAGATAGACAATAACGCAGTAGAATATAATACAGATATTGAATTGAATACGAAGATAACAAAAACAAATTCTCTTTATTGATATTCTTTTGAACTGATTACAAAGCTCTCATTGTCTCTCTGATACATGCCATATGGCTTATAATCTCTCAGAAAACTTTATCGATAACAATGATCCCGTCCTATACGTTACATCTCTTTATATACAAAACCAACTCTTTGAAACAGATGACCGTCTTTTGAACAGAAAACCCATATTTGCATCTCTTCTAATTTCTGGCTCCTGAGGATGAGGCTCGGGCTATCGCTTCGGATTATCCATCTCGATGCATCTTACACCTGCATGCAGACGGATGGTTGGTCAGTAAATCAACGTACTGGTGATGTGAACAAAGGCTATATCGTCTGAAATGATCACTTATTCAATTAGTGAAAAATTATTTCTTGTGATGTGATCTTGCTACTTTTACCTATGTTCATTTCATGCAGTACAGAGTCAGATTACATCTTTTGAAAATAATTTCGAAAACCAACATTTCTGTCTTTCCATCAAGTCAACTAGTGGGTCAATCTTCATGTACGATTGTAGTTCGTCTAAATGATGTGCGCAACGCGTCTCGTGAGCCATAACAATTCAATCGGGACTAAAGCATGAATCAAATCATGCATTTCTCATTCTTTCTCTATGTAACAATTAGCAACATATTAGTAGCTCAATTTTATATTATTTCTCAGACAGTACTTATATATGGACAGATGTCATGGAAGCATTTCATACAATGAAACATAGAAACCATAAGAGGACATCACCGTTTAGTGATTCTTACCCAAAGCCATTGATCCATCCCTGCACAAGACAAGGATAAAAAATATACATATTCGACAATGTTTCCTGTTCGTCTCAGCATGGTTATGCTGACAACAATAGTTGTCGATGCATGCTCATCGATTAGCAACTGTGACTCAAGGCTTAGCTCTGCACTAATACATGCATACACCAGCAGCTGTCACTCAAGGTTCAACTCTGCACTGATATATACACGTACGACCAGCTGCGGCTTAGGGTTTAGTTCTTCACTAATCAACACCTACCTATATGACGGTCTAGGGGTCATTTTCCGTGATTAGCAGTTGGGAAATTATAGCCCATCTCACTAATAGACACGACACCTCCCAAATTGTGTGTCTCTTTTACCTCAGGGTGCCCAATCCCTCTATGGACGAGCGGTTCCCAGCGCCCCAGGAACCGGCCGAGAGACTACCTTGTGCACAAGTTGTCCAGCCCAATACATGAATGCAATTTATCAGATAAAATATCTACGATGCTACAATTTATCGATATGCAGACATTTTTGTCTATTCTCTATTTCATATCCATTCTTTCAAGCAACAAGTGCTTTCTATATGATTCGATCATTCTGTACGATTTGATAATCCTATACGGTTCAGTCATTCCAGCAGACGATAAGGAACATAGTGAACATATATACTTACGCAACATAGTAACATCTTGGTATCATAAAACATATATTTCTATTATCGATAACATACAGTTCAGGGGCAGTAAGAGTTCTCTTCTTATTACACATGATAAGGCTTATCTATTGAAGCAACATCTAATTTTAGCATGGTATCATATTATCTTGTTTAGCCATATGGCAACATGTATATTCTTTTACGAGCATACATATTCGTTGTTCTAGCATTCTCAATGATTACCGTCTTGTTATTAACCAAAGCATTCATTCAAAACACAGATTCTTATTGGGCATAAAAGAATAAAAAAAATGAGTCTTCGTCCACTCACCTAGATTAATCTTCTTCTGTTGTAGAGCCAGCAATCCGATCTTTCTATCTATCTAGTGCCTTCGGAGAGCGGGACACTACATAATTATCCATCGAGAAAAAGTTTCATCCTTGAAACTTAAGGAGAAACTTACGATATCCATAGCAATGATAGTCCTCATCCTTCACCATCATCAATCCATAAAATTATGGTTCAATCTCATATCAAAAACTCATGTTCAAAAACATGTCTCAATCAATCAATAAAATATATGCCGGCATCATAAAAATATTTACGGACATATTGTATGGAACGTTCATCTCATTAACAATATCAAGTTGGCAAGGAATCTCGATCAAAAGAACATCTTCGAATTCAATAGAATCAAAATTGGACGTGTTGCTCCGATACCATTATGTCACGCCCTGATCCCGCAGAGTCCTTTCGTCCTTGCTTCAGACTTTGAGGAACCGTTTATCCTCGCTTGGGTGTGATGCCGTTGAAGCCTAAATTGTGCTTGCACAAATCCAAGACCTGTACAATGACAAAATAGACAAGATAGATACTAACAAAGCAGAATGTAATACAGATATTGAATTTAACACGAAGATAACATAAACAAATTCTCTTTATTGATATTCTTTTGAACTGATTACAAAGCTCTTATTGTCTCTCTGATACATGCCATATGGCTTACAATCTCTCAGAAAACTTTACAGATTACAATAATCCCGTCCCATACATTACATCTTTTTATATACAAAACCAACTCTTTGAAACAGATGACTGTCTTTTAGACAGAAAACCCATCTTTGTATCTCTTCTGATTTTTGGCTCCTGAGGATGAGGCTCGGGCTATCGCCTTAGACTATCCATCTCGATGTATCTTACACCTGCGTACTGACTGATGGTCGGTCTGTACATCAACGTACTGGTGATGTTAACAAAGTCTATATCATCTGAAATGATCACTAATTCAATTAGTAAAAAAATATTTCTTATGATATGATCTTGCTACTTTTACCTATGTTCATTTCATGCAATACAAAGTTAGATTACATCTTTTGAAAACTATTTCAGAAACCAACATTTCCTACTACCAAAATATTACATATTAGAGACGCCAAACGACGTCGCTAAACAGCAATAAAAAGTCGCTAACTGAAAAACAGAGAGGTATTTAGCGACGTTTCGGGCATGTCGCGTTATTCATGGTCGCTATTAGCAAAAACGTCGTTATTCATCGCCATAGCGACGTATGTCGGTGACGCACTACGTCGCTAGTATTAGCAACATTTACCGACAACAACGTTGCTAATTAGCGACGTAATGTTTCATTGCTGATTGTTGCTATCCATTCAGATTTTAGCGACGTTAAATTAGTGATTAGCGACATTGTCCGACTCCATATCTGAGAATTTTTTGGTTGCTACGTCATCATTTTTACAACGTTTAGCGATGTTACAATACTTGAATACCGACGTCCGGATACTAGATTAGCTGACCTGTACAGTTTGCAACGTCAACGCATCTGCGACGTTCTGCGACGATTAGCGACGTTTGATTCTCAGGTTTGCGACGTTCTAGCGACGTATGCATGCATCGCTGATCATTGCAGATCGTCGCTAAACGTCGCTAATTCCAAAAAAAATTGTAAAGAAAAAACAGCAGGCAATATGCATTTCACATAAATAACAGTTACATTAAAAATATTGTACCTATATTTAAAGTTTTAATTTACAAATAATAGATCCGGAGCAACCCTCCATAGAATTCCCTAAGTTCATCGAACCCTTCGGTGGAACACTCAACACTGGTAAACCAATATAGAGACAAATAATAATAATGCACTACCAATAATCAAATAAATAAAATCGAACGGTCAAAAAGACAAGAAATAGCCGAGTGGATACAAATCCACTACCAAACGGCTATAAAAAGTGTGTCCGATAATATTTAATATAACATAACACAAATAGTCATACCCGGGATAAAATAAATACATAAACCAACAAATACATAAAGACCCAACAATGGGTCACCAACAAAACAAATGAAAACAAGTCCAATAAAGGACAACGCCTGGTCAGGATGAGGAGGAGGAGGAGGAGTAGGCAGTGCCTGCACCTGGGACACAAGGAACATATACTGCTCTGGGGTCAGCATCACCTGTGATGATCTATCAGTAGGAGGAAGAGGAGACAGTGGAGCCGCTGCAGTCGGTGTAGATGCCGAAGCATGACCAAGAAGTGTCTGCTTCATGGCCAGCAGCCTAGAGTTGGTGGAAGCCATAACAGCCGCCAGCCTCGAAACCTGCTCGCCAATGGCTGCCTGCGTCCCCCGTACCACCTGAACGACACGATCCGTCCTCTTGCCCATCTTCCTAATGGTGCGCTCGAGCATATCAAATCGTGGGGTGAGGGCCGCATCGTCCGTCTGCGGCTGAGACTGGGGCTGCTCCATCCTCCGCAACAGCTTGTCACGCAGCACAGTAAGCTAGCGACAGAGTTCCCCCACTCGGACCGACTCCTCTGAAGGCTGTGGGGAATGCACACTGGCAGAGGAGGCTCTGGATAACTGCATCGCCACAAAGGCGTCGTAGGATCCCGTACCGTAGTGCGTACCCCTCTGAAGACCACCAACGGCGGTCATCCAGAGCTCGTCCATCGTCCGAGCCGGAGGGGGCTGCACGGAAGTACCAGTCCCTCCCTCCGCAGATGCACTAGTAAGCTCACGCTCTAGCCTAAGATACTCATCCTAGAAAAGTATGCATCTCGATAAGCATAATATTTACAACCATCCTAGTTGTTCCACGTCTATGGATATATTTGCATATTTCTTAAGTTATAATAAAGTTAGTGACACGTAAAGTAATACTTACATAGCTCTGCGTGGCCCGATCATCGATGAGCTTTCCGTCCTTCCGATGGGTAGCCAGGAAGACCGTCACCATATTGGGGTTCGCACCCTTCTTTATCTGTTATAATAAAATGTTTGTCATTAAAATTAAATATTTTATTACTACTTTTATTAAAATAATATATTATAGTAAAACACGTACCAGGCGACGAAAATGTTCTGTCATAGAAATCGAGCCACCACACCACTTTCCTGCCTTTGTCCTAGCCACCTTCGCCTTCTCCGACCGTTCCTTGTACCTAGGAGCGTCAAATATAGCCTTCATGGCAGTCCACTTCTCGGGCGTGATCCAACCTAGATCCCTTTTCCAGAACGGTCTCGAGCCTTCTGGTCGTCAATCGCATCCCGGATCAACTTGGCGGCAACGGCAGAAAATTGCTTCTCAATCGTCTCAGCCCGGTGTGGTGGATAAAAATATATTTTCTACAAGAATTAAATTAGTTAGCTATACAATATGCATACAATATGATTTATACTAAAAGCAATATACTTTACTTACCTTGAAGTGGGCAAACCAGAATGCCTTCCTCTCATCCGAGGCATCCGAGTAGTTGATCCAAGGCCCGCCGTAGTTGGACCTCAGAAATAGCCCCAATGCCCTCTGAACTGATGGGGGACGATATCTACACAACGATAATTAAATTCATTAATATATAGATATAAGTATAAATAAATGTTAACTAATTAACTTACTTTGTAGGCCCGTCGGACCAAATCTCCATCCTCGTTTCGTCCGGAGGGGCGCATGGGGGATCACTCAGATCATATGTAGACAACGTAGGTACGACCTCCTCCACCCGCTCCTCCGTCTCCATAGTGCTGTCAGCAGGAGGAATGCTGCTGGACGGGCTAGGATCAGGCCTGGAACTGTCCGTCCCAGGAGTGATGCCACGTACCGTCGACGCAGACGAAAATCCGAGTGGCTGGTACACTAGAGTACTATGTGACGAGGGACCGGAACCGTCATCCACTAACGGAGTACCACTTCGTTCACCGGTGGAACCTCTACCTCCGCGGGATACTCCTCTACTGCCACGGGGGTACGATCCACTGCATCATGCCATACCTGATAGAAATAGATATCTAGAAGATAATAATCATGCATTTAATATATCACAGGTTATAAAGATAGACCCGGAGCAACTCTCCGTTGAATTTGTAGATAATAAACATGCATTTAACATATCACAGTTTATAAAAATAGACCCAGAGCAACCCTCCGTTGAATTTCTAGATAATAATCAAGTCTAGATAATAGACTCCATAAACATCCAGAAACATATAGAAAGTAAAATAAACATCCAGAAAGTAAAATAAACACCCAAGTCTAGATAATAACATCCAGAAACATCCAAGTCTACCCAGAAATAAGTCTATCGAAAACAAAGCCGGTCAAAAATCATATCATATATATCTACTATCCTCTATGCAGGCGCAGAGAGACCTCCCTCCTCAGCCACTGCGCATAAGTAGGATCCACGCCAACAAGATCAATATCCAGAGGAGATAGATGACTGGAACTCCCGGTGCAACTACCCTCTGGTGCCACCTCCTCCTTCACAGCAATCTCGGCTTTAGGAATCACTTCTTCCTTAATAGTAGGACTAGTGTATCGAATCGGTAGGCTTCCTTGCACTAGGAGTCCTACTTGAACTTGTTGCCTTGTAGCGATCAGTACCACAAAATCTGCACACGTCTTCATCCTTGTCGTCTTTGTAGTACAATATGTGCCCATTGCGACATGCATCAATTTTCTCGTATCCTATCCAGAGAGATCTCACCATCCTCTTAGACCGGTAGAAGTCTGTAGGTAACTCTGTACCTACCGGCAAGATCTCTATAATCAACTCGATGATTCGGTTGTAGCATTCTTGAGACATGTTAAAATTGGACTTGATGCTCAGCAGTCTTGTAACCACCTACAACAGTGAATGATCCTCACAACCAGGATACAAAGGAGTCCTTGCATTCTCCAGCAACTCCATAAACTTTGCAGTATCGGCATTTGGTGCCTCCTCTGCCGCATCATGATTGTCTGGATCGAAACTAGGCTCCGTAGCGTCAAAAACCATGTTCACGCACCCTTCCTTGTAACTAGCATGGTCATGGACATCCATATACGAGAAATTAGGCTCCAGCTCCGATGCTAAAGGCACAAGTTCTCCGTGTGACGTCCACTGATAGTAATTCGGCATAAAACCTCTCGAGTATAAATGATATGTCATATCCACTTTTGGATGATATTTTATGTTGCGATATCTCACACATAGATACTTAATTTTGGTACGATCTATGTAATGAGGGAACACCTTAGCAAACTGCAGGAATTTCTCTACCCCATGTATAAATATATCCTGCACACTGCACATGTCATCAGGATGACGATTATACATCCACGAATGATGCCACAGATAGTAATTCATATCCATTTGACAGTAATTCTGCAAAGATAGATACACATTATTCGAGTATATTCCAAATTGATGCATATAGATACATGAGTATCAAATGAGTGTTGTCACATGTTCAACAAGAAGGCCCCAAGCCCCTGACTTCTCTAACCCCTGCCAACGTAGCTTGCAGCCTGAGCCAATACAAGCCTTGCTAAGGCAAGCTGCTGCTGCTGCAGCAATGCCACATGGCATATGCCAATGTGGTACTTGCCAACATGCTCACTGCCCTATGTCGTGTCCATGTGTGTGCGTGTCGTATGTGTCGTGTCGTGTCAACGTGTGTGTGTATGTGTGTGAGTATGTGTGTGCGTAGGTGTGTGCATATGTGTTGGGTCTGTGTGTGCGCGTATCATGTGTGTCGTGTCAGCGTGTGTGCATATCGTATCATGTCTGTGTCAGCACGTCAGGAGGAGGGAGATAGGGTTAGGGTTTAGCTGCCTTGGTCGAAGTCGGGTCGGGGTCGTCGGGGCTGGAGCAGCAGCGAAGGGGACTGGTCGGGTCGACGTCAACGAAGGGAATCGACGGTGGAGGAGTGGAGGAAGGACGAGGGTCGCCGGTGGAGGGGGGATGCCGGAGGAACGGGGGTCGTCGCGGGGAAGGGGGTCGCTGCGGGGAGGGGGTCGCCGAAGGGAGGAGGACGCCGGAGGGACGAGAGGGGAAAGAAAATTTGGGGACGAGAGAGCGGAAAGAATTTAGGGTAAAAAAAATAAAAAGTCGATCGGCACTTGAACCCTATATGAAACTTTTTAGCGACGTCTAAAAAAGGACGTCGCTAAACGTCGCTATAAACTAAAGATACGACGACGTACAGAAGTATGAGTCGAAAAACTTTGCTAAATAAAGCAAAACAACGACATTTTGCGACGAGACCGCGACATCTGCTTTCCAAACAATAATGCTTGTCGCTACTCCTCGCTCTACGTCGTTAATAATGACGTTCAACGACGTCTTTTATATACGTCGCTAAATACACAAAAAGTAGCGACGTTATTACCCGGAGTCGCTAAATTCGTCGCCAATATGACTTATTTTGGTAGTGTTTGTCTTTCGATCAAGTCAACTAGTGGGTTAATCTTCATGTACGATAGTAGTTCGTCTATGTGATATGTGCAACGTGTCTCGTAAGGCATAACAATTCAATATGGACTAAAGCAGAAATCATATCATGCACTGCTCATTCTTTCTCTATGTAACATATCAGTAGCTCAATTCTATAGCATTTCTCAGATCAGTACTTATACGTAGATGGATGTCATTGAAGCAGTTCATACAATGAAACATAGAAACCATAAGCGGACATCACCATTTGGTGATTCTTACCCAAAGTTATCGATCCATCCCTGCACAAGACAAGGATAAAAAACACAATATACATATTCGACAATGTTCCGTATTCGTCTATGCATGGTTAGGCTGACAACAATCGTTATCGATGGATGCTCATCGATTAGCAGCTGTGACTCAAGGCTCAGCTCTGTACTAATACATGCATACACCAGTAGTTGTGACTCAAGGTTCAGCTCTGCACTGATATACACATTTACGACCAGCTGCGGCTCAGGGTTCAGCTCTTTACAAATCGACACCAATCTATATGACGGTCCACGGGTCATTCCACGTGATTAGCAGTTGGGATATTATAGCACATCTCACTAACAGATACGACACCCCCCTTAATTACGAGGTCTCTTTTACCTCAGGGTGCCCAATCCCTCCATGGACGAGTGGTTCCCAACGCCCTAGGAACCGGTCGAGAGACTACATTGTGCACAAGTTGTCCAGACCTATGCATGAATGCAATCTATCAAATAAAATATCTACGATGTTACAATTTATCTATAAGTAGACATTTTTGTCTATTCTCTGTTCCATATCCATTCTTTCAAGCAACAAGTGCTTTCTATATGATTCGATCATTTTAACGATTCGATAATCCCATACGATTCAGTCATTCCAGCAGACGATAAGGAACATAGTGAACATATATACTTATGCAACATAGTAACATCTTGGTATCATTAAACATATATTTCTGTTATCGATAGCATACAGTTCAGGGGCATTAAGAGTTCTATTCTTATTACACATGACAAGGCTTATCTATTGAAGCAACATCTAACTTCAGCATGGCATCATATTATCTTGTTTAGCATGCAACATGTACATTCTTTTATGAGCATACAAATTTGATGTTCTAACATTCTCAATTTTACCATCTTGTTATTAGCCAAAGCATTCATTCAAAACACAGATTCTTATTAAGCGTGAAAGAATCAGAAAATGAGTTTTCGTCCACTCACCAAGATAAATCGTTTTTTGTTGCAGAGTCAGCAATCCGATCTTTCTGTCTATCTAGTGCCTTCACGGAACGGAACACTACATACAGGAAAGGATTTGTATGTGTAACGTATACCACATGCATACTCATAGTATTCCTCCGCCCACAACTCACAAGAAAATATGTTCACTATATATTACAATACAGGTAAACTGGATAAACAGGTAATCAGAATACAACATGGTGAACAAGTATAAAGGTGAACATAAACAAGTAACTGGAGAAGAACTACGCACATGCACAAGAAATCAATCATGGTGGAGTAAGAACAATGACAACATGATATATGAAGAAGTAACCATGAAAAAACGATATAAAGATACATACAGTACAAAATAAAGGTAATATAGTTTTATAGTGAACTTGCCTGCTTCGACAGATGATGAAGTTACAAACTCAAGATGTCGTAAGTCCGATCTACCCCATCACACGAATAATCCACAAGTTACATCTAAAAATTCAACTTTAAAACTATAGAAAGTGGCTAATCGTTACTAATTCGGTGAAATCACCGATCATCTATGGGTTCTACGAATTAAATAAATTACTAAATTATTTTATTAATTTTTGGAAAATTATTATGTTATAGATCTATGTGTAAATTTTCTAAAACATCAAACGATTCACAAAACGGAATTCCGCATCTCCCAAAATTTTAAAAAAAGTACGACACGTTGATTTTTGCATAACTAGCACTCAAATAATTTTCCAGAAATTTATGTTAGTAATTACATAAAATAAATTATAGATTTGGAAATCTAACCTTGATACGGTTCTAACAAAAAAATAATTGAACATGAAACAGAGTCCGGAGTCGGTCGCAACGGCTTCTCAAAGTTGCTATAGCTTCAAAAAAAATGAGGCTGAATTTATGATGAATTCTGGGCTATTTTAGGACGAAAAAGAGAGAAAATTAAGAAGAAAAAGATGAGAGATGTTTTATAAGGGTATATATAATGGGTAGCAATTACTTAATTAGTATTAGAGGATTAGGTTGGAAGAGTTTTGATCTTTGAAGAAAATAAGGAAAACCTTAAATAGATGAAGATTGACACATAATTTTCTAATTGTTTATGGTCAAGGATCTATGAATAAATCTTTTCATTAAATTCAAATCAAATCAAATCAATCTCAAAACTATATTGATCAAATCTTAATCCATAACTGATATTAATAATAATTTAAAATAATATCCAATATTATCAAATAAAATTTAAGGTATATTTGCATAAATCCAAATCTTATAAAAATAATTTATCAAATCTTTTTTTTGGTCAAAGATAATAATCATTAATTTCAAAACTAAATTAATTAAATCTAAATCTAATATTTGATTACAATAATAATTCAATTTAATATTATCTAAACAATGTTTTCATAAACCCGAAATCTAATTTTGAAAAGATAATTTGGCAAAACCATTTTGTCATTCGAAAATACCTATATTTTTTTTATAAACAAAATATATTTTCCAATACAATTATTTAAAATAAAATAAATAAATAATTAAAAAATAAAAATTCGGAAATGGGGTTACAAATTTACCCACCTTAGAAAACGTTTGTCCTTGAAATTTCAATGGTACGACTAGGCACGACTAAGAATATAATCAATTATAAAAAAGGACACGATTAATGATCAAAATTAGTTAGGCATGCTCGCGAAAAGAAGCAAAACCTAAAAAGATACAATTTTGCAAAATAAAAAAATATAGTCAAAATGGTCTAGTCACAATAAGAATCGTTCAAGTATGATCAAAATCAAAATTGCTTTCGCACGATCAACCACTTAACCAAAATCATTTAGATACAATTATGAGTCTAGTGGAATGGAATCAAAATCTAGTAATAGGTTTTAAATGATTACTAGGAGGAACCAAATGACGATTCGAGAATAGAAAATAAGAAAGAAATAACTACAAGCTTTATTGAGAAGACAAGCAATACGAAATAGGGTACCAATCAAATTGAAGTGAGAATGCACGATTTGCGGACCATGAAAAATCAATAATCATATGCCAAAAAGGATATAGTCTCTATTGTATCCAAAAATTGTATGTATAACTGAAGTCAGTTTACCGAGAATCTATGTCCCGCCAGTATACATCTGGCTGCAGTAAACTCTTTCCATAACTCAAATGGTAATAGGTTACCCAATATTCTGTCAAGTTTATCCAATATTGACATAACAACTCAAAAGATCAAATTGTGTAGTTGGGACATAGTTTAAAAATATCCGTAAACCTATGCATACCTGAATTTACTTCAACTTAGGGTTATGCCTCGCCAGTGCGCTGTAGGTTGCATTGAATCCGCGGTCTCTATTATTCAGATAAATGGCTGCACGCATCTGCCTTGCCATAGTAAGTTTACCGAATATTCTTTCATCTTTGTCCATAAGAATTTTCAAATGAGCTTCCTAAAAGTTTAAACAAGTTCCAAATTGATCGTGATAGGAAAAATGGTGTAGGTATCTGTCCTATAAGTATAAGTATCAATTCTTGAGAGTCACGACCGATTAGGAGGAAAATGATCGAAGCCAAGATAAGTATAAATTTTCTAATCCCTATTTCACAGATATTCGGTGATTAAAAAAAACTTATATACCATGAATTTCATCAAAACTGACTCGGAATTAATATGTGGATAATTGAATCAGGTTAGGCTTAAACCTTAATAAATGAAAATAGTATTGACTCTTAGGAAAAAAAAATATATAGACCTATACTCTAAGACCTAAGTATTTTTGGAATAAAATTCGTCAATAGATAGATAAAATAATGATGTTTAGATATGGCAGAAAAATAAAATTTGAACAAATTATCAAGATTATGGCTTGAATCCTAGGAAGTCCTAATTCACCAGGTGAATAGTCTATCTACCTTTTATCTTAACCATCGCATCAAAACACAATAGTATATCCTTCTATGAAAATTTCTCAAATTTATCTATTAAGGTTTATATCAGAATTCAATATATCCCTACCATAATCATAGCCTATGTAGCAACCTTAACTATTCAAGCGTTCAAATTGAATAAGGACTTCCTATTGTACCCCTAATCCTAGTCATTCTCTTACAAATCAAATTAATTTCTAATTGTGAATGAGTACTTCCTAATCGCAAGCTCATAGTAGTACTAATATCGACACTACCACGAGTTCACATAATTTTATGAAAGCGGACCTGTATGGCCACCATACAAACTTGTCACGATCTGCTCCCGCTTTTCAGGATACAAGTATGTAGCCAAGTCCAACCTACGTCGCAGCATCGATCCTAGTACGCTGTCTAGACCTCGAAGTCAATCTCAAATATAATAAATTATATCTAATTGCTCATTCACAATAATTATTCAAATTATAAATCCAATAATATATTGAAATAATATTCGGGAACAAATCCGCTAAATATTTAAATGCAAGAAATATCTAATCTATCTAGAATCTAAGGTCGCCTCCAAGATATCTCTAACTACATCCGAAGGAACCCAAAGCAAAACAGAAAGTCACCAAGAGCAAAAAAATATCCAATCAGGATTGGAACAAGTTCATCATAACACTACACTATACAATATAATATACATGCATGAAGGAAATAATAATAACGAAAAACTAACTATATGCATGACACGATATGATCAAAAGAGTACAATTATAACATGAGAACAATTTGATAGCAGACTCGATGGAAGGAAAATAAATAAACGATATAGCAACAAGAGATCACGTGTACTGTGTGTTTTAGAATACTAACTTTTTGCATGGAGATGGCTTGGGATATACATCAATCATCTGTGTGGTACATGATTGATATTGTTCAGGTTGTACATGAAGGAATTTATACATATAACATAGACCACATGTATACTCATAGTATTCCTCTGTCCAAAACTCACCAAAAAATATGTTCACTATATGTAACAATACAGGTAAACAGGTAATCACAATACAACATGGTGAACAAGTATAACAGGCAAACATAAACAAGTAACTGGAGAAGAACTATGCTTGGGCACAAGAAATCAATCATGGTGGATCAAGAACAATGAAAGCATGATATATAAAGAAGTAACCATGAAAAGACGATATAAAGATACATGCAGTACAAAATAAAGGTAATATAGTGTCGTAGTAAAACTTGCCTGCTTCGACAGATGATGAAGTGACAAACCCAAGCTGTCGTAAGTCCGATCTATCCCATCACATGAATAATCTACAAGTTAGATCTAAAAATCCAACTATAAAACTATAGAAAGTGGCTAACCGTTACTAATTCGGCGAATCACCGACCATCTATGGGTTCTACGAATTAAATAAAATACTAAATTGTTTTATTAATTTCTGGAAAATTAATATGTTGTAGATCTATGTGTCAGTTTTCTAAAACATCAAATAGTTCGCAAAACTGACTTTCGTATCTCGCGGAATCTCAAAAACAATACGACACATTGATTTTTGACAACTAGCACTCAAATAATTTTCCAGAAATTTATGTTGATAATTACATAAAATAAATTATAGATTTGGAAAGATAACCTCGATAAGGTCTAACAAAAAAATTAGAAGTAAAACTGAGTCCGGAGTTGGTCGCAATGGCTTTGTGAAGTTGTTATAGTTTCAAAAAAAACGATGGTGAATTTATGACGAATTTTGGACTATTTTAGTATGAAAAAGAGAGAATTTTGAGAAAGAAAAAGATGAGAGATATTTCATAATGGTACATAAATGGGTACCAATTACTTAATTAGGATTACAACATTAGGATGGAAGGGTTTAGGTATTGGAAGAATATAAGAAAAAGTCTCTCCTTAAATAGATGTAGATTGACACATAATTTTCTAATTTGGAAAGGTCAAGAATCTAATGACTTTCCATTGAGTTCAAATAAAATCAATCTCAAAACTATATTGATCAAATCCCAATCCATAATTGATCATAATAATAATCTAAAATAATATCCAATATTATCAAATAAAATTTAAGGTATATTTGCATAAATCCAAATATTATAAAAATAATTTAGCAAATCTTTTTATTGGCCAAAGATAATAATCATTAATTTTAAAACTAAATTAGTCAAATCTAAATCTAATATTTGATTACAATAATAATTCAAATTAATATTATTTGAACAATAGTTTCATAAATCCGAAATCTAATTTTGAAAATATAATTTAGCAAAACCATTTTGTTGGCCAAAAATACCTATATTTTCCTTTATAAACGAAAATATATTTTCCAACACAATTATTTAAAATAAAATAAAAAATAAATACAATTTTCAAAATCCTGAAACAGGGGTTACATGAAGAACAAGCATTAATGGTCGGAAACTTCAATAAGTTCTTAAGGTTTGAGAGATCGAGCAAAAAAAGGGATTACCAAGACAACAATGAGGAAGAACCAATATGCTATGGCTGTAAGAAGACATGCCACATAAAGAAGGACTGCCCAACTGCCAAGAAAGGGAATCGTTATGTACGCTCAAGCAAGAGATCAAACTCACGCAAATATGCTAACATAAGCATATGTCATGAGAGTGAAGCCAATGAGTGTGAAGAAGAAGAAAATCCTCGGGATGCCGCAAATATTTGCTTAATGGCTTTCACTAATTAGATAACCACTAATCCCTTATACGAAGATTTTACTTTTAATTAATTATCTAATGCTTTTAGTGACCTGTTAGAAGAACACAAGAAAGTATTAGATAAGTATAAACAGTCTAGGAAAGAGATTAAGGCATATCACCTTAAGAATGAAATGTTGTCCTCTTTACTAAATGAGATAAAACAGACTTCCACTACTAGTGACAGATGAGTATCCACGATTAAGCTGAGTTTGCATGAAGATCAAGAAAGCATTGATTAGATGACACAAAAACATGCTAAACTCAATGAAGCTTATGAAATAGAGAAAAAAAGGAATAACATTGTTACACAAAGAATAGACTCACTGGCTGCTATGTACAATGAGGCTTACACAATCTCTAAAAGGCTAGAGACTAGACTGGAAAAGTAGGTATCACAACCTATAGCTCAGTCTAGCACTGAACATGTACACATAACACAACACAAGACACGACCAAAGAAAGCTGTTAAGAAATAGTTTACTCATAACCATGCTTTCTTTTATAAGTATCCATGCAAAACTCAACACATTGCTCCACAATCACCTATTTATCATGTTTCACCAAGCACTAACATCTTTGTAACTTGCCATTATTATGGTCTGAAAGGACACATGTCACGATAATGCAAGGTTAAAGAGTTATTTGATTTGAATATATTTGCATGGGTACCAAAGTCTAACAATTCAGGAACCTTAAAAAATGGATACCAAAGGTCACATCTACTCTTGTTGTAGGTAGGCCAATCTTCACACATTAAGAGCAAGTAGATTCTCGATAGTAGTTGCACACGTCACCGGTGATACATCCTTATTTGCAATACTATCGATGAAGAAAGAAGGATATGTTCTTCTTTGAAAATGATCTTAAATGTTATATTATTAGAAATAGTAATGTAGGTATTCCTCCCTCTACTATAATAAAGGACGTATGTCTAGTAACAGAATTGAAACATAACCTACTTAGCATCAGTCATCTAGCTGACAATGGTTATGGCATCAATTTTGTAAAAAAAATGCCCATTTATGATAGACAATATAAAAATATTATATATGAAGATATTAGGGAGAATATTATTTATGTATTCTATCTTTTGGAAGATGAAAATAATGTACGAAGATGCATGCACGCCAATGAAGACGAAAGCTGGATATGGCATATGCGTCTAGGAATGCCAATATTGACATAATCGCAAGATTATCCTCGAAGAAACTGGTAAAAGACTTACCCGAAATAAACTTCAAAAAAGATATGATCTGTCGAGTGTAAAAAGAACAAGGCAACTACATCATCCTACAAATCAATAAATACTGTAAGTTCCTCTAGACCTCTTCAATTATTCCATATGGATCTATTTGGACAAAATAGAATCATTAGTCTTGGTGGTAAACTATTCGCATATGTTATAGTTGATGATTTTTCGAGATATAGTTGGGTTCCTTTTCTTGCTAATGAGAATGAAGTTTTTTCTGAATTTGTGTCCTTTTGTAAAAAGGTTCAAATGAAAAAGGCTTCATGATTACTCGTATCCGAAATGATCATGGAGGCGAATTCGAAAATCCTGATTTCAAATCTTTTTGTGAGTCCAATGGTTTTAGTCATGAATTTTTTTGTTCCAGAACTCCTCAACAGAATGGAGTTGTAAAGAGAAAGAACAGAACTCTCGGTAATATGGTCAGAGTTATGTTAAGCCAGTTTAGTTTTCTAAATATTTTTGTACTGAAGCTGTTGTAGAGACTAAAAATTAAGCTATGCTACTCACCCAGAAGTCATCTCATCAAGATGCATCATATCAATAGGTTGTGCCATATCAGGTTGCGCCTACATCAAGTTGTGCCATATCAGGTTGCGCTCAGCTCAGGTTACGCCAAACTCAGGTTGCGCGTGTAATCCCCCTGAATTTCAGGGTTTATTTTAAATTTTCTGAATGAATTAATTTCGATAAATATTTTATTATTTAATTGTTTGTGATCATTAATGTACCTTCCCGTGACTTTGACTTCTGAAGCGTCAGGGATGCCAATCTCTGTAAACTCTCTTCATGGGTTTTGAAGTAGACAGGATTATCTTCGTTTTGATATATCATGTCCCACTTGAATTCGTTCCCTTGTACTCGTTTTGTATCGCACAACTTCGGGTCAACTTAGACCAATTAATCGTTGAATAATTATTCCCACTTTTATCTTTGATCATCGTTTACACGTTATCGTGACTTTTAATTTAGGAGCACCAGACCAGTTGTTTTCTCAAAACCAATTTCTCATGAATGATCTACTCGAGACGCTCTTCACCCATGACCTTCGTGTCCCACTCAGACACTCTATTTTGTTCTTTATTTCTTTCGCATAACTTTCGGTTCAATTTAGGCCAATTTATTATCTACCGTAAAACCTGATTTAATTTCCAATTTAATTTCGCGACCCGACATCGATCCAACCTAGTCGACCCAAAGTATGGACGTGGCCCACATGAAGCCTACTACCCATATGACACTTGTGTCCCATTTATTGGAGTCCCCGCATATTATTTATTTACCCGTGATCATAAATACGTATTTAATTTCAATTATTGTACCCTGTCCGATTTTGACCCGATCCGGCTCGACCGAACCCGAACCCAAGCTCCATGTTGCCCTTTCATGACTGCCCAAATACCCCACATAATTTTCCTATTTCTCCTATTTTGTAAATATCTCCTCTCTCTTTACAAATATCCCATATATAAATATATATATACACATATATATAAATAAATATCTCACTCTCTCTCCCATAAAAAACACACACAAACACCTCACCCCTCTACCATCACAGCCACCCCCAGGTGGCCGAACCCCCTCCCCCTCTCTCTATACTTTTCTCTCTCTATCTCTCTCTCTATATATATACCTACATATATATATATATATATATATATATATATATATATACATATATATAAAATATATATATATATATATATTATATAAACATATATCTCTGCCTCCCTCTCTCTCTCTCTCACACACACTTTACACCTACACTCCCCCTCCCCTCTTTCTCAGCCAGCACACCCCCCCCAAACCGACTTCTCACTCTCCCAATAATATCTCTCTAACACTCTCTCTCACTCTTTCTATATATATTAATATATATATACCCACACATATTAACACACACATGCAAATCTCTCTCTCCCTCCTCCTTACACTCACGACACACAACACCACCACCACAGCCGACCTCCATCACTACCCTCACGTACACCACCACCACCATGAGCAACACCACCAAAACACCACCCCCTCCTTCTCCTTCTCCTCCTCCTCCTCCTCCTCCTCCATTCTCCATACCATCACCAACATCACCATTACCATCATCATCAACCATCACCACCACCATTCTCTTCAACACCATCACCACCCGAACCACCACCACCATCCACCATTCTGCCACCCTCGTCGGCGACCGCCGCTGTGCCGCTCGCTGCCGCCGTGCCCCCGCACACAGCATCAGCTTCGGCAGCACCTGCAGCGAGCATGCAGGCGCACATGCGCGCGCGCGGGCCACCGTCGTGCGATGCCGCACCGCCGCACGGCTGCCGTGGCCGGTCCTCCTCGCCCGAGCGATCCTTGACGACCTCCCCCAGGCCGCCACCTTCCTCACCGGCGCGACGCATAGGCTATTCGTGCATTTTGAACGGAATCCCGTCGTGACGCGCGAGTTTTGAACTCGAAAATGGTGCCCCGTCGCAGCGACTTCATACACATTTTTTGAGAGATCCGATCGTTGGATCGGCGAACTCCTTGCTCCATCACAATCTCGGTATATAGCACTTCACTCCCCTTAATTTTCGTCCGTTAATTTCGTCGTTT
Source organism: Iris pallida (assembly GCA_029216955.1). Lineage (NCBI taxonomy): Eukaryota > Viridiplantae > Streptophyta > Magnoliopsida > Asparagales > Iridaceae > Iris > Iris pallida. The sequence continues at coordinate 703,250 of JANAVB010001998.1, read as the reverse complement.
GATACCTCAAAACTGGCCACCAAGTTGACCGTTTAAATTGAACTATTTTTGGACAGTTTCGTGGAGCTGACTTCGTCAGCTCGTAACTCCGCCGTCGCAGCTCCGGTTGGTGCGCTACCAGTTCCTGTGCGCAGCTGGTATAACCCTCTTCCTGGCTCCTTTAAGTTTTGTTTTATTATAAGCACGTTTGGTTGGTCGAATTCGACGCCAAAGTTGGCCGTCCGAATTCTTTAATTTGTACTTGTAAAATTCTATTTTTGAACCCGGGACTTTGGATTTAATTTCTGACACCACCAGTAGACTCGTGGCGTCATTCTGGCATGTTTTCATATAAAGTTTGCTTGATTTGGAGAACGTGGGCCCTGATATACATTTCGGTGCAAAGTGGGTCCTACATTCCGAGTCAACGGGTCACTTTGAGATCGGCTCATCGAAATCCAATTTCGGATATACCGTTGAGTTCGTATCGTCAGTCTGGACTCGTTGACATATAATTTCCTGAGTTTTGAAGACATTTGCTTTGACACGTATTTCGGTGCAAATCGGATTCTAAATTCCGCGTCAACGTGTTATTTTGAGATCGGCACATCAGAATTCCATTTTGGACATACCATTGGGTTCGTATCATCATTCTGGATTCGTGAACATATAATTTGCTAGGTTTTGTAGACTTCTATCTCGACACGTTTTTGGGTGCAAAGTGTGTCCAACGGCAGACATCATTTTGATCCGAAATTACCGTTTTGCCCCTGTGTCTAAATTGGACTTATGGATAGGCTATCCTAGCTAATTTGACCATTCTGGACACGTTGGTGATATTTATTTTATCATCCGACAACATATGTAGATTTTGTTTATGTATCATCCTTAATTTGTAATTACTTATTTTTCCAAAAATTTTTACTTTCTGTTTTTGAATTTTTATATATATTTTAATTGCTGTATAAATCTGGTAAAAATTGTATTTAAATACTATGTTAATTTATCTAATTTATTATAATTTTTCCAATATTTAATAAGTACTTTTGGTATTTTATAAAAAGGGGAAAACAGAATTTATTTTCAGTATATATGTGTTTGCTAATTTTTAATAAATATTTATGAAGGTTTATAAATTCCAAAAAAATTAGTATAAATTTTTATAATTAACAAGGATCATTTTGGAACTTTATTTTATGTAAAATTGAGCTTTTTATCTATCTCAAAAATTGTTGGAATATAGGGTACAGTTTGATTTATTTATTGAATAGTTACGACTTGTAATGTTTTGTGTTGTTTTGAGTTATAGTCATACTGGACCTCACCCTACACTAGTGTAAAGACCCTAGAAAATTAGTTTGAATATAGTGGCACTCTACATTAGACTTTTATGCTAGGTCCCCACTTAGCTAGTATCCAGTTAGGAGTCGTGTCTCACCACTAGTGTAATATTGAACATAGCTTAGAACTGAGATTGTGTATCATTATTGACAGAACACCGGACATCTATATCTTCGTACTAGTATTCTTGCTTTGCTCGAGGCAAGTACATCTACAAACTCATTTACTGTCTTTTAATGCTAGAACATGTATTAACTATGTTAAAATACTGATCCTTGAGGTAGCAAGTTAAATCTTCACATGTTGTATTACTTTCAGTACCTGCCATGCTTAGGACAGTTCTTATATCTTCACATGCTTCCTACTGGTCCTCAGTACATATTTCACTATGCTTTATACTGCTATCAGTACCTACCGTACTTTATACCGATCCCAGTATCTCTCACATGTTCTATATCATTCTCGTATCTCTCACATGTTTTTACTGTTCTCGTATCTCTCACATGTTATAATATGAGTTATGGGAAAACTGACAGTTGAGTACGTGATCATGCCCCCCCTATAGTAGCGAGCGAGGTCGTATTTTATATGCAGACCTTGCCGCAGGTCATTATCCCGCATTTCTGTACGGATGTACACCTATGCTTGTAGACTTGTACGTATGTACATTTTATTTATATGTACCACAGTATATTGTACACCTATTGACGATCACGTACCTGCTACAGTTTTAAACATTACATATACATATGTCTCTATGACATATGTATCCTTGCCATGATAGATTATGAGATATACCATGATTCCAGATATGCCATGTTCCCTATGTTACTATGATACTGTGATCCCAGTTGTACCATGAGGCCATGTTTCCAGTATTTCCTGTTTTATAGACTTATCACACCATGTTTCTTGTTGTACATCTCTTTCATTATATATTCAGTACTTTAGTTGTAGAGGTTGTACTTGCTCCTGTCCTGACAGGATAACGTTGTAGGTTCACTTTTCGAGAAGGAAATGCTATGTGATTGATATTATGGTACTGCATTTGAGGACCTGGCCTTAGCTCCAGAAGAGGCTCCAGCGGGGAACCTTGCTTAGTTATTTTTCATGTGTTTTAAGACTGAGACTTTGGTCTGTTCTTATATTTGGATACTGGACTTTGTCTCCAGTTAGAAACTTTGGTTATGTTTTATTAAGTCTGTACCTGTTTACCTTCGCTTATAGATGCTGTGTTGTGATGAACCTTAAATGTGATTTTAGAACTGTTAGTAGCTTAGATCCTTTATTGTCTATTCTTAGAACAGCTTACTACGCTTTAACAAGCATAGGCTGGACATGTCTCGGCCCGGCCCAACAATTTGGGTAACGGGTCATGACATGTTTTTAGTGGCGGCCCATGCAGGTCCAGACTTAAGTTGTTTGGTTACGTTATTGTACCAAGCATGCCTGCAATTAGGATCTAGGACAACTTGTTAACACTAGGGATAAACATTTAGAACACATAGAGGATATCTAGGATTGCAACATAGGAGAACTCATCACAGCATAGGACCGTTAACTGTATTTAGTATCTTGCTTGAAATTCAGTGGGTTACAATTTTGACCAGGATAGTACCCTTGGGATGACCCCTGAGGATCTCGCTCTAATCTTACCTAGAAATCTGTTTTCACTTATTTCTATTTGCTCTTCTTTAAATTCGTTGTTGAATTTAATTCCTGATTTTCGTTGTTGACTTTGATCTTGCATCATGATAAATTTTGTGGATTGAATTATGATATATCCTGATAAGGTAAACGTCTGCTTTAGTTATGGAGTTTAGAATTTATTGCAGCCATATTAGCTGGTATGACAAAAACATAGAGCCTGATTTCGGATATACTTATCCTAGTTATGGAATTTAGATTTTCTCGCAGCCATACCGGTTGGCGTGGCAAGGATTCTAGATAACATGATTAGAAGATGTATACCTTAGTTTTGACTCTATCATTTGTTGCATCTAAGCTTACTGGTGTGGCAAAAATTCTGGCAACATGATTTCAGGAAGACGTGTATGGTTATCAGATCATATCTTAACTTGGTTTACTTTGTTATGACCGAATGAGCAGGAATAAATTCTTATTATCATTCTTCTCCGTCTTGATTAACTCTGTTCTATATCTACATCTACAACTAGGATTATAGGTTCTCTAGGACTCTCCAACATGATTGCTTTCATGTTATCTTTTGGACATAATTATTTTTGTGTTCCATCTTTCCTATGACTTGACTAAACTCTTCTTCGTTAACCTCTTGGATAATTCTTCTCGTTATGCATCTTGTTATCTTTGTACCATTCGTGGAAATATTCTGATAAACTTTTCTGTCTTGCTTGACCCTTTAACTTGTTTGGACACTGTTATGGATTGCTTGACCCAGTCTTAGGCCTTGTTACCTTCTATTTGATAGATGACCGAAATAGCCAAACCTTGTTAACTGATTTCGTAGTATAACTATAAATGTATTGTATGGTTTTGATAAATACTTTTCCTAGGGATTGGTTTGATTAAGCTTATAGGACAAGTATGAGTGACTGACTGTAGTAGACTTGGAAATCATTAAGAACGATTGTATTGATAGTATGACTCGATGATAGGATATCTAATATGGAAAAAAGCGATAGTATATTGTTGTGACTACGGATTGAGGATCCAAATCCAGTATTTACAATTGAGGATTTAGCATTTGTAGAATTTTGGTTGGTTACCTATAGCTAATTACATGTTATTAGAGGGTAGATCGATATGTGGAATGGTATAGAATAAATTAGAATGAGTTATGATATTGCGTACGAGATCGGAAAGATATCAGTTAAAAAGACAAAGAACAAGACAATGACATATGTACATTGGTAATTAATAAATCAGGAGTTTTGAAATCGTGGATTTATATTCGGATGACTTGTTGAGTAAAAGAAGAAGGCTCTACGCCAAGGATAAATATTGAACGTATAATTTCAAGGAGAAACTGTAGGAAAGGATTGACGACAAATAATGCAAAGGGCCTGTGGATTGATATAATAAGGATACTTAGGATGTGATAAGGAAATCAAGTATTTACAATTGATGTTGGAAATATGATTGATGATCAAGCATTGTCGGTTTATAAGCATACCCAGAGAATGACCTATAGTTTAGGGTATACATAAAGGTTTCATGTTAGTATGGAATATTCTAAAGGATATATGACGTAGTTTATGTTAGAAGGACTTTGTTGAACATAAACCAAAAAGATTGTAAGGAGAAACAGAAAAGATGATTACAAGGGTAGCAGTTTGAGTATCGTAGCCAGAGTAGCTACATGTTATAGTTTGATCTATTGGATGATTTTTAATTTTGAGGACGAAATTCTTGTAAGGTGGGTAGGATGTAATCTCCCTGAATTTCAGGGTTTATTTTAAATTTTCTGAATGAATTAATTTCGATAAATATTTTATTATTTAATTATTTGTGATCATTAATGTACCTTCCCGTGACTTTGACTTCTGAAGCGTCAGGGATGCCAATCTCTGTAAACTCTCTTCATGGGTTTTAAGTAGACAGAATTATCTTCGTTTTGATATATCATGTCCCACTTGAATTCGTTCCCTTGTACTCTTTTTGTATCGCGCAACTTCGGGTCAACTTAGACCAATTAATCGTTGAATAATTATTTCCACTTTTATCTTTGATCATCGTTTACACGTTACCGTGACTTTTAATTTAGGAGCACCAGACCAGTCGTTTTCTCAGAACCAACTTCTCATGAATGATCTACTCGAGACGCTCTTCACCCATGACCTTCGTGTCCTACTCAAACACTCCATTTTGTGCTTCATTTTCTTCGCACAACTTTCGGTTCAATTTAGGCCAATTTATTATCTACCGTAAAACCTGATTTAAATTCCAATTTAATTTCGGGACCCGACATCGATCCAACCTAGTCGACCCAAAGTATGGACGTGGCCCACATGAAGCCTACTACCTCCCCGTATATTATTTATTTACCCGTGATCATAAATACGTATTTAATTTCAATTATTGCACCCTGTCCGATTTTGACCCGACCCGGCTTGACCGAACCCGAACCCAAGCTCCATGATGCCCTTTCATGACTGCCCAAATACCCCACATAATTTTCCTATTTCTTCTATTTTGTAAATATCTCCTCTCTCTTTACAAATATCCCATATATAAATATATATATATATGTACACATATATATATATAAATAAATATCACACTCTCTCTCCCATAACAAACACACACACACCCCTCACCCCTCCACCATCACAGCCACCCCCAGGTGGCCGAACCCCCTCCCCCTCTCTCTATACTTTTCTCTCTCTATCTCTCTTTATATATATATATATATATACCTATATATATATTTTATATATATATATATATATATATATATATATATATATATATATATATATATATATATATATATATATATATATATATATATATAAACATATATCTCCCCCTCCCACTCACTCTCTCTCTCTCACACTTTACACCTACACTCCCCCTCCCCTCTCTCTCAGCCAGCACTCCCCCAAACCGACTTCTCACTCTCCCAATAATATCTCTCTAACACTCTCTCTCACTCTTTCAATATATATTAATATATATATACCCACACATATTAACACACACATGCAAATCTCTCTCTCCCTCCTCCTTACACTCACCACACACAACACCACCACCACAGCCGACCTCCATCACTACCCTCACGTACACCACCACCATGAGCAACACCACCACAACACTACCCCCTCCTTCTCCTTCTCCTCCTCCTCCTCCTCCATTCTCCATACCATCACCAACATCACCATTACCATCATCATCAACCATCACCACCACCATTCTCTTCAACACCATCACCACCCGAACCACCACCACTGTCAACCATTCCGCCACCCACGACGGCGATCGCCGCTGCACCGCTCGCCGCCGCCGCGCCCCCGCACACAACAGCAGCTTCGGCAGCAACTGTAACGAGCATGCAGGCGCACGTGCGCACGCGCGGGACGCCATTGTGCGCCACCGTGCCGCCGCACGGCCGCCGTGGCTGGTCCCCCTCGCCCGGGCGACCCCCGACGACCTCCTCCAGGCTGCCACCTTCCTCCCCGGTGCGACGCATAGGCTATTCATGCGTTTTGAACGGAATCCCGTCGTGACGCGTGAGTTTTGAACTCGGAAATGGTGTCCCGTCAAAGCGACTTTGCGCATGTTTTTCGAAAGATCCGACCGTTGGATCAGCGAACTCCTTGCTCCGTCACAATCTCGGTATATAGCACTTCACTCCCCTCAATTTTCGTCCTTTAATTTCGTCGTTTGATACCTCAAAACTGGCCACCAAGTTGACCGTTTAAATTGAACTGTTTTTGGACAGTTTCGTGGAGTCGACTTCGTCAGCTCGTAACTCCGCCGTTGCAGCTCCGGTTGGCGTGCTACCAGTTCCTGTGTGCAGCTGGTATAACCCTCTTCCTGCCTGCTTTAAGTTTTGTTTCATTATAAGCACGTTTGGTTGGTCGAATTCGACGCCAAAGTTGGCCGTCCAAATTCTTTAATTTGCACTTGTAAAATTCCATTTTTGAACCCGGGACTTCGGATTCAATTTTTGACACCACCAGTAGACTCGTGGCGTCGTTCTGGCATGTTTTCATATAAAGTTTGCTTAATTTGGAGAACGTGGGCCCTGGCACGCATTTCGGTGCAAAGCGGGTCCCATATTTCGAGTCAACGGGTCACTTTGAGATCGGCTCATCGTCATTCTGGACTCGTTGACATATAATTTGCTGAGTTTTGAAGACATTTGCTCCGGCACGTATTTCGGTCCAAATCGGATTCCAAATGTCCGCGTCAACGTGTCATTTTGAGATCGGCACATCGGAATTCCATTTTGGATATACCGTTGGGTTCGTATCATCATTCTGGATTCATGGACATATAATTTGCTAGGTTTTGTAGACTTCTATCTCGACATGTTTTTCGGTGCAAAGTGTGTCCAACGGTGGACATCATTTTGATCCGAAATTACCGTTTTGCCCCTGTGTCTAAATTGGACTTATGGATAGGCTATCCTAGCTAATTTGACCATTCTGGACACGTTGGTGATATTTATTTTATCATCCGACAACATCTGTAGATTTTTTTTTATGTATCATCCTTAATTTGTAATTAATTATTTTTCAAAAAATTGTTACTTTCTGTTTTTAAATTTTTATATATATTTTAGTTGCTGTAAAAATTTGGGAAAAATTGTATTTAAATACTATGTTAATTTATCTAATTTATTATAATTTTTCTATTATTTAATAAGTACTTTTGATATTTTATAAAAAGGGGAAAACAGAACTCATTTTCAGTATATATGTGTTTGCTGATTTTTAATAAATATTTGTGAAGGTTTATAAATTCCAAAAAAATTAGTATAAATTTCTATAATTAACAAGGATCATTTTGGTACTTTACTTTATATAAAATTGAGCTTTTTGTCTATCTCAAAAATTGTTGGAATATAGGGTACAGTTTGATTTATTTATTGAATAGTTACGACTTGCAATGTTTTGTGTTGTTTTGAGTTATAGTCGTATTGGACCTCACCCTACACTAGTGTAAAGACCCTAAAAAATTAGTTTGGATATAGTGGCACTCTACATTAGACTTTTATGCTAGGTCCCCACTTAGCTAGTATCCAGTTAGGAGTCGTGTCTCACCACTAGTGTAATATTGAACATAGCTTAGAACTGAGATTGTGTATCGTTATTGACAGGACACCGGACATCTATATCTTCATACTAGTATTCTTACTTTGCTCGAGGCAAGTACATCTATAAACTCATTTACTGTCTTTTAATGCTAGAACATGTATTAACCATGTTAAAATACTGATCCTTGAGGTAGCAAGTTAAATCTTCACATGTTGTATTACTTTCAGTACCTGCCATGCTTAGGACAGTTCTTATATCTTCACATGCTTCCTACTGGTCCTCAGTAAATGTATCACTATGCTTTATACTGCTATCAGTACCTACCGTACATTATACCGATCCCAGTATCTCTCACATGTTCTATATCGTTCTCGTATCTCTCACATGTTTTTACTGTTCTCGTATTTCTCACATGTTAGAATAAGGGTTATGGGAAAACTGACAGTTGAGTACGTGATCATGTCCCCCTATAGTAGCGAGCGAGGTCGCATTTCATATGCATACCTTGCCGCAGGCCATTATCCCGTATTTCTGTACGGATGTACACCTATGCTTGTAGACTTGTACGTATGTATATTTTATTTACATGTACTACAGTACATTGTACACCTATTGACGATCACGTACCTGCTACAGTTTTAAACATTAAATATACATCTGTCTCTATGACATATGTATCCTTGCCATGATAGATTATGAGATATACCATGATTCCAGATATGCCATGTTCCCTATGTTACTATGATACTGTGACCCAAGTTGTACCATGAGGCCATGTTTCCAGTATTTTTTGTTTTATAGACTTATCACACCATGTTTCTTGTTGTACATCTCTTTCATTATATATTCAGTACTTTAGTTGTAGAGGTTGTACTTGCTCCTGTCCTGACAGGATAACGTTGTAGGTTCACTTTTCGAGAAGGAAATGCTATGTGATTGATATTATGGTACTGCATTTGAGGACCTGGCCTTAGCTCCAGAAGAGGCCCCAGCGGGGAACCTTGCTTAGTTATTTTTCATGTGTTTTGAGACTGAGACTTTGGTCTGTTCTTATATTTGGATACTGGACTTTGTCTCCAGTTAGATACTTTGGTTATGTATTATTAAGTCTATACTTGTTTACCTTCGCTTATAAATGTTGTGTTGTGATGAACCTTAAATGTGATTTTAGAACTGTTAGTAGCTTAGATCCTTTATTATCTATTCTTAGAACAGCTTACTACGCTTTAACAAGCGTAGGCTGGACATGTCTCGGCCCGACCCAACAATTTGGGTAACGGGTCGTGACAGCGCGAGAGCCACGTCGCACATCTCCTCGAGAAGCTGTAACGATATCATCATTGTCTGACAACTGACAGCATGCATATCAAGAAAAATTCGTTCAAATCCTGCACAACATGGCGCTCGAGGAGATTTGGTCAGATTTTATGATAGCTAGCAGTTTGCGCAACGTATCAAGGTGCGCGAGGTTATACTTAGGCGTAAGTTGCTATATTGTTCCCCCACGCAACCTGATGAAGCTCGCACAAGGTGATCAAACAGTATCCATAACAGGGTGACATGGCACGCAAGCCACTAACATCGTTGAACGTGCCCACTATACTGCCCACAACCACGCGCATCTCAATCAAATGATGCCATGTGTCCACATCAGTTGGTGTAACCGCTCGCGCAAGTGAACATGCACGCAACCTGAAGTGCACGCAACCCAGAATAACTGCTAAACTGTTATTTCAAAGAACTCTATAAATAGAGTTTCAAATCAGTCTCAAAGTATCACGAATGATCATAATCTTATGCTAAAGTGCTGTTACATCCTCTAGAGGCTCGTGTCTTCGATATCACATCGTCCAAGGGATAAAGTGATCGTCTTCAGATAAGATTTCTATAGTTGTATTTTCCAGAAATTAATTGTACTTTCTATACTCTTTCTTAGTTTGTAGAAATCAAACCTCTTTTATTTTTCGCAAACAAAATAGCGACTCTGCTAGGGACGACTTTCATCTCCGACAAAAAAGTGATGACTCAATGTGATACCGCATCGATCGACAAGACGCAAAAGACCCTGGTCATTCAAGTCGACCAGACGGCCTACGAGGTCATGATCGATGCTGGGGGTGCCAAGCGCACTACTGCCACTGCTAAGAGCAAGACGCGCTCTGTCTGGACTCTTAAGTCATCGACGGCACAACCTGCTGCCTCTGTGCAACTTGCGCTCATCACTGCCCTGGCGTAAACTAAGAAAAATAGCTTTTTGGCTAACCCCTCTACTTCTCCGATTCTGAAATCGAAGGAGACTTCGTCTCGACACACTGCTAACCAAAACAAAAAAAGTGACCTTTGGCCTTTTCTCAAGTGGCACAACCTGTGCCTGTTCCTGCTGTGGCACAACCTGCGCACATTTCTGCCTTGGCGCAACTTAAGAGAAAGAGCCTTTTGGCTACTCCCTCTGTTCCTCCAGTTCTGGACTCGGAGAAAAATATGTCCAGTACCTCTGCTGGACAAAACAAAGGAAAGCGCCCTTTGGCCTTTTCTTCTCTGGCGTAACTTGTGCCTGTTCCTTCTCTAGCGCAACCTGTGCATATTTCTGTATTGGCGCAACGTAAAGGGAAACACTGTTTAGTGGTTCCCTCTTCGTGACTAAATCAAGGAAACACTCTTTGACTTTTCCTCATTCTACTCGAGTCGCTGACTGGGTGGAAAATACTTCTAGTTGCGCCTTTACGCCTCTTAGCACAAAAGTGGATTCAGATAGAAATATTACTCTCCTTAACAAAGACAACCAAATCTCTGTCAGAAAGATGGGTTCTATTCAGAGTGAACTTTCCATACAAAAGGGTATTTTGTCTACTCCAAAGAGGTCAGGGCAGGATCTACCAACCCTACGTATCTCAAGATCCCGACGAGGCAAACTGCTAGTATCTCAAATAGATGCACAAGTAGCACCCCTATCAGACTTGTACACCTATATCAACAGGTGCCAATTAGGGTCAACCTCGGGAAAACACAAGAAGTGTCAAGCGCAACCTGCACCAGTTGCTAACTTATGCCAGAAAAAGAATTCTGAGGTGAAAGATCCTGTGACTTATGCTAACCAGCTTAGCACGACCTTGTACACTCAAGGTACGAGACACCTCAAGAACAGGAACCATGTTCCGAATATCGTCAAGGACTACATTCCTGCAACTTCTTCTTGTCCTGTTAGTGATCTCCGTGAACTCTTGATATAGAAGCGGAAGGTTACAAAGCCACCCCGTCCAGCGGTGGTCCAACAGCAAGAACATCATTGCAATCAGCACTATGAAGTTGTCATCAAATGCTGCTGTCAGTTAGCCAAGCGGTCTGTCTTTGACCGTTTGAACTATGTTTATATTCCTGAACCTATCATAATAGACGAAGATGAACTACTCTATGCTTCTGTCAATATGGCATCTCGAAGCACTTGGGGTAGAAAACGACTGAGACGTAATGCATCCCACAATCCCAGTCAACAATACTTAGATCGGATTCATGAATCTGGCGAAGGAGTATACAAATATACTAGATCAAGAAGCCGAGACACAATCGGTCAAAAGAATCTTCCTTCCGACCAAGAAACAATCGGTCAAAGGAATCTTCCTTTCGACCAAGAAACAATCGGTCAAAGCAACCTTCCTGATTCCAACCAAGATTCTCTCAGTCAACAGGACATCCGTATCACTTATTCTAGGGTGATTCCTTATATGACTTTGATGCTAGTAGTGAAAGTTCCAGAAGGACCATCTTTTCCACTAGCTCATCTTCAATAGCTAGAGAAGTGACTGCTTATGTCGCCATAGAAGATCAAGATGCTTCCAGTTCTAACAATCAAGAGCAGAGAATTGCTGCTTTGGAGGCTAATTTGAAGAACATGGCTGAGATGATGATAGGCATACATGCTGTGATTATGGCACAACATACGGTTCTACCGATTGTGAATCTGATTCCGACTCAAAAACCTGTAACAACACTAGCTCCCATCAATATTGATCTGGGGGTACAGTCTCCTAATACCGCTTCCATAGCTGTGCTGGCTATTCCAAGTCAATTTGGTACTGGAGGTGGTACTTATCATGCAGTACCCTCTCCTAATATATTAAATTAATCTACTTCTTCACAATCATCGGGAGATACCAATGAAGCCGTAAAACTTTTACGTACTCAATTTGATGCTTTCAAACAGAAAGACGACTTGCAGAAGCTTGGGATTAAGCAGCCTTATCCCATAGAATGGAAAGAAGTCTAAGTTCCCCCCAAATATAAACACCCTACTATTATGCTATTTGATGGCAACACATCGCCAAGTTAATACCTCAATCACTTTGAGGTAATGACTGATCAACTCCAGCCAAATGATGCTCTATTCACTAGAGTTTTTGTCGGATGTTTAGCAAGTGCAACTTACGACTGGTACCGTAGTTTGCCAGATGGTTGTATAACCTCTTTATCTGGATTCAAACAAATGTTCCTGGAATGATTTTATGAGGGGACAAATGACATATGTCTGCTCTCATTAAAATTAAACAGCGACATAATAAAACAACTGAAAGGTTCATTGAATGATTCTATCGTGAGGCACTCAAAATGCCTCTTTGAACTCCAGATGCTCTGACTATAGACACTTGCAAATCAAACCTGTTGCCTATAATCAGCATGTGGACCGGATCGACACAGTTCCAAGATTGGCCTTCATTCATAGTGAATGCTAAAGCGGCAGAAGAAAGTACTGACAAGTTCAAACAATTAGGTATTCGATGCCTAATCTTGACAAAGATAAACGTGCTACACCTAATAATGGTGGCCGTCAGAACAACCACAAAAGTAAAAAGACTTTGGCTATCAATGTCAAAGGCAAAGAAACTCTAGCCGTAAACATAGGTCAATCAACACCTTCTCCAACGACACTACCACAGAAGGCACCACGTCCGAAAGAAGAAATTCTTTTGATGAAGATGATGTCATGAGTATCTTTGACTGTCTGATCAAGAGCAATAAATTTTAACTGCCAGAGGTAAAACGGCCAGATGAAGTAGGTAAAACTGACCACCCCAAATATTATTTTTACCATAGATTTATCAGACATCCAACTCGAGCATGCTATGTGCTTAAAGGAAAAATCCAGGAGATGGTTAATTCTGGCACAATTAATCTCCAACAAGACGAAAAGATGGTAACAGCTAATGCCGTCTCTCTACAGTTTGTCGATTTTCTTGCTCAATTTGTGCAGGACGGCATCATTCCCATCCCGAGAACCACTTTGGAGATTGTTAATCTCCCACCTGCCCGAACTGATGGTCTTGTTCCTCTGTCTACTGATAAAATGGAGATTATGTGGATCCATCCCGATTTGGTGGCTGACTTTGAAGCACCTTCTTCATCCACAAAGTCTAAGAAAGCAACCAAATACAAGTCATGTCACATGACTTCATTGAGTGAATACTGTCCTCCACCTTTAACTATTTCTTTCATTTCTGCTATAGATCCTTCTTCTTTCTCCCTTTCTGAGATAATACTGTCAAAGCCAGAAGACAAATATCAACCAGCTTTCCATCCGTATAGTCCACAGTCTCGTGAATTAATGACAAAGATGGGATATGATCTACAAAAGGCTCCCGGCTTGAATCATGGAAAATGAACTCCTGTACCTCTTTCTCTATGCCTTTCACAAAATCAATCTCGGGTTAGTTTGGGTTACAGGACGAACTCTTCATCTTGTCAAAAGAAACCTTCCAGAAGCAAGACCCAGGCAAAAAGTTGCAATATGGCAACCTTTGAACCTGTATCCGAGGAAGAGGCTTTAACTGGTACCAGGTCTGGAAGAATTTACTTGAGAGACTATTCAGAAGGCTAAGAGAACCCTGCCCTAGCTCCAGAGGCTCCTCCAGTATCATCTTCTCCTGCTGTCAATGTTCTACTAGTTTCATCACCTCCAGTGGAACCAACTCCTCCCAAACCAACGACAGTTGACAAAGGAAAGCAGCATGTTCGCTTTGACAAAGTATTTAAGAAGACTCTAGTTCTAGGACTCGAGAAGTCATATAACTTTGATATACTGGCTCAACTGGCTAATACCCCGACAAGGTTATCAATTTTTGAACTACTGTGTCTCTCAAAAGAAACTCGAGAGACATTGAGTAAAGCCTTGATGCAAGCTGATACTTGTCTAGCACTCCTCAAGAAGCCAGAGGAGGAGCTTGTTGTTTGCAAAAACAAAAAATTTATTCCAAACTTAAAAGAATCGTATAAAGTACAATGAATTCTGGGAAAGTACAACTTTAGGAATCCGATCAGAAGACGATCACTTTATCCCTTGGATTATGTGAACTAGAAGACTAGAGCCTCTGGAGAATGTAGCAGCACTTTTGCAAGAACTCTCTTGATCTTCCTTGAAAATGATTGGAAACTCTATTTATAGAGTTCTAAAAATAACTATTTTAGCAGTTATTCTGATGTACGCGAGGTTGAACTGCGCGACTTTAGGTTGCGCCAACTTCAGGTTGCGCAACTTCCATTCAATTACTCGAACGTATACTTACTGTATTTAGACGCGTGGCATCATATGATTGAAATGCGCATGGTCGTGTACAGAGTAGTGGACACATTTTGAGAGATTAGTGGCATGTGCTGTAGAACCCTAGAGGGGGGTGAATAGGAAAATAAAATAAAACTAAATACAAGTAAGCTATATCACTGAAATAAAATAAGAGAGTGAAAAAATCAAACACTCGATATATCCTGGTCTCCTCCCTAGAGGCAATCCAGTCCCGGAACTCACTCCGGCTTAAATCCACTATTGAGTAAATAGTACACACGAGTTTGGATCCGAAGAACTCGACAACTTCAACACGAGTTTGGATCCGAAGAACTCACCAACTTCTTATACACGAGTTTTCTTACGAAGGCTCGTCAACTTTAAAAGGAAAGGAAAAGAACTGTTGATCTTCTAACACTTGAAGATCAAAAAGTATAACTCTTAAATACTCTAGCACTTTTGGATTGGATGACAATTGAAAGCTTGGGTAGAGTGGTAATGGTGGAGCTCTTGGTTGTTGAGAAATTTATGGCTTAAGTGGATGGCCTTCAAGAGAAAGAAGGAATCCATTTATATAGAAAACCAAGAGTAGGTAGCATTTAATGCTCCTGAATATAACCCAGACGGCATACCGTCGGTATGGATCGGCATACCGTCGGCACTCCATTCGGAACAGTAACGGTAATAATTATATCCGTTGGGGAGCATTTAATGCTAGTATTTGTCCATTCAAAAATCAAATCAGATGAAGCGGTATACCGTCGGTATACAGCGGTATGCCGTCGGTATACCGATGATTGTCACAGAATATTTTGTGGCTCACAAAACGGTATACCGTCGGTATACTGTTGTATGCCATCGGTATGCCGAAGTTCGACACAGAACATTTTGTGGCTAATAAAACGGTATACCGTCAGTATACTGTTGTATGCCGTCGGTATGCCGAAGTTCGTCACAGAACATTTTGTGGCTATTCAAAACGGTATACCTGTAGCTTCCCTTCCCAAAATTTTTAAAATACTTTTATTTTATTTATTTTATTTAAATGGTGATTTTAGAATATTGGTACAATTTTTTAGGGCTAAATATGTTCACCAAGACTCTTTTGGTTATTCTAGTGGGTCGTTGGCACTAATATTATTATATGGTTATTATTGTAATTTTTCGCATATGCGAATAAATTGTATAAATAAATATACCATATAAACGTGTGTATTTGTATGTTTAAATAAATATATTACGTATATGTGTGTATATGTGTGTAAGTATATATATATATGTATATAGATAAAAGTGAGAGTAAAAATATATATATATATATATATATATATATATATATATATATATATATATATATATATATATATATATATATATGTATATAGATAAAAGTGAGAGTGGTATTTTCTATTAAAAATATTTAATTAGATTTTTGGAGATGTGTTATATATAAATGTAAATTTATGTGCGTGTGTGCATATATATAAATATAAATATAAATATTATGTATATTATAAATAAATATACATGTATACATATGCATGAGTATTTATATATATATATATATATATATATATATATATATATATATATATATATATATATATATATAAATATAGATTAAAAGAATATAGAAAAAGAAAAAGGAAATAAAAAAGAAAGAGAAAGAAAAGCAGAGCAGTTGCATCCCGGCCCAGTGAGACCCCCTAAACCCGAGCCCGGCCCTAAGCCCTCGGCTGTGTAAAAAAAAAGAAAGAAACACAGCGTGCGCATATACGTCTAATATAAAGAGAGATCGAGGGAAATCAAGAACGAAACCCTAGATATACCCGCGCCACGGTGCCCCTCCCCAACCCAGGTTTCTGCGCACACACTCGACCGCCGGCGCCACCGCCGCGCGCGGCCAGAGTCGGCCGGAATAGCATGCACGACTGGAAACAAGTGACAGCGGAGGCAGCCTTGGCCCAAACTTCGTGATGACGATTCGTCGCCTCCAGGGGGTCGTTTTGCGATTAATCGGGTATACTCACAACCTATACACCTTCTAATACCTTCAAATACTTTCCTTTAGATTGCATTAATTAGTCCAAAAAACCCTCTAAAAAATCGATGAAAATCTGTTCGAAACAGAGCAGTTTCGAAAGCGAAACCACTGTTTTGGAAGGCCAAAATTGGCCAATCCAGTTAGGGATTTCAAAATCTAATAGAACACTTTGTTGACAACATATACGAGATGGCAACCCCATTTATAGATTTAGTTTGCATCGATTATAGTGTTGTTAAACTATTTTCAAAGTTCGAGAAAAACTATTTTTAAAACTGTCCAAAACTAGAAAAATCCTCCGATACGACCTGCGTCCCGCCAATCCGGACGATGTGGTCACGAACCGAAAGCATCGAAAGGTGCGTAATGGCATTGTGGTCGTGTGGGCCTTGACGGAATTCAAATTGGTTGCGTGTGCGCGACGAATTTGATGCGTATCCGTCGAAATTCACCGTATCGGCCTCTGTGCAAGTTTCTCAATTACTTTGTGCACGTTCGTCAGATTGAGACGAAACTTGCGCCATCAGGATCGTATCTTTTTTCTGGTCCTGTATGCCAAGTTTGGTCCAATTCTGAGATAGTTGAATCGGAATGCCGTTTTACGGGCCCCACGATCCCACTCAATGGGAGATTTTGTGCACGGCCCGCCGAAATCCAACTTTGGACATAAGGTTGGGTTCGTATCGAAAAATTGGACCTGTTGACATATAATTTGATGACTTTAGAGACCGTTGACTCTGGCACACTTTTCGGTACAAAACGGGTCCAACGACGGACATCGTTTTTGCCCGAAATTACCGTTTTGCCCTTGTGTTCAGAATTGGACTTAAGGACAGCCAATCCTAGCTAATTTGACTATTCTGAGAACGTTGGTTATGTTTATCTTAGCATCTGGAGACTTGTACATGTGTTGACTGATTGTGGCTCATTGGGTGGTAGTATTATTGGTTTCACCAGCTAAGGACCTCAGGCAAGTGCACTTTCTGATTGCTTTCGATTCATAGTAGTCTTTTCATTTCATGTTTATATATATCTTGCTGCTTGTTGACACGCTCGTCACACGGAGTAGTCGGGAGGGAAAATATCTTAGTACACATGTGGACTACCCAGAACTATCCCAATATGTCTAATCTTGAATGATAGCAGCTGCACACGACACGTACAGTGTGCCGTATTTATCTCCTAGCCGTTCACATATTGAAAATGATATTTCACACCACATAGGTAGATGTCTTTTATTTTTCCCTTACTTCTCCACCGTGCCATGTCATCAGTTACTTTCTAGCTTTCATATTCCATATGTTATTTTCATGTCTTGTTAATTCTATTGTGTTTTCGCATTGCCGTCAGTTTGTGTACTTGTTCCATTCCTGACTGGAAACCAACATTTTTCAGGTTTAGCCGCGATCACTCTTAGCACTGGAAAGACTTGGGTATGCTGAGGTCAACCTAGAAATAGAAAACAATTGTATCAAATTCATTAATTGTAAAATCTTGTATTTTCTTTAATTATAAATGTTGTAAATATTGTAAATGTTGTAACAAATTTAGAAATGTGAATGAGCAGCAAATGTTATATTTTGAGCATTTATTTCTTGCGGGCTTGACAGCGTTCTACCGTCGACTCTGCGGCGTAGGCTGGCTTGGACACGTCTCGTATCCGAAAAAACGGGTACGGATCGTGACAAGTTTTTGTGGTGGCCCATACAGGTCAGTTTTCGTAAAATATTACGAACTCGTGATGGTACGTTAGTCGTACTATTGTGAGCCTGCGCCCATGAAATGCTCATTCACAATTAGGATTAAAATAATTTAGGAGAATAACTAGGAGTAGGAGTCCCTTGTTTAAATTGACCAATTGGGTAGTTAAGGTTGTTAGATAGGCCATGCAATTTAGAATCATTAAATTTAGATAGCCTGCTAGCTCCCTATAGGTACACGCTTACCTTTGATATGACGATATGATCCGATGTGGATATACCATTCACTTGGTAAGTTAGGCTTACCTATAATTAAGGCTTTGATCTTGATGAACTGTTTAATTTTCTTTTGCTTTATTAGATATAAACCTTATATCATAAATTAGAATTGCCTATTTTAAATTCTATTTTGCTATAAGGAACTAGTTTATAATTTCTGATTCTGTTATTCGTGTACAAATCTCGAGTTAGATTTTGATTCTCACAAAAATTGAACTACTTGTGCCTTCTTTCCAAAAATCTTGCCTACTTATATTTTGACTATCCTAACCAACGCTGCTATTACAGCCTAGTTTTGCAAGCTTACTCTTTTATCGAGCTTGATTCAAGATATATATTTATTGGGGACGCCCGCTAACATATTGTCTAATCAGAATCATTGTATTACGGTCTGATCAACCATGATGCATTTGGTTCGCTTTTCATCTAATTATCCTACATGGATTGAGATGTAGATGTCTCTAGGATCTCATCCGCGACTGCTTTGACAATTCCTCTTGAATTATACATTCGCCTTTGAATCACGTAATTGTATTTAGTGACATCTCTCTTGAA
This sequence comes from Iris pallida, assembly GCA_029216955.1. NCBI lineage: Eukaryota > Viridiplantae > Streptophyta > Magnoliopsida > Asparagales > Iridaceae > Iris > Iris pallida. Next base: position 684,056 of record JANAVB010001998.1, on the reverse strand, counting down.
CTCTATTGTTTTTGTCTTTCACTGATTGGAAAGATGAAAGCTCGTAATTGATAGATAGATACAGAGTATTCCCCATGACTATGGTGGTTGTATACGCAAGTGTAGCTACCATCGGCCAGTCCTGTGACAGGAACCTTGCCTTGAGTTACTCGTTCTCCTCTCGACCTTCAAGCTAATATTGGGACCTTCTAGCCATCTGAATTTGAGAAACGATCCTTGACTTGACTTATATCTACCGTATCTCGTACATCGTGCCTTATTCTTTATTAACCAGAGTCGAGGTACGATATCCGAACCTTGAAATCCTTCTAACCCCATTATTCCTAAAACCATGTCCTAGCTTCTAAGGTGGGTAGACTGTAAGCCCTAAAATTTTGGGATATATGAAGATTACTGATTGATCGGAATAATTTCCATTAGGATGATAATTAGTGCCCCATGGACTCCCACTTTCCATTTAGATTATTTTGTGCCCTGGTCGTGTCATTAATATTCGGAGCACGAGACCAGCTGTTACCCTCTAACAGATTTCACATGCAAGATCTGGACGAATCCACCTTCATCTAGGTATACCATGTCCCACTCAAATCCGTCCTCTTGTACTCTATTTTTGTAGTACGACTTTCAGGACAAAAGGACTAGCTATAACCCTTACCATACTACCGGTATACTTTTCCGACTACAATTAGAGACTCAACCTCGACTCAATTCATCCGACCCAATATATGGTTGTGGTCGACTAGAAGCCCACTACACACATGCCACTAGTGTGCCACCCAATTGAGGCCTCATGTGCTACTTAAAAACAAAGGTCACTGAAGGCACATTTTGGGCTTGAAGGACCTAGCTAACCAACCTGACGGGCAACTAGCTCAACCCTTGGATAGAAACCTATTATATGATACCCTAATCTAGTAGGAAGAGTTTTATCATTGGGATCTTGTCCAATCCATAGATTGAAATCCAAGGATCATCCAACCAACGATTGATGTCCAATTAGGGAACCCATTAAGACCCCGTAAAATCCATCCATACATGCCACCATAGTTGGCCTATAAAGCTGAACGATTTGAAATAGGTCCCTATACCTGTTATGTAGTACTCTCCATCTCTCAGAATGTGATGTCATTCATAACTATTATTCCATCTACCTGGACGTCACGATACGATCTTGTATTGTATGTACATCCCTTGCTCGTGTGTTTAAATAAGCACGGAAACGATTACAATCTTGATTCCTCAGCTTCCGTCCTATTTTGGAACCTTGTTTACATTGACTCTGAGAACGAAACTTCTGTATTGCATGGATTGCAAGTCCTCTAGGAAATGAAGGGTTCTTCGATGTAGTAAGTGACTGGACTAGAGTATCCCAATCTAGCGAATAAGACAAATGGTTCATAAACTTTCTCTATCTGCATCGTTGAAAACTCTCCACCGCTCTGAAACTTCATAATTGCTCTCGATTATTCTTCCTTATCTTCCTGTCCTTTCCATTGCAGAGCAACGAATGGTCATGTTTATTAGAATTTATCAATATTTATTAGCTACCTGTGTAAAATTATTGCTTGCTAAATTTTGGGTTGCTGGATAGAAACGAGAGGATTATAGATACCATATGCCTAAATATTTGTTGGTAGGTTGTTAGCAACCAGTTAGAAGATTTTGAGATTTTAGTTGAGGATTAGTGTGACCAAAGGTGGGTAGAAGTCCTGGAGGCTATATGGCTAGGAGAAAAATACAAACCATTTTTGAGGAATAAAAATTTAAGGAGATTATGGTTCAGGTAGACTGCTTATTGAATCTTAAGGAATAGTTATGGATTAGAATTTCGAGGACGAAATTATTTTTAAGGTGGGTAGATTTGTAGCTTCCCTTCCCAAAAATTTTAAAATATTTTTATTTTATTTATTTTATTTAAATGGTGATTTTAGAATATTGGTACAATTTTCTAGGGCTAAATATGTTCACCAAGACTCTTTTGGTTATTCTAGTGGGTCGTTGGTACTAATATTATTATATGGTTATAATTGTAATTTTTCGTATATGCGAATAAATTGTATAAATAAATATACCATAAAAACGTGTGTATTTGTATGTATAAATAAATATATTACGTATATGTGTGTAAGTATATATATATATATATATATATATATATATATATATATATATATATATATGTATATAGATAAAAGTGAGAGTAGTATTTTCTATTAAAAATATTTAATTAGATTTTTGGAAATGTGTTATATATAAATGTAAATTTATGTACGTGTGTGCATATATATAAATATAAATATTATGTATATTATAAATAAATATACATGTATACATATACAATGAGTATTTATATATATATATATATATATATATATATATATATATATATATATATATATATATATATATATATATATAAATATATATATATATATATATATATATATATATATATATATTATATATATATATATATATATATTGCATCCCGGCCCAGTGAGACCCCCTAAACCCGAGCCCGGCCCTAAGCCCTCGGCTGTGTAAAAAAAAAAAAAACACAGCGTGTCCATATATGTCTAATATAAAGAGAGATCGAGGGAAATCAAGAACGAAACCCTAGCTATACCCACGCCACGGCGCCCCTCCCCGACCTAGGCTTCCGCGTGCACATTCGGCCGCCGGCGCCACCGCCGCGCGCGGCCGAAGTCGGCTGGAATAGCATGCGCGACTGGAAACAAGTGACAGCGGAGGCAGCCTTGGCCCAAACTTTGTGACGGCGATTCGTCGCCTCCAGGGGGTCGTTTTGCGAACCGTTTAATCGGGTATACTCACAACCTATACACCTTCTAATTCCTTCAAATACTTTCCTTTAGATTGCTTTAATCAGTCCGAAAAACCCTCTCAAAAATCGATGAAAATCTGTTCGAAACAGAGCAGTTTCGAAAGCGAAACCACTGTTTTGGAAGGCCAAAATTGGCCAATCCAGTTAGGGATTGCAAAATATAATAGAACACGTTTGTTGACAACATATACGAGATGGCAACCCCATTTATAGATTTAGTTTGCATCGATTATAGTGTTGTTAAACTATTTTCAAAGTTCAAGAAAAACTATTTTTAAAACTGTCCAAAACTAGAAAAATCCTCCGATATGACCTGCGTCCCGCCAATCCGAGCGATGTGGTCGCAAAACGAAAGCATCGAAAGGTGCGTAATGGCTTTGTGGTCGTGTGGGCCTTGACAGAATTCAAATTGGTTGCGTGTGCGCGACGAATTTGATGCGTATCCGTCGAAATTCACCGTATCGGCCTCTGTGCAAGTTTCTCAATTACTTTGTGCACGTTCGTCAGATTGAGACAAAACTTACGCCATCAGGACCGTATCTTTTTTCTGGTCCTGTATGCCAAGTTTGGTCCAATTCTGAGACAGTTGAATCGGAACGCCGTTTTACGGGCCCCACGATCCCACTCAACGGGAGATTTTGTGCACGGCCCGCCGAAATCCAACTTTGGACATAAGGTTGGGTTCGTATCGAAAAATTGGACCTGTTGATATATAATTTGATGACTTTAGAGACCGTTGACTCTGGCACGCTTTTCGGTGCAAAGCGGGTCCAACGACGGACATCGTTTTTGCCCAAAATTACCGTTTTGCCCTTGTGTTCAGAATTGGACTTAAGGACAGGCAATCCTAACTAATTTGACTATTCTGAGAACGTTGGTAATATTTATCTCAGCATCTGGAGACTTGTACATGTGTTGACTGATTGTGGCTCATTGGGTGGTAGTATTATTGGTTTCACCAGCTAAGGACCTCAGGCAAGTGCACTTTCTGATTGCTTTCGATTCATAGTAGTCTTTTCATTTCATGTTTATATATATCTTGCTGCTTGTTGACACGCTTGTCACACGGAGTAGTCGGGAGGGAAAATATCTTAGTACACATGTGGACTACCCAGAACTATCCCAATATGTCTAATCTTGAATGATAGCAGCTGCACACGACACGTGCAGTGTGTCGTATTTATCCTCTAGCCGTTCACATGTTGAAAATGATATTTCACACCACATAGGTAGATGTCTTTTATTTTTCCTTTACTTCTCCACCGTGCCATGTCATCAGTTACTTTCTAGCTTTCATATTCCATATGTTATTTTCATGTTTTGTTAATTCTATTCTATTTTCGTATTGCCGTCGATTTGTGTACTTGTTCTATTCCTGACTGAAAACCAACATTTTTCAGGTTTAGCCGCGATCACTCTTAGTACTGGAAAGACTTGGGTATGCTAAGGTCAACCTAGAAATAGAAAGCAATCGTATCAAATTCATTAATTATAAAATCTTGTATTTTCTTTAATTATAAATGTTGTAAATATTGTAACAAATTTAGAAATGTGAATGAGCAGCAAATGTTATATTTTGAGCATTTATTTCTTGCGGGCTTGACAGTGTTCTACCGCCGACTCTGCGGCGTAGGCTGGCTTGGACACGTCTCGTATCCGAAAAAGCGGGTGCGGGTCGTGACAATACCGTCGGTATACTGTAGTATGCCGTCGGTACGCCGATGTTTGTCACAGAATATTTTGTGGCTAAAGAAACGGTATACCGTCGGTACACAGCGGTATACCGTCGGTATGTCGTTCTTCTGGACATTGATTTTTGACTGAAAAAAGAAGAGCTTTTTGTCTTGTCATCCAATCTTAGGTGTTTACAGAAAGACCTAGACCTTGTACAGACTCGACATCTTGAGAGCCGTCTTTAAGGATCACTGGTCTTTTCTTCAGTCTTGTTTTAGGAGCTTCTATAAGGCTTTGATGACTTGTCTTGAATGGCCAGAACTTATTGTAGTAGAGCTTTTGTAACGCCCCAGTCCCAAAATACGTAGGACTAGGAACGTAGACATGCCAGCCATATATTAAATATACGTAAGCTGTAAAATGCAGTAGAACCATGACTAATCTCATCCACACAAAATAAATGAATAAAAGATATCATATAATCAACTATGGAATTGTTATTTGGTACATGTAGTTGGGCGGAGACAAATCCACAACCAACTATGAAAAGAAATACAAAACGAAAGAAAGAGTTTGGCGAGCAAAACAACGATGATCAAAGTACAATCTTCCTCGAAGAAATAGAGATGATCACGGCTAGAGCTAGAACACCTACGAAAGACAAGAGCACACACCTGGAGAGATAACTAGGTCCTCAGAGGGACGCAACAAGACACATGATATCATGCCATATAAACTTAATAAATATTGCTCAAATAAATAAGTCAATTGAATTATAACATGGTCCAATAGACACCTATTGAACTAGCTTACCATCCACCCAACCAAACAAGGATAGGAGATGGTAAACTAATTCACGATGACGTATCGTTCCATGCTATGAATCCAACATGGTATCCGGACCCCAACAAGGTTCAATACCTTCTCATCGAAGTAGTAAGCCACACCTACAACCAAACAAGGACAAGATGTGATGAACTAATTCGCGACAAGTTATTATTTTAAGCCACGGTCAGATACAAGTACCCAAACCAAAAGTACTCGTACCTAACGGATAAAGGTGTCTAACCGTTCTAAGTGAAATGTAGTTAAGAACAATCCTTCCTACGCATGGGCCATGGCTAAATAGGATCGGCATAGTCCCCCCTTGGGAACCAGAGGCCCAATCAATAAGAGCATAACGTTCCGCAGAACGTCAGTGGCCGTCAGTAATCATGGGTAATCTTACCCGCATCTTCGGCGGAGCTCACAGGTTACAAAAGGGAAAGTGCATCGAAGCCCATACGCTAAGGAATTGTCCTCCCCGCCCAATGCCTACTATGTTGTATCCATAACAGAAAACTTCTATAACTGCTAAGTCAAACTAGCATGCAACCTCTATTAGCATTTAATCCTATCGCACGGCTTATACGCACCGGTGGCCAGCCAGTCACGCATGTCCGTGTTCTACATGCGACACACAACTTTGTGATACAACGTGTCAAGGCCAATGAATGCAACACACAAAGGTGGTCCCTTAAATCTAGGTTTAATGTGGAAAAAAAATAATACATAGCAAAAAATATAACTAAACAGTAAGTTCTAACAAGTTATGCCATGTATCACAGTTTATTTTGCATAAAGAAAATAATGAATAATGTATGAAATATGAGCTAAAATAATTAAAACAGCAAATGGAAAGGTGTCTTGCCTGGTAGTATGCCTGGTGTACTGCAATGATCAAGGTGGCACGAACTGCGACTTCGGTACGACAACTACACAAGGTGACCTCTGATGTTGGCACGGACAGTTCCATTGGGTCCAGAAAGGTCAAATTAGTTAGGGTCGATAGGAGAAAGTACAATTTTGGCGAGGAAATATGAATAATAGGATTGGTTACGGACAGGAGAAAAATCAAAGATATAATGGATAAATATTATATATATGAATTTTAGAAAATATTTATAATTCCTAAAAACTAGTTTTCATGAGTCAAAATATTTATAGGAAAAATACTTAAAATACTTAAAGTCAAGAAAATCGTTTTCGGCAAAAACTCTAAGTTTGTCAAAATACAATTTTAGGTAGAAATCTATATTTTATAATTTAAAAAAATACTTTAGATAAATAATGAAGAGAAAAATACCAAGACTTTATTACATAATTTGCAAACTACATTTTTATGGGTCAACATATTTCTAGGTAATATTAAAATCTAGAAAATTTATTTAGGGTTTTAAAAATAACATTTAAGTCAAAGCTATTTTAGAAATACTATAATAGTATATTAGATTTACAAATATCTAATTAAAATATGGCAAAAATAATAATAATGCTTTCCAAGACTTAAATCACTTATATTCCTATATCTAAACCTAAATATATGTATATGTAGAATTTATAAAATAATAGTTATCTTTATATGATATAGAAATATACTAATAAAACAACAGAAATACTACTATTACTACTACTACTACTACTACTACTACTACTACTACTACTAATAACAATAATAATAGTAATAATAATAATAAAATATTTACAAAAACCTATACTGCTGTATTAAGTAAAGAAAAAAATAATGGCAATAAAATTGTAAGTAAAGAAAACAAAGAAGAGGCAAATAAGGAACAACTTGTTCCTTTCTTTGGAAATATATAGAGGAGGGATTAAAGTGGGAGAAGTGAAAGGAGAGAGAAGAGAAAGATGCTGAGAGGGCGAGAGGAAGAAACTGAGAACGAAGGGGGAGATGAGAGAGTGAGCGAGAGAGAAAAGGGATCGGAGTAGAGCGCCGGCGACGGCTGCTCCGATGGAGAGAGGATGCGGGCAGAGGAAGCGGAGGAGACTCGGGTGAGACAGAGGGAAGAAGGGGCTCGGACGGCAAGGGCGGCACCGGAGGCTCTAGTCGCGGCGGAGGAACGGCGTCCGCGGTAGAGGCGGAGGCACGCGCCTCCGGCCCGGTGGCGACAGAGAACGGCTGTCAGTGGCGAGAAGATGGCTCGCCGGAGGTGGTGGAGGCTGACGCAGGGTGGCGGCCAGAGTCTGGGTAGCGCGCGGAGGAGCAACTTTCCCGTATAGATTCGGCGACCGACAGTCGGGCACGGGAAGGCGGTGGTTCAGTGTCGGGATTCGTGTAGGAGATGCGACGCTCGGGGCGGAGATCACGGCGGATGGCTTAGGTGAGGTTTCTTCTTCCTTTCTTGGTGGTGGTGGTGGTGGGATCTGATATTGTGGTGGTGGCGCTCGGCCATGGTGGCCGAAGTTTGGGTGTGCGGTGGTGGTGTGGTGTTACTCGACCGGTGTGGCGGTGGTGTGTACTATTTTGATGTTGGTGGGTGATGGGTTGGCTGGTGGTAATGGGTTGGCTGGTGATTTTGGTACAGTGGAAGGGCTCGTAGGGGCAACGAGCAGATGGTAGCTGGCCGGGGCTGGACAGTGGGCTGGGGTGGTGGATGGAGGTGAAGATGGGGATGTCGGTCGTCATGGACGGGGCGGAGCTATGCGGGCGTTGGTGGTGATGGCTGGGCATGGGTTTGCTGGTGGTGCCGTCGGTGGGTGTGTGGAGGTCAGGGCGTGTGTGGTCGGGTTGACGGGGCAGTGGGTGGTGGTTAGTAGGACGTGGCCGGAGGAGCTGGTCAGGTCGGCGATGGGTGGGGGTTGGCCTGACCTTGGTGGGGCTGGTCGTGAAGGTGATAGCAGTGGAGATGGGAGAGGGTTCTGGCTACGGGTAGAGAGATGGAGTGCTGCTCCGGGCAGTCAAGGTAGAGCCGGGGATAGGATTAGGATTATGTCGTCGTGTCGGGGTTGTCGAAAGGAGAAATCATGTATATGTAAATAAAATAGAATAAGAAGTCACCCGGGGTCGGACAGGAGGCCGTCACGGCTGACACGGAAGATGTTGGACACAGGCACGAGGCACGCACATTATGGTAGAATTTGTGGAGAAATTTTTGTGAATGGTAGAAATATATGGATGAGTACCTCTCCTTATATAGGAGGTGGGAATTCCTAGTTGGATAAGGATTAGAATTTATTTAAAATCCATAATTGAATTATTAAACTAAATCCATTCAAAAATTTCAAATCCAAATCTAAATCAATTTAAATATAATTACATTCTATCTTTCAGTTTAAAAGCAAATAAGATAAATCAACTTTCAAATATAGATATTAATTTAACTATTTAAATAATCCATAAAATAAAATCAAGATTTTAAATTGCCACAAAAATTTTAAAATATGTTTTCCAAAAATACTAATAATAGTAATTTCAAAAATTACATTATTATTTAAAAATAAACAAATAAAATATTTATGAAATATATATGTATGCACAAGGAATATTATTTATTATTAATAACTGTTATAAACGAAATACTTTTTATAAATAAAATAAAGGACTTGGAAATGTTGGTATGATAACTAAAATAAATATTACATATATTATTTTGAAACTATAAAAATAAAAAAAATATTTTTCTAAAATATGTACGCTCGCACATATTCGTACTCGTCGAGCAATTACGAAAAATGAAATTTCGTGCATGACGTACAATGCAACTACGCGACGTACAAGACAAACTACGCGACGTACATGACGTACAATGCAACTACGCGACCAAGTACGTAAACATGCCAGCTGTATTCATATGAAGTACGTAGGTCTCGTATGAATACATGAGCTATAAAATGTAGTAATCCAAGACAAACTAAATCTCATCCACAATGAAAAGAATAATTATATAAAAATTAACTTGAATGTTGATGATACAATCGTTGGGCGGAAACAAAGTCCACTACCAACTAATAAAAAAAGAAAAGAGATACATGACATACGAAAAGAATTGGCGAAAGTAGCAAGAAAGGTCCAAGGCACGTCATCTTCAAAGAATGGAGAAGACCACGCCTCGGCTAGGATACCTGCGGAAGACATGCACACACCTGGGGAAAAACCAGGTCCTCAGACGGACGTAGCAAGATACAGGAAAAACATGCTAATATGAACTATCAGAATAATAAAATAATATATAAAAGACTATTCTAGACACAAATATGCAAAGGAGATTCTAACCACCTAATGTGCAATTTAGAGGACAACTTTCATGCGCATGGGTGGGATTTTAGGCTATGTGTACTTAACTGGCATCCAGTCATCTGTATCCGGCCGTAACGTCCAAAACGTCAGAGGGTATCTACAAATATATCGCCACAGTTCCATCCGGAGACTGTGGTTTACCTGTTTGGCTTCCCATACGCACTAGCGACTGTTCTTCCTCAATATTTCCCACACTGTTCAAGTCATGTCCATGGCTCGTCTAGTTTTGTAACTGTTTGAGTCTCTAAAAACCCTAGTCATAGCAGTTACGATCATCTACCGTCACACGACTATAAAGATAGCTAGTAGGGCTGAGCATTATTCGGTTTTGGGCCGAAAACCGAACCGAACCGAACCGAACCGAATAAGGGTTTAGGTTCGGTTTAAAAAAATTTCGGGTCGGGTTCGGTTTGAGAAAAACCCAAAACCCTTATTCGGTTTAGGGTTCGGGTTATTAGATCGGTTTCGGTTGAAAACTGAAACCCGAATAAGAAAGTGTAATTACCTCTATACCCTTAGATGTATATATACCAAAAAAAAAACCCTAACTGCATCTAACTCTCTCTCTCCACTTTCTGGAATTTTCTCTGCCGGCGCTCGGCGCTCAGTACAGAGAAACCCTTCTCTCTCTGATCTCTTCTCCCTCTCGGCTCTTCTCTCTTCTCTTCTCTGCTCAGAGAAACCCTTCTCTCTTCTCTCTTCTGCTCAGTGCTCGCCTGCTCGGCGCTCGGCGCTCGGAGCTTTGAGAAACCCTCGTTTCTCTCTGTATTTATGGATCTGAGAAACTCGAGTCCTCGACTCCTCGACTCTAAGCCTTTGGGTTTGAGAAACTCGAAGCCCCTAACTTTGAGAAACCCTCGTTTCTCTCTGGATCTGCCGATCTGGAACTGAAGATTTCTGGATCTTTGGCTTTGAGAAACCCTAACTTTGAGAAACCCTAACTCCCTAAGGTCCAAATCCCTAACTTTCTGAGTTTATTTTTTTCTTATGATTTTTGATTATATTTATTTTACCTGGTTCTTAGTTCGTACTTCTTCTTATTTTGTTGATTATGCAGGCCTATTTACCTCTTGCAACACTGACAAATTAAGGTATATAATTTTACAGCAATTTTTTGTTATTTTCTCTATTTTTTGTATGAAATACTCGGTTAGCCGTGAGCCTATTCGTTGGACTCTAGGTTTAAATCTGGGTTATTTACTCTTTTGCAGGTCTTAGGGGCTTGGAATCTGGGTTTAAATCTGGACTTCGACTTTGAGCCTATTCGTTGGACTTGGATTTATCTTGGCTTGAATTATTGTAAGAATCATCTCTTTCTTTCTCTCTCTGTGATCTGGAATGTGTGTGTCAGTGTGTGTGTTCAGTTTGCACTTTGCAGGGCCGGCAAATTATTGCTTACAGTACTTAGTTTGCACAAACGTCGCAGCGTGCCATGGCCAGATTGCTTATAGGCTGCCAGATTGCTTATAGGCTAAAAAAAGCCTGAAAATCTTAACCTTCTTTGAATGATTTTTGCATGCAGTGCTTTGTTTGAATGTTTTTTGCATGCTAATAGAACTTTTTTCTTACAGTGCTTAGTTTGAATGATTTTTGCGTGCCATGGCCAGTTTGCTTATTGCTTACAGTGCTTAGTTTGAATGATTTTTACAGTGCTTAGTTTGAATGATTTTTACAGAGCTTTGTTTGCATGTTTTTGGAGAGTTTTGAATATTTCTAATTGATAAGAACAAGTAAAAACTGATAAGAACAGATAAGTTATTATTAAGAATTAAGAACAAGTAAAACTAATATTTCTTATTTATTTTAAAAAACTAGAGCTTATATGATATTTACTAATTAATAGGTCATTTATTGCATCAAATTAGTCGAAGTTCATGGCATCAACGTCATACTCATGCAATGTGCGTATTCTTATCTTTTTTTATTTCTTGATTTGCTTTAGATTTGTAATATATTTGTGTTTCTTTTTTGTTTAGATGTCGAATGAAATGGATCATATTGAGCTTGAGGTTGGGGTTGGGGGGGGCACGAGTTCCCAAGCCACAAATGACCCCGTTGTTAATTCGACAACGAGTTCTAAGCTCAAGGCCAGAAATAATCGTATTGGTAAAAGAAGAGCTCCGTATTGGGTTGACTTCAAACAATTTGTTGATAAAGGGCAACCGAAAGCGGAGTGTAACTTTTGCAAGAAATAATATCATTGTCACCCCGTAATTAATGGGACATCCTCGGTTAGAAACCATTGGCTTGTATGCGATCTTAATCCAAAGCATAAAGGTCCTTCCCAATCAATATTGAACATGCAATGTGTTGGGAAAGGCAAGTCAAACCTCACAAGTTGGCAATTTAATCAAGAAGATGTAAGGAAGTCATTGGCTTATATGCTAATTGTCGATGAGCTTCCATTTCGGTTTGTTGAGGGTGAGGGCTTCAAAAGTTTTCTTTCTAGTGCATGTCCTATGTTTCGTTTACCATCGAGATGGACCGTTGCACAGGATTGTTATAATCTTTACAACTATGAGCGGACTAAGTTGAAGACTTATTTCAAGGAGTCCAATCAAAGGGTTTGTCTTACGACAGACACATGGACATCTATTCAAAAGATTAACTATATGTGTAGGGCTGAGCATTATTCGATTTTGGGCCGAAAACCGAACCGAACCGAACCGAACCGAATAAGGGTTTAGGTTCGGTTTAAAAAAATTTCGGGTCGGGTTTGGTTTGAGAAAAACCCAAAACCCTTATTCGGTTTAGGGTTCGGGTTATCAGATCGGTTTCGGTTGAAAACCGAAACCCGAATAAGAAAGTGTAATTACCTCTATACCCTTAGATGTATATATACCAAAAAAAAAACCCTAACTGCATCTAACTCTCTCTCTCCACTTTCTGGAATTTTCTCTGCCGGCGCTCGGCGCTCAGCACAGAGAAACCCTTCTCTCTCTGATCTCTTCTCCCTCTCGGCTCTTCTCTCTTCTCTTCTCTGCTCAGAGAAACCCTTCTTTCTTCTCTCTTCTGCTCAGTGCTCGCCTGCTCGGCGCTCGGCGCTCGGAGCTTTGAGAAACCCTCGTTTCTCTCTGGATTTGTGGATCTGAGAAACTCGAGTCCTCGACTCCTCGACTCTAAGCCTTTGGGTTTGAGAAACTCGAAGCCCCTAACTTTGAGAAACCCTCGTTTCTCTTTGGATCTGCCGATCTGGAACTGAGGATTTCTGGATCTTTGGCTTTAAGAAACCCTAACTTTGAGAAACCCTAACTCCCCAAGGTCCGAATTCCTAACTTTCTGAGTTTATTTTTTTCTTGTGATTTTTGATTATATTTATTTTACCTGGTTCTTAGTTCGTACTTCTTCTTATTTTGTTGATTATGCAGGCCTATTTACCCCTTGCAACACTGACAAATTAAGGTATATAATTTTACAGAAATTTTTCGTTATTTTCTCTATTTTTTGTATGAAATACTCGGTTAGCCATGAGCCTATTCGTTGGACTCTGGGTTTAAATCTGGGTTATTTACTCTTTTGCAGGTCTTAGGGGCTTGGAATCTGGGTTTAAATCTGGACTTCGACTTTGAGCCTATTCGTTGGACTTGGATTTATCTTGGCTTGAATTGTTGTAAGAATCATCTCTTTCTTTCTCTCTCTGTGATCTGGAATGTGTGTGTCAGTGTGTGTGTTCAGTTTGCACTTTGCAGGGCTGGCAAATTATTGCAAATTATTGCTTACAGTGCTTAGTTTGCACAAACGTCGCAGCGTGCCATGGCCAGATTGCTTATAGGCTGCCAGATTGCTTATAGGCTAAAAAAAACCTGAAAATCTTAACCTTCTTTGAATGATTTTTGCATGCAGTGCTTTGTTTGAATGTTTTTTGCATGCTAATAGAACTTTTTGCTTACAGTGCTTAGTTTGAATGATTTTTGCGTGCCATGGCCAGTTTGCTTATTGCTTACAGTGCTTAGTTTGAATGATTTTTACAGTGCTTAGTTTGAATGATTTTTACAGAGCTTAGTTTGCATGTTTTTGGAGAGTTTTAAATATTTCTAATTGATAAGAACAAGTAAAAACTGATAAGAACAGATAAGTTATTATTAAGAATTAAGAACAAGTAAAACTAATATTTCTTATTTGTTTTAAAAAACTAGAGCTTATATGATATTTACTAATTAATAGGTCATTTATTGCATCAAATTAGTCGAAGTTCATGGCATCAACGTCATACTCATGCAATGTGCGTATTCTTATCTTTTTTTATTTCTTGATTTGCTTTAGATTTGTAATATATTTGTGTTTCTTTTTTGTTTAGATGTCGAATGAAATGGATCATATTGAGCTTGAGGTTGGGGTTGGGGGGGCACGAGTTTCCAAGCCACAAATGACCCCGTTGTCAATTCGACAATGAGTTCTAAGCTCAAGGCCAGAAATAATCGTATTGGTAAAAGAAGAGCTCCGTATTGGGTTGACTTCAAACAATTTGTTGATAAAGGGCAACCGAAAGCGGAGTGTAACTTTTGCAAGAAACAATATCATTGTCACCCCGTAATTAATGGGACATCCTCGGTTTGAAACCATTGGCTTGTATGCAATCTTAATCCAAAGCATATAGGTCCTTCCCAATCAATATTGAACATGCAATGTGTTGGGAAAGGCAAGTCAAACCTCACAAGTTGGCAATTTAATCATGAAGACGTAAGGAAGTCATTGGCTTATATGCTAATTGTCGATGAGCTTCCGTTTTGGTTTGTTGAGGGTGAGGGCTTCAAAAGTTTTCTTTCTAGTGCATGTCCTATGTTTCGTCTACCATCGAGATGGACCGTTGCACGAGATTGTTATAATCTTTACACCGATGAGCGGACTAAGTTGAAGACTTATTTCAAGGAGTCCAATCAAAGGGTTTGTCTTACGACAGACACATGGACATCTATTCAAAAGATTAACTATATGTGTCTTACGGCACATTATATTAATGATGAATGGGAATTGAAAAAAAAAATTATAAACTTTTGTCCAATTTCTAGTCATAAAGGTGAGGCTATTGGGAGAGACGTAGAGGCATATTTGATAGAGTGGGGAATTGACAAAATTTTCACAATCACCGTTGATAATGCTAGTTCTAATGATGTGGCTATTGCTTACTTAAGCAAAAAGTTTACAGAACGGGGAAATAGCATTCTTCAATGCAAGTATTTACACATGCGTTGCATTGCACATATTATAAACCTTGTTGTTGTTGATGGGATGAAAATGATGTCTCCTTCGGTTGCTCGTGTCCGAAGAGCTATTGTCTATGTTAGACAATCTCCTGCACAGTTTCAAAAGTTTAAAGATTGTGCCCAAATCGAAAAAATAGAAAGCAAGAAATTATTGTGTCTTGATGTGAGCACACGGTGGAATTCAACATATTTGATGTTGGACACGGCACAAAGGTTTCAAAGAGCATTTGAGAGATTCCAAGACGAAGACCTTCTATTCAAGAGAGAACTTGAGGATGAGAATTCATTTCCTAGCGAAGAGGATTGGGCAAATGTGAGGAGATTGTGTACTTTTTTAGAACACTTCTATGAATTCACTTTACGTGTCTCGGGAACTTTATATGTCACTTCTAACAAATTTTTCGAAGAGATTGCTTCTATTGACTTCCTCCTAAAGAACGCTAAGAACAACGATGACTTTGAGTTGTCTATGATGGCGGACAAAATGAGAGAGAAATATGACAAGTATTGGGGAGATATTGAGAAGATGAATATGATCATCTTCATTGCACCACTCTTTGATCCGCGTCAAAAGATTCCATATGTGGAATGGTGGCTCTATCAACTTTATGGACCTTCTAGGGGTGATACCATGATAGAGAAGGTGAAAGCGGTTGCGTATTCTATGTTTGAAGCCTACAAAAAGATTTATGCACCTATAGTTGCTTCTTCAACTACCAATGATCTACTTGAACCTTCAATTGCGGAAGATCGACCACTTTTTAACTTGAAAAATATGATGAAGGCTCAATATAAGAGCCATAAAATGAAAACGGGTGGTTGTGATAGCAAGTCGGAGTTGGATCGTTATCTTCTTGAGCCCACTGAAGCCGATGAAGATGAGAATCCAAAGTTTGACATCTTGACTTGGTGGAAGATTAATTCACCTCGCTTTCCCGTTCTTTCTAGAATGGTCCGTGATGTGTTAGCTGTTCCGATATCTACAGTGGCATCGGAGAGTGCATTTAGTACCGGTGGTCGGATGCTTGATGCATTTAGGAGCTCTTTGACTCCTAAGATTGCTCAAGGTCTCATATATTTGCAAGATTGGTTTCGGTTGGATCGTGATCAATCTATTGTCAGTAGTCTTGAAGAGAACTTAGAATCCCTTGATCAACTTGAAAAAGGTATAATTTTTATTACTTGTATTTCATAACATGAAGATTAAATATTTAACTCGTGATTTTTTTATAGATTTAAGCCAATTATCGGTGGTCTCAACCTCAAGCGAGGTTTGAAGAAGATGGACTGTAACTATTAACTATTGTTAAGTACTCTAATCTATGTTGGACTGTAACTATGCATTCTGGATTCTGCACTGGATTGTGGGTTTTGGATTATGCACTCACTTGTTTTGGACTATAAGTTTGTAACTGTTAAGCACTCTATTATTCTGGCTTATGCAATCTGGATTATGCAATCTGGATATTGCACTATATTATTCTATACTGCACTGGATTATGCAATCTGGATATTGCACTGGATTATGCAATCTGGATTATGCAATCTGGATATTGCACTCTATTATTTTATACTGCACTGGATTATGCAATCTGGATTCTGCACTGCACTGCACTGTTTTGATTCTGGATTCTGGATTATGCAATCTGGATATTGCACTGCACTGCACTATTTTGATTTTGGAATATGCAATCTGGATATTGTACTGGTATCTGGATTCTGCACTGCTCTGGATTTTGATTCTGGATTCTGCACTGCACTGGATTATGCAATCTGGATATTGCACTTGTTCCATCATGCAGGATTTGTGTCATCTCCTGCTCCAAATTGCAGTCCTAAAAACTGTGAGATGTTGGTAATTTTTGTGTGAAGTATACTTTCTCTATACTGCACTTATTTTATGTGATAAGTTGCTAACAAATATGAAGAGAGGGCAATGATGAGATGGCAATAGTGAGTAATGGACAGATATTACATTGCATCTATTGATGCACAACTTGCCAATCTGAGCCTTTAAAAACTTCAAAGAATACTCTCTTGTTCCATCATGCAGGATTTGGGTCATCTCCTGCTCCAAATTGCAGTCCTAAAAACTGTGAGATGTTGGTAAATTTTGTGTGAAGTATACTTTCTCTTTATTGCAATGGCTTATAGTCAATCTGATTCAACTTTCCTCTCTTATTTCCAGTTGTTATCAATTCATAATACAACTTCAGCACAAGTTAACAAAAGATAATTGTTTGGTGTATCCAAGATTCCAAGGTGAGAACTTTTACCTCTTATATTTCTGTGACTTCATCTTACATTTCTTTCTATTATAACTCTAAGTTGAGAACTTTTACCTCTTTCAACAACACAATTCCTTTTGTGTGGCTTGGTGACAGGAAACTCTAACATAATGTGGCTTGGTGACAGGAAACTCTAACATAATGTGGCTTGGTGAATATCAATGAATATCAATAATGTCTTCAATGCAAGTTTCCTCTGATAGAAGACTTTGAGTTTCCTACATTATTTGTGATGTTGGTCAAAGGAAGAAAGTTACCTGTACTGCTCTGGATTCTTGTAACTATTGTTGTAATTATTTATTGTTCCTTGTCATATGTTCTGCATATTAATCAAGCTATTGCCTATTGGGCCATCTGTGTATGGTTTATTTTATCAAGCCATTGGGCCATATGTATTGTTCTCTGCATATTTAGGAGCTCTTTGACTCCTAGGATTAATCAAGATACTAGTCATATGGCCCATGTGTATTGTTCTCTGCATATTAATCAAGCTATTGGGCCATCTTTGTATGGTTTATTTTATCTGTGAATTTTTAACTGTTATTTTTTGCATATTAATCAAGCAAATAACAATCTGTGTTTGTGTGTGCTTTTTTTTTTAAGTATAAGCACAATTATTCATTCCAGGCCCATTGGCAAATAGGGCCCAAATGGTCGGCCCAGTTAAAAAGGGCCCAACCGATTAAACCGATATTATTAAATCGGTTCGGTTTAAATCGGTTGCTCTCATAATCGGTTCGGTTTCGGTTCAGCATTATTTTGAATTCGGTTTATTCGGTTTGGGTAAATTCGGTTCGGTTTAAACCGATTTAACCGAATGCTCTGCCCTATATATGTGTCTTACGGCACATTATATTAATGATGAATGGGAATTGAAAAAAAATTATAAACTTTTGTCCAATTTCTAGTCATAAAGGTGAGGCTATTGGGAGAGACGTAGAGGCATGTTTGATAGAGTGGGGAATTGACAAAATTTTCACAATCACCGTTGATAATGCTAGTTCTAATGATATGGCTATTGCTTACTTAAGCAAAAAGTTTGCATAACGGAGAAATAGCATTCTTCAATGCAAGTATTTACACATGCGTTGCATTGCACATATTATAAACCTTGTTGTTGTTGATGGGTTGAAAATGATGTCTCCTTCGGTTGCTCATGTCCGAAGAGCTATTGTCTATGTTAGACAATCTCCTGCACGGTTTCAAAAGTTTAAAGATTGTGCCCAAATCGAAAAAATAGAAAGCAAGAAATTATTGTGTCTTGATGTGAGCACACGGTGGAATTCAACATATTTGATGTTGGACACGGCACAAAGGTTTCAAAGAGCATTTGAGAGATTCTAAGACGAAGACCTTCTATTCAAGAGAGAACTTGAGGATGAGAATTCATTTCCTAGCGAAGAGGATTGGGCAAATGTGAGGAGGTTGTGTACTTTTTTAGAACACTTCTATGAATTCACTTTACGTGTCTCGGGAACTTTATATGTCACTTCTAACAAATTTTTCGAAGAGATTGCTTCTATTGACTTCCTCCTAAAGAACGCTAAGAACAACGATGACTTTGAGTTGTCTATGATGGCGGACAAAATGAGAGAGAAATATGACAAGTATTGGGGAGATATTGAGAAGATGAATATGATCATCTTCATTGCACCACTCTTTGATCCACGTCAAAAGATTCCATATGTGGAATGGTGGCTCTATCAACTTTATGGCCCTTCTAGGGGTGATACCATGATAGAGAAGGTGAAAGCGGTTGCGTATTCTATGTTTGAAGCCTACAAAAAGATTTATGCACCTATAGTTGCTTCTTTAACTACCAATGATCTACTTGAACCTTCAATTGCGGAAGATCGACCACTTTCTAACTTGAAAAATATGATGAAGGCTCAATATAAGAGCCATAAAATGAAAACGGGTGGTTGTGATAGCAAGTCGGAGTTGGATCGTTATCTTCTTGAGCCCACTGAAGCCGATGAAGATGAGAATCCAAATTTTGACATCTTGACTTGGTGGAAGATTAATTCACCTCGCTTTTCCGTTCTTTCTAGATTGGTCCGTGATGTGTTAGCTGTTCCGATATCTACAGTGGCATTGGAGAGTGCATTTAGTATCGGTGGTCGGGTGCTTGATGCATTTAGGAGCTCTTTGACTCCTAAGATTGCTCAAGGTCTCATATGTTTGCAAGATTGGTTTCGGTCAGATCGCGATCAATCTATTGTCAGTAGTCTTGAAGAGAACTTAAAATCCCTTGATCAACTTGAAAAAGGTATAATTTTTATTACTTGTATTTCATAACATGAAGATTAAATATTAACTCGTGATTTTTTTATAGATTTAAGCCAATTATCGGTGGTCTCAACCTCAAGCGAGGTTTGAAGAGGATGGACTGTAACTATTAACTGTTGTTAAGTACTCTAATCTATTTTGGACTGTAACTATGCATTCTGGATTCTGCACTGGATTATGGGTTTTGGATTATGCACTCACTTGTTTTGGACTATAAGTTTGTAACTGTTAAGCACTCTATTATTCTGGCTTATGCAATCTGGATTATGCAATCTGGATATTGCACTCTATTATTCTATACTGTACTGGATTATGCAATCTAGATATTGCACTGGATTATGCAATCTGGATTATGCAATCTGGATATTGCACTCTATTATTTTATACTGCACTGGATTATGCAATCTGGATTCTGCACTGCACTGTACTGTTTTGATTCTGGATTCTGGATTATGCAATCTGGATATTGCACTGCACTGCACTGTTTTGATTTTGGAATATGCAATCTGGATATTGCACTGGTATCTGGATTCTGCACTGCTCTGGATTTTGATTCTGGATTCTGCACTGCACTGGATTATGCAATCTGGATATTGCACTTGTTCCATCATGCAGGATTTGGGTCATCTCCTGCTCCAAATTGCAGTCCTAAAAACTGTGAGATGTTGGTAATTTTTGTGTGAAGTATACTTTCTTACTGCACTTATTTTATGTGATAAGTTGCTAACAAATATGAAGAGAGGGCAATGATGAGATGGCAATAGTGAGTAATGGACAGATACTACATTGCATCTATTGATGCACAACTTGCCAATCTGAGCCTTCAAAAACTTCAAAAAATACTCTCTTGTTCCATCATGCAGGATTTGGGTCATCTCCTGCTCCAAATTGCAGTCCTAAAAACTGTGAGATGTTGGTAAATTTTGTGTGAAGTATACTTTCTCTTTATTGCAATAGCTTCTAGTCAATCTGATTCAACTTTCCTCTCTTATTTCCAGTTGTTATCAATGCATAATACAACTTCATCACAAGTTAACAAAAGATAATTGTTTGGTGTATCCAAGATTCCAAGGTGAGAACTTTTACCTCTTACATTTATGTGACTTCATCTTACATTTCTTTCTATTATAACTCTAAGTTGAGAACTTTTACCTCTTTCAACAACATAATTCCTTTTGTGTGGCTTGGTGATAGGAAACTCTAACATAATGTGGCTTGGTGACAGGAAACTCTAAAATAATGTGGCTTGGTGACAGGAAACTCTAACATAATGTGGCTTGGTGAATATCAATGAATATCAATAATGTCTTCAATGCAAGTTTCCTCTGATAGAAGACTTTGAGTTTTCTACATTATTTGTGATGTTGGTCAAAGGAAGAAAGTTACCTGCACTGCTCTGGATTCTTGTAACTATTGTTGTAATTATTTATTGTTCTTTGTCATATGTTCTGCATATTAATCAAGCTATTGCCTATTGGACCATCTGTGTATGGTTTATTTTATCAAGCCATTGGGCCATATGTATTGTTCTCTGCATATTTAGGAGCTCTTTGACTCCTAGGATTAATCAAGCTACTAGTCATATGGCCCATGTGTATTGTTCTCTGCATATTAATCAAGCTATTGGGCCATCTTTGTATGGTTTATTTTATCTGTGAATTTTTAACTGTTATTTTTTGCATATTAATCAAGCAAATAGCAATCTGTGTCTGTGTGTGCTTTTTTTTTAAGTATAAGCACAATTATTCATTCCAGGCCCATTGGCAAATAGGGCCCAAATGGTCGGCCCAGTTAAAAAGGGCCCAACCGATTAAACCGAATAAACCGATTAAACCGATATTATTAAATCGGTTCGGTTTAAATCGGTTGCTCTCATAATCGGTTCGGTTTCGGTTCAGCATTATTTTGAATTCGGTTTATTCGGTTTGGGTAAATTCGGTTCGGTTTAAACCGATTTAACCGAATGCTCTGCCCTAATAGCTAGTCAATAAGTCGTGTCCCTAATAAAATGCCTCAAACCGTGTAGTGTAAGTGTCATGGCCAGCGGAGATATAAAAATATCCCGCAATAGGAGGGTAGTCTGCTAACACTAAGTTAACATGCATATAGTAAAAAATAAAACGACTAATAAAGTCGCTTGCACCCAAGTGTGGCTTGGACGTGCAGTTTATAACAAATAAAATAACAAATACGAGACAAGTAATTAAATGCTGAAAATAATAATGTGACAGTTAATTAGCAAGGTATACTTGCCTGTTGCGACGCCTGGTGAGCTGCCTGGTGTGGAACAATAAAGGTGGCACAAGATCGACTTCGATGTTACAACTGCGCAAAGGGGCCTCTGATTGACGACACAGACAGTTCCATCGGGTCCAGAACAGTCCAATTGGTCAGGGCAGACATAAGGTAGACAAAAATTGATTGAGGGAAAGGAGTAATGGGCCTTGTTATGGACCGAAGGATAATCGAATTTTTTTTTTGATAAATAAAATATATATTATTATAATACTTGAATAACATATATTATTAGTAAAAATAGTTTCTTGATATATTTATTTGAAAGAAATACAAAGATCGCTTTTAGGCAAAACCTTAAGGTGGTTAAGATAAAATTTGGGATAGAAGTCTGTATTTTTAAATATATAAATTAATCAAATAACTATTTAGGGTTTATAAAACTATTTTTGAAAATAGACTTAGACTACTCACATTTTTATAAATCAGAATATTTTTAGTAAATATTTTGGAAGTCTAGAAAATTATTTGTACTAAAATCTTAGTTGGAAACAGTTTTATTAGCAAAATATATGAAACTATTTATTTCATTAGTCAAAAATATCTTTACGTAAATACTAAAAAATAATTTATATGTAGCAACTTGAAAATTTATCTTTTTATTTAAGAACTATATAATACTATACATATATATATCTATATGATTCTAATATAAAAATGATAATAATCATTATTATTATACCCCATGTAAATCCTAGTTTTCTAAAACAACACTATAATAAAAACAAACAATAAGAATTAAAAACATCAATAATAATAATAATAATAATAATAATAATAATAATAATATTATTATTATTATTACTAAAAACTACAGTGCTCTCTCTTTCGAGAGAGAGAGAAAGCAAAAAAGAACAGAAGCAGGAGGAGAAGGAGAGAGAGAGAAAAGGGAAGTGGGGCGCAAGCGGGCCGGGGCTTGTCGCGACGGAGAGCGGGTGAAGGGGGGCGGCCGGATCTCGCGGTGGCGCACGGCCTCGAGCGCAGGCGGAGATCGACGAGCGGAGGAAAGAGGAAGGGCGGTCGGGAGTGTTCGAGCGGAGGAGATCGGTCGGCGGGTTCGGAGCTGCACCGATAGCGGTGCTCGCGCGCGTCAGACGACGGAGGACACGGCGGCTGGGCGGACGCGGGTGGTGGCTGACGCCATTGCGGGAGCGGAAGATCCGGCACGGCGGAGCGAGTGGGGTTTGAGCAGAAGAGGGAGATCGGAGAGGGGCGGGTCAGCCATGGGCTGCTGAGCGCGAAGGCTCGGTGGTGGCGTCGACGAGTGGGAGCGGCGGAGGGGTGCGGTGGTGCTGGGTGGTCCGGCGGCTACGGAGAAGACGCGGTGGTCGTTGGGACCAGTTGTTGTCGCGCAGCTCCGGTGGAGAAGATGGGAAGTAGCTCGAGTCGGGGTTCGGAGGCGGTTGGGCGACGACGTGGCGTGGCGGTGATAGGTAAGGGGTGAGCGACTGGGCATGCCCCCGGGTTCGGCAGGTTTTCTGGCAAGGTAAGTTGGTCAAATTTTTGGGGTTTTCTTGGGCTTTGGTTTTGGTGGCTGTGGTCGGCCGCGGTGGCGGTCTGGGTGACGGTGGTTGTCGGCGAGGACCGGCCTGTAATGTTCGTGGTGTTGCTGCGGAAGGTGGTGGCTATTATGTCGGAGAGAAGCAGGGTCATCTATGGAGGTCGAGGGCAGTACTGGGGTCGCCGGTTCGGGCTTTGCCGGAAGTAGGTATTTTGTGGTGTTTTGATGGCAGGGCGGTTGTGGTTGCATGGGTCGGCCAGGGCTGGTGGCATTGGGCTGGACTGTGGCGAGGAGAGGACAAGGCGGCGCGAAGGTGGCACTAGGGAGCTTAGGTTAGGGCTTAGGGTTAGGGTTCTAGAGATCGAAAAATTTAGGGTTTAGGAATTTTATGAGTCGTGTCGGGGATGGTTGCCGTGAGGAAAATGTGTCCTGCGAGACACAGGCTATGGGTTGAGGCCGTGTCCGGTATGTGGACACGAGAAGAAACTTGTAGATGTACAAAAGAAAAATAGTGGAAGCGAAAACGGATGGTCACGGACACGATGCACTTGATTGGCTATAGAAATTATTTGTGGAGAATTTGGCTTGTGAAATTATGGAGGAGTACCTGCCTATTTATAGGATGTGGGAATTCCCAGTTAGATAAGGATTCGGAATATTTAAAACCCAATTTGATATCTATCATATTAATTTAAATCGATGAAATCAAATATAAATTTAAATTCAATTTAAATTTAAATCTATAAATTTCCCCTTTATACTATTTAAATTAATCCATAAAATTAAATCAAGTTTTTAAAATGGCCACAATATTTTCCAAATATATTTTTCAAAAATACCAATAAATAAAATTTTGAAAATAATAAATATTTTAAATATCTTTTCGAATAATAAAATATAAATATTAAATAATTTTGAAAATTAAAATATATATTTAAGTATTAATAGAAAATAATTTCAAACTACATTTTTACTAATTTGGATAAAACAATTTCGAAAGTAAACATAATAATCAAATCTTTAAAATACCTTCTTGCTAAATTACTTTTAATAAAAATAATTATTATATATATTATTTCAAAACCACCATTGATAATAAAATCAAAAATTATTTTTCTAATAATATGTTACTCGTACATATTCGCACTCGACGAGAAAATATAAAAATCGTAAATTCCCGCGCGACGTACAATACGACTATGCGATGTATAAATAAAAAATCAGCACTAAAAAAAATATAGTAGAAAATTAGGGGTTTTACACGAACTTAAAGAATTAAACTAATGGTGCTTTGGGACAAAAGTAACATGTCTAACTAGTAGGGATCACATGTCTAACCTCTAGCAAGCACGAAGGGAAGATAAGCATTATGATAGAAGGAATCAAGCAAGATGCAATCGATGAATCGAACGGTAGTTCGAATATGGAATCGAGGAAAGAGGTCAAGTATGTGGATGAGATCCTAGACTTCTAATCCTATTTGCAGGCTTGCTTGGTACGGTAAAGTAACCAAACAATTTATCTTGACCTGCATAGGCCACCACAAAAATATGTAACGCCCAGTCCCAAAATACGTAGGACTAGGAACGTAGACATGCCAACCGTATATTAAATATATGTAAGCTGTAAAATGCACTAGAACCATGACTAATCTCATCCACACAAAATAAATGAATAAAAGATATCATATAATCAACTATGAAATTGTCATTTGGTACATGTAGTTGGGCGGAGACAAATCCACTACCAACTATGAAAAGAAATATAATACAAAAGAAAGAGTTTGGCGAGCGAAGCGAAGACGATCAAAGTGCAATCTTCCTCGAAGAAATAGAGATGATCACGGCTAGAGCTAGAACACCTGCGAAAGACAAGAGCACATACCTGGAGAGATAATCAGGTCCTCAGAGGGACGTAACAAGACACATAATATCATGCCATATAAACTGAATAAATATTGCTCAAATAAATAAGTTAATTGAATTATAACATGGTCCAATACACACCTATTGAACTAGCTTACCATCCCTCCAACCAAACAAGGATAGGAGATGGTAAACTAATTCACGATGAAGTATCGTTCCATGCTGTGAATCCAACATGGTATCCGGACTCCAACAAGGTTTAATACCTTCTCATCGAAGTAGTATGCCTCACCTACAACCAAACAAGGACAAGATGTGACGAACTAATCCGTGAAAAGTTATTGTTCTAAGCCACAGTCAGATACAAGTACCCAAACCAAAAGTACTCGTACCTAACGGATAAAGGTGTCTAACCGTTCTAAGTGAAATATAGTTAAGAACAATCCTTCCTACACATGGGCCCTGGCTAAATAGGATCGGCATAGTCCCCCCTTGGGCACCAGAGGCCCAATCAATAAGAACATAACGTTCCGCAGAACGTCAGTGGCCGTTAGTAATCATGGACAATCTTACCCGCGTCTCCGGCGGAGCTCACGGGTTACAAAAGGGAAAGTGCATCGAAGCCCATACGCTAAGGAATTGTCCTCCCCGCCCAATGCCTACTATGTTGTATCTACAACAGAAAACTTCTATAACCGCTAAGTCAAACTAGCATGCAACCTCCATTAGCAGTTAATCCTATCGTACGGCTTATACGCTCCGGTGGCCAGTCAGTCACGCATGTCCGTGTTCTACATGCGACACACAACTTCGTGATACAACGTGTCAAGGTCAATGAATGCAACACACAAAGGTGGTCCCTTAAATCTAGGTCTAATGTGTAAGAAAAATAATAAAATATAACTGAACAGTAATTTCTAACAAGTTATTCCATGTATCACAGTTTATTTTTCATAAAGAAAATAATGAATAATGCATGAAATGTGAGCTAAAATAATTAAACAACAAATGGCAAGGTGTCTTGCCTGGTAGTACGCCTGGTGTACTGTAATGATCAAGGTGGCACGAACTGCGACTTCGGTGCGACAACTACATAAGGTGACCTCTGATGTTGGCACGGACAGTTCCATTGGGTCCAGAAGGGTCAAATTAGTTAGGATCGATAGGAGAAAGTACAGATTTGGCGAGGGAATATGAATAATAAGATTGGTTACGGACAGGAGAAAAATCAAAGAAATAATGGATAAATATTATATATACGAATTTTAGAAAATATTTATAATTCCTAAAAACTAGTTTTCATGAGTCAAAATATTTATAGGAAAAATACTTAAAATACTTAAAGTCAAGAAAATCATTTTCGGCAAAAACTCTAAGTTTGTCAAAATACAATTTTAGGTAGAAATCTATATTTTATAATTTTTAAAAATACTTTAGATAAATATTGAAGAGAAAAATACCAAGAATTTATTACATAATTTACAAACTACATTTTTGTGGGTCAACATATTTCTAGGTAATATTAAAATCTAGAAAATTTATTTAGGGTTTTAAAAATAACATTTAAGTCAAAGCTATTTTAGAAATACTATAATAATATATTAGATTTACAAATCTCTAATTAAAATATGGCAAAAATAATAATAATTCTTTCCAAGGCTTAAATCACTTATATTTCTATACCCAAACCTAAATATATGTATATGTAGAATTTATAAAATAATGATATGAAAATAGTTATCTTTATATGATATAGAAATATACTAATAAAACAACAGAAATACTACTACTACTACTACTACTACTACTACTACTACTACTACTACTACTACTACTAATAATAATAATAATAATAATAATAATAATAATAATAATAATAACAATAATAATAGTAATAATAATAATAATAATAATAATAAATATTTATAAAAACCTATACTGCTGTATTAAGTAAAGAAAAAAATAATGGTAATAAAAGTGCAAGTAAAGAAAACAAAGAAGAGGCAAATAAGGAACAACTTGTTCCTTTCTTTGGAAATATAGAGAGGAGGGATTAAAGTGGGAGAAGTGAGAGGAGAGAGAAGAGAAAGATGCTGAGAGAAAGGGAGGAAGAAACTGAGAATGAAGGGAGAGATGAGAGAGTGAGCGAGAGAGAAAAGGGATCGGAGTGGAGCGCCGGCGCCGGCTGCTCCGGTGGAGAAAGGATGCGGGCGAAGGAAGCGGAGGAGACTCGGGTGAGACAGAGGGAAGAAGGGGCTCGGACGACAAGGGCGGCGCCGGAGGCTCTGGTCGCGGCAGAGGAACGGCATCCGCGGTGGAGGCGGAGGCACGCGCCTCCGGCCCGATGGCGATGGAGAACGGCTGTCAGCGGCGAGAAGATGGCTCGCCGGAGGTGACGGAGGCTGACGCAGGGTGGCGACCAGAGTCTGGGTAGCGCGCGGAGGAGCGATTTTCCAGTACAGACTCGGTGACCGGCAGTCGGGCACAGGAAGGCGGTGGTTCGGCGTCGGGATTCGTGGAGGAGATGCGGCGCTCGGGGCGGAGATCACGGCGGATGGCTCAGGTGAGGTTTCTTCTTCCTTTCTTGGTGGTGGTGGTAGTGGGTTCTGATATTGTGGTGGTGGCGCTCGGCCATGGTGGCCGGAGTTTGGGTGTGCGGTGGTGGCGTGGTGTTACTCGGCCGGTGTGGCGGTGGTGTGTACTGTTTTAATGGTGGTGGGTGATGGGTTGGCTGGGGGTGATGGGTTGGCTGGTGACTTGGGTACGGTGGAAGGGCTCGTCGGGGCAACGAGCAGATGGTGGCTGGCCGGGGCTGGACAGTGGGGGTTGGCCTGACCTTGGTGGGGCTGTTCGTGAATGTGATAGCAGTGGAGATGGGAGAGGGTTCTGGCTACGGGTAGAGAGATGGAGTGCTGCTCCGGGCAGTCAAGGTAGAGCCGGGGATAGGATTAGGATTATGTCGTCGTGTCGGGGTTGTCGAAAGGAGAAATCATGTATATGTAAATAAAATAGAATAAGAAGTCACCCGTGGTCGGACAGGAGGCCGTCACGGCTGATACGGAAGATGTTGGACACAGGCACGAGGCACGCACATTATGGTAGAATTTATGGAGAAATTTTTGTGAATGGTAGAAATATATGGATGAGTACCTCTCCTTATATAGGAGGTGGAAATTCCCAGTTGGATAAGGATTAGAATTTATTTAAAGCCTAATTAGATAATTCAATTATTAAAATAAATCCTTTCAAAAATTTCAAATCCAAATCTAAATCAATTTAAATATAATTACATTCTATCTTTCAGTTTAAAAGCAAATAAGATAAATCAACTTTCAAATATAGATATTAATTTAACTATTTAAATAATCCATAAAATAAAATCAAGATTTTAAATTGCCACAAAAATTTTAAAATATGTTTTCCAAAAATACTAATAATAGTAATTTCAAAAATTACATTATTATTTAAAAATAAACAAATAAAATATTTATGAAATATATATGTATGCACAAGGAATATTATTTATTATTAATAACTGTTATAAACGAAATACTTTTTATAAATAAAATAAATAAAATAATGGACTTGGAAATGTTGGTATGATAGCTAAAATAAATATTACATATATTATTTTGAAACTATAAAAATAAAAAAATGTTTTTCTAAAATATGTACGCTCGCACATATTCGTACTCGTCGAGCAATTACGAAAAACAAAATTTTGCGCACGACGTACAATACAACTACGCAACGTACAAGTACTAAAAAAAATCAGTACCAAATTTAGAAAAAAGAGTAAAAATTTAGAGGTTTTACATCCTACCCAACTTAAAAGAATTTCGTCCTCAAAATTAAGAATTAGTAGGGGGTGAGAAGGCACAAGGGGTATTGGTGAGGAACAATCATTCACAACATGCACTAGGAAATCGTGATTTCAATAATGGCAAAAGTAATCATGGGTTAGCGCGAGAAGAAAAATGAGTAAAGGTCAAAGTTAAAACAAGATAACAGACAATAAAGAATATTATGGTAAGAGAAAATAAATTAACGTTATGGCTTGAGAGTAGGTCGAGGGTACGATTAGGAGAACGATTAGATTCACTCCTAATTTAAGTGATTAGGAGGTCATGATAGGGCCGAGAAAAGGACGAGTAGTTTAGGATGAAGATATAGTGACATCGTGTGATAATGGTCATAATCGATAGGAAGGCTAGAGGAAATTATAGTAAAACGTCTTCGTCCTTATAAAATAGGTGAAGACGAAAGCAATAGGGTCAAAAGACGATATTATCGAATGCAATACGTGGTGCAAATACGACCGAATAATTTCAAAAGAATTGTCAAGGCAGTCGTGGATGAGACTCTAGAGGTCAAGTTTAACTATCTCTCCATCCACGGTAGAACGACATGTTAAAAAAAGCGAACCAAAGCGCACTTGGTTGATCAGACCATTATGCACCGGTTCTGATTAGACAATATGTTAATGGGTGCGCACCCAATAAAACATGTCATGATCAAGCTCGACAAAGAAATGAGCTTGCAAAACTTAGGCTAAATTAGCATCATAAGATAGTCGAAATATAAGTAGGGGATACTGATGAAAGAATAGTCTAAGATTCTTAAAATCTATGTCTTGCATGAAGCTTGGACTTATGTAGTCGTCCTAGTTTCCTTGTCTATGGCTTGGTTGGCTAGATGGATTAGGGTCCTCTAAATTCTAGAACCTAAGTAAACTTGCTAATATAGGTCACAAGGACAAAGGGATTGCTAGGTCATAAGACATTCTACCCAACTTAAACAATTAAACTAATGGTGTTTTGGGACAAAAGTAACATGTCTAACTATAGGGATCACCTGTCTAACCTCTAGCAAGCACGAAGGGAAGATAAGCATTATGATAGAAGGAATCAAGCAAGATGCAATCGATGAGTCGAACGGTAGTTAGAATATGAAATCGAGGAAAGAGGTCAAGTATGTGGATGAGATCCTAGACATATAATCCTATTCGCAGGCTTGCTTGGTACGGTAAAGTAACCAAACAATTTATCTTGACCTGCATGGACCACCAAAAAAATATGTAACGCCCCAGTCCCAAAATACGTAGGACTGGAAACATAGACATGCCAGCTGTATATTAAATATATATAAGCTGTAAAATACAGTAGAACCATGACTAATCTCATCCATACAAAATAAATGAATAAAAGATATAATATAATAAACTATGAAATTATCATTTGGTATATGTAGTTGGGCGGAGACAAATCCACTACCAACTATACAAAGAAATAAAATACAAAAGAAAGACAAGAGCACATACCTGGAGAGATAATCAGGTCCTCAGAGGGACGTAACAAGACACATAATATCATGCCATATAAACTGAATAAATATTGCTCAAATAAATAAGTTAATTGAATTATAATATGGTCCAATACACACCTATTGAACTAGCTTACCATCCCTCCAACCAAACAAGGATAGGAGATGGTAAACTAATTCACGATGAAGTATCGTTCCATGCTGTGAATCCAACATGGTATCCAGACTCCAACAAGGTTTAATACCTTCTCATCGAAGTAGTATGCCGCACCTACAACCAAACAAGGACAAGATATGACGAACTAATCCGTGAAAAGTTATTGTTCTAAGCCACGGTCAGATACAAGTACCCAAACCAAAAGTACTCGTACCTAACGGATAAAGGTGTCTAACCGTTCTAAGTGAAATATAGTTAAGAACAATCCTTCCTACACATGGGCCCTGGCTAAATAGGATCGGCATAGTCCCCCCTTGGGCACCAGAGGCCCAATCAATAAGAACATAACGTTCCGCAGAACGTCAGTGGCCGTCAGTAATCATGGGTAATCTTACCCGCGTCTCCGACGGAGCTCACGGGTTACAAAAGGGAAAGTGCATCGAAGCCCATACGCTAAGGAATTGTCCTCCCCGCCCAATGCCTACTATGTTGTATCCACAACAGAAAACTTCTATAACCGCTAAGTCAAACTAGCATGCAACCTCTATTAGCAGTTAATCCTATCGCACGGCTTATACGCTCCGGTGGCCAGTCAGTCACGCATGTCCGTGTTCTACATGCGACACACAACTTCGTGATACAACGTGTCAAGGTCAATGAATGCAACACACAAAGGTGGTCCCTTAAATCTAGGTCTAATATGTAAGAAAAATAATACATAGCAGAAAATATAACTGAACAGTAATTTCTAACAAGTTATTCCATGTATCACAGTTTATTTTTCATAAAGAAAATAATGAATAATACATAAAATATGAGCTAAAATAATTAAACAACAAATGGCAAGGTGTCTTGCCTGGTAGTACGCCTGGTGTACTGCAATGATCAAGGTGGCACGAACTGCGACTTCGGTTCGACAACTACACAAGGTGACCTCTGATGTTGGCACGGACAGTTCCATTGGGTCCAGAAGGGTCAAATTAGTTAGGGTCGATAGGAGGAAGTACAGATTTGGTGAAGGAATAGGAATAATAGGATTGGTTACGGACAGGAGAAAAATCAAAAAAATAATGGATAAATATTATATATACGAATTTTAGAAAATATTTATAATTCCTAAAAACTAGTTTTCATGAGTCAAAATATTTATAGGAAAAATACTTAAAGTCAAGAAAATCATTTTCGGCAAAAACTCTAAGTTTGCCAAAATACAATTTTAGGTAGAAATCTATATTTTATAATTTTAAAAAAGTACTTTAGATAAATATTGAAGAGAAAAATACCAAGAATTTATTACATAATTTGCAAACTACATTTTTATGGGTCAACATATTTCTAGGTAATATTAAAATCTAGAAAATTTATTTAGGGTTTTAAAAATAACATTTAAGTCAAAGCTATTTTAGAAATACTATAATAATATATTAGATTTACAAATCTCTAATTAAAATATGGCAAAAATAATAATAATTCTTTCCAAGGCTTAATCACTTATATTCCTATACCTAAACCTAAATATATGTATATGTAGAATTTATAAAATAATGATATGAAAATAGTTATCTTTATATGATATAGAAATATACTAATAAAACAACAGAAATACTACTACTACTACTACTCTACTACTACTACTACTACTAATAATAATAATAATAATAATAATAATAATAATAACAATAATAATAGTAATAATAATAATAAAATATTTACAAAAACTAATACTGCTGTATTAAGTAAAGAAAAAAATAATGGTAATAAAAGTGCAAGTAAAAAAACAAAGAAGAGGCAAATAAGGAACAACTTGTTCCTTTCTTTGGAAATATAGAGAGGAGGGATTAAAGTGGGAGAAGTGAGAGGAGAGAGAAGAGAAAGATGGTGAGAGGGAGAGAGGAAGAAACTGAGAACAAAAGGTGAGATGAGAGAGTGAGCGAGAGAGAAAAGGGATCGGAGTGGAGCGCCGGCGACGGCTGCTTCGGTGGAGAGAGGATGCGGGCGGAGGAAGCGGAGGAGACTCGGGTGAGACAGAGGGAAGAAGGGGCTCGGACGGCAAGGGCGACGCCGGAGGCTCTGGTCGCGACGGAGGAACGGCGTCCGCGGTGGAGACGAAGGCACGCGTCTCCAGCGCGATGGCGATGGAGAACGGCTGTCAGCAGCGAGAAGATGCCTCGTCGGAGGTGACGGAGGCTGACGCAGGGCAGCAGCCAGAGTCTGGGTAGCACGTGGAGGAGCCGTACAGACTTAACGACCGGCAGTCGCGCACCGGAAGGCGGTGGTTCAGCGTCGGGATTCGTGGAGGAGACGCGACGCTCGAGGCAGAGATCACGACGGATGGCTCAGTTGAGGTTTTTTCTCCCTTTCTTGGTGGTGGTGGTGGTAGGTTCTGATATTGTGGTGGTGGCGCTCGGCCATGGTGGCCGGAGTTTGGGTGTGCGATGGTGGTGTGGTGTAACTCGGCCAGTGTAGCGGTGGTGTGTACTATTTTGATAGTGGTGGGTGATGGGTCGGCTGGTGGTTATGGGTTGGCTGGTGATTTGGGTACGGTGGAAGGGCTCATCGGGGCAACAAGCAGATGGTGGCTGGCCGGGGCTGGACAGTGGGCTGGGGTGGTGGTTGGAGGTGAAGATGGGGATATCGGTCATCATGGACGGGGCAGAGCCATACGGGCGGTGATGGTGATGGCTGAGCGTGGGTTTGCTGGTGGTGCCGCCGGTGGGTGTGTGGAGGTCAGGGCGTGTGTGGTCGGGTTGACGGGGCAGTGGGTGGTGGTTGGCAGGACGTGGTTGGAGGAGCTGGTCAGGTTGGCGATGGATGGGGGTTGGCCTGACCTTGGTGGGGCTGGTCGTGAAGGTGATAGCAGTGGAGATGGAAGAGGGTTCTGGCTACGGGTAGAGAGATGGAGTGCTGCTCCAGGCAGTCAAGGCAGAGCCGGGGATAGGATTAGGATTATGTCGTCGTATCGGGGTTGTCGACACTAAGGAGAAATCATGTATATGTAAATAAAATAGAATAAGATGTCACCCGGGATCGGACACGAGGCCGTCACGACTGACACGGAAGATGTTGGACACAGACACGAGGCACGCACATTATGGTAGAATTTGTGGAGAAATTTTTATGAATGGTAGAAATATATGGATGAGTGCATCTCCTTATATAGGAGGTGGGAATTTCCAGTTGGATAAGGATTAGAATTTATTTAAAATCCAATTAGATAATTCAATTATTAAATTAAATCCATTCAAAAATTTTAAATCTAAATCTAAATCAATTTATATATAATTACATTCTATCTTTAAGTTTAAAAGCAAATAAGATAAATCAACTTTCAAATATAGATATTATAACTATTTCAATAATCCATAAAATAAAATCAAGATTTTGAATTGCCACAAAAATTTCAAAATATGTTTTCCAAAAATACTAATAATAGTAATTTTGAAAATTACATTATTATTTAAAAATAAACTAATAAAATATTTATGAAATATATATGTATGCACAAGGAATATTATTTATTATTAATAACTGTTACAAACGAAAGACTTTTTATAAATAAAATAAATAAAATAATGGACTTGGAAATGTTGGTATGATAACTAAAATAAATATTACATATATTATTTTGAAACTATAAAAATAGAAAAAAATGTTTTTCTAAAATATGTACGCTCGCACATATTCGTACTCGTCGAGCAATTACGAAAAACGAAATTTCGTGCACGACGTACAATGCAACTACGCGACGTCCAAATACTAAAAAAAATCAGTACCAAATTTAGAAAAAAAATAGTAGAAATTTAGAGGTTTTACAGCTTTGAAAGAAAGTTTGTTAGCTGAAATTCAGAGAAAACTAGACTACGAAGATGCTGTTAATGTTATCAAAATAAACAGTGCCAACAATCTCCCCCAATTTGATAATTGACAAATTAGAGAGATTGCATCTTTAGGGAGTGACTCTCCCGTAGGTAAACAACTCCCCCTCAATACGTTTTCTCCCCCTTTGTCACTTAATCAAAGATGGGAATAAGTAAAAAAATTGCAGCGATAAATAATAAAAGCATTATGGTGAGCAAAAACATGTATATATTAGATTTTGAAAGAGAGTACATGTATGATACTACATAAAAGCAGATAAAAACTCTCCTTCACGAGAGTGAGCAAGACATAGCAAAACATAAAAAATAGTCCTCGTAGGACCACACACAATATAAAACCATACTAATGGTCCCCGAAGGACCTCAAAGGACAGACACTAAAATGATACCAAATTATTCGACCACCATCAACAGGAGCCCGTAACTACTCATCCGTCGGATCATCGTCCTCCCCATCCTGAGCATCATGAAAAGCACCAAAAGGATCCACGCCATCCGGGTACATGAATCCGTAGGCGTTGGGGTTAGAGAAGCGGGAGCCTTGGTATTGTGGATCTTGAAGGTTCAGATCCAGATAGACATTTCGGTCTTGAAGAGTCCGCTGGATGAAGTAAGCCTAGTCATGGAAGCGGCTCTGGATAAGATTCCCAAGGCCGCGGGTGTTGGCCCTTATCTGCTCCTCCGCCTGAGCCATACGCATGTCAAAATACTGCTAGATCAGCGGCATAAAATGTCCGGACGGAGGAGGCACAGAAGATGGCCCAGCAGGAGAGACGGCCGACGGTTCATGGGAGGAAGACGCACGAGATGCTGATACACCAGGGGCAGAATAGGAAATAGCAAGAAAGAAGGGAACGCCGACCGACTGACAGAGTGAGAGATCTATGTTCTTTGCCTCAAGGATAAGGGTGATAAAAGCACCATAATTGAGGGATTGCTTTCTCACTGGCAGGACAGAGAAGAACGCATTGAGAAGAGTCTTGGGAAACGACCAAGTCTTCCTGGAGTACAGGTAATACATGCAGACAAGTGCATCAATGGTGATCGCATCATAGTTGCCGGCCTTGGGGTAGATGGTGTGGCAGATAATCCGATGGAGCTCGTAGTAGAAGGGCTCCAACTGCTTTGAGAGGGCCGGAATGGCCGGAGGATTGGGTCTCTTGCAAATGATGCCGCAGAACTCACCAAAGGAGACTTCGACAGAAGGATAGAGACCGGCCAAGGTCGGCAGAGCATCTCCTTTGTTTGGTACTTCAAGAATCTCGGCAATGTCGTGAGCCGTCAGGCGAAAGTGGCGATCGTTGACCATGGTCTCGATGGCGTTATTTTGGAGATCGGGAATGATATTGTAGTAGAACAAGCGCAACACAGTCGGGTAGACGGGCACTTGTCGGCGCAAAAGGGATAAGAGGCTGGCCGTCTCGAAGAGTGTAATGTCTGTTGTCCGTAT
Organism: Iris pallida; assembly: GCA_029216955.1. Classification (NCBI taxonomy): domain Eukaryota; kingdom Viridiplantae; phylum Streptophyta; class Magnoliopsida; order Asparagales; family Iridaceae; genus Iris; species Iris pallida. Next base: position 648,214 of record JANAVB010001998.1, on the reverse strand, counting down.
TACATATTTTTGGAATACGTGTACGTATTTTATCTTGTATTGCATGATTTCTTGCTTAGTTTCCATCCTGGCATGGGTTATTCTTGGTTCAGGTTGGCTTGGTTCGGTTTGGGATTGCTATTGGTTCATCATGAACCAAGGGTGAACCCCCTACCTACCACCACCACTACCATTTATTAACCCATTTTTCTTTCTCTCTCTTTATTACTCTCTTCTTCCATTTACTCCTTTACCTACCAAAGAGAGGAGAGATAGGTCTAGGCAAGTGCAACTTGCTTCATGGAGGAACTCAAATTTTATTGCTTCATTCTCTTCCTTACAGCATTTTAACTTACTTTAGTACTTGACATTTCCACTTTCCATGGCTAGATTCTTGTAGATCTAAGTTTATTTTATTTTCAGATTTCCTGGGTTTTGATCTACTTAATCTTGTAATTTTTAAGTTTTGATGGTTCCATGTTGTAAAGAATCTTGTTCTGCCCCATTTTGACCTATGGAAGTTCGGATTTGGGCTCCGGATGATGGAGTTATGGAGCTTGAGAATTTCGCTCTCATGGTGTTCTTCTTCTCGGATATTTGGAGAGAATGAACTGTGCTTGACTTAACCGCATAAATATTTCATGCGACAAGTGTTCTATTCAGCCGCATGGCTGGAAGTACTTGGCCGCATGAGGGCCGGACTCATCTAGCCGCATAACTCGCTCAATCCCCAGCCGCATATACTCTGCACTTCTTGAGCCGCATGAGACGCTACCCTTCTGGCCGCATGCGCCCTCCCTTAGCCGCATGGGACCCCGCTTATCCAGCCGCATGAATGCTCTGACTTAGTCTCATGCGCCCTCTCTTCCCTTAGCCGCATTGGACTTTACTTGACCCAGCCGCATGAGAACTTCCCGAGCCGTATGAACTTGGTCCACTTGTAGCCGCATAGGCGCATGACCCCGCTAACCGTATAAGCGCATGGCTTTGCTCCTGTCCCTGCCGCATGGATTCTCTCCTTGGCCGTATGGACCCTATTCATCCCAGCCGCATGGATCCAATTCATATCAGTCTCATGCGCCCTCTCTTTCCGCTGGCCGCATGAGGACTGATATCCTTAGCCGCATAGGCTTTCCTTTATCAAGCCGCATGCGCCTGACCTTATTCAGCCGTATGGGCTGCTCTCCTCCCAGCTGCATGAGATTATTCCTGAACCGTATGATTCTCCTATAGCTCTGTACTGTTATTTTTATTATTATTTTTGCCCATGCTTTGGAACTCCTATGGTATATTTTATGCCCATTTTATATCCTTACGCCTTTTGTCCTGAACTTGATAAATCACGATTTGATTGACATGATTGAAATGACAATTGTACATGACACGGTGTGACAAGTAAATATGACATGACCTGATAGTGGCCCGTCGTGGCGCACTCTTGACCAGTACACTTGACATGATAACCTGACATGATATATTTAATAAGTTGTTGCTATGGCGACCTGACATAACGTGACCTGTATAATTAATCCTGGACACCGTGGGCGATTGTACTTGTACAAAAAATCCAGTCCTGTCTTTCATCATGTCTAGGAGGGGACTCCTGAGTACCACGGTCAGGAGTACCTACTGAAATGGACTAAGGCTAATAATTAGATTAATACATTAGTCATAAAGAGATCTCCCAGCTACAGGCAATTCCTTTACCTGGGCACGCCTTGGGATCTGTAGCCTGCCGTCGAGTAGGGCACAGCACACTGTCATGTATTGCACCCTTCAAGCTACCTAAGGGTACATTCGTTTCCTGGACGATGTATCCACCTGAATTCAACTCTAAATCTTTTAACCCGGATAACCTGGATGGTCTGCAGGGCTTGTGGCTGTGAAAGATTCTCACTGTATCTTGCTAGTAACTAGGCCTATGATAACCCTAGTTAGTTAAAGTATCAAGCCGTAATTCTTGTTTGGCCGTGAAATGATTGAATGGAGTCTAACCTGTCTAGTCTTGCCCTGATTCTGTTCCAGATCACTACATGACCTGAATGCCTGTATTTATTTTACCGATAAATGGTGAGAATTCCAAGTTTTGTTCAGACGAAGGGTTACAACCCCGGTCCTTGTTTGGTTTACGGGTTGTAACCTGGCTATCTGAATAGTTCCATGGTTATCTCATCGTATATCACCTGTTATGTTTTTCTTAAATCCCTGTCTTTATTATTAATCTATTACTATGGTGCTAATTGCTGGTTTTAGTTCCTAAGTGAAGCTTTCTTTGTGGCACTTGCTCTTTCTGGGATCTGACCCAGCTGGTTTTGTATGGCCAGATTTTGGAGCAGCTCCAGAGGATCTACCGACTTTCCAGTCCGATGGTGAACACCCGACGTAACCAGGGCAACGAGTGGGTTATTTTTGGCTCTCCCACTTTATTTTAAAAATATTCTTTTGAGGCGTTTAGCCGACGAGCACCTGTTTAGCTCGATTGTACTTATTTATTGTCTACCTACGGGCTGTAACATGATCGACAGATCCTAGGGTTGATCATGTATTACTAAAACTCTTGCTAGTCCTAACATTTTGTAACGACTAGCTTCATGATCAGCTGAATATGTAATATTTGGGACGCCTTATTATTATATATTTAATGATCATACATCTTGAGACTTTATTTACTTGCTTGTGATTGAGACACTAGGCTTGTTCATGACCATAGGAGATTGTTGGCTTGTAGTAAACCCTCATGTATCTAGACAGCCGTGACCGTATAGCGAGATGGATTCATTTCAATATACGTAGATGGCTATGTCTGCCCCCGCTCTCCAGTATTCTGGTTCTGGGACGTGACATGGTTTAAGTGGTGGCCCATACAGGTCTTGTAAATCAAGATATGTGAGGGTTTACTGAATAGATGTCTCAATCAGTATTCGCCCTTGATCTCTGCTCATATCTTCTGAATCCCTGGATTCTTTTCCTGATCATATGCTCACTACCAAAATACACTCATTTAGCGACGGATTATTAGCGACGAACTTATTCCGTCGGTATTAGCGACGATTTCGTGGCCGCTCAGCGACTGCTTGCCGACTACAATCCTTTGTCATTTTTATTTTAATTTTAGGGGGAGGAAAGGTCGCACATCCGTCGCTAGAGTGTCGGTGTTTAGCGACGGAGTTTTAGTCGTCGCTACACAGTCGATTATTTTGGCGGGAATTGTGTAAAAAATTGGCGGGACATATTTTCGACGCCTTAGCGACGGATGTGCAGTCGACACTTATCCAAAAAGGCGACCGATTGGCGACGGTTTTTTACCAGTCGCTCGTCCGTCGCTAAATAAACGTTCCAGACTTTAAATGGAACGGCGGAGGGAACTTTTCGCATTCCCCCCAAATTCACTCTCTCTCCTCTCTCTCTCTCTCTCTCTCTCGTCGGTGTCGGCTTCGGTGATCGGCGTCGGTGTCGTCGTCGGCGTCGGCGTCCTCTCCTCTCTCTCTTCCGAAGGTAACCCCCCCTCTCTCTCTCGATCTCTTTCTCTCTCTCTCTCTCTCTCGGTTATAGGGTCTGGGCGGCACGATTGGGGCTGGACCGTCCGTGGCTTGGCGGCTGGCTTGGGTCGGGGGCTGGGCGGTGGGCTTGGGGCGAAGGCGTCGGGGTCGGGGAGGCGGGCTTGGGGTTGGAGCGTCGGGGGCTGGGCGGGGGCGTCGGGGTCTGGGAGACTGGCTTGGGGTTGGGGCGTCGGGGGCTGGGCGGCTGGCTTGGGTGGGGGTCTGGGTGGTGGGCTTGGGGCGGGGGCGTCGGGGTCTGGGAGGCGGGTGGGCTTGGGACGGCGGGCTGGGCGGTGGGCTTGGGGTTGGGGCGTCGGGGCTGGGCGGCTGGCTTGGGTCGGGGGCTGGGCGGCTGGCTTGGGGCGGGGGCGTCGGGGGCTGGGCGGCCGGCTTGGGGCGGGGGCGTCGGGGACTGGGCGGCTGGCTTGGGTTGGGGGCTGGGCGGCTGGCTTGGGGCGGCGGCGTCGGGGGCTGGGCGGCTGGCTTGGGTTGGGGACTGGGCGGCTGGTTTGGGTTGGGGGCTGGGTGGCTGGCTTGGGTTGGGGGCTGGACGACTGGCTTGGGTCGGGGGCTGGGCGGCTGGCTTGGGGCGACGGCGTCGTGGGCTGGGCGGCTGGCTTGGGGCGGGTGCGTCGGGGCTATTTGCAACCGACGCACACCCATAAGCACTCTTCATATATATATGCAACCGAACTACTGGGCGGCGGGCTTGGGGCGGCGGGCTTTGGTCGGGGGTGGCGGGTGGCTTTGCTTCTCAAATTCATCTGAGTTTATATATTGGCTAAATAATGTATTATCCATATTGGGTGTTCCATTAGTTTGGTGGTGTTTGGATTAGTAAATGTGAATATATATGGGGTTTGGATTCATGGTGTATATGTTCACTGTCTCAAGGACAGTGCGAGTTTTATCAGTTGTGTGCTTCTGTATAGATGTATATATCTATACATCTAGCTGTGATATACATATGTGTATGTGACAATCTCAGTTAGCGACGGACTAGTTACCGGTTAGCGACGGATATTTCCAGCTCTATTAATTGCATTAATCTACGGTACGACATGGTGACGGATATTCCCTGCAGCCATTCGACTGGCGAGGCAGAAACTATGTTGCCGTAGATAAAGTTGCCTGTCCTCCGACCCTCATCCCTCGGCAATGATGATACGACGACCTATTACTATATCTTATATAGTAGTAGATGATGTCTTAGTATTACATTAGTGAGTTCATCTTGATTCTGTTACGTACGTCCTTCAGATACTAGATACGATAAGGTTAACATATACTACATGATATGTATACAGAATATAGATGATTCACACTAATGTATGCTAGAATGAATCTTGGGTTGTGTTCTGAGCCATCCGTTCTCACACTTAAAACACATAGGGATTAGTAGTGAGAGAGCGCCAGAGAGAGTGAGAGCGCCGGAGGGGGGAGGAGGAGAGAGTAAAATGGTACGACATGGTGAAGTAGTACTGTATTTTGGCTCCAGTTCCAGCTCCATTTGATCTACGGTACGACATGGTGATCAGGACATAGTACCTGCAGCCATTCGACTGGCGAGGCAGAAACTATGTAGCCGTTGATAAAGTTGACTGTTTTCCGACCCTCATCCCTCGGCAATGATGATACGACAACCTATCACTATATCTTATATAGTAGTAGATGATGTCTTAGTATTACATTATGTGAGTTCATCTTGATTCTGTTACGTACGTCCTTCAGATACTAGATACGATAAGAACATATACTACACCATATGTACAGAACATAGATGATTCACACTAATGTATGCTTGAATGAATCTTGGGTTGTCTTCTGAGCCATCCGTTCTCACACTTGGCAAAAAATCAAATTTTTTATACTTTATCGGCTTTCGAAAATGTACTCAAACTACATGATGGTTCCTTTAGTTAGCTTGCTTCTGTTACAATTATATTATTTGTGACTATCGATCTTACCAGATGGCACCCATGACCCGAGGAGCGGCACGTCGTTTGAGGAAAACAGTGAATGCTGAGGTGGCTCCTCCTACAGTTAAGGAGGAAGTGGCACCGGTTGCTAGTGAGACCGGGAGTTCTATTCATCCAGCACCGGTAGCTAGTGAGACCGAGAGGACTCTTCATGCAATCCTTGCAATGGACGACAGCTCTCCTCGCGCCAAAAATCTCGCTTTTTCGAGGTGGTTGCGTGAACGTATCACTGAGCGTTTGCGTGAGCAGCGTGGTTCTCATTAGCTATTAGTACTTATTTGTATTGGACTATTTGTATTTGGTTGTTTTTGTATTAGACTATTTGTATTGGACTACATATTGAGTTGTTTTTGTATTAGACTATTTGTACTGTCCTCCGACCCTCATCCCTCGGCAATGATGATACGACAACCAACAAGAGAGAATACTAGATCCATCTCAGTATGACGTATACTCTGATAGATCACAATTACAAGAATGATATCAGTAGTGGGATTGAGTGCTGGAGGAGATATTATCAGAGAATACATCCTACTCAGATGGGTCTCCCACCGTTACTAATTTTTTCTGACAGCATAGTAGATGTGCTCCGTCAACAGATTCTTGCTCCGTGCCAAAACTTTGTCCCGAAGCTCAAGTGGACATCCTTCGTGTAGAGCTCGAGTAAGAGGTTCTTGACAGCATGGTGGTCTCATTTGTCAAAGTATCCGTGCTCATCCCACATTGGTTGTGGGACGAGCACGGATACTTTGACAAAGGAGACCACCATGCTGTCAGGAACCTCTCACCCGAGCTCTACATGAAGGATGTCCACTTGAGCTCCGGGGCAAAGTTTTGGCTTGGAGTCAGATTCTGTTGACGGAGCACATCCACCATGCTGTCAGAAAAAATAGTAACGGTGAAAGACCCATCTGAGTAGGACGTATACTCTGATAGTATCCCCTCCAGCACTCAATCCCACTACTGATATCATTCTTGTAAAGGTGATCTCTCAGAGTATACGTCCTACTCAGATGGATCTCTCAGAGTATCCTCTCCGTTTGGTTGTGTTCTGAGCCATCCGTTCTCACAGAGGGTCCTATTTTAAATTTTATATTTTGTATTTTGGTTTCTGTATTTTGTATTTTGGTTTCTGTATTTTGTATTTTGGTTTCTGTATTTTGGCTCCAGCTCCATTTGCATTAATCTACGGTACGACATGGTGATCAGGACATAGTCCCTGCAGCCATTCGTATATGCATATTTGGTCTATGTGATTCTTGGATAATTGGTGTGCATTATATATTGGTTTGGTTTATGCATATTTTTGTGAACAGGAAAAGTGTTGCACTGAACATAGATGATTCACACTAATGGTTCACACTAATGGTGATCAGGACATAGTCCCTGCAGCCATTCGACTAACGAGGCAGAAACTATGCAAGTAGCCTTAGATAAAGTTGACTATCCTCCGACCCTCATCCCTCGACAATGATGATACGACAACCTATCACTATATCTTATATAGTAGTAGATGATGTCTTAGTATTACATTAGTGAGTTCATCTTGATTCTGTTACGTCCTTCAGATACTAGATACGATAAGAACATATACTACACCATATGTACAGAACATAGATGATTCACACTATTGTATGCTAGAATGAATCTTGGCTTGTGTTCTGAGCCGTCCGTTCTGATCAAGCATCTTCCTTCTCCTCGTCCTCCACTATGGCTCTGAACAAATCTGCTCCTCCCTCTACTTCCCTTCTTCTTATTTGACTCTCTCAGCAACATATGACATCCACCTCAAGTGTAGAGTCGGAGGAGAAGAAGTGGACAGGAAGAGGAGGGGAAGCAGCACAGCCGACGGCATGACCCGGAGGAAGTACAGAGGTTTTCTTCAACAGCCGTAGGAGAACTATAAGGATATATCTTTTTAGCGACATGTCATCTTGTCAAAGACCCTTCATGTGAATATCGTGTTACCGCGGTGTCGGAAGACTAACATGTCATAAGTTTTTAAGCCGTGTGATATAATCTTCCCAACTCTTTCCTCCTCTGTAGTAATCTTGCATTATTACATAGCAGGAAAGAGTTTTGAGGATTATGTCAAAACACACGGCTTAGAATCTCGCTTGACATGTTAGTCTTCCGACACCGCGGTAACATGATTGTCACATTAAGGGTCTTTGACAATGTGATATGTCGCTAAAAAGATATATCCTTATAGTTCTCCTACGGCTGTTGAAGAAAACCTCTGTACTTCCTTTGGGTCATGTCGCCGGCTGTGCTGCTTCCTCCTCCTCTTTCTGCCCACTTCTTCTTCCCCGACTCTACACTTGAGCTGAATGTCATATGTTGCTGAGAGAGTCAAATAAGAAGAAGGGAAGTAGAGGGAGGAGCAGATTTGTTCAGAGCCTTGGTGGAGGAGAGGAGAAGGAAGATGCTTGATCAGAACGGATGACTTAGAACACAAGCCAAGATTCATTCTAGCATACATTAGTGTGAATCATCTATGTTCTGTACATATGGTATAGTATATGTTCTTATCGTATCTAGTATCTGAAGGACGTAACAGAATCAAGATTAACTCACTAATGTATGCTAGAATGAATCTCGGGTTGTGTTCTGAGCCATTCGTTCCGATACTTGGCAATTAAGCCATTCGACTGGCGAGGCAGAAACTATAAGGCTACTTGCATGTTCTTCCAACTTTAAATTACAAGATTACTATATTAGGTTAAATAAATCACTAACCTCATCACGGTGAGTCTTGGTGTAGCACTCAAATGTGGGGCACCTGTAATCTATGTGAGTTCATCTTGATTCTGTTACATCTTTCAGATACTAGATACGATAAGAACATATACTACACTATATGTACAGAACGTAGATGATTCACACTAATGTATGCTTGAATGAATTTTGGGTTGTGTTCTGAGCCATTCGTTCCCATACTTGGCAATTAAGCATGTGAAATAGAACTGATTATGTTTAGTTTGTCTTACGATACAGATTTTCACATCCAAATTGAAATGGATCGTTACTTCGTTGATCGTACATGGGTGTACTATAGCGGATCAACCTCCTGGACCGTAGGTACTTATAAGTATTGACCGTATCGGATTAGTATCGATCTATCGTTTTGGTATGGGCCGTATCGGTTGGTATTGGTCTTAGCGAATTGGTATCGTCCTATCCGATATGTATCGGCCGTATAGCTAGGATTCATATTGGCCTTATCGATTTGGTATCTGTCATATCCGATAGGTATCGGCCGTGTTGGATTATTATATACCATTTCGGATTAGTTTCGTAGAAGGTTTAGTAACAACTGTACTTGGATTTCTCTCTTCTAGAGCTAGATTACCATTGCAAGAGAGTCACGAGAGCGTAAATGGCCAGTTACAGAACATACATACTTCCTTTTCAATCTCGCTTTTTCTGATGGAAAATGAAGTATGTATGTTACTGTAACTGGCCAATCACGATCTGGTGATTCTCTTGCAATGGTATTCTAGCTCGAAAAGAGAGAAATCCAAGTACAGTTGTTACTAAACCTTCCATGAAACTAATCCGAAATGGTATATAATAATCCAACACGGCCGATACATATCGGATATGACCGATACCAAATCGATAAGGCCAATATGAATCCTAGCTATACGGCCGATACATGTACATATCGGATATAGGACGATACCAATTTGTTAAGGCCAATACCAATATGATACGTCCTATACCAATCCGATAGACCGATACAGGCTTGATACACTAGATACTAAGTACATCTGGCCTATACCAGCGGATCCACAAATTACTGCACGATAGGCCCAACGACTCCAGTTACATCCGGTTATTGGTGAGTACATGATTACATAGTAATTCTGTTAGTCTTGCGATACAGATTTTTACTCATGCTACCAACGTTACAACTTTTCCAGTGCTGCTCCCTCTAATGATGATGAACGCAAAAAACCAATGTCACAACTTTTATAACTTGAGTAAATTTTTTTACCCTATATGAAAATTTCTGTTGTCAGAAAGATGGCTCCTAGGACTCGTCGAGGTGGTGCTGCTAGTCGAGGAAGGGGTCGAGGCAAGAAACCCTTAGAGGTCGACACGGAGGAAGTCTCCGTCGTCAAACAAGAGCCGGTGACTGTTAAGGAGAAGGTGTTACCAAAGGTCGAGGTCAAGGAAGAACCGATAACCATCAGGGAAGAGATTGCTCCCAAGCTTAAAGCTAAGGAGGAGCCACCGTCAGAGAGTAGTAGCATCGGGACCGACCCTCCTGTCCCTACAGAAGACCTCAACCAGATTGAGCCTTCGTATGCAAAGTGGCTGATAGAATGGTACATGCCTCAACGCAACTATCATCCCTGGCTGTGAGAATTCATCGTCTGACTTGTGGTCATTATTGAGGCGAAAGTCGATTTTCCTATGTGTTTTGGAATATTTGTGAAAATTTTGGAATATTTATGTTATGATCGGTCGCCAGGATTGGATATTAGGTTACTGTAACTGGCCAACTCTTTCCTATGTATTTTGGAATATTTGTGAAAAATTTGGAATATTTGTGCAATGATCGGATTATAACGATGGATATTAGGTTACTCTTCCGGATAATTGATGTCTATTTTATATTAATTTGGTTTGGTCTATATGATTCTTGGATAATTGGTGTGCATTAAATTCGTATGTGCATTACTTAGTCTATGTGATTCTTGGATAATGTTACTGCATTATATATTTGGTCTGTGTGATTGTTGGATAATTGGTGTGCATTATATATTGGTTTGGTTTATGCATATATTTGTGAACAGGGAAAGTGCTGCAATTTTTTTCCCAAAAAACTCAGTTAGCGACGGACTAGTGACCGTGTAGCGACGGATACTCCCAGTTTCCGACGGGTTGTCGACGGGTAATCCGTCGCTATCCGGAGTTTTTAAAATGTTTCCAGGCAGCGACGGGTTATCGACGGATTATCCGTCGGTAACGTTCTGCTGGTATAAGCTTCGACGGACTAGCGACGGAACGGCCGTCGCCAGGGCGACTGGTAGACAGCCGCTAATCAGTCGCTCTAAATAGTGACGGCGTAGCGACGGCAAATTCGTCGACATGGTTCTGGAAATGCATGACATTTTCAGAACCATGGCGACGGATAATCAGTCAGAACTCCGTCGCTGTGGCGTCGCAGTAGCAACGGGTTAGCGACTACGATTCTGTCGCCATGGTGCTGGAAATGCCAAGCTTTTCCAGAACCTGCTCGACGGATAGTCCGTCAGGAATCCGTCGTAAAGTGGTCGTTAATTACCGACGCCTTGCGACGCATTAGCGACAGAATGATTCAATCTGATACGCTGTTACGACGGGTTACCGACGAAAATGTACGTCGCTATAGCCTACACAGTTCAGTACTTAAAAGCTGAAGTGGACGACAGTCCGTCTGACATCCATCGCTAAGGCTTCGTATTGTAACGTCGAATATCCGTCGCTAGTCCGTCATGTGACGACAACTTAGCGACGGAAGGTTATTAGCGACGAGCTGATTGCCGACGGATTTTTTGGCCAATATCCGTCGGTACTCGGTCGCTAATTGTATTTACCGTCGTCTTAGCGACGGATGTGGCCGTCGCTAAAATGATAAATTTTGGTAGTGGCTTGTATCATTGATCTGTCCGGGTCCTTCCTTATTGTTCCCCATGTCGTCTTCTTTAGCAATATTGTTCCTGGACCTACCGGTCAGTCAGGCGGAGCACTTCCCGCGGATCAGCAACCTGGAGATCAAGCCCAGCATTCCGGAGTAGCCTCCAGAGTCGCACCTTCTGACGGAGAGCCCCCAGTCCAGCCAGTTCAGCTTGCCGAGCCCGATGATGGCACTTTGGTAGGTCTCGTCAGGACCTTGATAGCTTTCCAAGATCGTCGTGGAGACGACTTGCACCAGGCAGTGACGGATGCTTTGGCCAGAGAAGGTCATCAGGGTAACAGCGCGGCCAACAGCTTCAAGCACTTGAACCCTCCTTTCTTCGACGGTAGTGAAGATGCTATCGTCGCAGATGCTTGGCTTTAGGACACAGAGGTGATTCTAAAAGCAGCCATGACCCCAGAGATCGAGAAGGTAGCCGTAGTGCACCTGCAGTTGCTGGATCTTGCCCGCAGCTGGTGGGCGGCTCAGACCGTTGGATTAGTGGCACCCATTGCTTGGGCGGTATTCAGAGAGAGATTCCAGACCAAGTATTTTGATGCTGTAGCTCGGTACGATCTACAGACGAGGTTCACCAATCTGAAGCAGATGGGCAGGACGGTCGACGGATATGCAGCCGAGTTTTCGAGACTCAGTCGGTTTGCTCCTACCTTGGTGGCAACCGAGTATGATAGAGTCTAGCGATTCCAGCAGGGGCTTTACCTGGAGATTCTATTGGCGGTTAAGCAGTTTGAGCATCAGACTTTTGATGCAGTCTTGAGAGCAGCTAGGAGGCATGAGTATACCTCCCAGAGGATTATGGATAGGGCCGGAGATCGGAAGAGATCCTACGGCCAGATGAATCAGTCATCAGCACCAGCCCCGGCAGCCAGGGCTTTGACTATTGGAGCTCCGAGGCGGGCGGCCTCAGTAACGTCGATTCAGCATTCAGCCCCGACGTACCCTCAGCAGCAGAAGCAGAAGTAGACTTCCGCAGTAGGATGTTCTCATTGTGGGAAGCCAGGCCATGTAGTGGCAGAGTGCCGTAGGGCACAGGGATTGTGTCTGGCTTATGGAGCAGCAGACCATAGGGTTGGATCCTGCCCGAATAGGGGTGGTTCATCATCGTCCAACCTTTCTAGCTCTTCAGTGAGAGGACCAGCTCCGGTCCAGCAGTAGCAGTATCCATTGCCGAGGCCCTTGCCGCCTCAGTCTCAAGTATTCCAGCAGCAGAACCCCTAGCAGTATGCTCAGGCCCAAGTCCAGAGTCAGAATAGGCAGCAAGGATTTCAGCAGAGGGGACCAGCACCCCGAGGGCATGGTCATGCTATGGTGATGACCGCAGAGGAAGGATTGGCACCAGGAGAGGTAGTGGCAGGTACTATTCTCGTCAACTCCTTTCTAGCTTCAGCTTTATTTGATTCTGGTGCATCGTATTCTTTTATGTCTGCATGATTCGCGACACGGATAGGATTGGAGCTCGAGTTATTATCAGTAAGTCTCAATATACTTACTGGTAACGGACTTGTGGGAGTCGATAGGGTGTTCTCCTCGTGTCGGATCATGGTTAGCGGTAAGGAATTTCCTGCTAGATTGATAGAATTCCCGATGACCGATTATGATGTGGTCCTAGGGATGGATTGGTTGAGAAACCAGTATGCTAGAATAGACTGCCATATTGGTAGGGTTGTTTTTAGCATTCCAGGAGAGCCAGAGTTTTTATTTTCCAGAGGCGCAGTTGAGCCTTCTCCTCCAGTGTTGCGGATGGCAGTAGCAGCAGTGCAGTTGCCCCGGATAGTCGAAAAGTTTCCAGATGTTTTCCCAGAAGAGCTTCCAGGTATGCCACCAGAGCGAAAGATCGAGTTCACCATAGACTTGATTCCCGGAACAACCCCAGTGTCAGAGAGAGTCTACAGGATGGCGCCTTCAGAGTTGGAGATATTGTACAAGATGATTGAAGAACTTTGAGCCAAGGGATTCATTCGTGCTAGTGGATCGCCTTGGGGAGCCCCGATGCTTCTTGTAAAAAAGAAGGACGGTACGTCCAGGTTATGTGTTAATTATCGTACCTTAAACTCAGTGACAATCAAGAACAGATACCCTCTCCCGAGGATAGATGACTTGTTTGATCAACTTAAAGGGGCAGCAGTATTATCGAAGATTGACTTGCGGTCAGGATACCACCAGATCAGAGTCAGAGAGCAGAACATCCCGAAGACAGCTTTCAGATCTAGGTATGGGCATTGGGAGTTCCTCGTGATGCCATTTGGAGCAACCAATGCGCCGGCTGTACTCATGGACCTCATGAATCGCATTTTCATGCCTTATTTGGATCAGTTTGTGATTGTGTTCCTAGACGACATCCTGGTCTATAGCAAGAGTGAAGCGGAACATGAACAACATCTCCGAGTTGTCCTCCAGATTCTCAGAGAGCACCAGTTGTATGCCAAGTTTAGTAAATGTGAGTTCTGGCTCGATCGCATTTCGTACTTGGGTCATATCATCACCCGAGGAGGAGTTGAAGTGGATCCCCAGAAGATCGTGGCCATTGAGTCGTGGCCGGTACCTAGCACAGTGGTAGAAATTCACAGTTTTCTTGGCTTGGCCGGCTACTACCGGCGATTTGTTTCAGACTTTGGTCGAATTTCCTTGCCATTGACCCAATTGACCCGCAAGGATGTGCAGTTTGCTTGGACAACAGAGTGTCAGGATTCATTCGAGAAGTTGAAGCGAGGCTTGATGACGGCTCCCATTCTCGCGCTTCCAGATGGAACCGGAGGGTTCTCAGTGTATTGTGATGCTTCGGGCAGAGGTTTAGGATGTGTTCTGATGCAGCATGGGAAGGTAATAGCTTATGCTTTACGGCAACTTCGTGATCATGAGAGGAATTATCCAACCCATGACTTGGAACTGGCAGCAGTAGTGTTTGCACTTAAGTTGTGGAGGCACTATTTGTACGGAGATAGGATGGAGATTTTTATCGACCATAAGAGCCTGAAGTATGTTTTCACCCAGAAGGATCTTAACATGCGTCAGAGGAGGTGGCTGGAGCTTCTTGTGGATTATGATGTCAACCTGCAGTATCATCCCGGGAAGGCCAACGTCGTTGCAGATGCATTGAGCAGGAGAGCCGGAGTTTATTTCCTAACAGCGCAACCAGAGTTGTTAGCAGATCTCCAGAAGATGGGTATTGAAGTTGTTCTCCCTTCCAGTGTGGCATTGATGGCCAGCATGCAAGTTCAATCCACCATAGTCGAGAGGATCCGGATGGCGCAGTCAGCAGATTCCAAGCTTCAGCGACTCAGAGCAGAATGTGAGGCAGGACGAAGACCAGAGTTATGTATCCATGAAGACGGTACACTTAGGCATGGTAAGCATCTTTGTGTACCCAGTGGAGATATCAGACAGAAAATCATGGCAGTGGCTCACAGTTCTCAGTATTCCATTCATCCGGGCGGTACGAAGATGTACCGCGATATCCGTCAGCCCTTTTGGTGGAATGGCATGAAGAGGAAGATAGCCCGGTTTGTCTCTCGTTGTTTGGTCTGCCAACAAGTTAAGGCTGAACATCAGAGGCCCGCTGGACTTCTTCAGCCCTTGCCGATTCCAGAATGGAAGTGGGAACATGTGACCATGGATTTTGTGACCGGATTGCCTAGATCCCCAGCTGGTCGAGACGCTATTTGGGTTATAGTTGATCGGCTCACGAAGGTATCTCACTTTCTCTCGTTCAGAGTTGGTCAATCGACAGCTTAGTTAGCAGAGATGTACCTCAGGCAGATTGTCAGGTTGCACGGAGTGCCAGTCAGTATCACCTCGGACCGAGATTCAAGGTTCACGTCGCACTTTTGGCGTAGCCTGCAGGAGAGTTTGGGAACTCATCTCCAGTTCAGTTCAGCATATCATCCGTAGACAGACGACCAGTCAGAGCGTACGATCCAGACTCTTGAAGATATGTTGCGATCTTGCACACTTGACTTCGATGGTTCGTGGGAAGATCACTTGCACCAGGTGGAGTTCTCATACAACAACGGTTTCCAAGCCAGTATCCAGATAGCACCGTTTGAGGCATTGTATGGTAGGAAGTACAGATCCCCGCTAGCATGGGATGATGTCGGAGAGAGGCAGATGCTCGATCCAAAAATGATTGCCCATACAGTTGAAGTGATCAGAAGAGTCAGGGATCATCTTCGAGTTGCCCAAGATCGCCAGCGCCATTGGGCCGATTCTCATCGACGCCCTCTCGAGTTTTCTGTCGGTGACCGTGTATTCCTGAGGATTTCGCCTAACCGTGGCGTCATTCGTTTCGGCGTACGGGAAAAGCTTAGTCCTAGATATATAGGGCCATTTGACATTTTGGAGCGAGTAGGAGATGTATCCTATCGTCTCGCTCTTGTGCCGTCGCTAAGCGAGGTGCATAACGTATTCCATGTATCCCAATTACGACGGTATATCCCGGACCCGAGCCACATCCTAGATCATTCGAAATTGGTTATTGGTACCAACCTTTCGTATGAGGAGAGGCCCGTGTCTATATTGGACCGGAGAGAGAAGACACTCAAGAACAATACTATCAAGTTAGTCCGAGTTGCTTGGGGTCATCACTCTTTGGGTGAGTCAACGTGGGAGCATGAGGATGACATCCGATCGCGATATCCCGACTTGTTTGACTCGTGAGGTATAATGTCTTCCTTATGCCTCATGCCTTCGATTCCTTGCTTGAATGAGTGATTGCTTGCCTAGTTATAGCTTGCTTGTGATTAATACAGCTTGTCTTCGTCTCTCTAGCCTCTTAATTAAATTCTGAGGACGGAATTCTTTTAAGGTGGGTAGAGTTGTAACGCCTGTTGTCCATATTACATATTTTTGAAATACGTGTACATATTTTATCTTGTATTGCATGATTTCTTGCTTAGTTTCCATCCTGGCTTCGGTTATTCTTGGTTCGGGTTGGCTTGGTTCGGTTTGGGATTGCTATTGGTTCATCATGAACCAAGGGTGAACCCCCTACCTACCACCACCACTACCATTTATTAACCCATTTTTCTTTCTCTCTCTTTATTACTCTCTTCTTCCATTTACTCCTTCACCTACCAGAGAGAGGAGAGACAGGTCTAGGCAAGTGCAACTTGCTTCATAGAGGAACTCAAATTTTATTGCTTCATTCTCTTCCTTACAGCATTTTAACTTACTTTAGTACTTGGCATTACCACTTTCCATGGCTAGATTCTTGTAGATCTAAGTTTATTTTATTTTCGAATTTTCTGGGTTTTGATCTACTTAATCTTGTAATTTCTAAGTTTTGATGGTTCCATGTTGTAGAGAATCTTGTTCTGACCCATTTTGACCTATAGAAGTTCGGATTTGGGCTCCGGATGATGGAGTTATGGAGCTTGAGAATTTGGCTCTCATGGTGTTCTTCTTCTCGGATATTTGGAGAGGATGAACTATGCTTGACTTGACCGCATGAATATTTTATACGACAAGTGTTCTATTCAGCCGCATGGCTGGAAGTACTTGGCCGTATGAGGGCCGAACTCATCTAGTCGTATAACTCGCTCAATCCCCAGCCGCATATACTCTGCACTTCTTGAGCCGCATGAGACGCTACCCTTCTGGCCGCAGCGCCCTCCCTTAGCCGCATGGGACCCCGCTTATCCAGCCGCATGAATGCTCTGACTTAGTCTCATGCGCCCTCTCTTCCCTTAGCCGCATGGGACTTTATTTGACCCAGCCGTATGAGAACTTCTTCCCGAGCCGCATGAACTTGGTCCACTTGTAGCCGCATAGGCGCATGACCCCGCTAACTGCATAAGCGCATGGCTTCGCTCCTGTCCCTGCCGCATGGATTCTCTCCTTGGCCGCATGGACCCTATTCATCCCAGCCGCATGGACCCAATTCATATCAGTCTCATGCGCCCTCTCTTCCCGCTGGCCGCATGAGGACTGATGATTGAAATGACAATTGTACATGACACGGTGTGACAAGTAAACATGACATGACCTGATAGTGGCCCATCGTGGCGCACTCTTGACCAGTACACTTGACATGATAACCTGACATGATATATCTGATAAGCTGTTACGATGGCTACCTGACATGACATGACCTGTATAATTAATCCTGGACACCGTGGGCGATTGTGCTTGTACAAATAATCCAGTCCTGTCTTGCATCATGTCTAGAAGGGGACTCCTGAGTACCACGGTCAGGAGTACCTACTGAAATGGACTAAGGCTAATAACTAGATTAATACATTAGTCATAAAGAGATCTTTCAGCTACAGGCAATCCCGTTACCTGGGCACGCCTTGGGAACTGTAGCATGCCGTCGAGTAGGGCACATTTCCAGCACACTGTCATGTGTTGCACCCTTCAAGCTACCTAAGGGTACATTCATTTCCTGGATGATGTACCCACCTGAATTCAACTCTAAATCTTTTAACCCGGGTAACCTGGATGGTCTGCAGAGCTTGTGGCTGTGGAAGATTTTTACTGCATCTTGCTAGTAACTAGGCCTGTGATAACCCTAGTTAGTTAAAGTATCAAGCCGTAATTCTTGTTTGGCCGTAAAATGATTGAATGGAGTCTAACCTGTCTAGTCTTGCCCTGATTCTGTTCCAGATCACTACATGACCTGAATGCCTGTATTTATTTTACCGATAAATGGTGAGAATTCCAAGTTCTGTTCAGACGAAGGATTACAACCCCGGTCCTTGTTTGGTTTACGGGTTGTAACCTGGCTATCTGAATAGTTCCATGGTTATCTCATCGTATATCACCTGTTATGTTTTTCTTAAATCCCTGTCTTTATTATTAATCTATTACTATGGTGCTAATTGCTGGTTTTAGTTCCTAAGTGAAGCTTCCTTTGTGGCACTTGCTCTTTCTGGGATCTGACCCATCTGGTTTTGTATGGCCAGATTTTGGAGCAGCTCCAGAGGATCTACCGACTTTCCAGTCCGATGGTGAACACCAGACGTAACCAGGGCAACGAGTGGGTTATTTTTGGCTCTCCCACTTTATTGTAAAAATATTCTTTTGAGGCGTTTAGCCGACGAGCACCTGTTTAGCTCGATTGCACTTACTTATTGTCTGCCTACGGGCTGTAACTTGATCGACAGATCCTAGGGTTGATCATGTATGACTAAAACTCTTGCTAGTCCTAACATTTTGTAACGACTAGCTTCATGATCAGCTGAATATGTAATATTTGGGACGCCTTATTATTGTATATTTAATGATCATACATCTTGAGACTTTATTTACTTGCTTGTGATTGAGACACTAGGCTTGTTCATGACCATAGGAGACTGTTGGCTTGTAGTAAACCCTCATGTATCTAGACAGCCGTGACCGTATAGCGAGATGGATTCATTTCAATATACGTAGCTGGCTATGTCTGCCCCCGCTCTCTAGTATTCTGGTTCTGGGGCGTGACAAAGAGTGAGAGATGGCCGGAGAAAATATTCCTGTTGATGTCCTTGCCCTTGAAGACGTTATGGTTGGCAAAATGTTGGAACCTGGCATCGACGGCTAGGGCGGAGGTGAAAATTTTCGGATCATAGGTGCCATTTGGAAGGGGCACTGGAGTGAAGGGGTTCGAAACTGTGGTGGAGGAGTGAGGGCGTTTGTGAGTAGCCATTAGGGTTGAGGGTAGAAGGATGATGGAGAAGTGATGAAGAATGAAGAGAAGGAAGAAGAAGAAGGTTGGGTTTTTAAAAGAGGAAGTGGAATGGGAAAGGGTTGGAAGAGTTTTGAAAATATAAGTGAATTGATAAAGGAATTGAATGAGGGAAGTTTTTGAAAAGAGTGATGATGAATATAATTAATGAAGGGAGTTGAAGGGATGGGAATTAATGAGTGATAGGATGGGTAGTTAATGAGATAGGGTTGAAAAAGAAAGAAGAGGATTTGGTGGGGCCCGAGGCAGAGTGGACAGGCTCTGTCCGCGTCGAACGGCATGCCGTCGGCATACCGGTGTATGTCGGCGGTATGCCGATTTTATGAACAGAAGATAGTTCTGAGCACAAATCGGTCTACCATCGATATGCCGCCGTATGCCGGCGGTGTGCCTTTTGAACGGAGCTAAGAGTCAAAATGAATGATGCCTAATTCTTGGCATAGAAAGACGAAACGATCCTCCGGAAGTGGTTTGGTAAAAATGTCGGCAAATTGAAAAGTAGTGTTAATAAAATCAAGACGAATATCCCCCTTTTGTTGATGGTCACGAAGAAAATGATGTCTAATCTCAATGTGTTTCGTGCGGGAGTGACAAATCGGATTTTTTGTGAGATTTATCGAGCTAGTATTATCACATTTAATTGAAGTGCAAGTAGAAGAAATGCCATAGTCTACAAGTATTTGTGACATCCAAAGAATTTGTGCACAACAGCAGCAGGCCGCTATATACTCGGCCTCAGTGGTTGAAGGAGCAACAGAGTTTTGTTTCTTACTAAACCATGATACCAAGGATTTTCCAAGGAATTGACATGTGCCGCTAGTATTTTTTCGGTCAATTTTGCATCCGACAAAATCTGCATCCGAGAAGCCGTGAAGCTCAAAGGATGAAGATTTCGGATACCAAAGTCCCATATTAATGGTGCCTTTGAGATACCAAAAAAATGCTTTACAGCACATAAGTGCGATTCCTTTAGATATGCTTGGTATCGTGCACAAAGACACACACTAAACATGATATCAGGTCGGCTGGCAGTTAGATAGAGTAAGCTACCGATCATACCTCGATACTTACGAATGTCGACTAAAGTACCATCTTCATTATTATCAAGTTTTGTCGTTGTTGCCATAGGAGTCCTTATTGATTTGGATGAGTCAAGTTCGAAGCGTTTGAGGAGATCCATTGTATATTTGGCTTGATTGATGAAGGTTCCTTTGGGTCCTTGTTTGATTTGCAAGCCCAAAAAGAATGATAGTTCTCCCATCATGCTCATTTCAAATTTATCCTGCATTACTTTAGCAAATTCTACACAAAGTGTATTGTTAGTAGAACCAAAGATAATGTCATCGACATAAATTTAAACTAATAAAAGTGTACCATTAAGGGATTTGATAAAAAGTGTGGTGTCGACTTTATCCTTAGAAAAATTATGAGATATTAGCAAGGAACTAAGGTGCTCATACCAAGCACGAGGAGCTTGTTTGAGGCCATAAAGGGCTTTGTGTAGTTTGAAGACGTGATGAGGAAATTGAAAATCATCAAAGCCAGGAGGTTGCTTAACATAAACTTCCTCTTTAATAATGCCATTTAGAAAAGCACTTTTAACATCCATTTGAAAAAGTTTAAAATCATTAAAGCAAGCAAAAGCACATAGCATGCGAATGGATTCAAGACGAGCAACCGGAGCATAGGTTTCATCGTGTCAATGCCTTCCTTTTGGTTATACCCTTGAGCAAACAATCGGGCTTTGTTACGAGTCACTAAACCATCTTCATTAAGTTTATTACGAAACACCCATTTAGTTCCAATAATGGGGTGGTTGTTAGGTTTAGGGACAAGTTCCCAAACCTTGTTTCGCTCAAATTGATTTAGCTCTTCTTGCATCGCTATCATCCAAAATTCATCATGAAAAGCATCATTAATATTTTTAGGCTCTATTTGAGAAATAAAACCCACGTTTGCACAAAGATCACGAGTAGAGGTTCTAGTACTGACACGGGATGAAGGATCACCAATGATAAGCTCCTTAGGATGATTAGGGACAAATCTACATTCTTTTGGGAGATCCTCTTGAGGAGGCTCGAGTGGTGGAGAATCTTTTGTTGGAGGGGTCACAATTTCATTGTTAGATGAAGAAGGACGAGGATCTCTAATAGAAGAGTTCTCCCAACCAAAAGAGATGTCATTAATATCATCGGATGAGGAGGATGTAGAAGAGTTAAGTTCATCAAAAGAGACATTAATTGACTCTTCGACAACGAGACCTCTTTTATTAAAGATACGAAAACCTTTACTATGAATTGAGTAGCCAAGGAAAATACCTTCATAAACTTTTTCTTCAAATTTGCCTAGGTTTCCCTTGGTATTCAAAATAAAACATTTGTATCCGAAAACTTTAAAATACTCAATAGAGGGAATTTTGTCAAAGCAAAGCTCATAAGGAGTCTTTTTAAAAATAGGTCTAATCAAGACCCTATTTATAACATGACATGTCGTGTTTACGGCTTCTGCCCAAAAGTATTAGGGGAGCTTGTATTAGTTTAACATAACCCGGGCTATATCGCCAAGGGTTCTATTCTTTCTCTCCACAACACCATTCTGTTGAGGAGTTCGTGGGCAAGCAAATTCATGACCAAAACCAGTCTTTTCACAAAATATTTTAAAATCGGCATTGTCAAATTCTCCTCCATGATCACTTCTAATCTTGTTAATAGAAATGCCTTTCTCATTTTGAACACATTTACAAAATGCAACAAATTTACGAAAAGTATCACTTTTACTAGCAAGAAAAATGACCCAAGTAAATCTCGAAAAATCATCAACCAAAACAAAAGCATAAAGTTTGCCTCCAAGACTAGCTACTCTACTAGGACCAATTAAATCCATATGAATGAGTTGAAGTGGTCTAGTGGTACTCACATAGTTGATGGATTTGAAGGATAACTTGGTCAACTTACTTTTCTCACATTCTTCACATACCATATCCTTTTTGAAGGAGATACTTGGAAGTCCTCGTACAAGCTTCTTGGTTGCAAGACAGGAGATGGTATCCATGTTGGCATGTCCGAGCCTCATGTGCCAAAGCCAACTTTCATCGTTCTTTGCGACTAAGCACCTGTCATTGTTCGTACCTTCAACAAGATAGAGAACATAGATATTGTTTTCTCTAATGCCTTCATACACTGTAGATCCACTAGAGCCATCGGTAATGAAGCATTTGAGTTTGACAAACTTAATATCATAACCATTATCCGTAAGATGACTGATACTGAGAAGATTATGTTTGAGATTTGTAACAAGACAAACATTCTTAATACAAGGATAAGGAGGGGAACCGATATTACCATTTCCTATGATATGGCCTTTTAGATTGTTACCAAAGGATACATGTCCTTCTTTCTTCATCGATAGCGTTGTAAAAAGTGAAGCATCACCGGTCATGTGCCGTGAGCAACCACTATCGAGGATCCACTTGCTTCTAGCATGAGAAGGATTCTTCACCTACAACATAAGTTAAAGATGAACATTTTGGTACCCATAATTGTTTGGGTCCTTGATTGTTAGTCTTAGGAAACCATTTATAAACTTTTATATCAACTTGTTTCCTTGTTAGACAATAATTAGAAGTATGTCCAAGTAAGCCACAATAGTTGCACATCATGGAAGATTTAGAAGAAAATGTATGAGTGTTATGCACATGTGAAGCTTTAGTGCAATGAGTTCTATTATGAGTGTTATGATGATGATAATAGAAGGCATGATGTGAGGTGTTCTTCTTAACATAGGGTCCTTTCCTTGTGTTAGGATAGGACCTGTGTGTAGTATTCTTGTTCATGTAAGAATTGTGACTAGTATTGTGATGAGTGTAGGCGTGTCTTAGAGCATGTGTGCGAGTAGTGTTCTTATCAACTAGTTTCTTACCCTGCACAAGAAGATCATTATACTTAGTAGAAGTATCATATTCTCTTCTATTTGCAGCTTGAACTTTATGCATCGTAAAATCATAATCCCTTCTGAGGGATTGGATCTCATCATCCTTTTTCTCAATGATAACTTGAGATTCTTGTAACTTGAGTCGCAAAGATTCTATCTCATCCGTGTCGGAGGCAGGAGATTTCCCTTTTACATCAATAATGATGTTGGAGAGTCTTTCTACCTTAAGTTTGAGTGCATCAACCTCTTTTAAAGATTTTTTGTACTTATTTCTAACACCTTTGTGTTCCTCGTGTAGTTTAAGAATAGCATTTTCCAAGTCATCATAAGTGAGAGTATTTAAAGAGAGATCATCGAGTACCTCATCGGTTGCCATGAGGCAAATATTTGCATTGTGTTTGTATTCTTTGTCGTTGTCTGAATCACTAACGTCACTTTCACACCAGATGCTGGTGTTGGCATATTTTCTGGAGGAAGAGCTTCCTTTATTAGACTTCTCGTACTTACTGGAGTCTTTTCTTGTCATAGGGCAATCTCTCTTGATGTGACCGGTTCTCCTGCATTGGTAGCAAGCAAGATCTTCAACGTTGTCCCGTCTAAAGCGGTTGGCTTTATTGAACTTGAGGATCTTTCAAAAATGCTTTGCGGTAAGAGCTATTTCTTCATCATCATCCGACTCGTTATCGTCGGAGCTATCCTTTGAGTAAGATTTTGTAACTTTGAGAGCAAGAGACTTCTCCTTTTCTTTGGCCTTCTCCTTCTCCTTCTCTTATATGGATGACTCCTCTTGATCTTTCATGTAAAGTTCATGAGTCATAAGCTTCCCCATGAGGGTCTTAAGGTTCATAGTTGTCAAGTCGTTTCCTTCAAAGATGGCGGTAGCTTTAGGACTCCATCCTTTAGTCAATCCTCTGAGAATTTTCTTGATCTTTTTATGAGCATGATATTCCTTACCAAGAGAAGAAATAGGGTTAATGATATCACCGAAACGAGTAAACATACAAGTAATAGACTCATCTTGTTTCATCTTAAAAGATTCATATTCTTGTGTGTGTCTACTAATCTTTGAGTCTTTTACTTGTGATGTTCCCTCGTGAGTGACTTCTAGCAACTTCTAAATTTCATTTGAAGTTTTGCAAGTAGAGATCCTATTGAATTCACTGCTATCGAAGCACAGTAAAGAGCGTTCATAGCCTTAGCGTCTCGACTAGCAAGCTTCTTGACATTCACAGTGAGCTTATCCCTAAGGGTGTCAGATACAACATCCTCAATAACTCCGGAAGGAGTAGGGAGACCATTTATCACACAATCCCATAAATTGAAATCTATGGACTTCAGATAAATGCTCATCCTAATCTTCCAATAGTTATAGTTGGTTCCATCAAATAGAGGAGATCTATTTGTGGAGTGTCCCTCATTGTGGAATGTGTTGACACTAGGGTTAGTGGCCATGGATCACTCTAAGGGTGTAAATCCAAATCAAGAGAACAAAGCTCTGATACCAATTGTAGAACCCTAGAGGGGGGTGAATAGGAAAATAAAATAAAACTAAATACAAGTAAGCTATATCACTGAAATAAAATAAGAGAGAGTGAGAAAATCAAACACTCGATGTATCCTAGTCTCCTTCCTAGAGGCAATCCAGTCCCGGAACTCTCTCCGGCTTAAATCTACTATTGAGTAAATAGTACACACGAGTTTGGATTCGAAGAACTCGCCAACTTCCACACGAGTTTGGATCCGAAGAACTCGCCAACTTCTTACACACGAGTTTTCTTACGAAGGCTCGTCAACTTCAAAAGAAAAAGAAAAGAACTGTTGATCTTCTAACACTTGAAGATCGAAAAGTACAACTCTTGAATACTCTAGCACTTTTGGATTGGATAACAATTGAAAGCTTGGGTAGAGTGGTAATGGTGGAGCTCTTGGTTGTTGAAAAATTTATAGCTTAAGTGGATGACCTTCAAGAGAAAGAAGGAATCCATTTATATAGAAAACCAAGGGTAGGTAGCATTTAACGCTCCTGAATATAACTCAGACGGCATACCGTCGGTATGGACCGGCATACCATTGGCACTCCGTTTGGAACAGTAACGGTAATAATTATATCCGTTGGGGAGCATTTAATGATAGTATTTGTACATTCAAAAATTAAATCAGATGAAGCGGTATACCGTCGGTATGCAGCGGTATGCCGTCGGTATACCGATGTCTGTCACAGAATATTTTGTGGCTCACAAAATGGTATACCGTCGGTATGCCGAAGTTCGTGACAGAACATTTTGTGGCTAATAAAACGGTATACCGTCGGTATATAGTTGTATGCCGTCGGTATGCCGAAGTTTGTCACAGAATATTTTATGGCTAATCAAAACGGTATATCGTCGGTATACTGTACTATGCCGTCGGTACGCCGATGTTTGTCACAGAACATTTTGTGGCTAAAAAAATGGTATACCGTCGGTACACAGCAGTATACCGTCAGTATGCTGTTCTTTTGGACATTGATTTTTGACTGAAAAAGAAGAGCTTTTTGTCTTGTCATCCAACCTTAGGTGTTTACTAAAAGACCTTGACCTTGTATAGACTCGACATCTTGAGAGCCGTTTTTAAGGATCTCTGGTATTTTCTTCAGTCTTCTTTTAGGAGCTTCCATAAGGCTTTGATGACTTGGCTTGAATGGACAAAACTTATTGTAGTAGAGCTTTGAAAGAAAGTCTGTTAGCTGAAATACAGAGAAAACTAGACTACGAAGATACTGTTAATGTTATCAAAATAAACTGTGCCAACATGTGCGCCACGTCATCCTGCTTTAGAACGTAAGTTGCTTCAACCTTATCAAGTTGTGCGAGCTTCAGTCAACGAGTTAAACTGTGCTTGATTAGGTTGCGCCTAGGCACAACTCAATGCATAAACACGAGGCAGCATTTAGATCTGGAAAGAGAGTTTTGTTCAGGTTGTGCCTAGGCGCAACTCATAGAGTGCACAGAACAGCTATCATCAAATAATAACAAATCGTCTCGAGTGCCACGCTTTACGGGATTCGAAGAGATTTCTTCGTTTATCGTGCTGTCAGTTGTCAGTGTTATCAGTAATAATGAAAATTATTGTCAGGCACCACGTAGACTTTGGCGCAATATATTTGGCACAGCCTGAGCAGTGGCGTAGCTTGATCTCTAGGCTTCATAACAGTGGCATAACTTGATTTCTTGGGCACAATTTGATTTTTGAGTAATAAAAACATGACGCAACTTGATTTTTAGGCTCTACAAGACCCCCTTCAAAGTTTTCGAATTTTGAAATGTCACAAAACTTCAAAATACTTTGAATCATGATAATTATCGAGTCAAGTTGCGCCTATCTCGTATAGTCTGTTGCGCTCTGTTACGATTTTTATGCGCAACTAATGGTGACTGTTAGGATTCTGTCTTTAGGCTATAAATAACTCCTGTTTTACCGACTGTAACTTTATACTTTCACTTTAATCTTCTAAGATAATTCTTTGAACTCTTGCAACCTTCTTCTCCGAGTATCTCCTCGACGACATGGCCTCCAAGAAGATCGCCGCTGACAAAGGAAAAAGTGTTGCCGAAGCTTCGACCAGTATTTCGCCGACCCGTACGTCACAGTACATGCCGCCCTCTTCTCGATGAGAAACGGTGAACCCAGCTCTGGAAGGTGACCAAGAACATATAAATTGGACCTATAGAGGATGACTTAATCTTTAGTTGACTTGCGCCCCTCTTCTTAGAGTGTTTGGCGCATCATAAACTCTGTGCCACCCCTTCTTAGGGTGTGGTTGCTTTATTTGCGCACTGTTCGTTCTTACGAACTGTGTTGCGCATGCTGTTGTGCAACTCAATTGTTACGCAATCAAGAATATTGTGCAACTAAGTTGTGGCACAATCCAGTACGTTTGTGCAACTTAAGTTTCGCACAACATAGTATGTCGT
Source organism: Iris pallida (assembly GCA_029216955.1). Classification (NCBI taxonomy): domain Eukaryota; kingdom Viridiplantae; phylum Streptophyta; class Magnoliopsida; order Asparagales; family Iridaceae; genus Iris; species Iris pallida. Next base: position 621,485 of record JANAVB010001998.1, on the reverse strand, counting down.
ACAATTTAGGTTGTCGCGCAACTCAGAATGTTGCGCAGCTTAATGGTTGCGCAACCCAGGATGTTGTGCAACTTAAAATGTTGTGCAACCCAGAATGTTGCGCAACTCAGGATGTTGCGCAACTTCACTGTTGTGCAACCTAGGATGTTGCACAACTTAATTGATTGCTCTTTAAAGTTGTACACTCTAACTTTTGTTCATGTATTTTTTTACAGTTGATCTCAGGGAAGACCCTAATGCTGAAAGATTTACTTCAGCATTTAATGTCCCGGAGTACAAGAAGAATTTATCTCATGTTATATTCCTCCAATACGATGGCCTTGAAGCACGAAAGACCATCCTCATGGCCCAAGAAAACTAAACCCTGTTGAGCTTAATGAACGGGGAACCTTTGGAGAGTCTGGATAGTATGGTCCACAAGAAACCTGCCTTCCTATTCGGGGATGCCATCAAGAAGACGTCCCAGCCAAAGACAAGAAAAGAGAAAAGAATATTAAAATGTGAAGATAAAGTCATATACCTCACAGAAATATCGAGTTCTATGGCTTTATCTCAATATGAATTTGCAAGCTATCCCAGAAGAATGTCATGGGATCTGACTCCAATTCAGCAGGCAAGAGTCGGAAAAATCTGTTATAGAATGGGTCCGAAGCACAAGGACCTCTTTTACAGTACTTCTGAAACGTACAACACCCACTTGAGAGGCTTGAAGCCAAGCTGTATTCCTTCCGAGGATTCTCTTTGCTCCTTCCAGTTAGAATACCTATATTTGCAAATACATTTGCAAAGGCTGAAGAAAGATATCCAGACCGTAGCATGCGTATGACGGGTCTGGTTAACCCAGATATGAAGCGTTGGAGCAGCCTATCTATCTGGATTTTGGATCAGTTCAAGGACAGGCTCCTCTATTTAGATCTTTACAATGCCATCTGGACTACAGTATACGGCATTCGCTAGAACGCTCATATGTTTTTGGCTTTAGTGGAGAGATATAACGAAAGCACTGGAACTTTTATGACTCCCCATGGGGAAATAGGATTTGCTCTCCACGAGATGAAATATCTCTCTCATCTACCAATGGGCGATAATCCATACGAAGAGTATGTGCCCACTAATGAAGAGTTGGATGCTATGGCAGAAGAGAATCCACAAATGATTACCGTCTTCCAAAAGCTATTGTGTCACTACAAAAACTGCTCGCTCTTCTACAAAAGTGCTACTGCAGGTACATATTATACAACCAAGTGGATACCGTACCTTTTCCTAGGTCATGTACGGGAGGACAAACCACTTGAGAGTCAAGCCTGTGCCCCTCATTTCTTTGAACCTTTCAGTCAGAGCGACATGCAATATTTGATAGAGCAACATAATTATGGAGATAGCAAACTGGATGAAGACTTGCATCCATTCAAGGCTGGCGACACCCTCCAGAGTTATCTCAGACAAGGTTACAGACCTATGTCCAAAGAGGCCCAGCTAACGGGCTTTCTCTCTTTATGGCTGTGATGCTTCATAGTTCCAAGAGCTAGTGCAGTCGACAGATTCCATCGGGGCGTCCTATTTGCTGTAGTATATCTTGTTTTTTGATACAAGATGGATCTCCTATCGGCAATGACCTGCCGTTTGAATACATGGTTGCATTCTTTTGTGCAGACCATGCTCCATGACAAGACAGCGAGGCAAGATTTTCTCCGTACCGAGATGCTGTACACTTATTTATTCGGATAGCTATTGCTTCAGCATCCCTGTTTGATGAACCCTAATATGGGAAGTGTCAGCAGAGATTTTATCAGACGCTACTCCAGCGCTCATTAGCAATACACTGCTCTTTCAGAGTGCATATTTGCATTGAATTATGGATCAGAATGGAGCTTTCAGTGTGTTCAGCCTCCTCACAGATATGAGATTATCTCTCCACAGCTGATGGATTTAACTGCAGAACTACTCCGCTTAAGTCTTGTAACCCCACTTTCCAGTTTTATAAATTTTAGGTATCCTAATTTGTCTAGTATTCTTTTTAGTTATATTTTGTAACAATTGTGCTTGAGATATTTTATTTAACATGCTAATTAGTTAGTTATTTTGTTACAACTAATGGAGTGGAGTTGGTTGTAACCAACTTTAGTGGTCCCCATTATTTCAAATTCTCATAACCTTTTTCTAACTGATTTTTTTCTATTTTTTGCAATTAATAAAAAAGGGGGGGGGGGTCTTCCTGCATAAGTGCCATGGGTGGAGGGGTATTTTTGAAAGAAATTTTGGTTTATTAAACCAACAGAGGTGAGGAGAGAGAAATTCTCCTCTCTATATTTTCCTCGTTCCTCCTCCTTTCTTCCCAAAAAATCCAATCGGGAAGCCTTAACCCTAATTTTTCTTGGCGCCAAAGATGGCGACGGCGGCGGGGCCAGCCTGGTGGCGACGGTAAGGGAGCTTCTCACCGACGGCTCTTCCCGGCGATTACTTCTCCTCTCGACAACGATATATCGAGCTCCCTTCCGGCGACGGGCAGCTTCTCTCCGACGTTAGTGATTGCAACACCGAGAGTCGTCTTCTCCGACGAATTGAACTTCGGCACATGAGAAGTCTCGTCCCTGTCGATTCCTTTTCTCCAACGGACCGGCGAACCCAACTTCGACGAGTTGCGCTCCTTCGGATCCGCTCTCCTCTTCGACGACGGTGAGGCGCTTCTCCAAACCGACGACTAGTTCTCAGCGAACTCGTCCTCTCCGATGACCTTCGATTTTCACCTGTAGCATTTTCGGAGACGACGATCAAGGTGAACGTCTCTCCTTAATTCTTTTCTATTTATGGCCGATCGATTGAATCGATGAGGAGTTGGTTGGTTGCTTGATCAATCGCTACTTTAGATTGACAAGCATGGTTGACTGTACTCGACTGGGATTTATTAGAACAAAATTAGATTGAGATCGATTCTTGATTATTCGATCTGTTTCCAACTGATTCTCGATTCAGATTGGGGTAATTCTGAATCTGGAGATCAATCCATGTTGGAATACATTCTTCCTCGATTTGTTTCAGTTAGTGAATTGAATTGAGCAGTAGACCAATTCCTCTGTTTTTTAACACAAGGAGTCGTTAAGCGTCTCTCAGGAAACAACAAACAGTATCCGACACGTTAAACCGTGTCCGTCTCAATCGCATCTTCATCCGGCCTTCCCCTCAGGTATCGATCGAATCTTCTTAATGAATGCATCGTTTTCATATTTAGATTTGATGAAGAGTCGGGGCAGGATTGTGATCAGGAATTGCGGGTGTGTGCGTGGATGTCAGTTCGTTGTGTTCAGTGTGTAGCGGTGTTCGTGTGTGCGTGACCAAGCAAGTTCGTGTCCACCAATGTGTTCGTGTCTACGTGGGCGAGTCGGCTGGAATGAAGTTAAATAGCAGTCTTTTACTTATAGTTCATTGATTGTATAAATCTTAAATTGATTGGTTTGTATAAATTTTACTTTCGATTAATTTTTGATTCATCTTTGAGTGGGTCGTGGTGTTGAATTTGTTAGATCGTGTCGACTGTGTCCAGGATGGTGTCGGGTGCAGGGAGAATGCTTAATGTTTGACTCTTGTTCTGTTGCAAAATTTCTTTATGATTGAATGTTCTATGACTTTTCCTTTTAACATTTTTGAGACCACAGATGTGGGAGGGTCTACTTACGTTATGGGGTTGCACAAATTTTATAAGTTTTGATTGAATATATTTTGGAGGGTTTAAGTTCATTTAAATTTAAATGCTATAGATATTTGCTGAATGAGGGTTCTTTTGAGCATGATTGCTAGACGGTTGTGAAGTTGCTGGGTTAAGCTTACCTATACTGGACTATGTGTGTTGCTTGACATTAAGGAGGAGAGTAGCTGCAGTTTTGGGTTAAGCTAGCTGGACATTGGGCTTGCGAGCAATAATTTCTTTATAAATCCTAAGGTTGGGCATGTTCCTGTGTGTATTGGACATTGACTGGGGTTATAAGAGATAGAGAATAGGATAATGATGGATGCTGGGTCTCTTACAATACAATTGGACCAAAGTCTCATCATCTTATTAGTATGGGTTTTGTCCTATTGTGGTTAGTAAAGTGGTGTTTAATTCAATTAATGTGTTGACCTTGATACCAATTCCACTGTTGGCTAAGTTGAGAATTATAGTAATATTTCATAAGTAAATGTTTACTGAGTTAATATCCTAAAATGTTATTTTACCAATAGTGTATTTATTAAACTAATCATATTTCATCTTAGTAAAATAGAGTTTTGCTAAATATAATTGTTTCAACTAGAGAATATAGATTTATTAAGTATTTCTATATGATAAACCAATAAGTTAGAAATAAAGTCAAGCTAATTGATGTATATAGCTTATTAAGGATTTTGCCTATTGGCTAATTAGTAGTTTAGCAAAGGAATTAATTTAAGCCTAACCAACTTGTACCCACTTCAGGAGGATAGACAGATCTATTTCCTATCCTTGATTTCCTGGAGCAAGGCAAGTACTTTTCTACGGTTTTGTGTATTTACATTTTTTGTACTTTCCTGTGACACGTCATGACACGATATCCTGTACCCATGTACTCCTGTATTTCATGTTCTTGTACTTACTTGTGTCGGGTGGAAAAATACACTAGCCATGTGACCAAACCCCGGTTACTATATTCATGTAGATAGCTTAGGCCTCGCATCGTGCACGCGGGCCCTAAGCCGTACCATATTCATGTACTCCTGTACTCACCCCAGCCGGTCACATGGGCTAGTTGTATTTCAAACATGGTGCACTTGTCATGTCTTGTACTTCAGGTTCATAGTTACATTCCTATACTTTATTTCTTGTACTTTCATTCCTGTACTTTCATGTTCATTTCCTGTATTTCCTATTCATGTATTCCTGTACTATTTTTCCATATCATGATGTTCTTGTTCATTATCTAGAACTGTACTTTGCTCCGCTCCTGACTGGATATGTTGTAGGTGTACTTGCAGGATATCATTCTACTATATGGGCCAGAGCCCGGAACATTAGCTGAGCAGGATGGAGACATGACTTAGCTAGAGACTTCAGGTTTAGACTGTTTAGCTTTACTCTTAGATATTATGTTAGATTTCATAGTACACTTCATTCCTGATAACTAGTACATTTATGATATATAGAATTGTGGATTATGGTTATTATTTTGGGATCGTGTATAGATGCCGTGATTGTGTACATTATGTTTATCTGGTTAGATTTCCCTAGTTTGGTACAGCTTACTTCGTCGTGTCTAACGACGAAGGCTGGGTGTGTCCGACTCGTGTCCGATTATTCGGGAGCGGGTCATGACATGTTTTTAGTGGTAGCCCATACAGGTCTATCCTAATAGTACATAGGTATTAGAGTACTATTGGGGGACTTGATTAAAGCTAGGGAAACTTGAATCACAGCATAGGAAATCGGGTACATCGGGTATTTTGATATACTATAAACACTTGTTGTTTTAAGTTAGGATATTTTAACAGTTTTCTGTTTTTCAGATAGTTCAAAGTACGCGACACCGAAACTATTGATCCACCTACACTTGAGGGTTTCAAGCTTCCACTACCTTCTATCGCCCTACTATCTCCATGGGTAGTACGTAGTTGATGGAGATGTTTCAAAAATTCTTCGACACCCAGATGGAGCAGGCCACCCTTTTCCAAGTTAGACTTGCAGATGCGCTTTTCGAGCTAAGGAGGACTTCTGACTTCCAGACTCTCAGACTTTTGGACTTCTCCGACACCGAGCGCATATCTTGCACCAAGTAGCAGATCGAGAACCTGGAGCAGCCACTGAAAATCATCCCAGTCCCTGAGGACCCGACTTCTTCGGAGATTGGTGCCACCAGCCAGGAGATCCAGAATGTAGCGCAGACAATGGAACGAGACAAAAGCTAAAGCCCATGAGAGACAAGAAGACTTATGGCGGGGATAGCAACTACTGTGGTTCCGAAAAGCGTCATCACACTCAGACATCGCTTTTTCTGCCCCAGCGGGAGATCCAAATTCAGATCCAGCCGACGATCATTTGCAATTTCTGCCACCTCTCAGGACCCTACTATGAAGGGTGCCACAAAAAACGGAGGCTATGCTTGTACTACGGATCGCCTGCCCATCAAGTTAAGGATTTCCCGGAGACCATTGATCACACTGCCCAAGGACAAGTACGAGGAGCATCAAGACTACAGTAAGGGGACCTACCTCTCCAGATCCAGTAATCACATGGAGCACTACTGCATAGACCAGTCTACATCAGGACAGTTGAAGAAGATTGAAGTGATTCCAGTCCTGAAGGAATACTGAAGACAGAAGGTTTCTTTTGCGTGGTTAGGAAAACCATGTATCGTGATTCGCAATCCAGTCTTCCCTTAAATTTTCCTTAGCACCTAGATCATTTCTTGAAATTTCTTGTTTGAAACCTTGGTTGATATTCGAAATTTATTTCGAGATATTGGTTCCTATTCGGTAAACTTGTTTCAGTTCCATAAATCGATAATTATTTAAAATCCACTATTCGATACAGTTTATATACTTCATGATTTTGCTTCCTAGTGTTGGCTCATAATTGGAAATTTTGTTCTCTCATCAAACTTCGTGATAATTGAGATTTTATTCCTACTGAAAATCTTATTTTGAAACCTCGTCCCCAATCAAAACATTGTTTGAACCTTCATTACTATTTGACGATTGATCGAGATTCAGCCCCTATTGGAGACATTGTTCAAAGGTTTTGTTTTCTATTTCGAGACCTTGACTAGTTCTTTGTTTGAAATTCTATTCATGATTTATTCGGGGTTGCTCTCTATTCGCGACTTTGTTTCGACCTTATTGAGGTTTTGTTTGTTTCATATTCACGAATCCAGAACCTTGTTTCCAAATTATTGATTGATAGTCCTCCATTCACTCTTCATAACCTTGCTTCCTATTCGAGATTTTATTCAAGATTTTACTTCCTATTCGCGGCTTTGTTGATATTGATTTTCTATCTGAGAATGGTTTCCTATTGAAATTTTATAACCATGCCCTTCAATCTTCAGCAAGGCCCGCGTATGTTATATACATACGTAAACTTCTATACTTCAGCAAATACATTCACTGAAAGCTTCCATCCTGCACATGGCTTTGCCAGTGAGAAGAGATCCAAATTGGGGAAACACACTGCTCACTCTTTTTGGGATGCAGAGGACAGAGATCCTATAGATCCACCATTGGAAACTTCCATTTTAAAGAACTATCCCGATGAAGTTCAAGATCCTCTGGACGTATCCTTAAAGGTGCGGAAAGAAAAATCCCCTGCCAAGGGGTTGAAGAAAAGAAAGGCTAAAGAGACGACGGCCCTTCCTCAGCTGGATATTAGACCTGCCTCACTAAGGGCTCCGGAGAAGAAGAGGAGGACGTCATTAGTTATAAATGAACCAACGACTACAACAACGACTCGTTCTTAGTCAAAAGAAATGCTCTTCAGTTCTTCCTCCGGAGAGAAGGAAACTACTCCTTCTATTCAGAAGCAAGGCAGAGTTACAGAAGGAGGAACGTCTACCACTTTGATAGATCTGGAGGATGATCGCACCGGAGCTACTGAAGAGCCGGCTGCATCATCACACAGAGAAGTCAAGAGAAAACTGGTAGCTGCTGAAGATGTAACATCTCAGGAAGGTAATATCAAGCTTTTGATATACCTTAATATATATATTTTCTCTCAAAGATGTATATTAAATTGATTTCTTTCTTTGCAGTGGCTTCTTCAACGGATGTTCAACCTTCTACCACCACCGTAGAAGCCGTGAGATCAGAAGCTTTGGTGGTACGTATTCCCGCCAATGTACTTGTTGCGGTGGGGATAACGGTTCCGTCACCAACTCCCATGACTCCAGAGGCCGTCTCCCCAAAGAAGGATTTTCTACCGCAAGATTCTCCGAAGGCTCAAGAGCCTACTCATTCTGAAGAGGAGATGATTGAAGCTTTAGCCGATTGTGACTTTGGTGATGAATCTTATGATGATGATTGGAATAACATCACTAAAGAGGGACAAACTTTAGTGAATGTGCCATCACCTCAGGAACTCCCGACTAATGAAGACCAATCAACTGCCGAAGATGACGAGAATTTGATTATCGGTGAAGGACATACCAGTCCCAAGATCGATAAACCCAAAATATCTAAAAAACCTGAGGTTTCTGGAGTGGTAACAGAATTAGCAGCTCAAACTCCAATGACTCCGCCACTTCAGGCTGAATCAGGAGCAGGAAGCAGTCAAGCCACTATGTCTGCAGAGACCCTGTCAAAGCTTCAGCAGGAAATATCCAAACCTCTTGAGACTCCTCATGCTATGCCCAATATAGGTAAATTTCTAGACATGATCTATTTGTCGTAGCTCCTTTAGCATAGTATATTGCTCAAACAAATGACATATACAAATTGTAGAAGGATCCACAGAAACTGTAGCAGGAGAATGGAGCTCTTCCCACATCAGCTCTCAAGATGAAGTACCTCCATATGTTTAGACTGTAAAGACTCCAGCGGAAGTGGTAGCCACCCCAGGCGCTGTAGCAACAAATAAGTTCATTGTGGCTTCCTTCACTAAAGTCTTCTTTACATCTCTGGAGCCTTTAGTCCATCGAGTAATGGAGAGAGAAGATGTTCCATTTAGTACAATCAGAACTCCCTCTTCATTTTTTATCGGAGGCATCCGCGGCCAAGAAGACGAGGCTCAGGCTACCTTCTTGGAACACATTTTAGATGAGCTGGAGGGATCTATTAAAGCTTATAAGGAGCTTAAAAGAGGGGATATCGAGCAGCTAGTAAACATAGAATATGAGGCTATGGCTCGAGAAGTAGAGACTAGTAAAGCCCATTTTAAAGCATTTTTATTGGCTTTTACTAGACAATCCTTTGAACTGGACATCCAAATTGCTGATGCAGATTCTATTGCTGAGAGTCATAAGACTAAGGCTGCAGATGAAGAGAAGAAAGCTGCTGATCTGGAGGCTAAAATTGCCCGGCTACAGGCAGAGCTTAAGGCTATCAAGCAGGAGATAGAACAAGAAACTCGACTACATCAAGCTGTTGTTAACCAAATAGATGCTCTGAAGCACCAGAAGAATGAATTTGAACAGCTACAGAATGAAGAACTAGCATGTCAAACTGCTGCTCTGCACCCATTCGACCCCGAGTCAGGAAGGGTTGAAGCCAGGCAGCGGGTGCTAGATTCTTGTAATGAAAGAGCCCAAGTTTTGAAGAAACGAATTGTAGAACTTATTACTTATCCTTCCGAATAGAATGACCGAAACTTGTTGTCTTTTTCATTATGATGTATCTCTTTTTTTGAAATAGAAATAAAATAAGATTTTTTTATGTGGTTCCATTACTTGTTGCATATCTTGTTATAGATATAAGTAATAGAATAGAAAATATATTCAGAGGTACTGGACATAATATATTTCTTGATTAGAAAATAACGATATTTATTATATCTGCTCAGAGGTAATATGGACGTGGCAGAATATAATGTTTAGAAATAATGTTATTTCAATAAACAGCTTTATCAGAGGTAATAGAGACGTGATAAGTTGCTGATGTAGATAATCGAAATTCAGAGGTATGGAGGACGTAAATTCTTTTATTTTTTATTTTTTTATTTTAAGAATTTATCATCTATGGTTTTATTTACGAGAAAGTAAATAAAAGACGATAAATGCCAAGACTGATGAATGAATGAATGAACAGTCAAATTATTTTAGTGGAGAGAAAGTCAATGATGAACAGTCACTTCAGTTTTCGAAGAGAAGAAATGAATGAATGAACAGTTGGATTTCTTTTGAAGAGGAAAAGTAGCATCGGTTCTCGAAACCGATCATCTAGTCATTCTGTTTATAAATAGAACAAAACTTCTGTAGATATCGTCAATCTTCTTTTCTTTCTGTACAGAATATCTTCTAAAGATTTGCTCAATCTGAAGATCGAAGATACGACTGAGACGCCTCCTGCTGAGCTTTCGATACCTCCTCAGAAAGAAGTGGGTGAAGGCTCGACTGTTCCTGTACCAGAGTAGGACCTGATTGCCAAGTTGGTGGAGCCTGAGAAGACTACTGAAGAAGAAGCCATGAGGATAGCCGCCTGTGAGTTGCTAATGTGTTCAGACAATGAGATGTTTGAATTGCTGGCAAATCATATATTTAACCATGAAGGATCGGTTCCTCGTCCCCGTCCTTGATATTATGTAACTCTTTCTGCTTTTGAATAAAATAAATTTTATTTACATCATTTCTCTGAATGAAGAATATTTTACGTTTATACATAATATTTCTTAATAAATTTGCCATTGATAGGCATCATCGCAACTCTGCCATCCATATCTGTTAATTGGTAGGCTCCATTTGAGAAAACTTTATTTACCACATACGAACCTTTCCATTTCGCCTCGAACTTGCCTTTGCTCATGTAGGTCATAGTCATAGGACGTCTGACCGTAAGAACTAGCTCGTCTTCCTGAAATGTTCGTACTTTGACTTTGCGATTGAAAGCTTTTAAGATACGGGCTTGATAAAGTTCGATATGTTGTTGAGCTAGTAGTCTGTTCTCATCGAGTGCCTCTAATTCTTGATGTCAGAGACGATCATTATTTTCTGTGGTAAGTTCATTAGCAGTGGCAATTCTTAAAGATGGAATTTGAATTTCCAGCGGTAAGATAGCCTCGCATTCATATACCAGAGAAAAAGGTGTGTAACCTGTAAGATTACAGACTATAGTACGATAAGCCCATAAACATTATCCAAGCTTCTCACTCCAATTATGTTTGTTAATAGAAATAAACTTTTTAAGGAGTTTGATAATAGTCTTGTTGAATGCTTCAGCTAACCCATTTGCTGCAGGATTATATGCCGTAGAAGCAACATTATTGATTCTGTTGTCATCACAAAACCTAGTAAACTTCTGGCTTATGAACTGTGGCCCATTATCATGGATGATCCGACGAGGTACACCAAATCTGTATATTACATAATATTTGACGAAATTGATGACACTTCTAGTCTTCACTTCAGCTAAAGGTATAGCTTCAGTCCATTTAGAGAAATAATCGGTTATAGCCAAGATAAATCGATGTCCTTTAGATAAAGAAGGATTGATAATACTAATTACATCTATGCCCCAAGCTTCGAAGGGCCATGAGGCAGCAGTCGGGTAAAGAAATTCTGACGGTTGGTGAATAAAATCTGCATGAATTTGACTGGCTTTACATTTTCTTGCATAGTCAATGGAATCCGATACCATAGAAGGCCAGTAGTAGCCCATACGTCGGATACGATGCTGTAATTTAGGACCGGGCTGATGTACTCCACAAACACTATCATGATCTTTGCGTAATATCTGCTTTGCTTCATCACCAGCAAGACATCTTAAGAGTAATCCATCAAAAGTTTGTCGAAAGAGAGTTTTAGTGGTATGATTATAATAGAATCGAAGCGATCGCCGATGAATACTTGTAGCTTCTTTAGGATCTTCAGGTAGTATGTCATGTACTGCAAATTCGATGAAAGCTGCTCTCCAATCTTCGCTAATGACATTGACTTCAGTTGAATTACTGAATTCAATGTTATGGTTGTCTTCAATACAAAATAGTTCTCTATTGGAGATAACAACCATTTGTTATCTTTTGACTGGAATTGCTAATATCGCAGCTAGATTAGCTAAGGCATCAGCTTCTGTGTTACATGCTCGATGTACATGTTCAATGAAGAATCCTTTGAACGAAGAAGCCATTCTGATTGTCGCTTCGTGGTAAAGTACCAGATCCTGATGTCGAACTTCGTATGTGCCTCTAACTTGATTAACAATCAGCTTAGAATCACCATATACTTCGAGATATTCAATATCCAATTGTTTGGATAATTGAAGTCCAATGAGCAAAGCATTGTATTCTGCTACATTGTTGGAACATGGCTCATCTAAAGAATAAGCTCTTTGGATAGCTAATCCATCTAATAAAACGAGAACAATTCCTACTCCAGCGACAAGGGTGCCTCCAGGTCCAATTCTAGATGCTCCGTCGAAGAACAAACGCCAAGTAGGAAATTCTTTTGAGATCATATTTGATTCCAATGTCTCATCTGGAATCTCATCATAGAGTTTAGATGTTTCAGGGACAGGATGAGCTGCTAAAAAATCAGTGAGTGCTTGGCCTTTCACAGACTTTTGTGGAACATACACCATATCATATTGTGCTAATAATATGGCCCATGTAGTAAGCCTAGAATTGAGTGTACTGGGCTTCTTCATTAAGACCCGAAGAGGATTAACTCGAAAAATAACATGAATGGTTTGGCCGATGATGTAATGTCTTATCTTTTGAACAACAAACATTAAGGCTAAACATTCCTTCTCTACCGGACTATAACGATGTTCGGCTCCAATCATCGTCCGACTAAGGAGTAGATGGCTTATTCATGACCTTCTTTGTTCTTCTGAGCCAACAAGGCTCCAGTGAATGGTCCATCGCCCGGACATACATCAATAAGGGTATTCCTGAGATCGGTGGCACTAGCACTGGTGGACTCATCAAATACCGCTTTATGTAATCAAATGCTCGTTGACATTCTTCTGTCCAAATAAAAGATACACCTTTCTTCATTAACTGAGTAAATGGTCTGCAACGTCCAGATAAATTCGAAATGAACCTCCTGATGTAAGCAAGTCGACCCTGGAATCCTCGTAGCTCTTTTAGGTTGCGTGGAGGATGCATCTCTTGAATGGCTTTGATCGTCTCGGGATCAACGTGTATACCTTTACAGGTAATGACGAATCCGAGAAATTTGCCACTAGAGACTCCCAAGAAAGACTTGGTGGGGTTCATTTTGAGTTGATGCTGGCACATTAGATTGAAGATAGTTCTTAAATCTTGAATATGATCTTCCTTTAGACGACTTTTAACAGCAATATCATCAACATAGCATTTGCTGGTCTTTCGCAAATGATCTCGAAACATAGTACTCATAGCCCGCTGGTAAGTTGCACCTGTGTTCTTAAGGCCGAAAGGCATGACTGTATAGTAGTATATTCTGCGGGGAGTACGAAATGAAGTGCGCTTTCCATCTTCAGGATTCATCCAGATTTGATTGTATCCAGAAAACCCATCCATGAAAGAAATTAGTTCAAATCCACAAGTATTGTCGATCATGACATCAGTAATTGGGAGAGGGAATTCATCTTTAGGACAAGCGTCATTGAGATCTCGAAAATCTATGCACACTCAAACTTTTCCAGTCTTTTTCAAAACTGGTACAACGTTGGCTGCCCAGTCAGAATGATGTTCTTCTCTGATAAAACCGCAAGCGATAAGCTTTTTGACCTCATCATCTATCGCATCCATCATCTCAACCTTGAATCGCCGTTGTTGTTGTTCGACTGGCTTGGAATTAGGAAAAATGTTAAGTTTATTAGTTGTGACTTGAGGATCTAATCCCAGCATATCTTTATAACTCCAGGGGAAGACATCAATATATTCACGAATAAGGTGAATCAATTCTTGCTTATCATCATCTGGAAGATTTTTTCTAATGAAGATTGGTCGCGATACACCCTTTTCTCCAATATCGATCTGGATTAGTTGATCTTCAGTAGGTTATTCTATTTGTTCAAAACGAAGTTCCCACTGACTATCCATCCTTTGTGCCCAAGGATCTGCTTCAGGAGCTTCTTCAATATCATCTTTATCATCTTTTAGGAACTCAGCAGACACCATATTTACTATCACCCGATGGACATGACCAATACTAGTGTCAAAATCCCATAAGATAGAATCAAAAGAGTTAAATCGTTCTTCTTTATTTGACTCAAAAGCTTCTGGAGTCGAAAGTGGTGAAGTATAACCTAATCCCCGCTTCATTTTACTATAATATTGTTATGATTTTCCTTTTGGAACAGAAATACGAATAGGGGTTCGCCTTCCTTTACCGCTATTGAGACCAGTTTTGAAATCATAGCCCATTTTACGGATGATTGCCTTGGATTGTGGACTATAGCGACGTAATTATAGCCTTCCTCTATCATCCTTATTATTGCTGTCGGGCGTGATTTTTTGTTCCTTTTTTTTAATTAAAAAGTATAGGAGTTTCTCCTTTCTTTCGAGAAGGTACTAGGAAGAATGATTCTTGTATTGATTCAAGTGATACCACATTTCGGAGAGATGATACGACTCCTATTGTAAGTGGTTTGAAGCTATCTAGCATATCCAAATAACATTGAGTATAATAAGAGACATCAATATACTGCAAAGGAGATGCTTTATTGATCTTTACATCATCATTTACAACAGGATCTTTAGCCTTAACAGGCTTAGTCAGATTGATAACTAGAAGAGGAGAAGAAGAACGAGAAGGAGGAGGCTTTTTACGACGAAGGTCGATTACAAGTGGCTCAGAAGAAGTGAGATCCCTTTGTTCCTGACTAACACCAGGAGGCTGCTTCTTGTGAGAAGGAAGGTAGATAGTCAATGTCTTGGAAGACAGAGGACAGGAAGTACGCTCTTTGACAGGGATCACCAGAGTATCATTCGGCACGCCTTTCTGTTCTTCATCAGTATCTATTGCCAATACCGCCTTCATGAATTCCTCCTTGTACATGCGAGAGTTGTTGCAGTATACTTCAACCACCTTGAAAGGATTTAGGTCTATAACTTCTTTCTGTACTTCTCCATTGACATCCATATATTTGAAACATTGGTGGTAAGTAGATGGTACAATCTTGTATTCATGGAGTAATGGTCTTTCCAGCAAAGCATTGTATGAGCCATGATTATCAATCACGTAGAAAGTTACCTTCGTACGAAGATTGCCGATTTAAAGTTTTAGGCGTATCTTCTCCAAAGGTTCACTTGTTCTTTGATTGAATCCCAAGATAGTAGTGATAGTTGTAGAAAGATTATGCACCAGGATCTTCAAGGCGTCCAGCAGAGTCTTCGGCATGATGCTAAGTGCAGACCCTGGGTCAATCAGAATGCGATCGACTTTTATGGTGTCCACATATCCCGTGAAGTAGAGAGGACGATCATGACGATTGTCTTCTAACAGCATGTCATCTTGTGTAAAAGTGATGTTGGATATTAGTTCAAATACACTATGACAATGTGTACAACTGACAGGCTCCTTTTTAGGCTTCTTGAGAAGAGCAAGACAAGCATCAGCCTGTATCAAGGCTTCACTTAACATTTCTCGAGTTTCTTTTGAGAGACATAAAATTTCGAAGCTTGATAATCTTGCTGGAGTGTTAGCCAATTGAGCCAATATGTTAAAGTTATATGGCTTTTCAAGTCTGAGAGATGAGGACTTTTTTAATGCTTTGCCAAAGCGGACAGGTTGTATTCCCTTATCTGTTGATGTTGGTTTGGGAGAAATTGGTTCTACCACTGGCGAGGATGTAGATGGTATATTCTCAGCAGGGGAAGATGATACAGGAAAAACATCAGGAGACGGGACAGGATTTTCTTGAGTTTTGGGGTACTCTCAAAGACAAGGTTTTCCAGATCTGGTGCCGATTAGAATTTTTTTTCTGCTACTGGTTCAAAGGATACCATGTTGCAGCTCTTAGATTTAGTTTTGGAGCGCTTCTTTTGATTGGAAGAATAAGGCGCTTCAAAGTCTGCCACTAGATCTGGATGAATCTATATGATTTCTCCTTTGTCAGTGGATAGTGGAACAAGACCTTCATTTTGGGGAGGTGAAAGATTCACGATCTCGAGAGTAGTCCTCGGGATGGGAACAACACCATCTTGTATAAGTTGTGGTAGAAAGTCACCAAATTGCACAGAGACGACATTGGCCGTCACAGTCTTCTCATCCTATTGGAGAGTAACTGCACCAGAGTTGACCATTTCTTGGATTTTACCTTTGACCACGTAGCTTGCTCGAGTTGGATGCCCTATAAACCTGTGATAAACATAATATTTAGGGTGGTCAGTCTTACCCACTTTCTCTGGCTGTTTTGCCTCCGACAGTTGAAGTTTATTGTTTTTGATCAAGCAATCGAAGATGCTCATAATATCATCTTTATCGAAAGAGTACTCTTCTTTTGGACGAGGTACTTTTTGTGGTGGTGCTGATGGAGTGGGTGCAGTCTGAGCAACGTTGACAGCCAACGACTCCTTGCCCTTGAGATTGATGGCCAATGTTTCTTTACCCTTGCGATTGTTCTGGCGTTTATTGCTGCCTGATGTAGGATGTTCATCTTGGTTAGGATTAGCCATTTGAACCCCTAACTGTTTGAACTTCTCAGCGCTAACTTTTGCCGCTTTGGTATTTATGATGAAAGAAGGCCAATCTTGAAATTGTGTTGATCCTGTCTACATGCTGATAATAGGCAACAAGTTTGATTTACAAGTGTCTATTGTTACAGCAGATGGAGTTCCTAGAGGCATTTTAAGTGTCTCTCGGCAGAATTTTTCAATGAAACTCTCAGTGAATTTATTGTGTCTTTGTTTAATTTTAATAAGGGCAGACATAATCATATCATTGACCCCCTCACAGAAACGTTTCAAGAACATTTGCTTAAAACCAGAAAAAGATGTAACTCCTCTTCCCGAAATTTTATGATATATTTTTTATTTTTTATTTGATTAGTTTACATTTAATTTTTTATGATCATAGGAGTTGTGACTAAGCCCACAGGTGATTTATGACCATCTTGTGGTCACATGATCTCTAGATAGGGTTTGTAAGCATGCTATAGCTATATTATATTTTTTATGATTTTTAGATATTTATTTATTAAAGATATATTTATTTTATTGACTTTCATGAATTACTATAAGGTCATTTGGGACTATTTTGAGACAATTTATTTTATTTAGGTTCTAGAAGGTTAGAAATATTTTCTAGAATTTTTCTGGATTTTTTAGAATTTTTGGGAATTTTTATATAATTAAAACCTATAGAAATTATATTTTATAGGCTTTGGGAATTTACTGTGAGGTCACATGATGATATTTTGTGTTAAAATATTTTATTTAGATTCTAGGCACTTAGAAATATTTTCTAGAATTTTCTAAAATTTTTCTGGATTTTTCTGCAATTTATATTGATTTATTTGGACTTAAAATAATTTTTAAATGATTTTCTGAATTAGAATAATTAATTACACAGAAATTCACCCGGGGGGGCCACCTGTCGGCGCCCAGGCTGAACCGCCTCTCTCTCTCTCCTATATATATATTATTATATTCGAAACCCTAATTAAATTTCAGCCGCCTTTTTGAGAGAGAGTTCTAGTAGAGATCTCGACTTCCCGAGACGATTGTCGTCAACTCCAACGTGATTTTAGCGTACCGGTTTTTTATTGGATTCGTCTCGAGGTAAACTTTTTGAATATATAATTTATTTTTGTATATATTATTCCTAAATTTCTGGAAAATTTGGAGAGTGTCGGTTGTCCGAAACTTGACACGTTTCGTTGTTTTCGAGATTTCGGGAGAATCAGAAATCGAAATCATGAACCGTTTGAAGTTTCGAAAAGCTAACACAGAGCTCTACGACATATATTTTTTCCAAAAAATAATTAATTCATCTATTATTTTAGTTATTCTGTTGAACTCAGAATTGATCGGTTGATCACCGTTTTGGTCACGATTAGCCATAACGGCTATATCTTTTGACCAAAGCATGATTTTGCGGCACGGTTGATTCCAGCGCACTCGTGGCACTGAAATCTACCAAGTTGCACTTTCAAAATCTAGAGTTCACAGCATTTGACTAGATAGGCAATGGCACGTCTCGATTTACGTGCCATGGTTTCCAAAATTGGAAAACACGACTTTTATGGCCAAACTTGCATGTTTAGATTATATTCATATTATTATTAGGTTAAATTAAGTTTTTAAGTGAATTATTCCAGAATTAATTATTATTAGATTAGTAACCCAATTAGCCACTATTCTATGAATTTAGAACTAGAACATTAGAATTGATTTATAGTTTTCGTGCACGGTTCATAGTGCGATATGTGTTATAGGTTGACAGCTCCTAGATCGGCATTCTCTCATCCTCGACTTGTGACTACAGTTTGTGCAAGGACCACAGGCAAGATACCTTGCCTCCCTCTACAATTTAATTCCATGTTTATAGTTTTCATGTTATTATTGTATTATCATTAGATACTCTATTTTGTTATAGATTTTATATGATTTATTAGCTCTCTAGTTGACTTGATTTATCTAGTTTCTACATACCGTGTTCACCAGTTTATGGTCTTGCTTGACTTGATAGTGTAGTTATACTGGACTTGACTGTGTCTTGACTGAGTCGTACCTTGTCTCACTAGTACCTTGCTTGAGTCGTGTCATAGAACGAGTACGTGTAATTGGACTGCTAAATCCTTGTTATTGTTTCCTTGGCACCAGAGAGTCCACTCGGGACGAGGGTGTTTGCCTTGATCTGTTTACATCCGTGAGTCCACACTCAGGACGAGGATGTCGATTATTTGCACCAGAGATTCCACACTCGGGACGAGAGTGTTGACTTGACTTGCACCAGAGAGTCCACTCGGGATGAGGGTGTTTACATCAGAGATTCCACACTTGGAACGAGGATGTTATACTTGCACCAAAGAGTCCATATTTGGGACGAGGGTGCCTTGCCGTGAACTAACCAGAGAGTCCACACTCGGGACGAGGTTAGTACTAACCAGAGAGTCCACACTCGGGATGAGGGTTAGTGATTAGTTCAAACCTGCGAGTCCACTCGGGACGAGGGTTTGGTATTCCATTGATCTCATGTTCGTTTGTTCATTCAGCAGTTCAGTTACGTATAGTTGTTCTTGTATTCCAGTTCATAGTCACCAGTCAGTAGCCACTTGTCGTTAGTCACTTGTTAGCAGTTTGGTCGTAGTCTCTTGCCATGTTAAGTGTCATTCCTTGTTATATCCTGTTTATATATTATCATGCATGATTAAACTGCTAGATAGGCATGTTTATATGTTTCTTGCTATGTCCTCTGAGGACCTGATGATCTCTTCAGGTTTAGCGATTGCATGGAGTTAGTGGCAGAGCGGGATGGTAGATGATTGTGATACATGTCTCAGGTATTTGTTAGTGATATTATATTGTTATCCTTTCGTGATTTTCACTCCTTATCATAAGATATTCTGCTTATTGATTTAGTTTAAAGACTCTTGTTATATTCTTTGGAGTCTTATCGGACATATATGCTAGTGGGCTGCAGACCACGACCCATAGTGTTCATTCATGTTTTGCACACTTATTGTGTATTTGAGATATAGATTAAATTGCCATAATTTGGCAGTATACCCTAGCCTTGACAGCGTTTACGTATTCTAATCGGGCTGGAGTCCGCTTGATGTGTAGCTGGCTTGCTCACGTGCTTGCATCCGAAAAGCGAGTGCGGGTCGTAACAATAGAGTGGGTGGGTTGTGTGCAGGTAAAAGAGTGAGTGGATTGCGTACGAGCAATAGAGTGGGTGGGTTACGCACAGGCAATAGAAGCAGTCTGCGCCTGGACCACAGAGGCAGTTTACGCCTTGGCCATTGAGCGCACAGGTTGCGCCTGGGCAACAACAAATATAGAAGACTTAGGAGTCCACACAGGTCTATTTTTGGTGATAGCCACTGTGCGCTTGTTGCTCTTATTATTGATCATATCCTCGTAGGTTGTCTGGTTGACTTGAACAACCAGAGTCTTCTGCGTCTTCCCGATTGACGCAGCATCATATTGAGTTGTCACCTTCTCGTTGGAGGAGAAAGTCGTCCCCACCAGAGTCGCCATTTTGTTTGCAAAAACAAAAAGTTTATTCGAAACTTAAAAGAATCGTACAAAGTATAAAGAATTATGTGGAAGCACAACTTTAGGAATGCGATCAGAAGACGATCGCTCTATCCCTTGGACTATGTAAACTTGAAGACTAGAGCCTCTGGAGAATGTAGCAGCACTTTTGCAAGAACTCTCTTGATCTCCCTTGAAAATGATTGGAAACTTTATTTATAGAGTTTTGGAAATAACTGATTTAGCAGTTATTCTGATGTGCACGAGTTTAAATTGTGCGACTTTAGGTTGCGCCAACTTCAGGTTGTGCAACTTCCATTCAGTTACTCGAACGTGTACTAACTGTATTTAGACGCATGGCATCATATGATTGAAATGCGCATGGTCGTGTACAGAGTAGTGGATACATTTTGAGAGATTAGTGGCATGTGCGCCACGTCTTCCTGCTTTAGAACGTAAGTTGCTTCAACCTTATCAAGTTGCGTGAGCTTCAGTCAACGAGTCAAACTGCGCTTGATTAGGTTGCGCCTAGGCGCAACTCAATGCATAAATACGTGGCAGCATTTAGATCTGTGAAGAGAGTTTTGTTCAGGTTGTGCCTAGGCACAACTCATAGAGTGTGCAGAACAGCTGTCACCAAATAATAACAAATCATCTCGAACGCCACGCTTTACAAAATTTGAAGAGATTTTCTTCGTTTATCGTGCTGTCAGTTGTCAGTGCTGTCAGTTAATGATGACAATTATTGTCAGGTGCCACGTAGACTTTGGCACAATGTGATTGGGTGCAGTTTGATATTTGGCGCAGCCTGAGCAGTAGCGCAGCTTGATCTCTAGGCTTCATAAAAGTGGCGCAACTTGATTTCTTGGGCACAATTTGATTTCTGAGTAATAAAAACATGGTGCAACTTGATTTTTAGGTTCTACACTTCTAACTTGCTTTTATTATCATAGTGTGATGGAGCTGATGCCCAACATCACCTTTACACAAGATGATATATTGCTGGAAGATAATCGTCATGACCGACCCCTTTACTTCACAAGATATGTCGATATTATAAAGGTTGATCACATCTTGATCGACCCTGGGTCTGCGCTCAGCATCATGCCAAAGACTTTACTAGATGCCTTAAAGATTCCTGTACATAATCTTTTAACAACCATCACGACAATCCTGGGGTTTAATTCTGGAAGAAGTGAACCTTTGGGAAAGATCCGCCTGAAAATTGAAATAGACAATCTTCGTACAAAGGTTACTTTCTATGTGATCGACAATCATGGCTCTTATAATGCCTTGATGGGAAGACCTTTTCTACATGAGCATAACATTGTACCATCCACTCTACACCAATGCTTCAAATATGTAGACGTCAATGGAGAGGTCCAAAAGGAAGTAGCTGACCTAAATCCTTTCAGCGGCATTGAAGAATATTGTACTGATTCTCGGATATAAAAGGAAGAATTCATGAAGGTTGTATTAGCGATGGATAGTAAGGAAAATTAGAAAGATACTTCAAAAGATGTTCTCATAATCCCTGTCAAAGGACGTACTACTCGTTCCTCTTCTTCTCAGGCGTTGACTATCCATCTTTCCTCTCATAACAAACAACTTTCTGCTGTAGAAAGAGAACAAAGAGAGCTCACCTCTTCTGAGCCTCTTGTTATCGACCTTCGTTGTAACAAACCTTCTCCTTCTCCTTCTCTGTTTATCAACCTTCCTAAGCCTTCTGTTAAGGCCAAAAATCCTTCCTCTCCTCCTCTGGTTATCAACCTTCTGTTAAGGCTAAGAATCTTATTGTAAATGATGATGTACAAATTAATAAAGTAGCATCTTCTTTACAGTATACTGATGTTTTTTTATTATACTTGATGTTATTTAGAAATGCTAGATAACTTCGAACCACTTACCATATGAGCAGTTCAACCTCTCCAAGACGAAGTATTGCTCGAACCAATGCAGGACTCATTCTTCTTAGTTCCTTCGAGGAAGAAAGATGAACTTGCTATACTTTTTAGTAAAGGAACAGAATAGAAGATCTCGCCTGATAGTGAAGAAGAAAATCACGATAACGGAAGAATTCAACTACGTCGTTATAGTCAACAATCAAAAGATATCATTTAAAAGATGGGCTATAATTTTAAAGCTGGTCTCAATGGTGGTAAAGGAAGGCAAACTCCAATTCATATCCCTGCTCCAAAAGAAAAGTCACAACAATATTACACAAAACGAAGCGGGGATTGGGTTATACTTTGCCAATTCTGACTCCAGAAGCCTCCGAATCCGATGAAGAAGAACGATCTAACTCTTATAATTCTGTCTCATGGGATTCAGACACAGTGTAGGGCACGTCCATCGAGTAACTCTATCTTCCAATATAGTAACTGTTGAGTTCTCGATAGACGATGAAGACTTTGTCGAAGCCTCTGAATCTGATCCTTGGGCACGAAGGATGGATACTCAATGGGAGCTTCGGTTCGAGCAACGTGAGCCACCTACCGAAGATCAGTTGGTTCAAGTCGAAGTTGGAGACGAAACTTTCCCAAAACCAATATTCGTCAGCAAAAGTCTCCCTGAAGCGGATAAACAAGAACTAATCCAGCTTATTAGGGAATACATTGATTTATTCGCTTAGAGCTATGAAGACATGCCGGGATTAGATCCTCAGATTGCTACCCATAAACTCAATATTTTGCCAAATGTAAGGCCAGTCAAGCAACAACAGCATTAATTTCGACCTGACATGATGGACGCCATAGAAGCCAAAGTCATGAAGTTCATCGCCTGTGGCTTCGTCAGAGAAGAACAACATCCGGACTGGGTGGCTAATGTTGTCCCAGTTTGAAGAAAATAGGGAAGGTCCTAGTCTGCATTGACTTCAGAGACCTTAATGAAGCTTGTCCTAAGGACGAATTTTCTCTTCCAATCACTGATGTCATGATCGACAATACTTGCAAATTTGAACTAATGTCTTTTATGGATGGATTTTCAGGATATAATCAAATCAAGATGCATCCAGAAGATGAAAAACATACATCTTTTCGCACTCCTCTTGGAGTTTATTGCTGCACTGTCATGCCATTGTCTTAAAAATGCTGGTACAACTTATCAGTGGGCCAAGAGTACTATCTTCCATGATCATTTATGAAAGACGGTTGAATGCTATATAGACGATATGCTGTCAAAAGTCATCTAAAGGAAAACCACATTTAAGACTTGAGAACTATATTCGATCCAATGTGCTAGCATCAACTCAAGATGAATCCCACCAAGTCATTCCTAGAAGTCTCTAGTGGCAAATTTCTTGGATTCGTTATTATCTCTAAAGGTATACACGTTGACCGTGAGAAAATCAAAGCCATTCAAGAGATGCGTCATCCACGCAACCTAAAAGAGCTACGAGGATTCTAGGGACGACTTGCGTATATCAGGAGATTCATCTCAAATCTCTCTGGACGCTGTAGACCGTTCACTCAACTCATGAAGAAAGGTGTGTCTTTTATTTAGACTGAAGAATGTCAGCAAGCATTTTGTGAAACCCATATTTGTATTTATTAATAAAAGTGTTATCATTAATATTTCTAAAATTATTATTATTATTAATATTATTATTATTAAATATTTTTGGGTGAAAATGATTTCGAAAATAAACTTACAACATGGACTTTTGATTTTCGGACCCAGACCCAGGCCTGAGCCCGAACCCAACCCTTTTTCTTATTTTCCAAATCTGGTTGATTTAGTTTTTATTATAAAAAAATATATATATATATATATTATACGCAGTTGGCTGGTCCCGTAGGACCAGCACCTCACTCCACACGAATTGGTAAAAGCTTTCCTATTTCTCTCTCCCTTAATTAACTGCTCACCACACGTTCACCACCCCCACCCTTAATAAACTCCCCACTCTTCCCATTCTCCTCTCACAGAAGAATTACTCACAGAAGAGGAAAGAAACTCTCATCTCTTTCTCTCGTACTCTCTTCATCAACTACTCCCCACCAACCTCACCATTCTCCCTCTGTTGGAGAAAACCCTCTCTTCTCCTCCACCTAACACCAAACCCCCAAGCCCTAGCTCCTCAGGTCGACCACCGGAGCCCCGCCCGTAGCCGCGAGCTCCCGAGCTCGGCCGACCACTCCAGCGCACGGGCCCCCTCCGGCCGCTCCCTCCGGCGAGCCCCGACCAGCGCCGAGCTCCCCTCGCGCGCGATCCCCGCCGTCCAGGACCGCCCCGCGCCAGCCCCTCCGGCCGCGCTGCCCCTCTGCGCCGTCGATCCGCCCCGTCGCCGTCCCCTTGCACGGCCGACCAGCGCTTCCTCGAGCGCCCTTTGGCCCTGTCTCCGCCCCGACAGCGTGCCCTAGCCGCTGTCCCAACCAACTCCCTTCGACGACCTCACCCCAAGCTCGCTGCCATTTGGCGAGTTCCCTGTTTGGTTCTGTCGAGCCCTAGATTCTGGAGTTTATGGCGTTGCATTGACGACGCTGTTTCCAGCGCTGATTTCGAAAACGTCGCTGATTCTGGATTATTCTATTCTTTCTATTTTTATCATCTGAGAGCTCTAGCCGAGCAACCTGAGGTATAACCCCCTGTCCCGCTATTTTTATTATTTGTCGATGATGAAAATGGTCCCCGGTTCCCTTTGGGAATTCGGTATTAGCGACGTCGTATTTTCCGGGACTTTCGGAAAAGTCCCGTGAATTATTTTGGATTCCCGGAATGTTTTCGGGAATGGTTTTTGGTATGTTTTAGTTTCTGGAAATTTTCGGGAACGTTCTGTGACTTTTGGATTTGGAATCGGACTTCCGAAATTATTTCGGGTCGTCCCGATTATTATTGTGGATTGGTTGTGGATATTTTATATATATAAAATACGGGTTTTTCCCTGGTTTGGGACTTGCAGGAATTATCGGCACCCTTTTTCCAGTTTTTGGGTTGACCAAAAATAGAGGAGATGCTGTCCGATTTTTCCGTAAATCCTGAATTATTTTCAAAATGAATTTAAAATGATTTTCGGAATTTATTTGATATTTATTTTTGGGTGACGACCGTACCGGTCAATGGACCCGGCTAAGTGCAAACGATACCGGCCCCGCCCGGACGTTGAGACAATTAGCCAAAATGAGGATCAGACCATTATCTGAGACTTATGATTTATCATTATTTTATTATTTATTTCTGTTTACATTTATTTAATATTTTCAGTTAGGACTAACGGCAGTTTATTCTTATTTCAATTTATTTAAATAAATTGTAATGGGCATAAGCCCAGCTGGCTGGTCTGTGACTGTAATAGCTTAGATTTCTTGTCTTTCTGATTTTGCGAGTTTTTAATGTTTAACGATTAAAATGATTAAAAAGTATTTTTCGTATAAAATTAACTATTATTTTCTCACTTAAAATTGACGAGTTTAATATTAAATAAAAAGTCACGTATTTCTCATTAAATAAGAGAATTAGTTTTATATTTATATTTATATAAAATTACCAAGTTTTCATAAATAACCTGGCAGCGACGTTGTTTTCCAAATTCAAAGTTAAAATGATATTTTCCCTCGTATTAAATCAACGCACATAATAAACGTGTTTTTCTGTGTTTAGTTAATTAAATAATTAAAATTGGACTAGGACGCAAATAGAGATTACAACTAGCATAGCTAAGTTGGTAAACCTGACAGCTGAGTCTATCTCTCGAATGTAGGAATTCGAGGACAACTCTAAACTTCCCGTCTCGGAGTCGTCCACCTCTCCAGTCATTTTCCTGAGGCAAGTATAGTTTGTGTTAGTTTACAGTTATTTACTTAATCGTTTTACTGCATGTTTAAACCATGACTCAAACACGAAACTCTCTCCGAGAGTACTGTACTGTAACTACTGGGGACTTGGGAAGAGCGTAATAATTATGACCACTACTGTAACAAAACCCATTATCCCTCCTGTAACAAACCCAAGCCGGTCATATGTCATTACCTGTTCAAATCACTGTTTTATACTGTAACAAACCTGTTTTAAAACTGTTTAGAACTGCATGATTTTATTTCTTATTTAACTGCTTAATTAGCATGAATTGTACTTTGCTCCCTCCTGACTGGAGATATATTTTTAGGCGATATTGAGGATGATGAGCTGTGTTACAACAGCTATTACGACCCTGAGTTGTACCCCGTTGTGCTGCCAGAGTCCCCGCAGGAGGACGATAGAATTGAGGCTGATAGATAGATTTTCCATTTTCTGCATTTTGTTTATTTCAAAATTCTGTACTTTCCCTTCAGAACAATTTCTATTGTATTTAAATTCAGTTTAATAAAGTTTAATTTCGAAGTTGAGTTGTGACAAATTATAGTGTTGTTGTATGGTTACCTGCTACTGAACAGCTTACTGCCGCCGTCTCAACAACGGTGCAGGCTGGGCATGATCCGACTAGACCCAGATTGTTGGGATCGGGTCGTGACACATTTGAAGACATAAAGCGGTACTTGATGAACCCTCCAGTTCTAGTACCTACAGTCTCAGGAATACCCTTCCTGATGTATGTTCGAGCAATAGACCATTCATTAGGTGCTTTATTAGCTCAGAAGAGTAAAGAAAGTCATGAACAGGCTATCTATTATCTTAGCCGTACAATGATTGGGGCTGAACATCGATACACCCCAGTGGAAAAATAATGTCTAGCTTTGATGTTTGCTGTTCAAAAGACGAGACATTATATCACTGGCCAAACTATTCATATTATTTCTAGAGTTAACCCTCTCCGTGTCTTGATGAAGAAGCCCAATACACTCAATTTTAGGCTTGCAACGTGGGCCATATTGTTAGCACAATATGATATGGTTTATGTTCCTCAAAAGTCTGTTAAAGGTCAAGCTCTTGCTGTCTTTCTGGCAGCTCATCCAATTCCTGAAACGTCTAAACTCTACGAAGAGATTCTAGACGAAACTTTAGAATCCAACATGATTTCAGAAGAAATTCTTACCTAGCGTCTATTCTTTGATGGTGTATCCAGAATCGGACCAAAAGGTGACATTGTCGCTGGAGTTGGAATCGTCCTCGTCTCACTAGAAGGGTTAGCTATTCAAAGAGCTTATTCTTTAGATGAGTCATATTCCAATAATGTGGCTGAATACAACGCTTTGCTCATTGGTCTACAATTGGCTAAACAATTAGATATTGAATATCTTGAAGTATATGGAGATTCTAAAATGATTGTCAATCAAGTTAGAGGCACATATGAAGTTCGGCACCAAGATCTTGTCCCATATCATAAAGCAGCAATTAGGCTGGCTACATCGTTCAAGGGTTTCTTCATTGAACATGTACGTCGGGCATACAATACGAAGGCCGATGCATTGGCTAATCTGGCAGCCGTTTTAGCAATTCTATTGAAAAGGCAACAGATGATTGTCGTTACTAATAGAAAGTTATTTTGCATTGAGAATAACTCAAATATTGAGTTCAACAATTCAACTGAAGTCAAGAGCTCATTTCATCAATTTTGTGGTACATGAAATTTTACCTGAAGATTCTAAAGAAGCTACAACAATCCGTAGACAATCACTCCGATTTTATTATAATCATACTTCTAAGACCCTTTATCGAAGAACATTTGATGGTCTACTCTTACGCTGTCTTGCGGGAGATAAAGAAAAATAAATACTACATGAAGCCCACGATGGGGTATGTGGTGCACATCAGCCTGGTCCTAAGTTACAAGATCGTATCCGGGGTATGGGCTATTATTGGCCCACTATGGTATCAGACGCCATTGAATATGCAAGAAAATGTCGAGCCTGTCAAATTCATGTAGACTTTATCCATCAACCGTCGGAGTTCCTTCATCCGATTGCTACATCATGGCCCTTTGAAGCTTGGGGTATGGATGTCATTGGTCCTATCAATCCACCGTCATGTAAAGGTTATTGATTTATACTAGCTATAACCGATTACTTCTTGAAATGAGCGGAAGCCATACCTTTATCTAAAGTCAAGACTAGCAGCGTTATCAACTTCATCAAACATCATGTGATATACAGATTTGGCATTCCTTGACGAATCATTCATGATAATGGACCATAATTCACCAGTCAAAAGTTTACTCAGTTTTGCGATGATAACAGAATCAACAATGTTGCTTCCACGACCTACAATCCTGCAGCGAACGGTTTGGCTGAAGCATTTAACAAAACTATCATCAAACTTCTCAAGAAATTCGTTTCTACCAATAAAAGAAATTGGAGTGAAAAGCTTGGAGAATGTCTATGAGCTTATCGTACTACTATACGTACTCCAACTGGTTGCACACCTTTTTCCTTGGTGTAT
This sequence comes from Iris pallida, assembly GCA_029216955.1. NCBI lineage: Eukaryota > Viridiplantae > Streptophyta > Magnoliopsida > Asparagales > Iridaceae > Iris > Iris pallida. Next base: position 593,392 of record JANAVB010001998.1, on the reverse strand, counting down.
GGCTGCGAAGCTATCCTACCATTGGAAATTCAAATCCCCTCCTTAGGCATTGTAATTGCCAGTGAACTCACAACAGAAAACAATGATCGTCTACGACTTTAGGAGCTTGAAGCGCTTGACGAGAAACACACCTAGCTCAACAGCATATTGAGCTATACTAAGCCCGTCTATCAAAAGCTTTCAACCATAAAGTCAAAGTGCGAGCATTTCAGAAAGGAGAACTAGTTCTAACCGTCAGACGTCCTATGACTATGACGCACATGATCAAGGGCAAGTTCGAAGCAAAGTGGAAAGGTTCCTACATTGTAAGCAAAGTTTTCTCAAACGGAGCTTATCAATTGACTGGTATGGATGGTCGAGTCGCCATGATGCCTATCAATGGCAAATTTCTCAAGAAATACTACGTATAAAAACACATCAGCACAAAAACCAGAATGTAAATAAAATTTTTTTTTATTGCATAACTCAGACAGAAAAAAATACATAAAATCAATGAGGACCAGAGCCCTCCTGATCGAAGACGAATTTTGCAAGAAGCTCAAATACATTATTGTTGGATGACACCAACAATTCACACGCAGCTTTCTTCAGAGCTTCTTCTTCGGCAGTGCTTTCAGGTTCCACCAGTTTGGCGAAAATATCCTGCTTCTGTTCAGGAATAGCCGAGCTTTCTCCCACTTCTGGCTGGGTAGGCGGCGTAGGCTCATCAGAAGAAGTGTCGATAACAGCTTCGATCGTCGGGATGATCTCAGTCTCCTTAGGTACATCTTCGGAAGACATTTGCAATGAAGGAATAGGTGTTGACCACATCCTCAAAAAGGTTCCAAACTATTTATAGACTGAAAGGCCAAAACAGTCTGTCGCGGGAACTGAAGCGAACTTTTCTCGAAAAAGCATATTCGTTCATTCATCTCCTTTCATCTCGTGAAGAGGTCTTCATTTATTGTCTGTCTCGAGAACCGAAGCGACCTTTCTTCGAAAAGGCATGCTTATTCATTCATCAAATCTTTTTGTCTCTATTCATTTTGCGAATAGGCCTATATTTATTATCGTTTATTTACTTTCTCATAAATAAAGCCACATATAATAAATACTCAAAATCTCCAGTGGAGTCCATCTGAATCATTAGTTATGTCTTTTGAAACCCATCTGTTTTAAAAGATATCTTATTCGTATTATCACATATATCATCTTTTTAGACATGATATCCTGTCTTTGAGTCCCAGCTGACTTGAAGATCATCAATAAAAAATGAATTCACGTCCACATTACCTCTGAATTCTATTTTCTATATTAAATGACTTATCACGTCCATATTACCTATGATAAAGTCGTCTTTTGAAATAATGATATCTCAAGAATTATATTCTGCCACGTTCATATTACCTCTGAGCAGATATAATGAATTTTGTTGTTTTCCACAAAGAAATATGTCACGTCCAGTACCTCTGAATATATTTCCTATTCTATTACTTATATCTTTTACAAGGTATGCAACAAGTAATGAAACCACAAAAAATTATTTCATTAATAATGTTTCAAAATGTTTAAAATATAGCATACAAAAAAAGAGAGAGATAACAACTGGGATCTCTTTATTCTAGAGGCTAAGTGATAAGATCTGCGATCTGCTTCTCCAAAGCCTTAGCTCGTTTGACATAAGACTCAAGCACCTGTTGTCTAGCTTGGACTCTTCCAGACACTGGGTCGAACGGATGTAGAGAGGTCGTCCGGCGGGCTATCTCTTTATTCTGAATTCGAACAAACTCATCCTTTTGACGCTTCAAAAGATCTAATTAGCTTGTAGCAGCTTGATGTAATTGGGTTTCTTCTTTTACATGCTGCTTAGCCATCTTGAGCCATTCCTGAAGTCGAGCAATTTCAGCTTCCAGATCAAGGACTTCTTTTTCTTTCTCTGTAGTTGCAGTTTTATGACGCTCGAAGTTGGAGGTTGTTTCAGTAATCAGGGTGTCTATCTCTGCCCAAAATCGAGAGAAAGACACCAAGAAGGATTCAAAATTAGCCTTATTCATTTCAGCTTCACGAGCCATGGCATCACATTCGGCATCCACAAGCTGTAGAATATTTCCTCTTTGGAGACCCTTGTAGACTTTAATGGATTCCTCTAGCTCGTCCAAAACATGTTCCAGATAGGTTGTCGGATCTCGGTCTCCAATAATGTGAATACCTTCGATTATATAAGACGAGGGGTTTCTGACTGTTGAAAATAAAACATCATCCCTCTCCATCACCTTTTGAACCAAAGGCCTCAGAGATGTGTAGAAGGCATTTGTGAAAGAAGCCACAACAAATTTGTTTGTCGCCATGGCGCCTGGAGTGGCCACTACTTCCCTTCGAGTTTCTATTGCTGCAGCAGTTGGAAGTACTTTAGATTGTGCAAAGGAAGACCCGTATTTGGGCATTTGGGATAAGATCCTTTCTCATGCATGAGTTCCTCTGTCCAAAGGAGCCATGGTCGAGCTAGTCGTTTCCACAGGTCCTTCTGCGATCAATATACACCATTGTTAAAACATTATCAGAGGAATTAGGATAAATGAAAATCAGAAATTTACCTGAACCTGGTAGTACATATGGTATTTCACGAGGCTTGGCTGCTTCTATACGAAGTCTCGACATTGTGTTCTCAAACATTACTGCTTGGCTGCTTCCAACTTCTGAGCCTTCCGATAAAAAATGGCTGCTTCCAGTCCCTGACTCTGCTTGGAGGGGGAGGATGATTGTGTTTGTCTCCTTATTCTTTGGGGTTTGACCTTCAGGGGTTTTAATCCACGTGGTATCAGCTTTAGGATTCTCAACAATCCTAGCTGATTTAGAAGCTCCAGGCTGATCTTTACGAACCTCTTCAGGAGTTTTGGGTTCATCAGTTCTTCGGCATGAGTGCCCTTCATTATTAATGGGGTGTTCTTCACCTGCAACAATGGTCTGGTCCTTTTCGGTCAGTCCTTCTTCATTCGGTATAACTTATATTGAAGCATGCTCACCTTCAGTAGCAGTGGTGAGATCATCTTCATTTGAGAAATCTCCAAAATCACAGCCTTTGAGAGCCGCTATCATTTCTTGATCCTCCTGAGAATAAATAGGACTTTGGGCTACACAAGGGACAGTGACATCAGGATTAGACAACTCCTCCTCAAGAAGTGTAGTCTTTGGAGCTCCTGGAGTTGGAGATGACATCATAATTCCTGTGATAGCTAACACAGTTACAGGAATACTCATGACCGGAGCCAGAACGCTAACCTCTGCAGATAAAAAAGAATAATGTCAAATTTCAGTTAGACATGATTATACGAAAATAATATTAAAAACGACCTTTTTGAAGTGGCAAATCTTGTTGCGAAGGTAGCGGTGTCTCTGGTTCAGATAGAGTGGATGAAGAGCCAACTCTTGGACGATCTCCTCTGGTTACTAGCAACTTCCTTCTAGGCTTCAGATGTAGGGGTGCTATTTGTTCTTCTTCGCAATTTTTTTCTTGAGCGGCTCCACTTTGCTTCCTAACCGATGAAGGAGTCATCTCACCCACTCCAAGAGACGTCCCAGTAGTCATCTATTTTAACTGGGATCGTGTTGTCCTAGTGGTAGCTAGTTCAGTTACGGCCACTACGACCCTCCTTTTTTTCTTCTCTGCAGCTTGGAGTGAAGAAGGGAGATCATCATGATTTGATGATTCTCTAGCCCTCTTTTTCTTGCCAAGACCTTTGGCAGGAGATTTGTCTTTTTGTACCTTTAATGGCACATCTAGTGGATCAGTCGCTTTATCAGCAAATCCTATAAGGGAAGCTTCTAACGGGTCGTCGGTCGGATCTTGATTTTCAACATCTCTAAATGACAACGTTGTACGAACCCTAGCCTTTGTACGTTTGTCGCTTGCGAAGCTGTGGGACATATTAAAGTTCTTGACAAAAGTATTCGTTGAAGTATAGAAGTTCGCATATGTGTACAACATATATGGACCTGTCTGGGTAGGGACATTTGGCATAGAGAATATTGCTTTTATGCCCCGAGCGTTGTAGTATTCCTACGCCCTGGCACCATTAATCAAATAACCCTGGGCCCTTAGGCAAGTTATGGCATTCCCCACATGTACTTGATCATAGCCGAACTGTCTGGCAAATTGACTTAGCAGATATGGTTCCAAGAAGCACTCTTCTTCCAACCGAACACCAAATGAGATGGCCGAATTGACTTCAACCACTCAAAGGTAGATGGAACCAAATGGAGCGATGTGGCTTCCAAATCCATAAGATTGGGAGGAACATGTTGATACCCTTAAAGGGGAGGGATGCATTAAAATCTCCATCCGTAACCCTTATTCAATGCTCGTCGACGTTATGATAACTCACTGATATTCCAATGGGCGTTAGAATACCACCTCATGAAGTCCCCTCCTACTGCACTCATATCTGGGTCCATCAAACCAGGATAATGCAAGAGCAGCCATCCGTATAGATATGTGTAGGGCATCTCAGTGCGGAGAAATTTATTCCTGGCATTTTTACCATGCAACATTATGTATACAAAGGAGCGTAGGCCTGCATTTAAGCGACAAGACATCGCTGAAAGGAGGTCCATCTTGTAACCAAACATAAGAGGTACTGCAGCAAGCAGGACGTCCCGGTGAAATCTGTCGACAACACTGCCTCCAGGGACTATGAACCGTCGCAGCCATATGAAAAGAAAATCCGCCAACTGGGCTTCTTTAGACATAGGTCTATAACCTTGTCTGAAATAAGTCTCGATCGTGTCACCGGCATTGAAAGGGGACCAATCTTCATCTAGCTCATTGTCATACTGATCATACTTCTCTATCAGTTTTTGGATGTCGCTTTTGTCGAATGGTTTGAAGAAACAAGGGTCACAAGCCTGAGTATCGAATATTTTGTCTTCATGAATATGACCTAAGAACAAATAAGGCAGCCACTCAGATGTGTAGCAGGTCCCTACGGTGGCACTCTTGTAGTAGAGGGAACATATCTTAGTGACAAAGGAGCTCCTCAAAAACCTCTACCATTTTATAATTTTTTGTTAATAGTATGTCCAATTCTTTATTGGTAGGTACGTATTCCTCGTACGAGTTGTTTTCCATCGGCAAGTGAGAAAGAAACTTCATCTCGTGAAGAGCAAAGCCGATCTCCCCATGTGGGGTTATGAAGGTACCGGTCTTATCATTATACCTTTCTACCAGAGCCAGGAATATGTGCGCATTCTGGCGGAACCCATAAACTGTAGCCCAGACTGCTTCATAAAGACCTATCTCCAGAAGCATGTCTTTGAAGTGATTCAGAACCCAGTTAGCCAAGCTGCTCCAACGCTTATTATCTGGATTTTCCAGGCCTGTCATTCGCATGGTCTGGTCTGGGTATCTTCCTTCAACTTTGGCAAACTCATTCGCAAAAATTGGTACTCTGACCGGGAGTAACAGCGAGGAATCCTTAGGAGGTACATAACCTTGCATCAGACCTCTCAGATGGGAGCTGTATTTATCTGAGGTGCTATAGAATTGGTCTCTACTTTGTGGACCTAGTCTGTAATAGATCCTCCCCACTCTTGCTTTCTGCTGTGGAGTTATATCCCATGCCATCCGGCGAGGGTAACTCAAAAATTTATATCGAGACAATGATAGATATCTTGACATTTCCGAGAGGTACATCATCCTGCCCTTACTACACTAATAAACCCTACCTTCCTTTCTTGGCCTTGGGCTGGGACGTCTTCTTGATAGCATTACCAAATAAGAAGCCTGGTTTCTTATGAACTATATTATCCACACTTTCTAGAGGCTTTCCATTCATCAAACAAAGTAGTGTGGAGTTCTCTTGAGCTATGAGTATAGCTCTCCTGGCTTCAGGAAGGTCATAATACGAATATAACACATGTGATAAATCTTCTTTGTATTCAGGTGTATTAAATGCAGAGGCAAATCTTTCAGCATTGGGATCTTCTTTCAAGTCAACTACATGAAGATGAACAAATAGAAATTAGTTTCAAATAATGTTTTGAAGCAGAACATGTTACATCAACAGGTTGCACAGCAGTCAGGTTCTGCGACTCTTATGTTATGCAGCAATCAGTTTGTGCAACCCTTACGTTGCGCAGCATTCAGGTTGCGCCACATTTATGCTGTATAATATGTCGAAGTTGCGCCCAAAAGACAGCACAACTTTTCGAAGCGCTGCGCAACATAAGTCGACAACAACCAAATACTAAAAAGGGAGGCACAAGTTATGGAGTGTGCCCAACTCTAAAAAATGCGGGCGCACGTTGTCAGAATCGGGCTAAACCCTACAGAGGGTGGTCGATGATCAGGTCTATGGTCAGACACTTACCCTCCATGGCCGGGTTGGCCATCTCTCGGCGTGATGAAGGCGGAGCTCGCGTAGAGGACTCGGCCACATTCTTGCCCTTCTCGGTAGCAGAACGCTTGGGGGCCATTGACAGTTGTTGAAGAAAACTCTCGAAGATAGGAAAGAAGGAGTAAAAATAGGGTTTTCGAGAAATCTTAAATGATGGTTAAGAATAAAAAATCCAAAGTGTACGGTTATTTATAGCTTTGCAAGTGAGGCTGAACCGCGCAACTTGCGCTGAAGAACCGGGCTCGAGTTGACTGGCATAACCTAGATGTAGTCATTTCTAATTCAAAGTATTTTGAAACTTTGAAGTCTTTTTCAAGTTTCGAAAACTTTAAAAGGGGTCTTGTAGAGGCTAAAAATTAAGCTATGCTACTCACCCAGAAGTCATCTCATCAAGATGCATCATATCAATAGGTTACGCCATATCAGGTTGTGCCTATATCAAGTTGTGCCACATCAGGTTGTGCTTATCTCAGGTTGTACCAAACTCAGGTTACGCGAGAGCCATGTGGCATTTCTTCTCGAGAAGATGTAATGACATCATCATTTCCTGACAACTGACAGCACGTATATCGAGGAAAATCTGTTCAAATCCTACGCAACACGGCACTCGAGGAGATTTGGTCAGATTTTATGACAGCTAGTAGTTTACGCAACATGTCAAGGTGTACGAGGTTGTGCTTCGGCGCAAGTTGCTACATTGCGCCCCCGCCCAACCAGATGAAGCTCGCGCAATATGATTGTCCAGAGCAGGGTGACGTGGCGCGCAAGCCACTAACTTCGTAGAACGTGTCCACTATATTACTCACGACCGTGCGTATTTCACTCAAATGATGCCATGTATCCACAGCAGTTAGTATAATCGCTCGTGCAAGTTGCTACATTGCGCCCCCATGCAACCTGATGAAGCTCGCACAAGGTGATCAAACAGTATCCAGAACATGGTGACATGGCGCATAAGCCACCAACTTTGTAGAACGTGCCCACTACACTGCCTACGACCACGAACATCTCAATCAAACGATGCCACACGTCTACAGCAGTTGGTATAGCCGCTCGTACGAGTGAACAGGCGCACAACCTGAAGTGCGCGCAACCCAAAATAACTGCTAAACAATTATTTCAAAGAACTCTATAAATAGAGTTTTAAATCAGTCTCAAAGCATCACGAATGATCATAATCTCCTGCTAAAGTGCTGTTGCATCCTCCAGAGGCTCGTGTCTTCGATGTCACATCGTCCAAGGGATAAAGTAATCGTCTTCTGATCATATTCCTATATTTGTACTTCTCCAGAAATCAATTATACTTTTTGTACTCTTTCTCAGTTTGTAGAAATCAAACCTCTTTTGTTTTTCGCAAACAGCTGTAAATACAGCATGTCATGTTTTTATTAGGGTTCTAATTCGACTGATATCGAAAAAGACACCCTATGTGCTTTAGTTTAATAGAACTCCAAATGTTTTATATTTTAAAGTTTTTGACGTAGATTTTTTATTTTGAATACCAAGGATAACTTGGAAAAGTTTGACTTTAAGGAAAATGAAGACATTTTTCTTGGTTATGCTGCTAAGAGTAAATGTTCTAGAGTCTCTAATAAGCTGTCTATGGTTATAGAAGAATCTATTAATGTCACTTTTGATGAGCTTAATAGACAAATAGCTAGTGACAGTGACAATGAAGATGATCACACAAACAAAGCACTTGAAGGCCCAACTACCGGCATAAGCTAACTGGAGAGTCTACCAAAGAAGATGAAGTTTATGGCTGATCATCGAGGAGATCTTGTCACAGAAGACTTACCAAAAGGTGTAAGAACCAACTCGTCTACTAAAGATATCATTGCTAATGTTGTTTTATTTCACGATTATAACCCAAGAATATAGTAGAAGCATTTTTTGATAAATTTTGGATTTCGTTTATTCAAATAGAATTAGACCAATTTGAGAGAAATCAAGTTTAGGAACTTGTTCCCAGGCCTAACGATTCTTTTGTAATTTGTACCAAATGGGTATTCTAAAATAAATTAAATAAGAATGGTCAAGTCACACATAACAAAGCACGTCTCGTAGCTCATGGTTATAATCAAGAAGAAGACATTGACTACGACGAAACCTATGCTTCTATTGCGAGACTATAATCCATTCACATGCTTTGTGCTTTTACAAATTTTCATAATTTTAAGCTGTCACGACCCGCACCCGCTTTTCTGATACGAGACGTGTCCAAGTCCAGCCTACGCCGCAATATCTGCGGTAGAACGCTGTCTAGTACATAAACAAGTCACAGAGGCAGTCTAGATCTCATCCACAAAATATGATACAATCCACTAACACAAATAAAACTGAATAATAAATGATAATATAAATAGAGTATCAAGTTTATCAAGAATTTCCAGTTACATTCGGTGGACACAAATCCACTACCAATAGACGATAATAAAATAGAAACATGGAAATGAAATAACTGAGTCCAAACTGTCAAAAGTACCCTCAGCTGCAGTGGTAACGTGGGCCAATGCTAGCTCCAACTGCACGTGTGCACCTGGCTCAATACTCGGCTAAACCTAAAGAGATCTTCAGGTCCTCAGAGGACTAGCAAGATACATAATATACAAGCCTTTCTAACAGTTTAACATACATAAAAGAAATCCAGGATAAAAGCAGGAAAACTAGACAATCGTGAGACAGGAATGTATGAACAACTACGTATAAATGAACTGCTGGAAAACAAGTAAACAAGAAAATAAATGTAATACCAACCCTCGCCCCGAATGTGGACTCGCAGATCAGTTTCAAGACAAGTCACCCTCGCCCCGTGTGTGGACTCGCAGGTACAAAGGACAACCCTCGCCCCGTGTATGGACTCGCAGGTTGTAAACAAACAAAATAAGAAAAATAGCAGTTCAATCTATAACGTGATCGTCCTATGATACAACTCAACCAGTACAAGTAAAAGCAGGTCCAATAAAGCTACAAGGCTAACTGTGAGCAATGGTAAAGCACATGTCAGCGGTCAACTGAATAATGAAAACAGAGAAGCATGTAAATAAAACTGTAACGAAAGGTAAGGTATACTTGCCTGTGGTCCTGTGTTGCTGGTACGGATCGATGCACGACGTCAAGCCCAATTAACCTATTTAATAATTTATCATGTCAATGAAAGATGAATGAATTTAGCAACCAATCTATTTCTCTTGCTAAGCTTCTAGACACTGATTCCTATATCTAATATAACTAGTGTTCTTAACTAGGCAGGATAGGTTTGTCTTTGGGTTACTATTTATAAATCGATTACACCACTGTCTGTATTTGAGACTCACCCTTATAAACTATCATGCCTTTTGTTCCTGTACTCTGTTCTACACCTACAGGTAGGGTATTCTAGGTATACAGGACCTTGGTCTTCCTGTTTTCTTAGTTCTCTTACTGTTCACAGTAGGAAAGGTTGCTACTTGCTATTAGTACTTTATCAATCCTATTTTGGTTACTAGCTACTGTGAATACTGCCTTTGTTTGAATTCAAATACCAATGTTGGCCTCTAGGGGAGTCATAGCCCTATGAAGCTACTGTCCTATAGTCAAATCATGCTTGTACAAGTGTTACCTAGAATGGCATCTGCTTCTATGCTGGTTCCTCATTCCTGGTGTATCCACACATTTATGAATCCTGTGTTGTATACATATTCTAAAGAGCTATGTTTTATCACAGCTGCTACCTGATACATTCATTGATACATCAATGTACCTTTAATTTTAGTCCTTCCCATATCTAACCATACTCCCTTGCATACCTTCTTCCTGGTACTAATGGTCCCAATGTCTATATGTATAGGCTATAAGCTTCTGTATCTATGGCTAACCCCCCTGTACTAAACTGAACTGTTATTAATCACCTTTTTCCCAAACTAAACTACTCAAATGCACCACCCTTTACCTGCTTGACATCACCTCAGAAACATATGCATTTCATATACTGAACTAAATGGTCACCTGGCGTAGTTTTATCCTATGTAGGACATCTAGTTACCTAGGATTATCCCATTCCTTGGTGCACAGGTTCCTCCTTAGCAGTCAAACTCTGTTATGGCCCTTAACTTTACTGCCTAACCACCTGATACCAGTCCTTTTCCTTTGTACTTCCTTACCATTTGCTCAAATTTCCTAACACCCATATTCTTCCCTACATTTTTGTTGACTGTGCAACCCTTTGCTAATTCCTACTATCTGCAGTTTAGACACTCATATATATACTGGTACTTGTATGCTTCTAGTATGCACATTTACTGGATGTAGCGACTGTTGTTACTATTACTAACCTATCTGATCCCACGAGAACTCAGCCCTTATATATCCCCAAATTTAGAAACAAAAACAGGTTAATGTGTTAAGGTGGGGTTTCAGGGTTAAGTTACCTGCAACAAATGGAATTCGAATATAGGTATTGAGTTCCAACTAATTTGGACTGAACTATGCATATGGTGTGCAGGACATGCTAATGTGAGCTTTCAAACAGGTGGATGAACCTATGGTGTAGGGCACTACAATACTGAGGTTCTGGAAACTGAACTAAGAATGGAGTTTGGACATTACACATTATAAGCTCTGTAGAAATATGTATATGCAACTCATAAGTAATATAAGAAATGCACATGGTTGACCGCAGGGATGGCAGATCAGGCTTGAGCCAGACCCATATGGACCTGAGTCCAGATTGATTTTGCTACTTGTGTCCATGAGTTTCTAGGATACGCCTCACTGACGCTTGATTCTCTGATAACTAGCTAATGTATATATGTATGTACACAAGTGGCTTAACATCCATTATCCTCACCTGGGTACAGATGTTAAATAGGATACCATGCAGTTCTAACCATTAGTGTATGCAAGGAGGGAAGTCCCAATGATTTGATCAATCAGTCATAGACTGATTTTGGATAGTTATCAAGCTCGCTTCTGTTAACCTCTATGCACAGACTACTACTAGTCCTAGTACCATTTGGTACATGCCCCTAATATCCCGATACCTGCAATAGGAATACGATACATGGAGTTCAAGTCTGAACTCACAGGTGTACAGAATTCTAGACATGTAAATGTTCAAGCTCTAAACATCAGAGGTGAATGTAATCGAGGATTTGGGCAATTTAACTCAAAGCATGACTGCCTCATCATACTGATCCTAGGGAAAGTAAAACACCAAGATGCAGGGCATTATGGGTATGCAAGATAACTGAACAAAAGGAGACTTAATTATATGTTAATGTGGTTCATTAACTGGGTGATGAGATATCTATCATGGAGAATAATGTGGGCTGAGGTTGGCATCTGATTGGTAAAATAAGGATAATGATAAAATAGAATAACTGTAGTAAACTCATCAATATGATCTCAATTGATCTCTATGGCTATGTTGTCCTCCTTTAGTTACATCTGTTTGTATACCTAAACCCTCTATTTTTTCGAACAAGTAGACACAGCCAAACACCCCCTTTAGTACTACTCTAGATTATGTAATTGAGCCTCCTGTTGCTAACCTACATATGTGCTAATACTTGCGTCTATTACTAGTACACCCTTGACTCATAGGTTACCCGATACACACGTAATGTCTTTCTAACTGACACAGGGAAAGCAACCCCAAATATTTGTTTATTTAACAAATACATTATGGATTGAACTCTTTAAGACATAAACTCGAATACTTGGTGACCTAGGTCTTATAAAATCAATAATTGGGAGTTAAAGCATTACCTGATTGGAAGACTTCTAACAATGGAGCTCTATGATGTAGGTGATAAAGAACCAAACGTTCTGCTCGGAGTCCTTCTGGCGGCAGGCTTCACGAATTTGAGGAGAGTTTAGGGTTTGGGGTCGATTACTAGCCCTCCTATATATACACTACGGTTTAGATTGAGCCTACCTCTGCGAAGATTGGAAGGAATCCTATTTGAATTTAGTTTGAACTTATCCTTCGAACAGGGGAGGGAGTAGCCGAGTCTATACTCGAGCCCTGACCGTTGAATCTAGAATTTAAAATGCACCATTTGCATTCTAGTCCCTCCTCTTTGGGATTTTGGAGAAAACCCCCTTCTAGCATTTTTATTTACAAATAAGTACTATTATATAAGTATCACATATATACCTTATTATATAATTACAAATATGCAGCAATATTTAATAAATAAAAATAATAATTGGAGATTTCGGGTCAAGGGCTCACATAAGCTTTTTCAAATGGATATCAAGAGTGCATTTTTAAATAGTTTCATAAAAGAAGAAGTTTTTGCTACACACAACCACCCTGTTTTAAGATTTCAAATTTTCAAATCACATTTCCAAACTAAAAAAAGTACTGTATGGACTCAAACAATCCAGAAGAGCTTGGTATGATCGTCTCAGTTCTTTTCTACTTGAAAATGTTTTTTAAAAGGGCAGGTTGACACAACATTTTTTATTTAAACACATGATGATACTCTTCTTTTAGTACAAATTTACATTGATGGCATTATTTTTGGATCTACTAATGAGATATTATGCAAAGTATTTGCTAAGTGTATTGCAGAGTAAATTCGAGATGAGCATGATGGGAGAAATTACCTTCTTTCTTGGATTGCAAATCGAGCAGAGTTTACAGGGAATCTTCATCAATCAGGCTAAGTAGAAAAAAGATTTGCTAAAGAAGTTCGACATGGATAATACCTGTAAGTGCCCTAATTTTTGGATATTATTTTTTATTTATTTAATATAGATATTTAATATTAAACTAGAATTTATAATTAATATTGACGATAGATATACTTTTTCTTAGCTTTAATTTTTGAAGAACAATAACTATCGATTTCTTAATTCCAATTCCATATTTGAATTCTAGACACGTCCACCTTTAGTTTGATATATCATGTCCTATCCAAACTTGTTCTCCATTACACTTTTTATTTTACACAACTTCGGATCAATTTAGGCCATTTGACCATTTACCGTAATTCTAGACCTGACTTCCAACTTGAGTTCGGGACTCGATATTGATCAAAACCAAATGATCCAATATATGATTTTGACCCATTTTGAGCCTACGAAACACATGCCAAGGGTGTGCCACTCAATCAAGTTCTCACGTGCTATTTATTTGCGAATGGCATAAGAGACTCATTAGTTGACTTTTCGGGTTCGATTTGACTAGGAAATATGTTTGGACCCAATCATAGCCAACCCCACTTGGTAGAGTGTAACTCCACTTTTTCTAATGAATAAATTTTAGTATTTCTCTGTTGTATTTTTTACTAAATATTTGAATTAAATCTTCTATAATTAAATTTTATTGATTCTTTTAAATAAACCTTAATTGGATACTTTAAATTTATTAAAGGTTTATTTTCTATATTGGTTAATTTTCCTAATTTTTCTATTAAACTTCTTGATTAATTCAATGAAGGATTCATTTAATATTTCTTTTAAATTATTCAGCCAACCCAGCCTTTAAGTCAGCCCAGCCCGGCCTCTTAGCTCTATTAGGGCGCGGGTTTAACCCAATAGCCCAATAACCTCAACCCGACAGCCCGTTAACCAATCCCAACCGTTATATCCCATTCAAATCCCACTCTTTCATTCATTCTTTCATTCTTCATTTTCCCTCCACCACTGCTGTGAGCCGCCGCCGACGACGACGACGGCGACGCCGAGAAAAATCTAGTCTCCTCTAGAAGCTTCTCCCCCAACTGCCTAACTGCCTACCTCATCCCCGCTGTCGATCCCCAACCGCCTAATTCTTCCCAGCCGTCGGATCGTAACCGCCACTGCCCACCCAACCGTCGATCAAGTGCCCGACTAACCGCCAGACCGACGCCCCCGCCTATAAATAGAGCCCAGTTCCCTTCTTCTTCATCCAGACTCGAGAACGGCAAAGCCCTGCCGAATCTTCCTCTTCTTCTTCTTCTTCCTCGGCCGCTCAAGCTAATTCGTTAATGGCGATTGGAGCTTCAACCTAGTTTCGCAGTGAATATGTTGATCGGTGCTTGAGTGGATCGGTTCTGGGGAGCGTGTGCGCCGACTCTGTTGACTTGTGGTAATTTCATCCTCTCATTCTTTTTTCTCTGTTCCGTTGCGACTCTCCTCGGATCACCACACTACAAGAAAAATGATCATTTACGGCGTGCTAAACACGCCGTAAATGATCTTTCACGGCGTACATAATGGTGTCGTAAAAGACAATGCCGTAAATGACCCTCTTTTTTACAACGCGCATTAAAACGCTGTAAATGACCCTCCTTTTACAAAGCACATTAGAACGCCGTAAATGATCCTCTTTTTACAAAGTGCATTAAAATGCTGTAAATAACCCTTTTTTATAATGCACATTTGATAGCCATAAATGATCACCAACTGTTCGCTATAAATACAGAATAATACAATGCGCATTAGATAGCCGTTTAAGAAATATTTGGTGTGCCGTAAATGTCATTTGATGGTGTAGTAAATATTATTCCTCTTATTTGCGAATAGATATTCTAAACTAAAATATAGGAAAGCAAAGGCAAGCAAAAAGATACAGCAAAATCATGTCAAACAATTTCATATCCAATGTTTGAAATTCTTATAGAACAATACTTCAGACAATTTCATATCCAATGTCTGAAATTCTTATAGAACAATACTCTTTCAATCGGAGTGATCGAGGATTCATTAACAATATATAATTCCTTCATCATGTACAATAATATCAAGTTCTAGTATGGAACAATATTTGGAGATTCATTAAGAGCATTGGACTGTCACTGTGCCGATATCCTCACGCTCGCTATGTGGGACCTCGTCTCCATGCTCGGCGGTCCCTTCGATCGCGTCCGCCTCGGCCGCAGGGACTCCCTCTCCTCCGTAAAATACATGTCCTGCCTTCTCTCTCCCTTTTCCATGTTGCTCTCATAATAGCCCTGACAATTACCGTCGGAAACCTTTCGCAGTTGCATGCAGGATAGGAGCACTGTGGGTGTCCACTCCTATTCCCAGGTTCATATCCAGATGAAATTATGAGGATATTTGAAAACATATCAAGACGAATAAAAATAACTAGAATAATATACCTTTAATGGCATTGGTTAGAAAAGGATGATTAAGATCCTGCACAATCAACAACAACTCAAAATTTAGTTGCACATATCAGAAACAAAATGATGGTATTAACAAAAGACCGCATCCGAAGTTCTACCAGATTCAAAACAGAAGCTTGTCAATACCTTCTTGTATGGCATCAATTATGGATTAAAAATCCTGATGCTTTCTCTAAAATTGAGACTTTATACCTGCACAAATCCAGCAAGTGCTAGTTAAAGAATTTTATAGCCTTGGAATTTTACATATTAGCTAAAGAGTTTCCCCCAACATTTTAATAATAATTTCATAAAGCCTACTTTTGGTCATTCTAAAGCACTGTGTGATGTACTCTGGTCCATTGGACCACGGGTTCCTCGATATCGGTCCACTCCATGCCTAGTTAATTAAGTACATATTCAACATAGATATATATTCACTAAACTTTGTAGTTGATATTGGAAGAAAAATATTGATCATATATATGTACCAGTGGAGTGTAATGTTGTGGCCACCTTGGTTGACTATCACAATATCGCCTTTACAAGCTTTGATCGTTGGACCCAGGAACTCGCCATTCACAGTCAAGATGTTCTTCGTGTTGTAGAGTTGAGTAAAGGGAACTTCTTTTACCTATATATGACACGCAAACTAAAGGGATTATTTTTTAAAATACTGTAACAAAAGAAGAACTATCCGACTTAGCCAACATTTCTTCAAATGTTATGGCTTATAAGATTTGGGTTATTTTTACACAGTTTTTTCGAAGGGAGGAGATGAATAGAACAAGTCACAAAAGTTAAAAATAAATACACGGCTTTCACTCTTACGAGTTTTAGCCCCAAAAAAGTACGATAAGATTGAGCAAGCCAAATTTTTGTAAGATTTTAACTTACAGTGAAGTCATAGTGGCGAACATAGGCTGAAACCAGAAGACTGTCCAGGAGTACCGCAAAGATTACTCCGAACCTGATCAACTTTAGGGCTGAAACCCAGTGCATGGCCATCTTCTAGCGAAGGAAAGCTCAACATATATACTAGTAAGGATCCTGAATCAGTAGATGTGCTAGTAATTAGTTTTCTTAAATAAGTGATAAATAAATCAATAACTATATCGGTGCAATTGATGTATGGAACATATATACCTATACATACAGTACTGTCAAAATGAAAATTAGAGAGAGAGATCAAGTTACAGGTTTTCAACAACGGCAAGTGGAACATGCACATATATATACAAAATCTTGGCAGCTACTCTAAATGGCCGTTGGAATCAATAGAATGATAATTAACAAAAACAAAGATAAAAGTAAAAGGATCAAGTTATACAAACCCATAAGTTAAAAATAAAAGAACATTCTAACATATAACCATCCGTCGGCCACGGAAACATTGCAACAAAAACATTCTAAGAAAATAAGTTATATATGTTGAAGTCTAAAAAGATTATGGGTAATATTTGTTTATTAATATGATCAAGTAATTATAGAATATGTATATATATTATATAGAGTTAATTAGATACGTAAAGATAATCTGAAAAAAACAATATTATAACTCTACATAATATCGAGCAATATGGATTAGAATAGATCCTCTTGGATGGGTTGATTGTAAATTGTTATAGTTCTCAGTTTAGAATTACTTTGGATATTGAGTCATGTGAAGAGAGATCGGTTATGAAAAGCGGGGGAGAACAACTTTAACGAAGATCTCCCACATACAAGAACTTAAACAAGCGTTAAAGACCAGACCTACACTCAGTCCTTCACACAACAGAGGTAAACCTCATCTCCGTACTTGAATTGTTCCGTTCACATCCTATATGTAGCAGTCAAATTAAACCAGAGATGTCAACATGATTGTACAAAAGAATCATTCTTCAGTTTTATCCTTTCTATAGACTAGTCACCAGAAGCATTACCCACACTTATATTAAGGTAAAGTACAATAGACTCTAATCATGATCTCAATAAGGACTAGGTATGCATATGATAACATTTGCAAATATGGCAAAAAAAACATGAACGGGTGGAGGGAAAGAATATGTATAATGATCAATCAAAGATGAAAAAAGAAAAATATTGTATACACAGGATGATACAAGAAACTTGTGCCAACATGCACATCCTCTTGTCTGAACAGCTTTGGTAACAGGTTCTGGTAGTTCTGAAAGTAACTGCACACAAGATGCAACAATAAGCAAAACTAAAATATTATTTTAGGAAGGCAAAGTCAGGCCTTAATCTATATTCTATAATTTTCTGAGGAATTGTCCCTTATTAAGGAGAATAGAAACCAGAAGAATAAAAAATCCATTATGAAGACATGCCATGAGAAATGACTTAATTGGGAAATATGATTGTTCTTGGATGATGAGATTGACTTACACATTGATGGGGAGCTCCATGCCTCCATATAGAAGCATTACCTCACACTTCGTGGGGATACTTGTCATTACTCCTGAGATCCATAGGTTGCTCTTCATTATTCAAGTATAATACATAATGGAAGAAAGGGTTCTCAAAATATTTCAAAATAAATAAAGGAATATTGGCTTCAACCGAAATCTTTTTGTCCACTTGAATGATTCCAAGGTAGTCAAATCCCCTGCTCATGAACTCATGTGTTATCTTAAGCTAATTCCTGAATCGACAACGAGTTCAAGAAAAATACCAACATACCATCTAGAACTGAAAAAAAATTAGTCCTGACACAAATCTACATACCATCTAGAGCTCGACGGAGACGGAGGGGGTCGCCAACCCGGAGGAGATGAGGGCTCAGTCAATGACGCTGATGTCATCATGCTCGACTAGAGGGTCGATAACGAATTGTAACTGATCCTCGTCTTCTAGTGGAGCAATGTCCGGTTGTCGGGGCTCAAGGGATCTGGATGAAAGTAGGAGCGCTCCTCGACCTCGATAAGGGATCGGAGGCTGGAGTTGGAGAAGACGCACAGGTTGATTCTTACAATGGGTCCCCGATGAGGCTGCTGTCGAAGAGCAGTAGCAGTAACAGTAGGATGTTTACACCCATGCTGATCCCTAATTAATAGGGCTTGGAAGAACGAACCTAGAGAAGATCGAACATGGAGAGAACCTTGTAACCTCCCCCTTTTGGCCTTCTTCCCCTTCTTGTCGTTCCCCAACCTAGAGATCCCAGTCGTACAATTTATTTTTCGGTGGAGACCAACTAATCCTCAATCTAGGGCTTAGGAAATAAAAGGGGAGTAAGGTGATTATAAAGCTTTGGTAACTCTTTTGAATGTTATAGAGGGAAATAAAGGAGGAATGTGAAATAAGAAGAGGGAAACCAGAAAATTTGGTAACTCTTTAAAGGCGCACTTATATGCAAGTTGTAAAAGAGTTTTATTTATTTACGGGGCACTTATAAGCAAGCTGTAAAAGAGGGAAACTAAAAAAAAAATTTAAGAAAAATTTGTTACGTGGGAAACCAATTTTTTTAATAAATCATTACAATCATTTACAACTCGCAAAAATATATATCGTAAATGAGCCGTCAATTACAACGCAGAAAAATGCATGTCGTAAATAAGTCTTCATTCACAATGCATAAAAATGAATGTCGTAAATGAGCATTCAATTACAACACGCAAAAATATATGCCGTAAATGAGTCTCCATTTACAACACGCAAAAATGCATGCCGTAAATGAGTCTCCAATTACAACACGCAAAAATGCATGCCGTAAATGAGTCTTCAATTACGGCGTGCATGTCAAACACGCTGTAAAAAGACAAAAAACAACTCTTTTATGGCGCACATATTTGCACGCTGTAAAAGAGTATCATTTACAACGCACAGCAACTGTGCGCCGTAAATTATGCGCCGTAAATGCTATATTTTCTTGTAGTGCCGATTGGTGAGACATGGTTTCTTCTTCATGTAGCAATGAGCCTAAGCCTTGTCAATCGCTCCTCGCCACAAGCGGACCGTGATCTTCCGAACTCACTGATTGGTAGTTCATAGATCCTTTCCTATGCGATGAATAGGCGGGGATGGTGATTCGAATTTCTAACAGATTCTTGTTCGAATTTTTGTTTAATTGATGGAATGAACTTTTGGTGAGTTCCTGGGTTATTTCTCCAAATTTGGAGTCGGTACCATTCAAATCGAACTCACAATCACTCTTTCTATTCTTGCACATGAACTGTTTGGTGGAATGCTCGTGTGGACTCTACTATCAGTTTTTGGACTCAAGAGAACTGTGTCGGACTCGAGGAAGGCTCGTTTGGTGATGGCTAACACTCAGGTATAATTTAGCATTGGAATTATGTTTCGATTTTGGTATAGATTGGTCCTCAACACGTATTGTATTTTTGTTGACACAACACAAGTATCAGACTATGTTTTAATTTCGGTCCAGTGATAAGTTGGCTCTATTGAGTAGTATTGGCCTTTTTTCAAATATTTGAACGTTGGATTAGGTTAGCAGTTGAGTTTGTGTATTTGTTTAAACCGTTAGAGTGAGATTGTAAGGATTAGGTATTATTATTCAATTTTGGCTCTAAGCCGAACTAGTGAGGGCTCACAGCTACTATCCTTCATTTAGTTGATTTAGGCCAGTTTGGTTTTGAATTACTGTTGCAGTCTTGGGCCAGTTGGCCATGAGTAACAATTATTTAGTAAGTGTGTGTAAATGACTTTGGGGCTTAATAATAATAATGGGTATGTTTTACTCTTGAAGTTTAGTTGACTAGAGTTGGGCATAATTTATTAGTTAGAGATAAACTAAGTTTGGATGCTGTTAATTCAAATGGAATTGGTGGACTAAGTTCTTAGCACATAGTAGCCCAAGGAACAGTATGTTGCAATTGCTCCAGTAGTGGCCCAATATTGTGGAAATGGTTTAATGACTAGAAACCAAGGAATTTAGGAATGATTTGAAGGCTCTAATTATATTTTTCTATTCCTAGGTGATCTAGAGGACTTGGATAAAATCTTGGAATCAAGGCAAGTACATGTACTTAGTATTACCATCATTGCATGCATTGCACTCACACTTGTTATCATGTCATTTATTTCATTTATTTTCGATTGATTGCTTGTATTATTCTCGTGTCGGGTGGGGGACGTTCTCGAGACATGTGATTGACTAATATTGGACAAATATTGCCTGATAGCATACTCCGTATGCCTGATGTCCATTTCGTGCATGACTGATAGCATTATCGTCAGACATGCCTGATTATTACGTGACTAATAGTATTATCGTCAGACATGCCTGATTATTGATTGACTGATAACATATTTTATATGCCTGATTACATATTAGTCTCCACATGTTGATAACGTCCAATTGCACATATACACATAGCTAGTGCGTGCTTATTATTCATCTTGTTCTCTGTCTTTCAGTTATATTAGATATACCGTTCCATTGATCTTCATGGTGAGTTTTATTGAGTTATATTGTACTTTGCTCCTTTCCTGACTGAATCATTGATTACATGTGAGATGGATCTTTATATTGTCGTGGTTGGCATTGAAGCTCACTTGACATTAAGATATTTAGTTTCATGTATAGGGATTGATTGAGTGTATTTGATTATATATTGTTGTTGTATCATTTACCTTTTACCGGCTTTGTACCCGGGCATTCATGTATAAGTTTTAATAATTGTATAGTGGATTGCTGTGATGGTTAGTGTAGATTCCGTGATTATATGCTGTGATGAGATTAGTGTTTATTATTGCTGACTAAACGGCTCACTACCGCTGTCAACGACAGTGTAGGCCGGGCATGCATCGGCCCGTACCCGATTATTTAGGAGCGAGGCGTGACATGTTTTTGTGGTGGCCTATGCAGGTCTCTATCTAATGGTACTTAGGATTAGAGTACCATTGGAAGCCTGTGGAAATAGAAAACTCATCACAGCATAGGACCGTTATGATGTTGCTCATTTTTTTGTCTTTTATATATCTTGCTAACACACACAGTACACCTACGAGTCACTGATAGTTCTCCAACAATTCCAGAGATGGCCAAAGGAAGGAAGGAACCGCATCCGCGAGGCCGCACTCCGAGTGTAGCCCATTCCGAAAGAGGATCATCTGCCCTACCTATGGTAGACCCAGAGCGCTCCGGTACCCACGTACCACCCGTCACGAGAGCTTCTTCATGACATTCCATTAGTTCCATGAGTGTTTGCAAAAACAAAAGTTGATCTTTATTTCACAAACTTTGTAAGAAGATTACAAGAATTCTGGGAAAGTACAACTATAGGAATCCGATCTGAAGACGATCGCTTTATCCCTTGGACGATGTGAACTTTGAAGACGGTAGCCTCTGAAGAATATAGCAGCACTTTGGCAAGAACTCCTGATCTCTGGTGATGATTTTGATCTCTGATATGATCTCTGTGTGTGTGTGATAATGAAGACTTGAAACTCTATTTATAGAGTTCTGGAAATAACTAACTTTTAGTTATTCTGAGTTGTGCAGGATGGATTACGCAGACATTGGACTGTGCAAGCAGCGAACTGCGCTGGCAGTTACTCGATCGTGGACTACCTGTATGTGACGTGTGGCATTATTTGATTGAAATATGCTTGGTCGTGTACAGACGGTTGCTACATGGTGAGTAATTGATGGCATGTAGGGCACGTGTACATTGTCAGTTGTCTTGATGGAATGTACCACATGAACTGCGCTGGCTTCAGATTGCGCTAGATTGAATTGCGCTGTAGAGAGTCTGGCATATTGCGCTTCGATTGTGCTGGTAGCTTGCGCTGCATGTACAGCTGTCCTCGAGCGCTGTGCTGCACGAGAAACGAACAGTTTTTTCGTTCTTCGGGCTGTCAGCTGTCAGAAGATCTGATTTTCTGTCAGATAATAATGACGAGGCCACGTCAGCTTGCGCACTTGGATGAGTGCGCAGTTCAGCCTGCGTAGTTGAGTTGTTGCGCAATCTGTTTCTTGCGCAGTTCACTTGAAAGATGCAGAATTTGATTTTTATGACTTCTTTGATGGGTGCAACTTGATTTTTAGGACCTACAAGACCCCCTTCAAAGTTTTCGAAGTTTGAAAATATTCAAAGCTTCGAAATACTTTGAATTTTGATTTTAAATCAAGTTGCGCAAGTAATGCCCTGTCTGCGCAATTGGAAGAATTAGTTCCTATTTCATCGGCACAATCTGAGGCATCTGTTACTTTTGAAAAACTATAAATAGTTCTCATTCTTCTTTCTGTTATTCTTTACTTGTTTCCAAACGTTTGAGAAAGAAAACTCCTGAGCCAACTCCGACCCTTCTTCGTCTTCTCCGTCGACACCAATGGCTCCAAAACACTCCGTCGCCAAGAAAGGCAAAGCCCCCGCTGAGTCTTCGACTCGGGCTGCGCCTCGCATTTCTCGTCACGAAATCGGTCATCCCGTACTGCAAGGTAGTGAACTCGATCAAAAACCCTTTTTAGGGTTCTTTGACATTGTCGAACCTTCGAACCTTTCTCTTTTTAGAGATTTGGTTGTATTGCGCCGCCCTGTTTAGGGTTTTGGTTGCATAAACTCAATAGTTTTCATTTTTATGAAAACTATTTTCTTGCGCAATCGGTGGAAGGCGCTGGCAAATGTTCAGCGCAATCTGCTGATTTGCGCAAGGCTGTCCAGCGCAAACTGATGCTTTGCGCAAGTTGTTCAGCGCAATCTGATGGCTTGCACAAGTGGATAAGTTGGCGCAGCTGGATACTTTGTGCATGTAGATTGCATTAGCGCAATTTAATGCTATGCATATAGCACAATCTGATGCTTGCACAATTTGCTAATCTTTTGAACAGAATCTTTTATTTCACATGTACTGAATTCTGTCTCTTTGTTTGATGCAGTCAACCTCAGGGAACACCTGAATTATGAAGTCTTTGCAGGGACTTTAGCTGAGCCAAAATTTAAGGAGGATCTGTCCCATGTGATATTTCCTCAGTATGCCCTGCCATCTTCCCGACAGGCCATTCTAACAGCACAGGATAATGAGACATTGCTAAGTTTGATGAACGGACAGCTTTTGCAAACTGCTGACGTCGTTACTCAAAAGAAACCTCTATTTCTATTTGGTGAGGCTCTTGATAAGAGTTCTTAGCCAAGGCCTTGAGTTGAACAAAGACTCTTTCAGAGAGGCGAGAAAAGAATACTGTTACCAGACATTGCCAGATGCCTCCCTTTATCTCGCTATGCTCATGCGAGTTATCCCAGGAGGATGGACTGGGATATTACTCCTCTCCAGCAAGCCAGAACAGAAAATATTTGTATGAAGAAAGGACCGAATAACAAGGATATGTTCTATAGCTTCTCTGAACGTCACAGCTCCTTGCTCAGAGGATTGAAGCCCGGCTGCATTCCACCGGAGAACTCCTCCCTGCTGCTGCTAGTTAGAACACCGATCTTTGCAAATAAATTTGTGAAGGTTGAGGGAAGATATCCGGATCAGGACATCCGATTGACAGATCTAGTAAACCCAGATAACAAAAGATGGAACTGCATAGCCAATTAGATATTGGTTCAGTTCGAAGAGAAGCTCAAAGAGATTGAGCTGTACCAGGCGGTATACTCTACCGTATATGGATTCCACCCCAACCCTCATCTGTTTCTCGCTTTGGCGGAGAGGTACAATTTTAGGACAGGGACTTTCATGACACCCTGTGGAGAGATTGGACTAGCTCTTCATGAGATGAAGTATATCTCGAGCTTACCAATGGGAGACTTCCCCTATGAAGAATATGTTCCAACTAATGATGAGTTGGACCGACTTCGACGAGAAAACACTGATATGGTGGCCGTTTTTGAAGAATTGCTGTGCCACTATAAAATTTGCTCCATGTATTACAAGAGTAGTTCCTCTGGCACTTGCTACTCGACAAAGTGGTTGCCCTATCTCTTCCTTAACCACATCATGGAGAAGAAGACTAAGGTGCACGATACGTGAAACCCTACCTTCTTCAAACCATTCAGCCATAGTGAGGTGATAGGATTGATGGAGGAAAACAAGAAAATGGACATCAAGGTTGATGATGAACTTCAATATCCTCCTTTGAAGACAAGAGATATTATTGAAAGTTTTATGAGAATGGGTTATAGGCCCATGTTAAAGGAAGCCCAGCTGGCGGGTTTCCTCACATATTGGTTCCGACGATTCGTCGTCCCTGGAGCGAGCGCCGTAGATTGCTTCCATCGCGGCGTACTCTTTGCTGCCGTCCGTCTAGTCTTTGGCTACTGGATGGATCTGCTATCGGCGATGACCTACAGAGTGAACGCGGGTCTTCGTCTTTTTGTTGATTCAATGCTCAAGGGGAAAGGAGAGAAAGGGAACTTCCCTCGGCTGGAGCTTCCCTATACTTATTTGTTCGGATGGTTACTTCTGCACTATCCTACATTGATGAATCCTGACATGGGAGCGATAGGAGACAGCTTCTTAAGGAGATTCTCCAGAAGCAAATGGATATATAACAGCCTAAGAGATTGCAGACGAGCTTTGAATCTCGAAAAAGGGTAGAATTTCTATTGTGTTCCCCCTCCAACTGGTTATGAACATATGTCTACAAATCTGGTTGATCTTGGGAGGCAGCCTTTGGGTCGCACAGCATTTGATTGGCTGAGGACAATTAGACCGTCGCACTTGGTTTATAGATTTGAAGATGAATGTTACTTGGAACCATATCTTCCCAGCCGCTTTGCCCGTCAATTCGGCTACGACCAATTCCACGTGGGTGACGCCATAACGTGCCTGCAAGGACAAGGTTATTTGATCGATGGCGCCGAGCTTGGGCTTATTATAACGCTCGAGACACAAGAACAATGTTCTCGATGTCGACGAAGAGCGACCATGGCCCGCGGATGCTGTACACATATTCAATCTTCTACACATCGGCGAACACCTTTGCTGAGAATTTTAGTATTGTCGATAGCTTCGCGACAGCGACCAGATTAAAGAGGGGAACAATTGTTGTGGTGGCTCCTGGCAACGAAGAAGAGCGTGAACCGGCCGATGCGCCGTTGGAAGCTTCAAGGGAAGCCAACTTTCCAGAAGAAGTCAACGAACCATTGCACATCTTTTTAAAAGTTGTCAAATCTCCCGCCAAGGAGAGGAAGAGAAGGAGAAAAGAACCTTCTTCTCCAGTTGCGAAGAAGAAACTTGTCTTGGAACCATCAGAAAGGGTCACGACCCGATCACAATCTCGGCAGCAGGCCGAATCAACTCAAAGAGAAGAGGCGGCGACCCCGACCTCTATCCAGAAACAAGACAATGTTATAGATGTAGAGAGTCCAGAGAGACCTCTACATAGAAAGAAGATAGTCTTCCGGAGAAAGAAGGTAGTCACTCCTCGACCTATGTCATCGGTCGTAGCTAGTGCTATTGCCGGAGTTACAATGTCATCTCCTACTCCTGCCCTTGAACCCAGGCAGGAAACTCCTAGTCCAGAACAGAGGGATGAGGCTGTAGAGCCCAGGAAAGACATTGTGGAGAGAGAGGATGAAGTTTTGCGATCTCCTTCACTTGTGGTGGAAACCACACAGCTTCCTGCTACACCAGGAACACTCCGCGAAGAAGAAGATCGTTTAATGATCGATGCATTGAATGATTGCGACTTCGGCCTGCAGGATGATGAAGTTCCGACCGTCGCAACTGACAGCGAAGATGCACCAGAGGACAGTATAAGTAATGAAGATGCATCAACAGAAGCTATTGATGATACTTTAAATCCAGAAGAGGATGCTAATGTCCATGTATCCTCGGAAGCTGTTAATGACATGCTGAATCCTGAAGAGGATGTTGAGGTGCATGTGTCTCCAGAAAAGAATACGGGTGAAGAAGTAGCACATGAAGAAACTACTCCTGCTGATCCCAAAGGTATTAAATGATTTGATCAACCTTCTTTTCATAGATTAAGTAGCTGACATCTATATTTTTTATCCATGCAGAACTTGAATATTCCCCAATTCCTCCCGCATGTACAGACATAGTGCCAATAACGGCTATAGCTAGTGGTAGCCGATATTTTTCGGGTGGCTCTGAGGCCGGTAGTAGCCAGACAGTAATATCTGAGGCTACTTCTGCTAGGTTGGAACCTGTACCAACAGATGACAGACTTGTTGCTGAACTAAGTCATGGTAAGATTGACTTTTGCTTTTGATCTGTTTCGATTAGTTGAAAATGAAACCAAAATAATAAGGTTCATTTGATTTTGCAGAAGAACATCCGGGAGGGGCAGCTAGCTCTACAATGGCTCCTCTATCCAGAGAGCCCTCCATTCATATGCAAAAAGCTGCACATCTATCCCAAACACCTGCTGCTTCATCATCAACGGGAGTAGCCGCTACACCTGGTGCTCTGGCTACTAACCATTTTATCATAAGCTCCTTCACCAACCTTTTTTTTACTTCGTTGGGACCCTTAGTGGATAGGGTGATAGAGAAAGA
Organism: Iris pallida; assembly: GCA_029216955.1. Classification (NCBI taxonomy): domain Eukaryota; kingdom Viridiplantae; phylum Streptophyta; class Magnoliopsida; order Asparagales; family Iridaceae; genus Iris; species Iris pallida. Next base: position 566,509 of record JANAVB010001998.1, on the reverse strand, counting down.
AGATGCTGGTTTCTCAATAGTTAGAGGTCCAACCTCCTATCTGATCAATACCATCCGCAGTCAAGGCGACGAAGCTCAAGTCATTTTTCTTGAACATGTATTAGATGAGCTGGAGGCATCGGTTAAGATTTACAAAGAGCTTAATAGGGGGGATGGAGCCTTTGGTACAGGCTGAATTTGAGAAGATGTCACAAGAAGTTGCAGTTGCGAAGGTTGACCTCCAAGTTCTCTTGGACACTTTCTCTACTAAGTCTGTGGAGTATAATTCCCAAGTGGAAACAATAGCATCTGTTGCTGAAGAGAAGGAGAGGAAAGTTGTTGAGCTGCAAGCAGAATCTGCCCGTCTTCAAGAAGAGCTGAGACTTGTTCAGCTTGCTCTGGAGGATGAGACCACAAAACATCAGATTGCAGTTCAACAACTGAACGCTCTGACTCAGGAAAGAGATGAGTATGTCGTAACTCATCAAGCTGAAATCTCTCGCAAATTAGTAACCATGCCGTCTTTCGACGATAAGTCTGGGATGGAGGAAGCTAGGAAGCGAGTGATGGACTCTCTGAGGAGTGACTGCAAACTTTAAAGCAGCAGATGACTAACTTGATGACCCCGCCAGCGGAATGAGAAAGACTTTTTGTATTTCAATTTTTGCGACATGTAATTTTGTAATATCTTTAAATTTTGATCAATAAAAAGACATTTTCTTGGTGGCTCTATTATTTATTGTATATCTTATTCAGATATAAATAATAACGATAGAAAATATATTCAGAGGTGCAAGACATGATATATTTCTTGATTTTAGAAAATAATTATATTCAATTATATCTGCTCAGAGGTAATGTGGACATGGCAGAATATAATTTATTAAATATCATTATTTTAGTAGACAACTTAATCAAAGATGACAAGTTGCTGATATAAATGAAATGGATGATTCGTCAAAATGTGTGAACGAAATGAATGAACGAAATGAATCGTCGGGATGAACGGATGAACCCTCAAATGAATTGAATGAACGGGTGAACCGTCAGATAAATGTAATGAACGGGTAGACCGTCAGATGAATGGAATGAACGGGTGAACCGTCAGAAAAATGAACGGACGAACCGTCAGATAAATGTAATGAACGGACGAACCGTCGAAAAAATGAACGGACGAACCGTCAGATAAATGAACGGGTGAACCGTCAGATGAATGTAATAAACGGGCGAACCGTCAGATGAATGTGTCGCTTCATCATCATACGAATCTCTGTCTATAAATAGAACAGAAAATCAGATGGAATGATCACTTTCACTTTTCAACATAAAGATGTCGTCTGGAGATGCATCCAAGAAGGCTGAGATCGCCCCGAAGGTTGAAGCGGTTACCGAAGAACGTCCAGTCAAGCCGGCCAAGCTAAAACAAATAGAGGTAGGTGAAGGTTCGTCTGTACCCAAGCCGCCAAGGGACATCTTGGATTTCCTTCTTGAACCAGGGAAGACTGAAGAAGAAGAAGACATGAGGATGGCTGCTTGCAAGTTCCTAGTGGGTTCGGGCAAGAATGTTCTCGGCTCTTTTGCCGAATATGTCTTCGATAAGGACGGCAGTGGCCCGCGTCCCAATTTTGAGAAGGATGATAGTGACCTTCCTTGATATTATGTACTATCATTCATGATGAAATAAAATTGAATTTTATTTATAAACTTGTCTGATGATTACAAGCAATATCTTTTATATTTATACATAATACTTTTTGAGAAACTTGCCATTGATAGGCATCATTGCAACTCAACCGTCTAGTTCTGTGAGTTGATAGGCTCCATTTGAGAAGACTTTGCTCATGATATATGGACCTTCCCACTTTGTATCGAATTTGCCCTTGCTCATGTGAGTCATAGTCATGGGACGTCTGACTGTTAAAATAAGCTCTCCTTTCTGAAAGGCTCTGACTTTAACTTTGCGGTTGAAAGTCTTCGAGATGCGGGCTTGGTATAACTCAATATGTTGTTGAGCCATTAACCGCTCCTCATTGAGCACTTCTAATTCTTGGAGTCGGAGAAGGTCGTTGTTCTCTGTATTGAGCTCGTTGGCGATAGCAATCCTCAAAGACGGAATTTGAAGTTCTATGGGTAGAACTGCTTCACAGCCGTACACCAAAGAGAAGGGTGTACAGCCTGTAGGGTTGCGGACCATAGTACGATAGGCCCAAAGACATTCCCCAAGCTTTTCACTCCAGTTTTGTTTGTTTATAGACACAAACTTTTTGAGGAGCTTGATGATAGTCTTGTTGAAAGCTTCAGCCAAGCCATTAGCAGCAGGATTGTAGGCTGTCGAAGCGACATTGTCAATCCGGTGATCGTCACAGAACCTTGTAAACTTTTGGCTGATGAACTGAGGTCCATTGTCATGGATAATTCGTCGAGGTACACCAAATCTATAGATGACATGATGTTTGACGAAGTTGATGTTGCTACTAGTATTGACTTCAGCCAAGGGTATAGCTTCAGTCCATTTGGAGAAGTAGTCGGTTATTGCCAGTATGAACCGATGTCCCCTAGAAGAAGGAGGATTGATGGGACCTATAATGTCCATGCCCCAGGCTTCAAAAGGCCAGGATGCAGCAGTTGGATGAAGGAATTCTGATGGTTGATGAATGAAATCTGCGTGGATTTGACAAGCTCGACACTTTCTTGCATATTCGATGGCATCAGATACCATAGAGGGCCAGTAGTAACCCATGCGTCGGATACGATCTTGTAGCTTAGGACCGGGTTGATGTGCTCCGCAGACACCGTCGTGAGCTTCACGCAATACTTGCTTCGCTTCTTCACCAGCAAGATAGCGCAAGAGTAAGCCGTCATAAGTTCGCCGGTAAAGAGTTTTGGTGGTCTGATTGTAATAGAATCACAGAGACCGTCGACGAATACTCGTAGCTTCCTTGGGATCTTCAGAAAGTATGTCATGAACTACGAAGTCGATGAAAGGAGCTCTCTAATCTTCACTGATAACATTGGTTTCAGTAAGATTACTGAACTCAATATTATGATTGTTTTCGATGCAGAATAATTCTGGATTAGAGATAACCACCACCTACTATCTTTTGATAGGGATGGCTAAAACTGCTGCAAGATTAGCCAAAGCATCTGCTTCGGTATTGCAAGCTCGACGGACATATTCGATGAAGAAGGCTTTGAATGATGTAGCCATGTTGATTACCGCTTCATAGTAAGGCACTAGATCTTGATGGCAAACTTCATAGGTTCCTCTAACTTGGTTAACAACCAACTTGGAGTCACCATAAACTTCAAGATATTTGACGTCCAGCTGTTTAGCTAACTGAAGGCCGATGAGTCGAGCATTGTATTCTGCCACGTTATTAGAGCAAGGTTCATCTAAGGAATAGGATCTTTGAATAATAGACCCGTCGGAAGAAACAAGGACAACTCCAACTCCTGCGACAATGGCACCATTGGGTCCAATCCTGGATGCACCGTCAAAGAATAGACGCCAAGTAGGAAATTCTTCGGAGATTGTATTTGATTCCAATGTCTCGTCTGGAATTTCATCATTGAGTTTGGATGTCTCTGGAACATGATCAGCTGCTAAGAAATCCGCCAGTGCTTGACCTTTGACAGACTTTTGAGGAACATATACCATATCATATTGGGCTAGCAAAATGACCCATGTAGCCAGCCGAGAATTGAGTGTGCTAGGCTTCTTCATCAGTAACCGAAGAGGATAAACTCGGGATATGACATGAATAGTTTGGCCAATGATGTAATGCCGAGTCTTTTGAACAGCAAACATAAGAGCTAGACATTCTTTTTCGACCGGACTATAATGGTGTTCGGCGCCAATCATAGTACGACTGAGGTAATAGATGGCTTGTTCATGGCCTTCTTTGTTCTTTTGGACAAGTAAAGCACCCAATGAATGATCCATAGCACGGACATACATTAAGAACGGTATGCCAGAGATTGGTGGCACCAAGACTGGTGGGTTCATGAGATATCGCTTTATGTCATCGAATGCTCGTTGACATTCTTTGGTCCAAATGAAAGATACACCCTTCTTTATTAGTTGAGTAAATGGTCTGCAACGTCCAGACAGATTCGAAATGAACCTCCTGTTGTACGCAAGTCAACCTTGGAATCCTCGTAGCTCTTTTAGGTTGCGTGGAGGACGCATCTCTTGAATGGCTTTGATCTTCTCGGGATCCACGTGTATACCCTTAGAGATAATGACGAAACCGAGAAATTTGCCACTAGAGACACCCAAGAATGACTTGGTGGGATTCATTTTGAGTTGATGTTGGCGCATGAGATTGAAGATAGTTCTCAAGTCTTGGATGCGATCTTCCTTTAGACGACTTTTGACAGCAATATCATCGACGTAGCATTCGACAGTCTTGCACAGATGATCTCAAAAAATGGTACTCATGGCTCGTTGGTAAGTTGCACTAGCGTTCTTGAGACCAAATGGCATCACAATGTAGCAGTAGACTCCGCGAGGAGTGCGGAAAGAAGTATGTTTTTTATCTTCAGGATTCATCCGAATCTAATTGTATCCGGAGAATCCATCCATAAAAGATATCCTTTCGAACCCACAGGTGTTGTCAATCATGGTGTCCGTGATAGGTAGAGAAAATTCATCTTTTGGACATGCTTTATTAAGATCCCGAAAGTCGATGCAGACACGAACTTTTCCGGTTTTCTTCAGAACTAGAACGATATTGGCTACCCAATCTGGATGTTGTTCTTCTCTGATAAAGCCACAAGCGATGAGCTTCTTGACTTCATCGTCAATTGCATCCATCATTTCTGGCTTGAAGCGTCGTTGTTGCTATTTGACCGGTTTTGCATTAGGTAGGATATTTAATTTGTGAGTAGCCACTTTGGGATCTAGACCTGGCATATCTTCATAGCTCCAGGCAAAGACATCAATGTATTCTTGAATAAGAAGAATTAATTCTTGCTTATCTGTCTCTGGGAGGTTCTTGCTGATGAATATTGGACGAGGTGACCCGTTCTCTCCTACATGAATTTGAACCAATTGATCTTCGGTAGGAGGTTCTCGTTGTTCGAATCGGAGTTCCCATTGAGTATCCATTCGTTGAGCCCAGGGATCTGTTTCGGGATTTTTTTCAACATCCTTGTCATAGCCTTCTTGAAGTTCGATGGAGACCATGTTAGACGATACGATCAGCCGATGAACTTGACCAATGCTGGTGTCAGAATCCTATAATCTGGAATCAGAAGAGTTAGAGCGCTCCTCGCTATCGGATTCGGAGCCTGCTGGAGATAATACCGGAGGTGAAGCATATCCGAGACCTCTTTTGGTCCTGCTATAGTACATCTCTGATTTTCTTTTTGGAACATCCGTACGGATAGGAGTTCTTCTACCCTTGCCATAGTTGAGGCCATTCTTTAAGTCATAACCCATCTTTCGGATGATGTCTTTTGATTGTTGACTGTAACGACGAAGTTGAAGGTGCCCCGTATCGTTACATTTGCTATCCTCCGTATAACTGAACTCTTGTTCTGGTCCTTTACTAAAAAGTATTGGACTTTCGCCTTTCTTTGGAGCGGGAACAATACGATATGAATTATTTGGATCTTCGAGTAAGACTTCTGTTTGAAGAGATTATACAACTCCTATTATAAATGACTGAAAGCTATCTGACATATCCAAATAGCACTTAGCATGATAAATGACATCAGTATACTAGAAAGTAGATGCTTTTTCATTGATTTGTACATCTGTATTTACAACAGGACCATTAGCCTTAGCAGGCTTAGTCAGATTGATTACAAGAGGGAGAGAAGAAGAACGTGGAGGAGGATTAGCCTTGTTACGACGGAGGTCGATAACAAGCAGTTCAGAGGAGGTGAGCTCCCTTTTATCCTTGTTATGAGATAAATCAATAACAAGTGGCTCAGAAGAGGTGAGGTGCCTTTTTTCCTTATTATGATGTAAGTCGATAACAAGTGGCTCAGAAGAGGTGAGCTCCCTTTGATCCTGACCACCATCAGTTGGTTGCTTCTGGACTGGCAAGTGAATAGCCAGTGGTTTGGAGGATTGAGGACGAGAAACACGCCCTTTGACAGGTATGATGAGGGTGTCATTGGGCACTGCTTCTTGTTCTTCTTCAGTGTCCAGAGACAGTACAACTTTCATAAACTCATCTTTGTACATACGAGCATCGTTGCAGTATGCTTCGACACCTTTGAAAGGATAGAGATCAGCAACCTCCTTTTGAACCTCTCCATTGTCATCGACATATTTGAAACATTGATGGAGAGTCGAAGGAACAATATTATGTTTATGCAGGAATGGTCTCCCCAATAGAGCATTATAAGAACAACCATGGTTGTCAATGATGTAGAAGGTCACCTTTGTACGGAGATTGCCTATTTGGAGTTTTAGGCGAATCTTGCCCAGAGGTTCACTTCTTCCTTGATTGAACCCAAGGATGGTTGTGATTGTACTGGAAAGACTATGCACTGGAATCTTCAGTACATCTAACATTGTCTTTGGCATGATGCTGAGAGCAGACCCTGGATCTATCAGAATACGATCAACTTTCATCGAGTCGACATATCCTGTATAGTATAGAGGACGGTCATGTCTATTATCTTCCATCAGCATGTCATCCTGTGTGAAAGTTATGTTTGGAATTAACTCCAACACACTATGACAATGGAGGCAAGAGACAGGCTCTGCCTTCGGCTTCTTTAGAAGGGCTAGACAGGTTTTTGCCTGCATGAGAGCCTCACTCAGAGTTTTTCGAGTCTCTTTAGAGAGGTACAAGAGCTCGAAGATTGACAGTCGGGCCGGTGTATTGGCTAGTTGAGCCAAGATATCAAAGTTGTAAGGCTTTTCAAGTCTAGAAGGAGATGACTTCTTCAAAGGTTTGTCGAAGCGGACTTGTTGTTTGCCTTTGTCAGCGACTGTCGGCTTGGGAGGAGTAGACTCTACAACCGGTGAGGATGCAGCAGAAGGAATGTCCTCAGGGGAGACATGTTGTACTGGAGCGGTCTCAGAAGAAGAAGCAAGATTCTCCTGAGCTTCGGGATAATCATTTAGATAGGCTTTCCCTGATCTGGTGCCCAGCAAGATTTCCTCGTCAACTATGGGGTCAAATGATACCATATTGCAAATCTTTGTCTTGCCCTTGGAGCGTTCTTTCTTCTTGGAGGAAGAGGGAAGTTCGAACTCCGAAGCAAGTTCAGGGTGGATCCACATAATCTCGCCATTGTCAAGAGACAAGGGGACGAGACCTTCACTTCACGGAGGAGGGAGATTCTCGATCTCAAGAGTAGCTTTGGGGATAGGAATGACATCATACTGTACCATCTACGGAGGGAAGTCACCAAACTGAAATGAGACCATGTTCGCGTTAACAGTCTTCTCGTCTTGCTGCAGAGTGACAACACCAGCGTTGACTAGCTCCTGAATTTTGCCTTTGAGCACATAACATGCTCGAGTGGGATGCCCAATGAACCTATGATAGACACAATACTTGGGATGATCAGTCTTACTGACCTCATCAGGCTTCTTCGGGTCTGGGAGTTGGAGCTTATTATTTTTGATCAAGCAATCAAAGATGCTTACACTGTCATTCTCGTTAAAGGAGTATTCTACTTTCGGACGAGGTTCCCTTGGGGGAGGTACAGAAGTAGTAGAAGTGGACGTAGGTGGTGCTACGTTGACCGCCAGAGATTCTTTGTTCTTCAAGTTGATGTTCAACGTTTCTTTTCCTTTGCGGTTGTTCTGGCGATTACCACCACTCGATGTCTGGTGTTCATCCCGGTCGGGGTTAGACATGTGTACCCCTAGCTGCTTGAATTTGTCAGCACTAACTTCAGCTGCTTTAGCGTTGACAATGAAGGATGGCCAATCTTAGAACTGAGTTAACCCCATCCACATGCTGATGATAGGCAAAAGATTTGCCTTGCAGGTGTCTATAGTCACAGCGACCGGAGTTCTAGGAGGCATTTTTAAAGCTTCTCGGTGAAACCTTTCAATGAAACTCTCAGCGGTTTCATTATGCCTTTGTTTAATTTTATTAAGGGCTGACATGGTCATGTCATTGATCCCCTCATAGAATCGTTCCAAGAAGATTTGTTTTAGACCTGAAAAAGAGGTGATACAGCCATCGGGCAAGCTTCTGTAACAATCGTATGCGACACCGGCTAAACAGCCGACGAATACTCTGGTAAGAAGAGCGTCATTTGGCTGAAGTTGGACAGTCATTACCTCAAAGTGGTTAATGAACTAACTGGGAGAAGTGCTGCCATCAAACAGCGAGATTGTTGGGATTTTGTACTTTGGAGGAAATGGGACTTCCTTCCATTCAACTGGGTAGGGTTGTTTGATCCCCAACCTCTGTAAGTTGTCCTTCTCTTTGAAGGCCTCGAACTGAGTGCACAGGAGTTTGACAGCTTTATTAGCATCCTCCACTGATGTAGAAGGAGTAGGCTGAATAAGAGTATTAGGGGGAGGAACAGCGTGGTAAGCACTACCCCCAGTACCTGACTGACTGGGTGTAGGTTGAATCTGCACAGGAGGTACTTGAGGAGATGCTACCCCCAGCCCTGCATTGACAGGTACCGACGATGCTATGATCTCAGGATTTACAGCAGGTACAGTCGGTGGTACTGTATGTTGGGCCATGATGATAGAATGCATACTTGTAACCATTTTGGCCATGGTCTTCAACTTGTCTTCTAGCGCAGCTATTCGTTGTTCTTGACTAGCTGAACTGAAAGCATCTGGGTCTTCAGTGATAACATAAGCTGTCACTTCTCTAGGTACAGTGGAGGACACTGTCTGTTCAGAACTTTCGCTGTATGTATCATAGTCGGAGAAAGAATCATCTCCTGAGTGAGAAAGAGGGAGATGACCGGAAGGATCTTGAAGATTCCTTTGACCGATTGCATCTCGGCTTCGGGATCGGGTATGTTGGAATACTCCATCAGAAGATTCTTGGAGTGGATCCAAATACCGCTGGCTTGGCTTGCGAGGCTTGCCATATTTAGAGTACTTTCTACCCCCAGTGTCTCGAGAAGTCATGTTGACAGAAGCATACAAAACTTCATCTTCATCTTCTGACATTGGTTCAGATGTTTCAAAGTTCAGACGATCGAAGACAGATCGTTTTGTTGTCTGACAGCAATACTTGATGATAACCTTGTGATTACAATAGTGTCTAAGTGGTTGAACTGGAGGTGGTGAGATGTTGTCCCGCTTTTGTTTGAGGTGCTCTCGGAGATCAGGAACAATGACAAGACGAGAAAAAGTCTGAGGACCTGGTTATTCAGTTTATGGCATGATATTATGTGTCTTACTATTGAGGAGAAAAAGTCTGAGGACCTTTACTCATGTATATTTTCTATTGAGCTCTTACTATTCAGTTTATGGCATGATATTATGTGTCTTATTACGTCCCTCTGAGGACCTGGTTATTTCTCCAGGTATGTTTTTGTGATTTCCTGCAGGTGCTCTAGCTAAGGCCATGACTTGCGCTCTATTCCGTCGAGATGTTGCTTTTGGATCGTCATTTGCTTCGCTCGATCGATTTACTTTCTTTGTATATTTTTTTCCTATTTAAATTGGTTGGTAGTGGTCTTTGTCTCCGCCCAACGTTTGTACAAATGACTTCAATAAGTTGATTTTATAATATATTGCTTTGTGGATGAGATTAGCTTCATGGTTACTACATTTTAAAGCTTATGTGTACATACGAGATATCCATATATTGGAGTGTACTTCGTATGTATTCAGCTGGCATGATACGTATCTAGTCCCAAGTATTTCGGGACAGGGGCGTTACATCGATGGCTGACTATGATATGGTGCTAGGAATGGATTGGTTGAAGGATCATATGCAAGAATAGACTGCCATATTGGCAGAATTATTTTTGGTATTCCCGGTGAAGAGTTTACATTTTCCAGAGGCGAAGTAGATTCTCCACCAGTCTTGCGTATGGCAGTAGCATAAGCAGTTCAGTTTCCCAGGGTAGTAGAAGAATTTTCTGACGTATTTCCCAGAGAGCTTCGAGGTATACCGCCAGAAAAAGAGATAGAGTTCACTATTGATTTGATTCCAGGGACGGCACTAGTATCAGAAAGAGTCTACAGAATGGCACCATCAAAATTGGATATCATGTACAAGATGATTGAAGAACTCAGAACCAAGGGATTTATTCATGCTAGGGGATCACCTTGGGGAGCCCCAATGCTTCTTGTGAAGAAGAAGGATGGTACGTCAAGATTATGTGTTGATTATCGTACCTTGAATTCTGTAACAATCAAGAACAGATATCCTCTACCAAGGATAGATGACTTATTCAATCAACTCAGTGGAGCGGCAGTATTCTCGAATATTAACTTGCGGTCGGGGTACCTTCAGATCAGAGTCAGAGGGCAAGAATCCCGAAGACAGCATTCAGATCTAGATATGGATATTGAGAGTTTCTCGTCATACCATTCGGAGCGACCAATGCGCCAACAGTATTCATGGATCTCATGAATCGCATATTCATGCCCTATTTGGATCAGTTCGTAATAGTATTTATATACGATATCTTAGTCTATAGCAAAAATGAAGCAGAGCATGAGCAACATCTCCGGGTAGTCCTTCAGATTCTCAGAGAGCACCAGTTGTATGTGAAGTTCAGCAAGTGGAAATTTTGGCTTGATCGTATTTCGTACTTAGATCATATCATCCCTAGAGGTGGAGTGGAAGTAGATCCCTAGAAGATAGTGGCTATAGAGACATGGCCAGTACCTAGCACCGTCGCAGAAGTTTGTAATTTTCTAGTATTGGCGGGCTATTACCGGCGATTTGTATCAGACTTTGTTTGGATTTCAGCGCCATAACGCAGTTGACCCGTAAGGATGTACAGTTTGCTTAGACAGTAGAGTGTCAAAGTTCATTCGAGAAATTAAAGCTAGGATTGATGACGGCCTCCATTCTCATGCTTCCAGATGGGACTGGAGGATTTTCAGTTTATTGTGACGCTTCAGGTAAGGGATTAGGATGTGTCTTAATGCAACATGGCAAGGTAGTAGTTTATGCGTCATGTCAGCTTTGTGATCATGAAAGGAATTACCCAACCCGTGACTTGGAGTTAGCAGCGGTGGTTTTCGCACTCAAGCTTTGGAGGCATTACCTTTATGAAGATCGGGTAGAGATTTTCACCGACCACAAGAGTCTCAAGTATGTGTTTACCCAGAACGATCTCAAAATGCATCAGAGAAGATGGCTAGAGTTACTAGTGGATTACGACATCAACCTGCAGTATCATCCTGGGAAGGCTAACATAGTTGCAGATACGTTGAGTAGAAGAGCAGGAGCTTATTTTCTAACAACACAGACAGAGTAATTAGCGGATTTTCAGAAGATGGGAATATAGATGGTTTTTTCTACCAACGTGGCATTGATAGCCGGTATGCAAGTTCAGTCCAGTATATTTGAGAGAATCAAGATAGCTTAATCAACGGATTTCAATCTTTAGTAGTTTAGGATAGAATATGAAGCAGGACAAAGAGAAGAGTTATACATTCATGAAGATGGCATGCCCCGACATGGAAGGCATTTTGTGTACCCATTGGTGACATCAGGCAAGAGATCATGGCACAATCTCACAGTTTGCAGTATTTAATTCATCCAAGTGGTACAAAGATGTATCAAAATATCCGTCAATATTTTTGGTGGAATGGCATGAAGAAGGAGATAGCTCGGTTGTCTCTCATTGTTTAGTTTTCTAACAAGTCAAGGCTGAACATCAGAGACCAACTGGACTTCTTCAACCTTTATCGATCCCAGAATAGAAACGGGAACACATTACCATGGATTTTGTGACTGGGTTACCTAAATCCCCAGCTGAGAGAGATGCTATATGGGTTATAGTTGATCGACTCACTAAGGTAGATTATTTTTTCCTTTTCAGAATTGGTGAGTCGACAGATCAGCTAGCAAAGATGTATCTCAGGCAGATAGTTAGATTGCATGGAGTGTCAGTCAGTATCATATATGACAGAGATTCAAGATTTACATTGCACTTTTGACAAAGTCTTCAAGAGAGTTTGGGGGCTCATCTCAAGTTTAGTTCAGCTTATCATCTACGGACAGATGGTCAGTCGAAGCGTACGATTCAAACTCTTGAGGACAAGTTACGATCCTGTACACTTGACTTCGGTGGTTCATGGGAAGATCACCTGTATCTAGTAGAGTTCTCTTACAATAACAGTTTCTAGGCCAGTATCCAGATGGCACCATTTGAGGCACTGTATGGTAGAAGTGTAGGTCACCTTTAGCCTGGGATGATGTAGGCGAGAGGCTGATGTGTGGTCTAAAAATGGTTACTCAGACTATCGAAGTGGTCAGACAAGTTAGAGATCATCTTCGGGTTGCACAAGATCGTCAGCGCCATTGGGTCGATTCTCATTGGCGTCCTCTTGAGTTTTCTATCGACGACCACGTATTCCTTAGGATCTCGCCTACCAGTGGCGTCATTCTATTCAGCGTACGGGAAAAGCTTAGTCCTAGGTATATAGGGTCGTTTGATATTCTCGAGCGAGTAGGTGATGTGTCATATCGTCTCGTTCTTCTACCATCGTTACGTGAGGTACATGAAGTATTCCATATATCCTAATTGCGACGGTATATCCCAAATTCGAGCCATATCCTTGATCATTCAGAATTAGTTGTTGGGGTCATCACTCTTTGGGTGAGTCAACCTAGAAACATGAGGATGATATCCGATCACGATATCCATACATGTTTGACTCGTAAGGTATAATGTCTTTCTTATGCCTTATGCTCTAAATTCCTTGTTTGTATGAATAATTGCTTGATTGACTGCTAGACATAGATTGTCTATAGTTAGTATAACTTGCCCCGAGACCTCTAGCCTCTTGATTAAATTTCAAGGACATAATTCTTTTAAGGTGGGTAGAGTTTTCATTCCCGTTTTCTGTTATACGTATTTTTAGTATACGTGTACGGATTTCTGACATTTGTCAGGTGGCCCGTACTTTGACTTATCTTGCTTAGCCTTGATTTCGTTTAATCTTGACTTGTTTTAGTTTTGGTTTGGTTCACCTTGGCTTGGCTTGGTTTGGTTTGGTTTGGTTGGTTTGAGATAAGAGGGTTGGTATATAAACCAACTTCTCTCTCTTTCCTCATTTATTTTCATTTACTTCTTCTCCATCTTCTTCATTTACTCCTCCACAAAACCCTAGGCAAGTGCAACTTTCTCCATAAAGTATCTTCATTTTTTTTTCCATTCTCTTCCTTGCTTGATTCTAAGCGTCTTTAGAACTTAAATTTTTTGTTTTGATGGATAGATTTTTGTAGATCTAAGTTTTAACTTTTTTTGTTTTTTTGGTTTTGATCTCTAAAAACTTATCATTTTCAAAAACTAATGGTTCCATGTTGTGGAAAATTCAATTCTACCTAAATTTGGCTTTTGAACCGCTTGATTTCGACTTACTTTGAAGAAGTTATGACATTTTTGTGTTCATGGGGTCCCCGCACATCTTTGATCCTGCTAGGACGATGAACAGAGCCACGTGCCCGCGCGCCGTGGATAATTATTTAAATTGGGTATTTACAAGGGTTGTTTGTCTTTTAACTCTATTAGTATAATTTTAGATTAATATTAGTTATTATAGTTAGTATTATTATTATATTTATTATTGTTACTATATATAAGGTTGGTTAATAATTTACAATTTTATTGTTGGAATCGATTGATTTATAGCTTTAGCCTTGTTTGATTAATTAAATTGAGCCCATTCCCTTGTTTTAAGTCATTTAATTCATAAGCCTTTATTCCTATTTTCTTCCTAAGCCCACTACCCAAGCCCAAACCCATTTAACCCACTAACTCGTTCAACCTACATCCAAGCCCATCAACCCATTCTACTAAACCCACACCCCCTTATCTGACTTCACCGACTCCTTCCAATCGTACATGCACTCCTCCACTACCCGCTCCTTCCGTTCTTTTCGCATACAAACTCAAAAACTCATAACCTTCCCTCACATAACCTTTCTTCACAAAAAAAAGCTTGACAAACTCTCACCCATTTTCCTCCTCACTCCATTCCCCGAACCGATCGCGCCACCACGCTCCTCGTTCCACCCCGCTCCCACGGACACCTCTCAAGGCCATCCCCCACGCACCCGAATCTGGCAACACCAGTGCTCTCCATGCGTGCCCGACCGTGCGTGCGCCCCATCACTGTCGCCCGCGTCCGCGCCCCCGCGTGCTCCTGTTCCGGCGCCCTCCGTACCGTTGTCCGACCCCGACGACACTTTCCTGGCTTTCTGACGTTCGAGCCCCTTCGTGTGCCGATCCGAGTCCGAGCCTGAAGCTACACTTCGGTTCTTCTTCATCAGACAACCGGTAGCTCCTTCTGACAAATTTTTTCCATTTTACAGAATAAAAATTAGGCAGAAACCTGTATGTTTAGTCCGACCAAGTTGACAGAATAAAGCTCTATCAACTTTGGAATAATTAGTTAATGATTAATGTTAATTAGTGTTAATTGTGAAAATTAATATAATTGGTTAATTACTTTTAGTTAATTAGTTAATAATAATTATTGATTTAATTAAATAATTATGGTGTAGTAATTAAATAAATGATTGTGTGTTAATAGGTATAAATCATTAATTAGGCCGTAAATCACTAATAAAAATCATTTTCACAAAAATTGGGTTTTCGGAAGAATTAATTATTACGGATAATTAAATTAGTATTCTATTAAATAATGTTTTACAAGGATTATTAGTTAAAATAGTTTCTTACAAATTATATTCAAAAATAATAGAATTTTTAGATATATATATATATATATATATATATGTATAATGCAAAAAAGTGTTAAATAATATGGTTTATAAAATATAATTTTTAGATATATGAATATTTTCTCAAAATACAGTTTATAAATAAAATAATATGATTTAAGAATAAATTGCTTAATTAAAAGATTGTAATTATTTATTAATAATATTATTCTCAAAATAGTTACTATTATTAAATGAACATATTTTGGGTAACTAATCGGTAAATAGTTTATTATAAATTTTTGTTAAAGATTAAAATGGTTATTTTATCACTTATAAATTAGTATTTCGGTTTCTTAGTATGTTAGAATAAATTATTGAGCGTTAGTTTAATAGTTATTAATTTATTAATAAAATGAACTAGGACCCTTGGAATGGTTTCTAAATCGGACTTTTAATTAATGTAGGTTTCAAGACCTAAGTCTGATGTCGTATTTTCTGTCTCCACCTACAGCATCAAAAACCAAGGCAAGTTTTATAATATTCAAAACTCATATTTTAATTGATGATTAAATGTACTGCTTCATTAGGAACATTATATCGACACTTGACTCACGGGATCCCTTTCGGATCCAATTGATTGCTTAATTGACTTATTGACTCGGGATTGGGGAGTAGTGTTAGCGTCTGTGACCAAAGCCCATGTTACCATTATTGATTATCTTGAATTAACCCCTATTATACAAGAGTTTGAGCCGTACCGTATGCTAGCATTAGGCATAATGCTAGTATACATATTGCCTCTTCCATCTGATCACAGGTGGCTACACACTCAAAATACTATTGCTGATTGTAGATTGTATGATTATTGCTTCCTTGGGATTTTACTGCTTTCTTGATTCATTTTATTATTTAGAAAATATAAATAATATTTTAAAAACTGCTTCTTGCATCTTTTAATTATTTATTAAAATGCTGGAATTGGATATATGTTTCTTGCTCCTCTCCTGACGGAAGACCAACATTTTTAGGTTACTACGATGACGAGGAGGTGCCCTTTAGTACCTATTACAGACTCGACTTGAGCTCTGAGGAGTTAGCTGAACCTAACCAGGAGGCCCAAGAGCAACAATAGTATTAAAGTTAGTTTTCTTTGTTTAAGAAAGTGTAATAAAAGACTAGTTGTAATGACTTAAATATTTCCTTGCTTGTATGGTTGAATTCAGTTAGACTTTCAGTTCTAAATGTTTTAAAAAAAAGTTTTTTAAATTCCCATATTTTAGAATATTGTGCACTATGTTACTATTGATTGATACAGCTTACTGCCGCCGTCTCACAACGGTGCAGGCTGTGCATGATCCGACTGGACCCAGAATCTTGGGATCGGATCGGACATGTTTTCAATTGTGGCCCATACAGGTCCGTCTAATAGTGCTTAGGATTAGAGTACCATTGGGATCCTGTGAAATAGGAATGATCAATCATAGCTTAGGCCGATTTTATGGTTATACATATTTACTATTTGTGTCTTCCTAAGCTTATTTTTTCTATCTATATTAGTTTCTAAAATTCTCTAGGGACTAGGCCAATTACCAACTTAGAAGTTTTAACCCCGATTTTAGCAAACCTCTGATCCATGACTAATATACCCAAGCCTCTAATTTCTTTTGATAATTTTGTTAGACTACTACAATCTGACTTTCTTTAATCTATTCCAACATCCTGTCATAGAGCCCTAGACTAACTACGTATTCTAATTTGCCTATCTAGTTTCTAAAACTTTTCATTGACCCCGTGAAATTATTTTCTCAAAATGATTCCAATATAGGTCAACATCCTTTAAGAAATTCTCTAGAGGCAGAAATATTTTCGTTAATTCTAAAGGCAAAAATATTTTTGTTAATTCTTCCGTTCAACTTGAAATTGTACTATTTCTATTAGTTAGAGTCGGGTTTGATCAATTCCATAAGTTTACGTCCTCAATCCATTGAATAGGGAAAGGTCGGAGAATAGATACTCCTTTTAGATTCAGTCATTTCTTTCTTTCTTCTAGTGAGTGATCCCTCGATTTTCAAAGACCTAATACCTAAAGTGTAGTGCTCCATCCCTATATCGTGCCCCTTTTTCGTCTACGGGGTGTGTAGGAACCCTAGAGGGAGGGTGAATAGGGTCAAGCTAACTAATCAAGCACTTAGCACAAGCTAATGGGCAATTTAAAAATATAAGTACAAGAGAAGAAGTAATAACAATACCGACACACGATATATCCTGGTATCATCCCAAGGGGCACTCCAGTCCCGGAACTCTCTCCGGCTTTAATCCACTATTTGAGTAAATTGTTACATACGAGTTTGGATCCGAACAACTCGCCAACTTCTTAGACGAGAGCTTTAGTCCGAAGGTCTCTCCGACTTCAACCGAGAGTTTGGATACGAAGACTCTCCGACTTCAACCGAGAGTTTGGATACGAAGACTCTCTAACTTCAACCGAGAGTTTGGATACGAAGACTCTCCAACTTCAACCTTTCACAATAGGTTTAGAACTCCTTATACAACAAGATGAAGATCTTACTTTTCAACTCAATAACTCTAACACAATTTGTAGATGGCAAATAAAAGCTTTGTAGAGTTGTTTGTGGATAGGCTTTGGTGGTTTAGAAATTTTTAGGCTCTAAGCATCAACCTTGAATGAAGGGGTTCAAGGCTATTTATAACCAAAGCATTGAAAAGAGCTCAAAGGCAACTTTTCAGTCAGCGATCGGTATACCGTCGGTACGAACCGACATACCGTCGGCATACTGGTATGGAATGCAACAGCTAGAAATATAGCCGTTGGGATCATTAAATGCTCGAAATCCGACCGTTGGAATTTCAACATTACTGAATCGGTATACCGTCGGTATAGATTGGTATTCCATCGGTATGCCAATTTTGTAGACAGAAACTTTCTGTGAACAAAATCGGTATACCGTCGGTATAGACCGGTATACCGTCGGTATGCCGATTTCCATCCGAAAATGATCCTGGGCTAATTTCTACCCTAGCTTTCGATTTTGTCATCCATTTTTTGTGTTTACAATTATTCCTAAGACTCATTACAGACTCCAGAAATACTGTAGCAGGTGCAGACTTCTTCAGAGTCTTGAAATGATGATGGCATAGATTGGCTTCTTCCTTTGATAGGTGCTGGCTTTTTTCCTTGGCGGCAGCTGTCCAAAGATATCCAGTTTGTGAAGACTGAATACCTTTCGGGGGCTTCGTCCCTGAACCCCCGACGAGGGGCGCTGCCCCCTCGACCCCCGTCCACTGACCGGGCAGCGGAACCCCCGAGTGCGTGGCTCCGGAGATGTCGTCGGGTGGTTCAGAGAAATCTTGTGGGATCCATCGTCTTTGGCCTACTATGATTTCTTTATTGCATATGTCCACATTGATCTTGCTTATTGATTTTCTGCATGTGCATGTTCGACGAACAAAGCAATATACATAGTAGCAAGTATGATAAGTTTAATGCATATTAGGACAATGCTGAGTTTAAGTATAAGTGCTAAGGTGATAGCATAAATGTTAGTGATATCATAATGATTAAACTTAATTGAATGACCACAATCAAAAACATAGTTTTGATTTTGGCAACCCGATTAAATTTAAGATAGATAAGCTCATATCACTAATATGTAAACTAATAGGCACATATCACCGAAGGTATAAGTATAAGTAGAAATGCTATAGCGATAGTATGAAGATTAGTGATAATGAAATGCTAAACTTAACATATTAACCATATTAAAAAATATGATACAATCATTGGGCCAACAGGGTGCACGAGAAAGGAACACTGTCGCTACCGATTAAGTCATGACCAATAGATCGGGATCGGTTGAATCGGTCGAACATGAACGATTGAATTAAGATCCTTTTCTCGTTATGGAAAGACTTCTTCGGAATCAAGTCCCATATTCAGCGGGTTGTGCCTGGAGGATTGGCTCTATGGCTGAGTCGGGAGAGACCTCCCGTTGCTCTATTTTTCATGCTGCACTTGCTTTGGCTTTGGCTTTAGTTTTTCGTGAATATTTTCGATGGTTTTTATGGCTTGCATTTTTTAACTTCACATTCGTATCGAATTCCTTGAATAACACAGTATTCTAATCAGTTGCTTATACAATTGCAGATGATCGCGTAGGCGACGTCTAAGCGTAGACAACCAGTCCCTCGCCCAAAGCAAAGACTAAGGTGAGTAGCTGACCTTCTTCACCTCGACCCTCTGGTTTCAATCAAACATGAAACACAAATGCAATGCTTGTCACCATAGTAAAAAAATTGAGAACTCGGGATAACTGTATCAATTTAGAGTGATTTACTCTGAAAATATAAGTTTCACACCAAAAAGAGAAAGTTTAAGGTTCTAGAAAAGAGAGAATTATTTTATGATCTGCAAAAACGGTCATTGGACAACTTATGCACAAGGTATAGTTTCTTTGAACGGTTGCCTAGGCTAAGGAGCCGATTCGGCCTGGGAGGAACGAGTTATAGCAAGCGCCAGCAATGAATCGGCGCGGGTGATTCAAGAACTTTCGCATAGGGCTTGCTACCCATCGTGAAAGAGTCGTGGTCGAACCCAACTATAGTCCGTGATGGCTTGACATTACTAGTGACCTTCATACCCTTTTATTGCTTGAAATAATGTACGTGACACAGGATGAACTTGGATAACTGCTCAATGTATATAATTTTATATGCTTACCTCAAAACATGTGAACATGCAAATCGAACGGGATGATTAGAAAGATCACCAAATAGCTAACATGTTTCATAAAAAACTGCTTGAACCAAATGCAAAGCTTGGGTTTAATTAGCCACTCGCCAGTACATGTGATCGTACTGACCCTCGCTCTTTGCAAGTGCTAGGAATCAAGAAGAACGCACCAACTAGCCAGGCGAAGTTCGTACTTTTGAAGCTTCGACCGCGCGTCGAAGACCCCGCCGTTCAACTTTTGAAGACTTTCTGTAAGTCCCAGGAACATGTCTCGGCTTCCCTCCAATACAGGTGGCTGGAATACTTTTATTGTACATGAAAGATGTATGTATGGAACGGTTATCTCATCGGCACTCTTTTTGTAATCAAGTCATGTTGTAAAGTCTGTGCGACACAATTGTAATAGAGTCTGTAAATGATGTCTATTATCAATAAAATACAAAGTTTCTCTATCTCAATGTGTTATTCAATTTGTATGTGCTCTCTCTCTCTCTCTCTCTCGCTTATAGATGTGTTTCAGATTACCTTATGACTATGCCTTGTATGATCGCAACCTAGCTTCACACGGTATCACGCCCGGGGGTTGACTATCGATTCTTTGAAATTGGGGCATGACATAATGGTATGAGAGCACGACTTTACGTCCTTGGCCTCTAGTCTCGAACCGTTGACTTTGTGTCGAAGAGATGAGTTGTTCCATACGTTGAATCCAAGACATTTTCTGAAACTAACGAGAGTTGCCTTTTTCCCCAGGAGTTGCGGAACCTCGGGCAGAGGGCAAGGCGAGCGCTTCCAACGGCTCGAGTAGTTTCGAAGCCGAGCCTTCCGTCAATACAACGGGGATGATGCCTTCCGAAGCCGGGTCTTCCGACAATCCTATGGAGCGAATGTTGTATATGCTCGAAATGCAGCAGAGGCAGGCCACAACATTCCAACAAAAAAGAGAGAAGCTGTACCTGTAGTCCGAAAGGCGACAGGCCCAATTTGAAGCCCGATTGAAGATACAGCAAGGGCAACTTAATACACTATGGCAGTTGGTGTAAACGGTCGTGACCAACAAAAACTTTGTAACCCGTACTGTCGAACCCGTGACCCGACCCACTGAAGTCACACCCAGGGAGCCTTCGTCTCAGTTTGCACCACTAGAGAATAACACCTTCGACTATAGAAACTTCAAGAAGGTGTTTCGCACATCCTTATCCAGCACCTAAGACCCTTCCCTCGCGACCGACTGGTTAGATGAGAACGAAGACAACTTCGAGCTCCTAGGTATCGATGAGGCCAAGAAAGTCGCTTGTGCTCAACTTCAACTTCGGTTGAACGCGCACGACTGGTGGGTGGTACGAAAGCAAGCTATCCGTTACGATGATTCCACCTCACCGATCTACTGGGCTGCATAAGGCCTTCGAAGTTGAGTACTTACCAACGACGATCCGCCAGGCGAAGGAGAATGAGTTCATGCAGCTGAAACAGGAAAACATGACGGTATACGAGTATGCTGCATAATTCAACAAGTTGGCTTAATTTGCGAGTGTCTACCTGCCAATAGCGACAAGTCGAGCACGGAGATTCTAAGTGGGCATGAGGCCTTCCATTTTTGCTCATGTGACTATGCCCGAGTATCAAACAACGGGTGAGTCACACAACCATGCCCTCTGTCCCGAGCCTTAATACCCCCAGTTGCCACAAGCACTGTGCATACCTGTAATCACAAGCATCATGGCAATACAGAAGGTAATAATGCGCATAAGAGTCTAAACCACTGTAATGGAGGCGGCAATCAGGGAAGAAATTGAGTGTTCTACAATTACTGCCACAATGAGGGGCACGTGATCAATGAATATCGATCGAAGAGCGGAGCATGCTTCGTGTGCGGCCGAACAGACCACGTCACAAAAGACTTCCCAGAAGCTAGGCCGAACCAACGCCCCCCGTAACACCAACAAAACCTAGGCCAAGCACCTCGGGCTTCGCAGACCGTGCCACAAAATAGCCAAGACCGTCGCCCCAATGCCCAGGGCCAGGTCTACGCCATGACCCAGGATGAATCATTTGCATCTAACACAGTCGTGACAGGTATACTGTATTTTGATAACAAACCTGCTCGCATATTATTTGATTCAAGTGCCACACACAGATTTATATCGATGGATTTTATCGCCGAACACAAATTTCCAGTGAAACTATTAGGCCTTAATCTTAGCGTCAATATACCGTCGGGCACGTCACTACTTGAAAACTTAGCCTACGGAGGTAGAATCATCTATATAGGTGGTCAAAAGGTCGGTCTTGATGCGATAGTTCTAGACATTAAGGACTACGACACAATTCTGGGAATAGATTAGCTCGGCCCGTGCAATACCACCATCCACTGTGCCAAAACGATGATCACCTTCCATATACCTGGAGTTCCTGAATTTTGCTATTCATGTGGTGAGGCGTCGCCAACTACATGTTGATCTCGACAATATCGGCTCGAATGATGCTGCATTCCAGATGTAAAGGCTATTTTGCGTCCTTTCGAGACATGAGATAGGATGGTGCAAATGCGGGTCAGACCGACATTGTGGCAGAATTTCCAGACGTGTTTTTGGACGAGCTACCCAGCATGCCACCTGATCGAGAGATTGAGTTCACCATTGACACATTCCCCGATACCCGACCGATCTCTAAAGCTCCATACAGAATGGCCCCTACAGAACTTAAAGAACTCAAAGTACAGTTGTAAGTACTGCTCGACAAGGGATACATACGGCCTAGCGTCTCGCCATGGGGATGCCCTGTGTTGTTTGTCAAGAAGAAGGATGGCTCAATACGTCTTTGTATCGATTACCGAGAGCTGAACAAAGCCACCAACCGGAGCAAATATCCATTGCCCCGTATAGACGACCTGTTCGTTCATTTTTTTATTTTGTTTTTCCTCTAAAGTACTAAATAAGGTGTAGAGCTTATAGGAAAATTTATATTTTAGATTAATTAAAAGATATGGGTCTTTTGTAAAAACTGATTTCTTAAAGGACCTTAGTGCATTAAATTTCAAATTTAAACTTCTACCGTACTAGCCGACCCTTAAAGAGATTTGTCGATTTGAAATAAGGAGATTACCCAAATCCCTAATAGGAATCAAGGAGATCAATACAAACTGATTTGTATCAGATCCTCCCTATCTACTTTCTATGAACCCTATATATATATATACGTAATTCAGGAAGCAGCCGACCCTGATCATCCACAATTTCTTGTTCTTCCCCACCACAAGGAAGTCAAAGATAACCTCAAGGGTCTATGGAGAGGAGAACTGATTTCTTCAACAAGTAATCAACTTAACTTCATGTTTCTGTTACTTAACAATAGATGGGCTATGTGAAGTTTTCCCATGGATACAACTATGAAGTATTGCTAATAGTATAGATACAAACAGACGATAGTCCTAATGGAGAGGTTCTGGGTCATGTTGAGGTATACTAGTTAGCCTTAGAGATGTTCGTGTCAACGTCAATGAAGTTCTAATCAATAGCAACCTAGAAATCTAACATAGGTGTAGTACATGTATTTGTAATGTTCAAACACCATCTAGATCCTATAGGCAAGTGAAGAAGGGATTACTTCCTTGTGTTTCACAGCAGACAGTTGGTTGAGTCTAGGGGGTCTGGGTGTGAGTTGTTCAAAAGCATGGTATGAGTAAAACATGTACCAAAGCAATAGGGGCCCTGTGGATGGGTGATGCCACATGACCAATGTACTGGGGGAGACAGAGACTGCTGCTATTTGCTTGCTTCCAATCACCTTTGTTTAGACTAATGGTAGAAAGGTGGGACTGTTACATTAGATTTCCCCTTGGGTCCAATGAATGCCGATAGGAAACCTCTACCTTTCATTCAAATCGAGACTGACCTGTGAACCTTCATTTTTGATGCTGACATAAACTTTCCTGGTTACCATTAGACATTGATATGAGACCTTCCTCTGTTTTCTCTGTATCCTGAACAAGTAGGGGGTCAATATCCACAGGGTAGGATGAGGTATAATCTTTTGCACTGACACATAGAGTGGCATTAGGAGTTTTACTAAAGTTTAGTTTGAAAGGAGAGAAGCCTGCAAGAACAAATGCCTATTAGCATGTGATACCATACCTAGTAGGTATCAGTAGATTAGAAGAGGGAACTGGTGTCGTAGCATAGGCCATATGTGTTTGAAGTAATGCCATTTGAAATGTATCTCCAGTTATGTATTCTAAAGTATCAGTATATCCCAGTCCACAGGGCTATACAGGTTAGTTAGGCTCAGGATTCAGGGTATTAGAGAAAGATTAGGACAGGTTAGTAACCTTGAAGTAATCATGAGCTCCTCAATTAGCAAGTACCAAATCCTTATTTTCTCTATAAGACAACGTCAACAGAGAGTAACCTACTCTGACCCAAGGAGAAACTAATTAAGTGACCAGGGGAGGGTGTCCATGCACTTGTGTGTGATTGTTGCTATTGCAGTCTTCAAACCTAGGTGTCGTCATGGTGTGTCAGTAATCGGTATATCCTTAGTTACAAGAGGGTTAAACTGAAATGGATACATAAGGGCATAGGGACCTGAGTACCTATGTTTTGGATAGGTCTGTACCAGCAGGTAGAAAAGGGAGTATCATTTTCCTATTACCCATAGACCTATGTGACTAACCACCTGCCAATACTTAGGACAACTGGATACATGGCTCGAATACATGTACAGGAGTAGGTTGGTACAGTAAGGTTTGGGCATGTCCAGTAGGATGGGGGTCAAGTCTTATAAATAAAAAACTACATGGAGCACTTTATTATGATGTGTATCATGTAGGCCACATATAGGAGACCAATCTGCACATCAAAGGATAGGTCAATGTACATGTTAGGTACCAATTTACATATGAGTTGTTAGTTAGCCCAAATCTAGGGAGCAATACTATAAGTAAACAGGAAGTCCATTGACCCATGGGCCCTGTGTCCAGCATGTGGACCTTAAGTATCAGACAATATACCAGTTAGCATCTGTATAGAGTATCAAAACTAGAGGTATGAAAGGAGGTACCAACAGTATCCACCCACATATTTCTTGGTACAGGCACGAGGGTGAAGAGGTTACTAGGAAATAGAATGTAATAGGTTGTACACATGCTGCAATAGGATATGTACAAAGTATAGGATGAGTACAGGTAGTAGCATATAACAATGGATACAGATGGGTTATCTAATTGAACACTTGATACATTAGAAGTACACTTGATACATGACAGTAGGTGAACCCATGTATCAAATGGACAAGGGCAATGATTGGTATCAGACCTGGTAAGTAAACAACCAAGTTATAAAGGATATGGGTGGTTGACCCCAACAAACAAAGTATTAGAAGAAAAGAACTGTGTATAATCTATAAATAGGTTGGAGAAAACATTAGACAGCATATCCACCTGACCAATAAATACAAATAAACCTAGAAGCCAAAATAACCCAATATATAGGCTTTTTTTGTACTCTCAAAATTGTGTATTGATCCTATCAATTTATAAACAGGTTACTTGGACCTTGATACGGATTGTAATCTGTACCCGCAGCTCAGGACCTAAGGCAAGTATACCTTGCCTCCCTCTACAGTTTTATTTATATGCACTTCCTTCATTATCCATTCTCTTGATTGATTGTGCACATGTGTTTTCATACTGTATACTAGTTGAGTGGTTCATTGACATATAGTCCGTGTTCACGTTTGGCTTGGTAGTTCACACTTAGATTTGTTTCCACATGTACCTTGACTGAGTCGTGTCTACAAGTATGTGTAACTGAACTGCTATTTCCGATTCATTTTCTTCACCCGTGAGTCCACGCTTGGGATGATGGTACATGTCTTGACTGTTTCATCCGTGAGTCCACACTCGGAGTGAGGATTGACCATTTGCACCAGAGAGTCCACACACGGGACGAGGGTGTTTGCCTTGAACCAACCCGTGAGTCCACACTCGGGACGAGGGTTAGTGATTAGAACTAACTCGTGAGTCCACACTCGGGATGAGGGTTAGTGATTAGTTCAAACCAGTGAGTCCACACTCGGGATGAGGGTTTGATATCCGTTTATCTCGTGTTTACCAGTTTCTCTTCCAGCAGTTTATTTATGCGTAGTTGCTCTAGTGTCCGTGTTCATTGCCACTTCTCATGTTTTGTCTTCCTTGCTTATTTCCTACGCATGATAAAACTGTTAGAAAGGCATGTTTTTATGTATCTTGTTAGTCCTCTGAGGACCTGATGATCTCTTCAAGTTTAGCCGAGTTTGAGTCAGAAGCAGACGAGCGGGTTTGAGTCAGCATCAAACCACGGTGCCCTTGCAGTTGAGGTTATCTTTGATTAACAGTTTGTACTCAGTTAGTTTATTTCATGTATTTATATTATTCCGTCTATTGGTAGTGGATTTGTGTCCACCGAACATGACTTTGATTCTTGGAAACATTCAGTCTATATTCTCTATTGTTCAGTTTCATTGACATTCATTGGTCTCAGTTGATTCTTTATTATTCTGTGGATGAGAGATAGACTGCCATGAATTGTGTATTTTAGACAGCATTCTATCGCCGACGATGCGGCGTAGGCTGGACTTGGACACGTTTTGTATCTGAAAAACGGGTACGGGTTGTGACAAGTTTTTTTGGTAGCCCATGCAGGTCTACGATAATCACTTCGGTTACGTTACTGTACCGTCGTGAGCCTACAAATAGGATTAGAAACTTAGGATATCATCCACGTCTCTTGAAAACAACATTGATCTCTGTCCTTGGTTTTTATTGAATCCTTGACTTGCATCCTACTTAAAATTCTTCAGCGACTAAATATTTTCTTTTATTGTAGTAAATGGATTCTCAAGACAGGAACAACACTTCCCTGAACACTCCACCAATTGCAGGAGGATTCTTTACATACATGACCCCACCGACGTAGGGAGGCCAGCTTACTCATCTGGACAACCCGCCACAACCGTAGTTCTTAAGGTTCCGTAGGGACGACATTCCACTACCTCCGCAGTTTCCTTCGTAGACTCCACCATCAGCACCCGTTCTGCCCCCAACATCTATCCCACCACAAGCACAAGTTCCACATCCAATACCAGCCATGCACCCAATACCAGCAATGTATCCAGCTTTTGCCATGCACCCAACACGGGCGATGTATCCAGCTCCTATGATGCATCCAGCCCCTATGATGTATCCAGCACCTGTCCGACCTCCGCCACCGGCACTGGACAATGTTACACTCTTGGGGATCTTCCAGTAGCAAGCCAACATGTTCCGCGACACTTTAAGAGAGACTCTTCAGATTAGAGATGCTCCCCGACAGCGCCCTGGAACTTCCAAGAACTTCAAGGACCTCAGGCCCAGGGAATTCCATGGGATAGCGGGGATCCTCTATGCTGATGAGTGGTTAGAGAACGTGGAACGAAACTTGAAGATAGCCCGTGTCTCAGAAAATCTGAAGATTGAGTCAGCTAGTGGGCAACTTTTCGACATCGTACGGACGTGGTACCAAGGCGAGCCTCAATTTTTTGCACCAGACGTAACTTGAGAGGAATTCAAGCAACTGTTCAAGAAGAAATTCTATCCATATGTAGCACGAAAGGCATTGGTGAGTCAGTTCGAGCACCTAGAGCAAGACAACCACACCGTCGACGAGTACACATCCGAGGTTTTTCACCTCATCCGCTTCGTAGAGAGCTTGGTCAGCACCCCTGAAAACATGGTACGATAATTCAGGAAGGGACTATCTCACGAGATTCGTCTAGCCATCGCCACCAGTCTAGCCACCACTTACGGGAAGATTCTAGAGGTCGCCCAAGCTGTAGAAGAAGAGCTGAGCCATAAGCCGAAGAGGAATCGAAACGCATTCGGAGGAGGCAACAACCAATCAGCACCGACAAAATGTCCAAACATTCCAGGGAAGACCTCAGCACAGCAGCATCATCAGCAACCACGAGCAGCCCTACAACAAGTCCAAGATTTTCCTACCTGCCAGTATTGCAAGAAGAGGGGCCACGTTCAAGAAGACTGCCGTAAATGGTTAGGGTTGTGTTATAATTGTGGATCCAACCAGCATCTATCTCGAGGTTGCCCGAAGAGAAACGCGACTGCCCCACCACTACCAACCGCACCAGGAGGGCAAGCTCTTGCTATGATCAAAGAGGATGCGACAACACCACAAGGAGCAACTGGAGGGAATTTCCAATAGATTTGGCAGTAGTATTATGAATAAGCCTATATTAGACTTTGATTTAAGAGAAATTGAATTACTTTTAATAGCAATATATGTTAGACTATTCATTATAGTAGATCATGGCCTATTAAATTTCGAGGACGAGATTATTTTAAGGGGTTTAGATTTGTAAACCCTTAGACCAAGTTTTTTTTATATTCTTTTTCCTCTAAAGTACTAAATAAGGTGTAGAGCTTATAAAAAATTTTTCATTTCAGATTAATTAAAAGATATGGGTCTTTTACAAAAACTAATTTCTTAAAGGACCTTAGTGTATTAAATTTCAAATTTAAACTTCTACTGTACTGGCCGACCCCTTAAAGAGATAGGTCGATTTGAAATTAGGAGATTACCCAAATCCCTAATAGGAATCAAGGAGATCAATACAAACTGATTTGTATCAGATCCTCCCTATCTACTTTATATGAACCCTACATATATATATATATATATATATTTTTTATATATATATATATATATATATATAAAAAAAAAATAAAAATAAAAAATATATATATATATATATATATATATATATATATATATATATATATATATATATATATATATATATATATATATATATATATATATATATATATATACATAATCCAGGAAGCAGCCGACCCTGATCATCCACAATTTTTTGTTCTTTCCCATCGCAAGGAAGTCAAAGATCAACCTCATGGGTCTGTGGAGAGGAGAACCGATTTCTTCAACAAGTAATCCACTTAACTTCATGTTTCTGTTACTTAACAATATATGGGCTATATGAAGTTTTCCCATGGGTACAACTATAAAGTATTGCTAACAGTATAGATGCAAATAGACGATGGTCCTAATGGAGAGGTTCTGGGTCATGTTGAGGTATACTAGTTGGCCTTAGAGATGTTTGTGTCAATGTCAATGAAGTTCTAATCAATAGCAACCTAGAAATCTAACATAGGTGTAGTCCATGTATCTGTAATGTTCAAACACCATCTAGATCCTATAGGCAAGTGGAGAAGGGATTACTGCCTTGTGTTTCATAGCAGACAGTTGGTAGAGTCTAGGGGGTCTGGGTATGAGTTGTTTAAAAGCATGGTATGAGTAAAACATGTACCAAAACAATAGGGGCCCTGGGGATGGGTGATGCCACATGATCAATGTACTGGGGGAGACAGAGACTGCTGATATTTTCTTGCTTCCAATCACCTTCGTTTAGACTGATGATAGAAAGGTGGGACTGTTATATTAGATTTTCCCCTTAGGTCCAATGAATGCCGATAGGAAAACCTCTACCTTTTATTTAAATCGAGACTGACCTGTGAATCTTCATTTTTAATGCTGACATAAACTTTCCTGGTTACCATTAGACATTGATATGAGACCTTCCTCTGTTTTCTTTGTATCCTGAACAAGTAGCAATATCCACAGGGTAGGATGAGGTATAATCTTTTGCACTAACGCATGGAGTGGCGTTAGGAGTTTTACTAAAGTTTAGTTTGAAAGGAGAGAAGCCTGCAAGAACGAATGCCTATTAGCGTGTGATACCGTACCTAGTAGGTATCAGTAGATTAAAAGAGGGAACTGGTGTCGTAGCATAGGCCATATGTGTTTGAAGTAATGCTATTTGAAATGTATCTCCAGTTCTGTATTCTAAAGTATCAGTGTATCGCAAACCATAGGGCTATACAGGTTAGTTAGGCTCAGAATTCAGGGGATTAGAGAAAGAGTAGGACTGGTTAGTAACCTAGAAGTAATCATGAGCTCCTCAATTAGCAAGTACCAAACCCTTATTTTCTCTATAAGACAACATCAACAGAGAGTAACCTACTCTGACCCAAGGAGAAACTAATTAAGTGACCAGGGGAGGGTGTCTATGCACTTGTGTGCGATTGCTGCTATTGTACTATTCAAACCTAGGTGTGGTCCTGGTGTGTCAGTCATCGGTGTATCTTTAGTTACTAGAGGGTTAAACTGAAATGGATACATAAGGGCATAGGGACCCGAGTACCTATGTTTGGGATAGGTCTGTACCAGCAAGTAAAAAAGGGAGTATCATTTCCCTATTACCCATAGACCTATGTGTCTAACCACCTGCCCATACTTAAGACAACTCGATACATGGCTCGAATACATGTATAGGAATGGGTAGGTACATTAAGGTTTGGGCATGTCCAGTAGGAAGGGGGTCAAGTCTTATTAATAGGAAACTACATGGAGCACTTTATTATGATGTGTATCATGTAGGCCACATATAGGAGACCAATCTGCATATCAAAGGATAGGTTAATGTACATGTTAGGTACCAATTTACATATGAGTTATCAGTTAGCCCAAATCTAGGGAGCAATACTATAAGTAAACAGGAAGTCCATTGACCCATGGGCCCTGTGTCCAGCATATGGACCTTAAGTATCAGACAATATACCAGTTAGCATCTGTATAGAGTATCAGAACTAGAGGTATTGAAGGAGGTACCAACAGTATCCACCCACATGTTTCTTGGTACAGGCACGAGGGTGAAGAGGTTACTAGGAAATATGATGTAATAGGTTGTACCCATGCTGCAATAGGATATGTACAAAGTATAGGGTGAGTACAGGTAGTAGCATATAGCAAAAGATCTATATGGGTTATCCAATTGAACACTTGATACATTAGAAGTACACTTGATACATGACAGTAGGTGAACCCATGTATCAAATGGATAAGGGCAATAATTGGTATCAGGCCTGGTAAGCAAACAACCAAGTTATAAAGGATATGGGTGGTTGACCTCAACAAATGAAGTATTAGAAGAAAAGAACTGTGTATAATCTATAAATAGGTTGGGGAAAACATTAGACGGCATATCCACCTGACCATTAAATACAAATAAACCTAGAAGCCTAAATAACCCAATAGATAGGCTTATTTTTTTGTACTATCAAAATTGTGTATTGATCCTATCAATTTACAAACAGGTTACTTGGACCTTGATACGGATTGTAATCCGTACCCGCAGCTCAGGACCTAAGACAACTATACCTTGCCTCCCTCTACAATTTTATTTACATACACTTCCTTCATTGTCCAGTCTCTTGATTGATAGTGGACATGTGTTTTCATATTGTATACTAGTTGAGTGGTTCATTGACATATAGTCTGTGTTCACGTTTGGCCTGTTAGTTCACACTTGGATTTGTTTCCACCTGTACCGTGACTGAGTCGTGTCTACAAGTATGTGTAACTGAACTGTTATTCCTGATTCATTTTCTTCACCCGTGAGTCCATGCTCGGGACGAGGGTACATGTCTTGACTGTTTCACCCGTGAGTCCACACTTCGGATGAGGGTTGACCATTTGTACCAGGGAGTCCACACACGGGACGAGGGTGTTTGCCTTGAACCAACCCGTGAGTCCAAACTCGAGACGAGGGTTAGTGATTAGAACTAACTCGTGAGTCCACACTCGGGACGAGGGTTAGTCATTAGTTCAAAAAAGTGAGTCCACACTCGGAAAGAGGGTTTTGTATCCGTTGATCTCGTGTTTACCAGTTTCTCTTCCAGCATTTCATTTATGCGTAGTTGTTCTAGTGTCCGTGGTCGTAGCCACTTGTCGTGTTCTGTCTTTCTTGCTTATTTCTAAGGCATGATAAAACTGTTGGAAAGGCATATTTTTATGTATCTTGCTAGTCCTCTGAGGACCTAATGATCTCTTCAGGTTTAGCCGAGTTTGAGTCAGGAGCAGACGAGCGGGTTTGAGTCAGGATCAGACCACGGTGCCCTTGCAGTTGAGGTTGTCTTTGATTAGCAGTTTGTACTCAGTTAGTTTATTTCATATATTTATATTATTCCGTCTATTTGTATTGGATTTGTGTCCACCGGACTTGACTTTGATTTTGGGGAACATTCAGTCTATATTCTCTATTGTTCAATTTTATTGACATTCAATGGTCTCAGTTGATTCTTTATTATTCTGTGGATGAGAGATAGACTGCCATGACTTGTATATTTTAGACAATGTTCTACCGACGACACTGCGGCGTAGGCTGGACTTGGACACGTTTCGTATCCGAAAAGCAGGTGCGGGTCGTGACTCTAGGAGTTAAAGCAACGGCTCGTTTCGGCCCCGATACTCGCACTTCCAGAAGGGACTGAGGGATTCCAGATCTTCAGTGATACGTCCGGTCAGGGTTTGGGGTGTGTTCTAATGCAGCAAAAAAATGTGATATCTTTTGCTTCTCGACAGCTAAAGTCGCACGAGAAGAACTACCCCACCCGGGACCTGGAGTTAGCGAATATTGTGTTCGTGTTGAAATTGTTGCAAGAGCCTCAAGTATCTATTCACACAGAAGGAGCTGAATTTGCGGCAAAGGCGTTGGCTTGAACTGATCAAAGATTAAGATTTGATTATTGACTATATGTCGGGCAAGGGAAATGTTATGGCAAATGCTCTGAGTCAGAAGTATATTGCCTCGCTATCCATCGACCATAGATTGCTACGTGTCATGACCCGCACCCAAAGAGGGGCACGAGCACGTGGATACGTCCAGCCTACGCCGCAGTATCGGCGGTAGAACGCTGTATAGTTCCTTTATAACATACAACATCTAAACACAATATAATGGTACCTGTCATCTCCCCATGGAGGGATATAATGTCACAACTCAATCACAAGACTTCTAAGGAAGATAGCACGAAATATAGAAATATGATAGAAGAAAATAACTGGAAATAAGTACGATATCCCAACACAAGTTTCAGAGATATAGACACATAACAAAATCCTAACATAATATGTATACTACAAGTCTGAAGTACTAGCTGGATCGCAGTCCAAGCAAGCCTATCTAACTAGTCTAAGCAGATGGTGCGTCCTCTAAGGGCTCCGGCTCCACAGGAATGTCCAAGTCATACTCGCCATCTATGCCGTAGCCATAGAAGGTCGAGCAATCGGCCTCTAAATCATCTCTAAACATCAACGGGGTTATCCTGTCAGGATATGAGCAAGTACAAAATACTAACAGCAGTTCCATATGAATTGACAAATTCTATAAGAGACAATCATAATAAAAAACAAGATGAAATATCAAGACAGGAAATATAAACAGGATATGTAAACTGGATATCATGTCATGGTATAAAATATAGGAATGTAGAACAGAACAGGGATATATGATGTATAATCATAAACATAAACTGTGCCATGAGTTACTAGAGCATTATGTGATCGGCTTGGGTCAAGATCAGGGTGTACCATCTGACTGGCTATGAACAAGAAAAACAAAAACTCTAGGTCAGGCCAGCCAGCATGGTAAGCTATGAACAAGTAGGGTTAGGCTTTACCCTACATGAAGTAAGGGTATAGCTATGAACAAGAATAAGAATACAAGTATGGCATTGATCACATAACCACTAACAACTCCCCATCCCCGAGTAGTATCACGGATCCGGACATGGTACGTCATGACATAGGATTCAAAAGCATGGGGCCAGCCGACTCCCAAATCGATGTCTATACAAGTACGGGAAACAAGAAATATCATGTACCAATATACCAAGAAAGTCCAGAAATAACATCTCATGACAGGATCTAACGTATACTAGTCCGTTAACCATCGTGTCGGGAATCAAGTAAGACACTACAACTAAATCAGATATAGCAGATATCAAGACAATGAAAATGATCAGTAAATGTACTCGCCTGCGATCCTGAGCTGATAAGGTGAACATATGCTCAGTGAAGTCACAAACCTAAAGATGAGATACCATGAGTCAAAGTAGGGTTTGATAATGAAAGGCATGCTAATTCAGTTATGTTGTGCAAGTCTAAGTCAAACTAAGTCATTCTAAGTCAAACTAGATCAAACTAGGTCACACTGAGTCACACTAGGTCACACTGAGTCACACTAGGTCACACTAAGCCACAGAAAGTCAAACCAAGTCAAACTAGGTCAATTTGGGTCAAAGGTTGACTTACAGTTGACTTTTGGTCAACTGGTCAACTCTGGTCAACTCTAGGTCAACCCTAGGTGAGACTAGACAAATGTTGACTAACAGTTGACTGTCATTCAACTGGTCAACTCTGGTTGAGTTTTAAACAATTCTAGGTAAAAAGTTGACTTGTGGTTGACTTTTGTATAAAAAGTCAACTCGTGGTCAACCGAGTCAAAACTAGACTAAACATACCATTTCTAGTATTTACCTACCAAGACATCTCATATCTAGGCCAATCTTGTATTCCGAAACAAAAATCTTAGTTATACTCCATTACCTTAACTTACCCTTACCAAGGAAATTACCTTTACCTTGCCCATTACCAAGGTAACCCACTTTAACCTTGGGATACCCCTCTTGGTATCCTAAGATACCAAGACACTAACATTCCTAACCATTATCAACCATTATCTCACACTAACAATCTCATCTAATGCATCTTTTCACATACCTTAACTTTCACATTTACCTTAAGGTAATATCTTGGTATCATGAGATACCAAGATACTCTCATAACTCTCTAACTAACTACTCTCACATCTATACCACATCTAACTTAGGATACTAACAAGCTAGCTAAAAACACTCTAACATTAGAGACTATCCTACCCAACATTACCTTACCTTAACATATTACATATCTTGACAATTACCTACTAATATACCAACATGTCAAACCTTACTTTTTACCACTAAAACAACCATCACACTAACCACTCTACACACTAAAATGTCACTCTAACTTAGGGGTTTCATAGAGGGATATTTGGTGAACCTATAGGGGTAAGTATTGGGGTCTAATGTGGACATGTTTAGGGTGAAATGGGGGGCTAAACAGGGCTGCAGAGCAGCTATTGCTGCTGCCCTTGCTGCTGATTACATGCAGTATATACTGCTGCTGTGTGTCCCCATGTGGGGACTGCTACTGCTGCTGTGTTGCACAGCCTTCCCCCCCTCTTTTTCTTAACTCTCTACACACTCACCCACTCACATATATATGTATATATAGACACACATATCTCTATAGATATACACACACACACCTATATACAAGACACTCTATCATCCAACAAACACACACTCTCACAACACCACATCATTTCCCACTCACTCAATACACTACAACTCACACTCTCAACACTCTAACATATCCAAAACACATGTAAACATAATATATATATATTCAAAACAGTCCGCTTTATTAACAAACACAAAAATTGACATGTAGAGGCCAAAATTAGGCTTGTAGGCTCAACCACTTGGATTCAACCATGGACATGCAAATGACACTTACTCTAACCACCCTCTTGGAAACTTTCCATGGGGGCTCCAAATCTTCCCCAACTTCCTAGAGAGGACTCTCGAGACCCTTTATATTCATACTAATGGTGGTTTATTCATTGGGTGGGTCCTAATGAATGCAAAACAAGTTAAAATGAGAGGAAATCAATCTAGAGGGTTGGTTTTACCTATTGGGAGTAGAATCCCAATGAAACTCTCAAATGGACACGTCTTCGACACGAAAACTCCTAGAGATTGGACACCCTTCCTTGCTCCTTGCTCCCAAGCCTTGCTAGCACCTTCTCTTTGGTAGATTTGGTGGAATAGAGGGAAATTGGATGGGTTTGGGAGATCAAAACCTAGAGGGAAGCTCTCAAGTTTTGGGGAAGAACTAGAATAGGAAAGAGGAGGCCACTAATGAAATAAAAGTGGGATGAAACCCTACTCTAAGTGGCCGGCCACCCCTAGCCCTAGTGAGCCAATTTGAAAAGTCCTCCTTGCCCCTCTTTGGTCTCCTTTGGGTCAACTTAAGTCATGTGAGAGTTTGGGACCAAAATGGTCAAGTTCTAATCCCTTAATGAGTCATTTAAGTCATGTGGGATTAGTCTAATCCCTCTAACTTAATTAGTGGGATTGGTGGGCCATGTCTAACTAATGAGTGGTTCCAAGCTAGAGTCTAAGCTACCCCGAGTCTCCGATACAAGTCGGAATGAGTTGAAATTTGAACCCGACTCAAATAACCCCCAAACAATATCATTTATAAAAAAATAATTCCAAAATATCCAAAAATACAAAATGACCATTTTACCCCTATTTATGAAAAGTGGGAGTGACACTACGTGACCTAGAAGAGATGGGCATCGACCTCCGGGTTTGATTCAGGGATGTACAGTTGGCACAATTGCTGCTAGAGCCGAGCTTGCAAAAAAAAGATCAAAACCACTCAGAAGGACGATCCGTACATAAAAAAGATGTGAGAGTTAATCTCAACGGGTAGGACGACCGACTTTGCGGAAGATGAAACTAATGTTTTTCGATTGAGGGTAGGCTATGTGTTCCGGATGATTCAAAACATAGAAAAGAGATATTGATGGAGGCGCACTACGCAAAATACATCTTGCATCCAAGCAGCACGAAGATGTACAAGGACCTCCGCATGACCTTCTGGTGGCACGGAATGAAGAGAGATGTGGCACTCTTCATGTCGAAATACATGGCCTGTCAGCAGGTGAAAGCTGAGCATCAGAGGCCGGGCGATGAGATACAGAATCTGGCGATTCCGGAATGGAAGTGGCAGCACGTATGTCAGGATTTTATTGTTGGTCTATCAAAGACGATGCGAGAAAATGATGCCATTTGGGTCATCGTTGATCGACTAGCCAAGTCAGCGTACTTTATTGCCATTAAAGTTACTTGGTGCGTTGATTGCCTGGCTCAGATTTATCTTGACGAGATAGTACGGCTGTAAAGTGTCCCTGTATCCGTCGTCTCTGATCGGGATGGACGGTTTCTATCGCGCTTCTGGATTAGCCTTCAGTCAGCTCTAGGTACCAAGTTGCAGTTCAGCTCAGCTTACCATCCCCAGACCGACGACCAAACAGAGCGTGTGAATCAAATTTTTGAAGACATGTTACGGCCCTGCACAATTGACTTCAAGTCGAGTTGGGATGTTCATCTACCTCTGGCTGAATTTGCAATAATAGATATCAATCCAGCATCCAGATGGCACCGTACGAAGCTTTATACGGATGGAAGTGCAGGTCACCCATTTGCTGGAACGAAGTCTGGGAGCAACATATTTTCGACCCAGAGTTGGTGGAACAGACTGTGCAGAAAGTTTGACTCATTTGGGAAAGATTAAAGACTATACAGAGTCAACAAAAAAGTTATACGAATGTCCATCGTCAACCCCTCGAGTTCCTATAAGGTGATCGTGTATTTCTTAAAGTGACGCTCATGCGAGGAGTTACCCGGTTTGGTGCAAAGGGAAAGTTAAGTCCGAGATTCGTCGGGCCGTTCGAAATACTCAAGCAAGTTGTCCATTGGCCTATCAAATTGCCCTGTCTCCAGCGCTAGCGAATGTGCACGATGTCTTCCATGTCTCTCAGTTACGGAAGTACGTGCATGACCCAAGCCACGTTGTAGATTTTGGTCAGCTAGAGCTGAAGGCAGACTTATCCTACGTTGAAGTACCATCCC
The DNA here is from genome assembly GCA_029216955.1 of Iris pallida. Taxonomy (NCBI): domain Eukaryota; kingdom Viridiplantae; phylum Streptophyta; class Magnoliopsida; order Asparagales; family Iridaceae; genus Iris; species Iris pallida. The sequence continues at coordinate 529,269 of JANAVB010001998.1, read as the reverse complement.
TACATCGTGCCCTATTTTTGTCCACGGGGTGCGCGAGAAAGGAACATTGTCGCTACCGATTCGTCGGGACTGATAGATCGGGATCGGTTGAACGGAAACAATTGAATTAAGATTATTTTCTCATTATGGAAAGGCTTCTTCGGAATCAAGTCCCATAATCAGCGGATTGTGCCTCGAGGATTGGCTCTGCGGCTGAGTCGGGAGAGACCTCCCGTTCCTCTACTTTTTATGCCGTACTTGCTTTAGCTTTGGCTTTGGTTTTCGTGAATTCATTTTCGTCAATATTTTTGATGGTTTTCATGGCTTGCATTTTTGAACTTCGCATTCATATCGAATTCCTTGAATAACACAGTGTTCTAATCAGTTGCATATGCGATTGCAGGTGATTGCATAGGCGACGTCTAAGCGCAGCCAACCAGTCTCTCGTCTGAAGCAAAGACTAAGATGAGTGGCTGACCTCCTTCACCTCGACCCTCTGGTTTTAATCAAACGTGAAACACAAATGCAATGCTTGTCGCCATAGTGACAAAAATTAAGAACTCAGGATAATTGTATCAATTTAGAGTGATTTACTCTAAAAATATAAGTTTCACACCAAAAAGAGAAAGTTTAAGGTTCTAGAAAAGAGAGAATTATTTTATGATCTACAAAAATGATCATTAGACAACTTATGCACAAGGTGTAGTTTCTTCGAACGGTTGCCTAGGCCAAGAAACCGATTCGATCCGAGAGGAACGAGTTATAGCAAGCGCCAGTGTCACGACCCACACCCACTTTTCAGGATACGAGTACGTGTCCAAGCCAGCCTACGCCGTAGAGTCGGCGGTAGAACGTTGTCTAGACCGCAATGCTCACAATCATAATAAATGCTCATACACAAAATTAAATTAATTTATAATATTCACAAGTTTTATATTTGCAAAAAAATATAAACTATTATAAATATTAAAATGATTACAACTTATCTATCTAGCTAATCTCTAGGTTTTTGTCTGTAAGTACACCCGTCTCTCCAATGCTAAGCGTAGTCGCGGCTAACCTGAAAAATGTTGGTTTCCAGTCATGAATGGAACGAGTACAATTTATTGAATGCAGTTCCAATATATGATAACGACAATAAAATAGAGGTTATCCATAAAATACAAGATTTGAAAATAAGTAGGAAAAAGACATGAGAAAAATTGACAGGAAATTAACCATAAAAGAAATAAACCAAAGATAATACTTTCTAAGTGTTGAAGTACCTTTTGATATGTGATCGGTCTGGGGACAGTTACACCAAGATGTCTGCGATATCTAAACAATGTCTACGATGTCTACTTTCCAAGAAATAGACAATGTCTACGATGTCTACTTTGTAAGAATTAAACAATGTCTATGAGGTCTACTTTGCATGAATTAAACAATGTCTACGATGTCTACAATGTATACGGTCAGATCATACATCTTTTGGTACTTCTCCTTTTTGATACTATTGGTAAGAAATATGACAAAATATAAAAAAGACAAGAATCAAATATAGAACGACTAACAATAAAATATAGTAATGATTAATATCGAAAACAAACAACAAATGTACTCGCCTGGTGTCCTTTGCTGGTGAAATCGATAATACCAACTGCTCAATGTGCCACACAAAAGTCCAACTCATACAACTGTCTCCAGATGCTGAAACAGACATCACAAATATGTTTGGTATAAAAGAAGTGTCTAAGAATGCATGCCTAAAAGTCTAATTCTTGACAAAGGGGCAAAATCATAATTTCGGGTCAAAACGATGTCCACCGTTGGATCCGCTTTGCACCAAAAAGTGTGCCAGTATCTTCGCTCTCTAAAGTCGTCAAACTATATGTCTACGTGTCCGATTTAACGAAACGAACCCAACCATATATCCAAAGTTGGATTCCGGTGGGTCGTGCACAAATTCGTCTGTTAGATCGGGTCGCGGGCCTGCCAAAAGGGCGTTTCGGTCGACCTTCTCAGAATCAGACCAAACTTGGCATACAGGACCAGAAAAATAGTATAGTCGTGTGGAAATTTTTTTTATCTCGAGATGACGAATATATACAAAGTTATAGGCTAATTTGCAAAAGGGTCGATATGGGGTATCTCGACGGATACGCATCGATTTCGTCGTGCACACACAACGAAATCGAGTTCCGTCGAATCCCACACGTCGACAACATCCATAAGCGTCTGTCAATGCTCATGGATCGCGTCCACGTCGCCCGATTTGTCAGGGCGCATGCCGTATCGATGAATTTTAAAGATTTTTAAACTGTTTTTAAGTAAGTTTTTACTAATTTTTAAACAGGTTTATCCTGATGTGTAATAGATGAAAACAAAATCCGTAAACATCATTTAGGAACCGTATAGTTTGTCTTTAAACCTATTCAAGTGGATTTCTAAAATTGCTAATATCTAGTCCACGATTCCCCTTCCAAAATGGTGTTTGGACCCAGTTTATGTTCTGTTCAAAAATAGTTTTTCTAGCCCGGTTCATGTCGATTTGTAGTCGACCTAGGGCATTTGAATAAAAACAAATTGGGGGGTTTACTAGTCGTATATGGTGTCTTCCTAAAGAAAGAACTACTTCACGAATCAATGTTGAGATACGGGAGAAACTAACCTGCAAAGACCCTTGCGAGCACTGCTGCATTGTTATGTCTGATGTCGATTTGGCAAATTTTTTGGCGATCGTCGGCCTTTGCACGGCGGTGCAGGCGTGTCAAGTGGCGCGCGGCAGTGTCAGGGTCGTATGGGGAGGTTGGCGAGATTAGCTAGGGTTTATTTCGATGGATTCTTTCTCTCTCCCTCTCTCTGGTTCTCATTATATGGCTACTGTGTTTTCCTTATGGGTGGGTCGGGCTGAGTCCCTGGCTCGGTTTGAGGTTTTGGGTTACTGTTCCAATGGAACAGTAACTTAAGGTTTTTCCTTTTTTTTTTCTTTTTAACTATATATCTATTATATATGTGTGAGTATATTATTCATATATGCATTTAAGTATACTCCAAAAATCAGTAAAATCCCTAAAATATTCTAATACTAAATAAATGCCTATAAAATACTTTAGTGACAATATTTTACAGAAATACCATAAAATATTATTTACTTGCTACTTTTCATGTATAAGTAAAATCATTACATCATCTACCAAGCTATCTAATGAGTGAGAAATTATTAAATTTCTAAAATATATAAATATTTTCTAAAATATTTTAATAAGTGACTAGTACAACATTTACCTCCCATAGGAAGCAATTCTTGCTACCTTAAGTATTAACAAAAATCTATAATTAAAGATCAAGCTTTATTTAAATAAATTCTAAATGTTGTAATATAAAATAATAAAATAAATATCCTCAAAGTTTTAGGGGGGTTTACATCCTACCCAACTTATAAAAATTTTGTCCTCGAAACTAAAATAAAACCTTAATATCGAAATATAAATAAAATAACGAGATTTAAAACAAGGGAGGCCAGTACGTCAAATCGTAATCGCAGTATCCAAAACGATGGAGGAGGTGGTCGTCACAGGAATCCAATTTGTCGTCATATTCTACAAAATGGGGTATTCTTCTTTCAAGACTCTACCCAACTTATAAAAGTTGGGTATCCATGAAATCGAGGTTACAAGGATTCTGAAGGTGACTATCTCTAAGGAGAAGCATAAGATTATTGGACACTTATGACCGCAGTCTCGGATTCTAAGTGAGCCCAGATATTGCCATTGTGTTCTTGGTCAATAACTTCCATAGAAGGATTATCACAATCTAACATCGTTCTCGTGGGGTCACACTTCAACAAGATAAGTAGGCATCTCTTGTTCGATTATAACTATAACAGATTGGTTTAACAAAAATTCAGTCTTCGCCTAAACTGGGTAGCTATGAGACGAGGGTCCATAATTGTACAGAACCATGCTATAGATTCTGATTAGATAAGGGTCGAGAATCTTTAAGTCAAAACAAGTAATACGTACGGGTTGGTGTTTGGTGTTGTGTAGGAGGCATGGGCTTGCTTGGGTGGAATGTATATATTATAGGTGTGACGTGTCTTGCATGGATCATTGGCATTCATTTAGTTAAGGGAATGAGTCGATATTTTCATTGTTAAAATCCAGTGGAACAAAATAGGCATCATAGTTTATTTTAAGGAAAAATGTCTTACATGTGGTGTAATTAAAATGGAGCACAAGAAGGTTCGTTTGTGTGGGACATGTATGTCATATGTGTAGCTTAATTAGTCTAGTTCATGAGTGTGAAGTTTATTGGAAGGAAATGCTAATGTTGTGCTCCCAATATCAAAGTCATGGTCGAGGGTATCAAATGAAACGGATAGGAGTGGATGTTATAAACCATTATTTTATTAGTTCAATTGGAACCAATCTATCCCGATCCTTTGCTAATTCCAAGGAACCCTATGTTCTTAGGAAGGCTTGCCTACACTTCAGCAATTTTTGTTCTCGAAATTCCATCTATGACACGATTCTATGATAGAACGGATTTGAAGAATCAAGGTCGCTATCTTTTACCTTGGTTATCTAAACGCACGAGCGAAGGAATATAAAATGCAATACGAAGATCATATCACAACCTACAAACAGGTGGAAGAGTGATTACGAATGGCATCCCGTTCCAAGAGATAGAGTACACTAAGTTCAAGGTTCTTTCCAACTTACAAAAATTGGTTAATTGGGAAGTACGATAATAGGACTCCTGAGAAGATCAAATTTCAAGGAGCTGCATGAGGATATGGGGTACTTTTAACCGTAGTACGGACTCTACAGGAAGCCTAGGCATTACTTAATTAACATTGCCTACATTTTGACCATGTCTTATTAAGGTAGAAGGAGAGGTCTTGGTCAAGTACAACCTGAAACAAGTTGGTATATCGGGATTCATCCATCGGATAACATAGGCTATGAAGAGGTACGGTTAAGGGATTTATGGACGAAGGATTAGTGGACCAAGAGATGGGGCTACATAAAAAGGTGTAGGAACCTATTTCATAAAGTTTGCTTTTATAGTCCAATTATGGCGATACGTATGGATAAGTTTAACCGGGTCTTAATGGGTTCCCTAATTGGACATCAATCTTTGATTGCATGAACCTTGGATTTTAATTTATATTGGCTAGACAAGATCCCATGAAATCAATCTGAACTATTCCTATTGGGATAGGGTAACCTAGAATAGGTTCCAACTCAAGTGGTTGGGCTATTTGCCAATCGGATTGGTTAACTAGGTTCCTTAAGCCCAAATATGCCTTCTGTGACTTTTGTGTTTAAGTAGCTCAAGAAGACTCAATTGAGTGACACACTAGTAGCATGTACATAGTGGGCTTCGAGTAGATCACAATCATATATTGGGTCAAAAGGTTTGAGTCGAGATTGAGTCTCTAATTTGGAGTTAGGAAGTACATCAGTATTACAGGAAGGGTTCTAGTTAGTCTTTTAGACCTGAAAGTCGTTGTAGAAGCATAAATAAATTTCATACACCAATTCAAAGAAGTTGAGAGCTTTACGCAAGTCAAGCTAAGTCAGATTCAAATTTTACGCAGAGAGCAAATAGGGTAAACTCTACGCGAACTACTTTGCGCGAGAGACATCTGTAGAAGCATAAAAAATATCCGAATGATGCTCTATGCGGCTCGGAACAGGAGAACTCCATGCGGCTCATACATGGGCAGTCCCATGCGGTTCGGAGAGACTCTCAGTCTCATGCGGCTCAAAACAGGAGAACTCCATGCAGCTCATACAGGGGCAGTTCCATGCGGTTCGGAGAGACTCTCAGTCTCATGCGGCTCGGAGCAGAAGAATCCATGCGGCTTATATAGGGACAGTCCCATGCGGTTCAAAGAGTCTCCCAGCCTCATGCGGCTTGGAAGTATATGCGGCTCACAAACGACCAACAGAGAGATGTGGCTCGATCAACACCATGTGTCCCCGTGGGATCCCTTCACACAGCTGGCCAGCAAGTAATGGTCTTATTTAATGCTCTGCCGTAATTTGACAGCTGACGGCTTTGGCATAAAGTGCCATGATGGTCCGGTCGTAATGACAGGCTCTTCGGGAACAGGAGAAAATCTCTGACACGATCCAAGATTGCCACGTGGCTACTCCCATACGGCTCAATTGAAGAACAGCTTCTTGCGGCTGGCAGGAATCATCTTCCTGCGGCTCACCAAGAAGCCATCCCATGCGGCTCGCAAGTACTATACCTATGCGGCTCACTGAGACGCTGTCTCATGCGGTTCATGGATATCATGCGGCTCTGGCAGGGTCCACCATTAAGACACGTGGCAGAGATTCAATTGCCCCCATGACTTGACAGCTGGTAGCAGGGTGATTATGGGACGCGTGGTTTTAAATCAATCAGAGATTTACCAGATCCCAATAACCATATTTAACGTTATCCTCACAATTAATGAGATCAGGGCATATCACTCGTGATCAAGCCAATGGGACACGTGGTGAGAGATCCAAGCTTGACACAACCAATCATGAAGATTTAAAGCAATCAGCATTAATCATTCACAGGATTCAATACTAGCCACATTTATGGCCCAGATCCTTCACGCCTAAGACTAATGGCCCAGATTGATTAAACATCAGGCCGTCGCCACTTTGAGAATGGGTAATCATCCAAACCCTAATGATGCCCCCACTCCTATAAATAAGCAAGGTGCCATTCCCTTGCGAGATATACAAAGAGACTCCCCCAATAATCAGAGAGAAAATACACAGAGAGAGAGAGAAGCAAGAAGAGTAATAGAGGGAGAGCAAGAAGAGCATTTCTTCATCAACGCCAACCATCTCTTCACAGGAGCCAAGGCTGCATACCGATCGTCCAAGGAGTAAGGCAGGGCTGCCGTCGCCTTCCCGAGCCTCTATCGTCACCCCCAGAATCTAAAATAAACAATTGTACTTAGACTGCTGTACCTAGGTTTTCGTCCCTAGGCTTTCTTTGTACAAGCGAGTTTGTAACGTGAAGTAAAAGTCCGGTCCTCCGATAATTGTTCTGTTCTTTTATATTTCATGGCAAACACGATGACGACTCTGCTGGGGACAAACTTCTCCACGGCTGAGGATTTTGTGACGCAATCGGATGCAGCCAAGCTTGGCTCCACGAAACAGAAGATGGTCGCCCGGTTCGACCAACATGCGTTCGAAGAAATGCTCTCCGACAAGAGCGCTGGCCCGGTCCAGAAGCGAGCCCGCACGAAGAAGGCCCACAAGGAGTGGAGACCCCGATCCTTCGTTCCTACTGAAGCTCTTGCAGAGATACCCTCTGTTGTTCAAGACGGCGAACAAGACTCTCCTGCGGCCCAACTTCAGACCGTAGGCAACTCTGCTGTCCCCAAGTCCGGCAGAAAAAAATACTATGATGCTGGACTTGCAGGGGCAAAGAGGAACTCTACGCGATCCGAGCCGCATAAGGGTGCTAGCCGCATGGAAAAAGCTCATACGGCCACATCCGCTAGCCGCATGAAGAAAACTCATGCGGTCTCATCTGTCAGCCGCATAGCTTATGCGGCTACAGTTGCCAACCACACGTATGAAGCTTATGCGGTTACTGAAGTCAATCGCTTGCAGAAAACCCATGCGGCTACAATTGCCAACCGCATACGGCCAGCCTGCACGATCGCGACTCCTACTAATCGTACCAAAGTAACTCCTCCGGCAGCTAAAGACAGCCGCATGCAGACAGCCTGTACGGTTCCCAATCCTAGCCGCATAGCGGCCGTTCCATGCTCCTCTCGATCAGTCTTCGACCGTCTCTCATACGGTCCTGACCCTGATGGGTCTCTGGATGATAAGCCAGACTCTGTGGTATTCAACTTAGACTCTTCCTATTACGCACCCGCAAGTGCTAAAAAGAAAAAGTCTAGGGCAGCGCGGGCTCATCAAGCCCAGTCAGCTGCCCCAACCTCTGACTATCGCGGCATCCCGTTGACTATCACGCGGGCCTCTGATAGGAAGTTGTATAAGACCACTCGAGTCCAGCCCCCGACGGCAAAAGGACAAAGTGGTTCCTCTGACCTGCGTGAGGCGATCCTCCACAAGCGCAAGGAAAGAGAAGGGGCTTCGGTGTGCAAAGAGTCCTCGTTTGGACGTCACTACACCCAAATCATCATCAACTGCTGTTGCAACAACGCGGCAGTGACGGAAGACCGGCCGTCAGTCTTCCAAAGACTACAGCATCAGAGCTCAGAGGACGAGGCACCTCCTGTGGTCTCCTGCAACTCTGCTCGGAAAGTCCCCGCTGATGGAAGGGGAAAGAAGACGAATGTTTCCAGCCCGAAGACCTCAACTACTGCGACAAAAAGACTGTCGTCTAAGCGAGTGCCCATCACCGGAGTTTTCCAAGGAACTCGCTCTAAGACGAAATCTGCTACAGTAGGAGGTTCATCGTCCATAACGCAGGGGATTGCTGGGGCTGGGGGTAGCACCCCTCCGAGCCTCCACAACAATCCGATATTTCAAGAAGACGAGCCAGGGGAGGAAACTCTCCTATCGGATACAGCAAACCTCGACGTCCCCGACGACATCCATAACTCCCAAGACGAGGCGAACTCGGAAGCTGGGGGTACTGTTCCTTTCGAGTCTGAATCAGAAGGGAACATGCCCACATACCCCGATGACTTCTCCCTACAAGAGTACGATTCGGAGGGCACTTCCTCCACCGCTCCATCTATCTCTCCTTATGTGAAGACGGTATTCATGACAGACAGCAACCAAGGTGGTTCTAGTGATCGCCAGCGCATCGACAGTCTCGAAGCCATATTACTTGCTTTGGTCAAGTCTGTAGACGAGATTAAAGTGGCCCTTCCAACTCTGCAAGGAGGGATGCCTGGCCAAACAAGCGCGGGTCCCGCGGTCAATGCGGATTCGAATTCGGCGGCACCGAACCCGGGCAATAATCCTCCGGAAACAACGGCCCCTACCGCCGTGGACGAAGCCCACGAAGTAAGAAGAGAGGTCCAAGAGCTCCGAGCCATGTTTCACGCCCGAGAAAACTCTCAAGACCTCAGAATACGGCAACCATACCCGGCTGCATGGAGGGATGTGCCCTTCCCACCAAGATATAAACCGTTCAACATCAATCCCTATGATGGCAAGACCTCGGCGAGTCGGTACATCACTTACTTCGAGGTCACCACGGACCATCTGCCCCACGACGATGCTATTCTCACCCGACTATTCGTCGGGGCATTGGAAGGAGTCGCCTTCGACTGGTATCGCAACCTGCTGGACAACTGCATCCACTCTTTCGCCGGCTTCAAGCGCATGTTCTTGGAGAGATTCTACGAGGTAGGGCAGGACGTCACCATGTCCACCCTCATGGACGTCATCTAAGGGGAGAAGGAGCTGACAAGGAACTATATTGAGCGGTTCCGCCAGACCGCCATGAAGCTGTCCTCCGGAAATCCAGATTCCTCTTTAATTGAAATTTGCCAAAAGAGACTGCTTCCAACGATCAGTCTCTGGATGGGCGAAAGTCAATTCAAAGATTGGAAGACGTTCATCATCAGCGCCACAAGCGCCGAAGAACGATTGAAGAAGGCTCGCCAACTGGGATTGCACATCTCAGAAGGAGAAAACAAGGGCAAGCGTCCCAACAACGATAATGGGGGTAGCCCCTCCAACAATCGGGATAGCAAAAGAAAACAGGCTATGGTGGCCGATACAGCACAAAAACCTGAGCCGAAGCCAGCAGACAAACAATGGCCGCAAATCACTTACTCCTTCGAAGACGGTCACGTCAAGCCCATCTTGGATATGCTCATACAAGGGGACAGAATTCAGCTTCCTCCACCAAGACAGGAACCGCAGCCGGCAGAGATGGAGAATCCAAAGTACTGCCATTATCATCGCTATGTTTATCATGCTACACACGATTGCTACCAGCTGAAACGGTACATCCAAAACCTCATCGATTCGAACGCTCTGGCCATCGATTTCGAAGAGGTAACCGTGGCGGCCAATATGGTGTCCGTACAATTCGGTAGCTTCCCTCCGATGGAGACTCAAGACGGGGTGATCCCCGTCCCTCTAGCGACAATGGAGATTACCAATCTTCCACCTCCCCGAGATCAGGCTGCAGGTCTAGTACCCCTCACCACATCACGAGGGAAAGTCATATGGATCCATCCAGACTTGGTGTCAGAAGTGACTCGGCTCACAACATCTTCTACCGACAAGAAGAAAAGTGAAAAAGTCAGGACCTACCACACAATCTCGGCAGACAACGAGGAAGCTACAGCCGTCGTCACGCGGTCCGGAGCGCAATCCCAACCTGTGGTTGACAATCCAGCTGAAAATCATCAACCCACTACAACTGATGCTCCGGGACCGGCTCAGCCTTCGACGACCGACAAGCCTAGGCCGATGGAGACTCGCTTCGATAAATCCCTCCGAAAAGAGGCAGCCCAAGGGCTAGAGAGGCCCTACAACTTTGACATCTTAGCGCAATTGGCTAACACACCGGCCAAGCTGTCACTGTACGAACTCCTAAGGCTCTCCAAGGACGTTCGTATTGCATTAAGCGAAGCACTCCAAAATGCCGATGTCTATCTGGCTCAATCCAACCTCACTGGGGAGGACTCACCCGTGGATCTCCAAGACAGTGCCTGCACGGGAGCAATACCCAACATCGTCTTCACTCCGCAGGACATGCTCATCAAAACTAACCTACACGATCGCCCGCTATACTACACGGGATACATCGGCGACGTGAAGGTGGATCGGATGCACATAGATCCTGGCTCTTCCATAAGCATCATCCCGAAGGGTCTGCTACATCATCTCCGCATCCCAATGCATCGCCTGACACCTACAAGCACCGCCATCAGCGGTTTCAATTCGGGCAGGAGCTACCCTATTGGAAAGATTCGTCTGAAGTGTCAAATTGGCGACCTCCAATTCGAAGTCACCTGCTACGTCATAGATGCAGACACTTCTTACAACATCCTCTTGGGGCGTCCATGGATACACGATTATATGATCGTGCCTTCCACGCTGCACCAGTGCTTCAAATATGTCAACAAACACAGCTTCGTAAAGACGAAATTTGCTGACATCGATCCCTTCAAAGGGGTCGAATCTTACTACTCGGACTCCTGCTTATACGAAAAGTTGAAGAGGCACCTTGATGAAGGAAATGAACAAGCTGGTACCGAAATGGCCACAGGATCAGAAGAGCCTCTGACGATCCACCTCCAAGCTCGCAAGCCAGGCAAGTCCGCACCCCTTATGGCCACTTTGTGCAAGGACGCGATCAGTCTCTCGGCACAAGAGGAACAGATGATAATCCGACTGCCAAGGTTCGGCCAAGTACCGAGACCCACAACGGGGCCATTGACAATCCGACTGCCGAGAGTCGGTCAACCCTAAACGAAGAAGCTCAATCCCTCCGATAGGTCACTGAAGATACGCCTTCCCAAGAAGGGTCGTCACCCCGATGCGAGGTCTGACACTTCTAGCGAACCGGCCACTCCTCGCTCCATATCAAATGCCAAACTGGGGGTCGCTAGTCTGCCAACGACTCCACGCTCTGCTCCATCAACTGAACCACTGACAATCAAGCTTCCCAGGTCGTCCTCTCAGTCTTCATTCACACAGGGGGTAGCCGAAGAGGAACCAGAGTTAGCCAAATATGTGGCCGCCCACACTGATGTTCCTCTGCAGATGATGTAATCCCTCTAGAAAAGATACCTTACTTCATTAATAAAGGGTTATCTTTGAACTACACCGAGCTCAATAAGCTATGTACAATGTATGCTATGGAACACGGTATAGGCACTCACCTACACACACAGGTGACAAATGTGTACACCGTGATCCAGCTTACTCCAGTAGAAGACGCTTACCGCATAATCGAGGGAAGGGACCATCCAATCATCTTCGGCCGGACGAACAACCCGCATCCCTTCACCATAGAGGAAGCCGACGTCGGGTCAGATGACGGAAGACTGCCTCTGTATCTTTATAGCCCCCAATCCAAATATCTCATGCAGAAACAGGGGTATGATCTGGAGACGATGCCAGGTTTGAACTACGGCACTGGGCGACGATTACCTTTGAAGCCGTCAGTCCCGGCGGGCAAACCACGAGACTACTATAGCAAAACTCGATACGGGTTGGGGTATGTAACGCCTACTACGACCCCTGAGAGTTCAGATGAAGAATGCGACTGGCAGTCACATTCAACCGGGTCACCAACTTCGGACTCGGATACCAGCATCGGAGATGTGTTCAGACAAGTCATTACAGTCAACATGGCATTCGCCGACGCTTACTAAGAAGACGAAGACATCCCCGAAATCCTCGAGCTAGAGCCGTGGGCCCAGCAATTGGACGCATAATAGAAAAAGCGGTTCGAACAGAGAGAACCTCCTACTGAAGATGAGGTCATACAAGTGGATCTCGACAATGAATCTTCCCCAAAACCGATCTTCGTCAGTAAAAGCCTAGCAGACGAAGAGCGAGAATCGCTGCTAGAACTTGTCAGAGAATACATTGATGTGTTCGCCTGGAGCTATGAAGACATACCAGGGTTAAATCCCGACATTGCTCTTCACAAACTTAACATTAGGCCAGATGCGAAGCCAGTCAAGCAATAACAGCGACGTTTCAGCCCAGGCATCATGGACGCGATCGAAGCCAAAGTCAATAAACTGATAGCCAGCGGCTTCATTCGTGAGGAGCAACATCCCGATTGGGTCGCCAATATAGTACCCGTCCTCAAGAAGAATGGAAAGATTCGAATCTGCATCGACTTTTGCAATCTGAATGAGGCGTGCCCCAAAGATGAATTCTCCCTTCCTATTACAGACATCATGATCGACAATACCTACGGCTTCGAACGTATGTCATTCATGGATGGCTTCTCGGGGTACAACCAAATCAAATGTCTCCTGATGACGAAAAGCATACATCATTCCGAACACCAATTGGCACATACTGCTACACAGTCATGCCTTTCGATTTAAAGAATGCTGGCGCCACATATCAAAGAGCCATGAGCATCATCTTCAGAGACCACTTACGTAAGACAGTAGAGTGCTATGTTGACGATATAGCCGTTAAGAGTTGCTGCAAGGGAGACCATCTGCAGGATCTAAGGACGGTATTCGACCTAATGCGAGCGCACAATTTGAAAATGAACCCTACGAAGTCCTTTCTGGGCGTATCCAGCGGGAAGTTCTTGGGCTTCATCATCACGGCACGAGGTATCCATGTAGACCCTGAGAAGACGAAAGCAATCATGGAGATGGGTCCCCCGAGAAATCTCCGTGAACTCAGAGGCCTCCAAGGGAGGCTTGCTTACATCAGGAGATTCATTTCTAACCTCTCCGGGCGATGCCGACCGTTCACGCACCTCATGAAGAAAGGAGTCTCATTCGTATGGGACGAGGAATGTCAGCGTGCTTTCGACAGCATCAAAGAATATTTGTCAAATCCTCCGGTCTTGGCGGCCCCAGTTCCTGGAAAACCATTCCTGCTCTATGTATGAGCAATGGAACACTCCCTCGGGGCTCTGCTGGCACAAAACAATGACGCAGGCCATGAACAAGCCATATATTACCTCAGCCAAATGATGATTGGGCCAGAGCACCGATACACCGCTGTGGAGAAGGAATGCCTCCTCCTGGTGTTCGCCATTCAGAAAATATGACACTATGTCACCGGACAAACGATACATGTGATATCACGAGTCAACCCTCTCAGGGTCCTCATGACTAAACCAGGGGCACTCAGCTCTCGCCTCGCTACATGGGCAATATTGCTATCCCCTTATCATATGATCTTCGTCCCACAAAAGGCAGTCAAAGGTCAAGCCCTGGCAAACTTCTTAGCAGCCCACCCAGGCTCGGAGTCCTCCAGAATATATGAAAAGATCCCAGATGAGGTCGCCGACTCACATGCAACCTCTCACGATAATATATGGCGAATGTTCTTTGACGGTGCTTCGAGGACCGGACCTAAAGGCAATATAGTCGTCGGAGTCGGGGTAAGGCTGATCTCCCCTTTCGGATTGGTGATGAACCGCGCTTATTCCCTCACAGCGCACTGCTCTAACAATGTGGCCGAATACAACGCTCTGGTCATTGGCCTCCAACTCGCAAGATAGCTGGGGATAGAATACCTTGAAGCATATGGCGATTCCCAACTAATCGTCAATCAGATCCGGGGCTCATACGAGGTCTGCCACGAAGACATGATCCCTTACCATCAAATAGCGATTGACATTATCTCATCGTTTAAGGGGTTCTTCATCGAACATGTCCCCAGACTCCGAAATATCGAAGCTGATGCCTTAGCTGGTCTTGCCGCTTCCCTAGCAATTCTGAACTATGATCGTCAATCAGTGGATGTGATAGGCCACGAACTGGTCTGTCCCAAGAACAATGTGCAATTCGTGGCGAGTTATTTCGCCCAGACGATCGATGATGTCCCAGATTAGAGACAACCATTCATCGACTTCGTCGTCTACGACATCCTGCCCGAGAACCCAAAGGAAGCCACTTCCATCAGACGGCGTTCTCTCAGATTCTTCTACGATACAGAGACGAAAATGCTGTATCGCCGCTCCTACGACAGATTACTGCTTCGGTGTCTGTCAAACGCAGAAGCCAAAGTAGCCGTATGAGAAGCTCATGATGGCGTCTGCGGGGCCCACCAGCCCGGTCCTAAATTGCAAGACCGCCTTCGACGAATGGGCTACTATTGGTCCACGATGGTGGCAGATACGGTAGATTATGCTAGAAAATGCAAAGCCTGCTAAGTCCACGCGGACTTCATTCACCAACCATCCGAGTTTCTACATCCGATAGTAGCGTCCTGGCCATTCGAAGCATGGGGAATGGATATCATTGGTCCAATCACCCCATCTTCCTTCCGAGGACATCGCTTCATACTTGCGATCACTGATTACTTCTCCAAATGGGCGGAAGCTGTCCCACTCGCAGAAGTTAAGACTTCAAACGTGATCAGCTTCCTTAAGCATCACGTCATCTACCGCTTTGGACTGCCCCGAAGGATCATCCATGATAATGGTCCGCAGTTTGCAAGCCACGCATTCTATCGGTTTTGCGATAAGCACCGTATTCAGAATGTCGCTTCAACACCGTACAACCCGGCAGCGAACGGGTTGGCAGAGGCATTCAACAAAACAATCATCAAACTCCTCAAGAAGTTTGTCTCCTCCAACAAATACGACTGGAACGAGAAGCTCGGCGAATGCTTATGGGCTCATCGTACCACAGTTCGAACAGCCACCGGGAATACACCATTCTCCCTGGTGTACGGGAGTGAGGCAGTCCTCCCATTGGAGACTCAGATCCCCTCACTACACGTCGCCCTCACACATCAATTGATGACAGACAAAAACCACCATCGCCGGCTACAGGAATTGGAGGCACTAGATGAAAAGTGCCTCTTGGCTCAGCAACGAATTGAGCTATACCAAGCACGCATCTCCGGAGTCTTCAATAAGAAGGTCAAAATCAGAACATTCCAGGTGGACGATTTCGTTCTGGCAGTCCGGAGGCCGATGGTCATGACTCACAAGACCGTCGGCAAATTCCAGCCAAATAGGAAGGCCCATTTATTATTGAGGCAGTATTCTCCAACGGTGCTTACCGCCTCGCAAAACAAAACGGAGACTTGCTCATGTTGCCCGTCAACGGCAAGTTCCTGAAGAAATATTATGTCTAAACGATATTCTCTCCAGATCATCGAGTCATGTACCGGCTGGTGCCGCTGAACTCACCTCCACATTTCCTTCAGATTCTCGAGTCATGTACCCGCTGGTGCCGATGAACTCACACTTTCTTAATATTCTAAATTATCGAGTTATGTACCCGCTGGTGCGTCTGAACTCACATTCCGGTCACTCTTTCAGATAGTAAGTCACGTATGATTATACCTCTGAACTTTCTTCCTGGAAGAGATCCTCCCTCATGATCCATTACCCGCACTCCCAGTGCACAAAAAGGGTAATCGATCCACAAATTTCCGAAATGGCCATGTCCTCATTACCTCTGAATCGTTTTCACTTCCACCAAAAACAAACCGCCCCCTCGCATAGAACTTCCACGTTCTCCTATCTCTGAGTCGTTCTATGTACCCCCTCTTCATTGAGCCCACTCCTGCAATGTCCTCATTACCTCTGAGTGGGAAGGCTCCGTCGAAGAAACCTCCATGCTTGCCATGTCCCCATTACCTCTGAGTAAGTATGTCGGTTCCCTTTCAACCTATTATCTGTACCCACAACCGGAGTACGACAAGGATAATAGTCCACAAATGTCCTCTGTTGACCACAAACGTCCTCTGTTGACCACAAAAGTTCTCTGTTGACCACAAATGTCCTCTGTTGACCATAAACGTCCTCTGTTGACCACAAATGTCCTCAGTCGACCACAGATGCTGTATCGGATCTCTAGTACGCGCCCATCCCTTTCCTATCATGCCTGAGAGCCCAGCTGCTCCTTGGCATTCTCCTGAATACCCAAAAACTTCTATAGCTGTCTTATCGCGAAGTTGTTCTAGGTATTCATCTCCAAAACTTGTTACTCGTACCTAAAACCAAGGTACGCCCAGGGTGACGGGTCCACAAATAATCCTCCAGCAAGTCTAATTCCACAAACACCGCAAGTACAAGAAAAAGAAGATGAGTTGAAACATGCTCATTCATTCAAAACTCAAAGTGCTACATCATTTAGGATTATATCCTTTACAAAATCAAAACAAAAAGACGAAAAAGAAAACAACAGCAAAAGAAAAACAGAAATCTGATTACTGCTCCGGGGCATATAACGCCCCGAGACGGTCCGTCAGCAAGGCAACCGACCGCTCAAACCTCTGGGTAGCTCGACGCTCCGCCTCTTGGGTCAGCACCGCCTCGTCCTCCAGTTGAGCATGAGCTTGCCAGTTATCCTTGAATCTCTTAAAGGCCCGCTCCAGATTGACAGAAGATCGGGAAACCCTCTCGGCCTCCCGAGCGATCGACTCCTGTTCCGTACGAGCAGCCTCCAGCTCTGACTCTAAGAAGGTCAACTCCCTCTGGAGTGCGAGAATCCACTCCTTCGTGTCAACGATTCCACGAAAAGCAGACTCTTCCCGAGCCCGACAAGCCTGACTTCGATGACCCAGCCTGTCATACGAAGCGGAGAACTTGTCAAGGTCCCCCTGCACAACTGGCCCGGCAGTATCTCGAGCGAGCTTGATCCTATCCCGAGCAGCAATGAGGAAGCCCCGCTCCCGTTCAATCGTAGCAGGCAAGCCCGCCTGCTGTACCGCCAGCAATTGGGTCACAAGCTAATCAGCCTCTGCCAACTTAGGCTCCAGGAGTTCAGCCAACCCTACCCCGCCAGGAAGAGACTTCAAAGTTGCAACCTGACCCCGAGCGCACCGCAGAGACAGAGTAAAAGGGGTCCTCCGTTCTACAGCAGCATCTACGCCCCTCTTTAAATGGCGATAGAAGCAGTCAACCACATCCTACGTCACCTCGTCCAGAGCCTCCGAGGAAGCCGGTGTCAACGAGAGTGAAGTCGGCAACGCTGAAGAAGACGCAACAGAATCTGTCGCTCCTGCCACAAGAGAAATAAACTCCGTACGGAAGGACGCATGAACAGCGGCCAACTCCTCTTCAGCAGCCCGTAGAACTTGAATGCTCGGCAGGGTCGAGAGGTCAATCTCCGGAGCCGTATAATCAGCAGAGGATGAGGCGGAGACCATCGCCAGCTCCATTTCCATCTGCCCGGGGCTGGCAGGAGGCCCCTCGACATGAGACGGCGAAGGAGAGGAAATGCTCCTTTCTTCCAGATCGTGGCAGGCCGAACCTTCCCCAAGAACATCCGCGGTGGGAAGTAAAGGGTCAGGACCTGTAGGGCCAAGGCAACCATGAATCGATTTGACCCGGAGGATATGTTGATAGAGCAAATAAGCCCCCTCACTAGTCAATATTTGGCTTATCTTACCAGTGGAGGAGTGTGGAGGCTGAGGTTCGCGTACAGCCACCGCAGCCTCTTCACCAGCAGTCTCCGAGTCAGGTATAATAGACTCCTCCGCCCCTGCACCCTCGGAAGGGGATGCAACAAGATCGGCGTCGCCTTGCTAAAGTTCAGCGATCTCAGAGACAGGCCCGAGGAAACCTTCGTTACCCCGGGCCGAGGCTTCAGCAACCTGGGAGCTCCCAGCCGCCGCTGAGAGAGCCCCCACAAAAAGGACCGCGGCACACATGTCGCTAATCAAAGCAGCAAGGGCCGGATCAACTCCAGGGGCAGCAGACGATTCAGGAGAGCCTGGTTCGTCAGACGCCTACAACGAAAAAAATGGTTAGGTCATATCTCCAAAAAAAAGACAACAAGGAGATAGCTCCAACATAGTCGTACCTCCGAAGCAGCGTCAGCATTTTCACCCCTCTCGGTAATAAGCAATCCACGAGACCTAACGGCGGCTCTTTTCACAGAAAAGGTCGCTCTGCCGTCAGAAGACTCACGTCTGACTCGTTTACGTGAGGGATCAGGCACAGCGGGAGGCTGTCCTTCCCTCACTACTTCCTCTCCTGTAGTAAGTAACGGGTCCTCCGCCAGTGCGTCTGATGTGGTAAGCGGTTGATCCGCTACTTCTTCACCCCCACCAGAAAGGGAGTCTTTGCTATCATGATCATCATCCTCCTCAGCCGATTCGGAAGATTCTGATTCAGGGAGGGGAGTTAGGAGCACTAGTTGCTTTCTAGCCTTAGCCCCCTTGGGCTTCTCTTCTAAACCTGTACCCATGATGAAACTGGTACTCGGATCGAAATTAACGGGAGGCTTATTCGCCATAACATGATACAAAGCAGCCACGTACAAAATTTCCCTCGGCGCCTTAGCATCTGGGACCGAGAAGCTGGCCCGAGTATGATAAGCGTCATAATAGTTCCACGCCCTGACACCATCAAGAACACTACCTTCAAAGCCCAAACAAGGGTTGGGACAGTCAAAGAATAACTGGCTATAGCCAAATTGGCGGGAAAACCTACTAGACAGGTAGGGCTCCAAGTACACATTATCGCGGTTATGATAAACCAGATACGCGGGGCGGATGTTGCACAACCAGGTGAGCATATTCGGAGACAGAAAATGAGAAGGTCCGGTACCATCAAGGTATACATTCCTCACTTCTTCATCGAAAAAATGAGGAACGGACACGAAAAAGTCACACCCATCCACCCTCGCCAGCGCCCTTCGACAAGCTGGCATAGTATTGTATTCCCAAGACTGGCAATGGCATTTGAAAAGGAAAGCGTCTTCATCGGTAGCATCTTCCGCTATTCCAGGTCCCATCAAAGATTTGTAGTACATCAACAACCACCCCATCAAATAGTGGAACGGTAGCTCTATGCGCTCAAAATTAGCATCTTCTCGCGGGCAATGACTTTGGACGAGAATGTTCGGAGACCATGGTGTATGCTACACACCATAGCCGAAAGAAGAGCCAGTCTAACTCCAAATACCAACTTAACGGCAGGAAGAATGAAGTGGCGACTGATCCTCTCAATAGAACCTGCCCCTCCCGAGACTACGCAGTTCTGTAGCCATATCAATAAAAATCCAGCCAGGAGCGCCTTCTCTGACATCTGCGTGGTGCCGTAGTAAAAATAGCTAAGAGATTCAGTTTGACTGCCGAATATGTCGCTCTTGGACCGCGACTTCTTGACGCTCAACATCAGGTCCTTTATCTCTCCATGGGTTTGAGGGGTTCGAGGAGTAACTTTGCCAAAAGGGTCAACTTTAAAAAGATAATTGACCCAGGATGTGGTGTGGGGAGCGGTCCCTTCTGAGCTATCCACCTTTTTTATAGCCATCTGGTGACAAGCACTATGATGGCACAGCAACTCCTGATACACCGTAACAAAACCTGGGAGTCGTCGGTTCAAGTCCTCGAACTCCTCATTCGACGGGGTATACACCTCGAAAGGCTCGTTCCCCCACGGAAGTTTGGCGACAGTATACATCTCATGGAGAGCAAGCCCCAACTCCCCTTCGGGTGCAAAGAACGTCCCCGTTCGCCGGTTATACATCTCCAAGAGCGCCACGAACAATGGTTTATTGATAGGAAGCCCGTAACAAGTGCCCCGAATGGCATGATAGAGTCCCACCTCCCGCAGGAATGTTCCGTAGGTCTGCAAAATCCAAGTGGTCAAGTGGGCCCACGTAGAAGTAGGGTTTATCCAATTCAGCAATGCCAATCTGCCAACGGGATAAGATTTTTTGTGAGTGAGCCGATTCAGGAATATATCAGCTTGAGTGAATGTGAAGTTGGGACCGTATACGTTCATGAAAGAGCCTGAGGCCTGGCCCATCATGTACCGGAGGACGGAATCCTTACCCGCGTACACTGACCGCATGTTCGGGTATAATTGATGTCGCCCATCAACATCCCTGATTGGGTAGGAGTTAAGTTACACACCATCTTCCTGTCCAACAACACCATATTGAACCACGACAGGGGATAATGATGCTCCATGAGAGGAATATGGATCGCCATCCCATCCAAAGAAAAATCCCAGTTCTCAGAGATCTCTAATACTCGGGGATTCTTTATGATTAAAGTGTCTCCAAAGAGGAATGAAGGCTTCAGGTATAATCCATCCAACTTCCCAGGAAGGCTCATTAGCAGGAAATTGATTCAGTACATACTTAACTAAGTCATCAAGACGCACGCCCAAGGCAAACTGATTTGAGCCCACTAGAAGTTCCCCCACAGGATTTACTGGCAGATTCACTGAAGAAAGACAAAAGAAACAAGGTCAAAAAGATAGCCGAAACACAAACTACTTGATGCTTATGCGGCTTAGCTCAGCATAGCCTCATGCGGCTCAGTTTGAAAGAGCTCATGTGGTTCAGTTCAAATAAGCTTATGCGGTTTGGTTCGAAATGAGCATATGCGGTTCAGTTCGGATGAGCTCATACGGTCCAATTCGAATAAGCTTATGTGGTTCGGCTCGAAATAGGCTTATGTGGTTCAGTACGGATGAGCTTATGCGGTCTAGTTCAAATGATCTTATGCGGTTCAGTTTGAAATAGGCTTATGCGGCTCAGTTTGAAAAAGTTCATACGGTCCAGTCCAGATGAGCTTATGCGGCCCTGATGATGAAGTAGTTATGCGGCTGCAAACAACAACTTTCATACGGCTCAGGCCTGGGTCATATCCTATGAGGTTCGAACATGAGTCGGACACGCAGCACACTTGGAAATACAGGCTCGCTCATAAGATATGCGGCGTAGCCATGACAGTTCATGTTGATGGTCCTACCAGCAATAGGCGGGTGAACGTTGGGGTAAAAAACAGGCACGTCAGTCGGCGGAGGAGCCGCCACGTTCCTCGCCGCAGTCGATGAAGATGCGACCTTCTTGCCCTTCGCTGCCGCAGACGACGACACGGCCTTCTTGCCCGTAGCAGCGGTAGTCTTCTTGGCAGCCATTGCCGATCGTTGATGGGAGAAGACGAAAAGGAAGTCGGTAACAAGGAGTTCGAGCAAAGAGAGAAGGTAAAAAAACCCTCAAAGAATAAATTACTCCTATTTATAGGCGAAGGAGGCTCGTAAATCAACAAACGTCTCGATCCGCACGCCGCCTAAAAGAATAAAGGCAAAACGCTTCGGTCAAAGCAAAACTGACCCTTGGAAACCTCCCCCAAAAGGCGGCGTTAATTCAAAAAACGAATCAAGGGCATTTAATGCAGAAGATTTGCACACGTGGTTGGGACACATGGCAAAAAGTCTATGCGGCCTAACAGTTCATGCGGCCAGATAAATCCATGCGGCTGAACCATCTATGCGGTTAGCATAGGCCATACTTCTTATTCAAAGTATTTCAATTTTATAAATTGAAAACTTTGAAGGGGGTCCTGTAGAAACATGGAAAATATCTGAATGATGCTCTATGCGGCTCGGAACAGGAGAACTCCATGCGGCTCATACAGGGGCAGTCCCATACGGTTCGGAGAGACTCTCAGTCTCATGCGGCTCGGAACAGGAGAACTCCATGCGGCTCATACAGGGGCAGTTCCATGCGGTTCGGAGAGACTCTCAGTCTCATGCGTCTCGGAGCAGGAGAATCCATACGGCTTACATAGGGACAGTCCTATGCGGTTCAAAGAGTCTCCCAGCCTCATGCGACTCGGAAGTATATGTGGCTCATAAACGACCAACAGAGAGATACGGCTCGATCAACACCACGTGTCCCCGTGGGATCCCTTTACACAGCTGGCCAGCAAGTAATGGTCTTATTTAATGCTCTGCCGTAATTTGACAGCTGACAGCTTTGGCATAAAGTGCCATGATGGTCCGGTCGTAATGACAGGCTCTTCGGGAACAGGAGAAAATCTCTGACACGATCCAAGATTGCCACGTGGCTACTCCCATGCAGCTCAATTGAAAAACATCTTCATGCGGCTGGCAGGAATCATCTTCCTGCGGCTTACCAAGAAGCCATTCCATGCGGCTCGCAAGTACTATACCTATGCGGCTCACTGAGACGATGTCTCATGCGGTTCATGGATATCATGCGGCTCTGGCAGGGTCCACCATTAAGACACGTGGCAGAGATTCAATTGCTCCCATGACTTGACAGCTGGTAGCAGGGTGATTATGGGATGCGTGGTTTTAAATCAATCAGAGATTTACCAGATCCTAATAACCATATTTAACGTTATCCTCACAATTAATGAGATCAGGGCATATCACTCGTGATCAAGCCAATGGGACACGTAGTGAGAGATCCAAGCTTGACACAACCAATCATGAAGATTTAAAGCAATCAGCATTAATCATTCACAGGATTCAATACTAGCCACATTTATGGTCCAGATCCTTCACGCCTAAGACTAATGGCCCAGATTGATTAAACATCAGGCCGCCGCCACTTTGAGAATGGGTAATCATCCAAACCCTAATGATGCCCCCACTTCTATAAATAAGCAAGGTGTCATTCCCTTGCGAGATATACAGAGAGACTCCCCCAATAATCAGAGAGAAAATACACAGAGAGAGAGAGAAGCCAGAAGAGTAATAGAGGGAGAGCAAGAAGAGCATTTCTTCATCAACGCCAACCATCTCTTCACAGGAGCCAAGGCTGCATACCGATCGTCCAAGGAGTAAGGCAGGGCTGCCGTCGCCTTCCCGAGCCTCTATCGTCACCCCCAGAATCTAAAATAAACAATTGTACTTAGACTGCTGTACCTAGGTTTTCGTTCCTAGGCTTTCTTTGTACAAGCGAGTTTGTAACGTGAAGTAAAAGTTCGGTCCTCCGATAATTGTTCTGTTCTTTTATATTTCATGGCAAACACCATCCTCAAACTTTTACACGGGAGACAGGCTGTCCACATCGCATTTAATGAGCGTGATACTGTTCTGACAGAATGATTTTCTGACAGCAAATTACACAGAAGTCAAGAAATTTTTTTACACAAACCCAACACTTGTCATTTAGTGTGTAGATGGGCTACTTTACGCTCAAGAGACTGCTTCTTTTACGCATGAAAGCTATTCGAGTTTTTACGCTCAAGGCTTTTGTGCGCGTAGAGTTTATTTGAGCTAATTATACGCTCAAGGCTACTTTTCAGCCACTTTACGCAGAAAATATATTTTTGGTCATTTTTACGCCCAATCTTTTCTGGCTATATGAGAACGTTGTCTGCTTACGTGGCTTTCATGCCATACTTATCGAGGAACGTGTGTACGTGCTCTCCCTATTTTGTTAAAGTAGTGGAACACGTGTCACCTTGCATAGATTTCAAAACTCTACATGGGATACGTGTCATCATACGTAGAGGTTAATTTTCATCGTGGGTGACAGTTACTTACGTAGAAACCCAACTTTGTTGCTTTTTACGCATAGAGGGTCTAGTCTATAAATAGACTTATTTTTAACATAGACATCATCAAGAGAGATATACAGGAGAGGAGATTCTGAGAAAACTCATACTTTCAGAGTGATATTCCCAGAAGTATTTCTTCAACTTTTCTCAAGAATAGGGTGAAGCAAAGCAGGAAAGCATTCGACTGTGCCATCAGTGCCGTTGTGTCGATACCTTTCTGGTGACTTAGTTCTTCAGATTGTTCGTCTTCTTCAAGCAGTTCTCTTCATCATCATCGTATGGTCCAAGGAACAAAGTGATCGCTCTCAGATCAGACTTTCATAGCAATACTTTCCAGAAATAATTTATACTTTTGTACTTTTTCTCATTTTCTTTCAAAAGCCAATTTTAGGCATTTTGTTAAGTAAAACAAAATGGCGACTCCGCTGGGGACGACTTTCTCCTCTGACGAGAAAGCAATTGCTCAATATGATGATGTATCGGTCGGATCGACAAAGAAGACTCTGGTTGTTCATTTCGACCAGACTGCTTACGAAGAAATGCTCCGAACTGGGGATAGTACTCGCTGTTCCAATATTCAAAAATCGTAAAAGGTACAAAAAGTTTGGATTCCTAAGTCCAAAGCATCCTCTGATCTCCCTGCTATCTCTAAAGGCAAGGGAATCCTTCCCACTCCTGTTGTGGAGGCTCCCGTCTGTGACGAGGCAGTCTCTACTTCAGTGTTGCGCCCCGGGCGTAAAAATCAGTCTCCCATCTGTGATGTGGTAGACTCCCAAGTTTTACGCTCTTCGCGTAAAAATTTGTCTTCCGTCTGTGACGTGGTAGACTTCCAAGTTTTACGCTCTGCGCGTAAAAATCAGTCTTCCGTCTGTGACGTGGTTGACACCCAAGTTTTACGCTCTGTACGTAAAAATCAGTCTCTCGTCTGTGACGTAGTAGACACTCAAGCCTTGCGCTCTATGCGTAAAGGTAAATCTCCCGTCTGTGATGTGGTAGATGTTCATGTTTTGTGCTCTACGCGTAAAGGTAAATCTCCTGTCGGTGACATGGTAGATAAGGTTCACAATGATGCTTTTGCATCTAAAGTTAATTTGCCTGCACGCATGCAGCGTGAAAACAAGAATCCTATTGTTGGTAAAACTTTAGTTTTTTACCAACAACCTTCTTACACTGCTTTACGCAAAGTACCAAACCTTCAGATTATGCGTAATGCTGATGGAGTTCTTTGTGCAAAAAAATCTCAGGATTTATGCACGCAACTCCAGGCACGTAAAAATTTACAGTTTGGTTCTGCTAATGCAGCCAGTAATCTTCTTTATACGCAAGGGACTAAACGTTTCTCTGTCCCAAATATAATAAAGAAGACGACTCCTTCTGATTTACGCGAGTTACTTGTACAAAAGCGTAAAAATAGAAAATCTTCTGTGACACTTCTCTAAGAAGATCATCATTGTGAGTGTCACCAGATTGTAATCAAATATTGCTATTCGACTTCTAAACGGTCAGTTTTTGACCAGTTAAGATACAATGTGCCTCAGCAACCAATTGATGATCAAGAACATGAGTTGTCCTATGCTTCAGTTAATATGGCATCTCATGTCAATAGAGGACGACGTCCAAGATACAATTTGTCCCGGACTCCGAGCTAACAACAATTTAACTGACTGCTTGATACCTTTGAAGGGGTATATCAGCATACCCGGTCAAGAAGTCAAAGATCGCTGTAATCTTCAGATTCAGAAGCTGGGGGTACCCAGTATTTGGAGTCAGAAACTGACAGCGTTGATTCATACCTCTATACCAATTCCTATGTATGTTCAAGGGAGGTTGAATCATATGCTATCGGAGATAAACCGGAGATGTCAACTGCTAATACAGAACAACGTCTCTCTGCAGTTGAGTAATCACTGAAGGACATGCTTGAAATGATGCAAAGTATGCATCAAATAATAATGACTCAGCAAACTGTTCAGTCGACAGTAGTAATACCGGTGCAGGTAGCAGCATAAATGTAAGATAGTCAAGGGTTGATGTACCTTTGAATAATCTTAGTCAAGAGCCTGCTGTCAATCAAAATTTTGCATCTCCAGATCCTCTCATTCCAGATGATGTACCACCTTTGGTAGGGGTTACGGTACATCCAGCCACTATCTGATCAAATGTGCTTTCCCAAACTAGTGAAGCTATTCAAGCAGTGCATGAGCTAAAAGCATAGTTTGAGGTTTTGAAGCACAAAGATCAACTCCAGAGGTTAGGGATCAAACAACCTTATCCTCCTCACTAGAATGATGTAATCTTTCCTCCAAAATTCAAGCCACAATCGATGGTGTTATTTGATGGAAAGGCCTCTCCTAGTTAATATATCAATTATTTTGATATTATGACTGTGCATCTGCAAAAGAATGATGCTCTTCTCACCCGAGCTTTCATTGGGTATTTGACGGGTTCAGCATATGACTAGTATCATAGTTTACCCGACAATTGCATATCGTCTTTTGACGAGTTTAAAGCAATATTTCTCTCCCGTTTCTATGAAGAAGGCATGGACATGAATATGTCCTCCTTAATAGAAATTAAACGAAAGGAGAAGGAAGATATTCGGACGTTTATCGAACATTTTCGATATGCAACTTTGAAAATGCCTCTTGGTATGCCAAATTCAGCATTGATTGATACATGCAAAATGAATCTGCGACCAACTATTACTGTCTTTACAGGCTCTCAATTCACAGATTAGGCCTCATTCATTATAGCAGCAGTTTCAACCGAGACCAATGGTAGATTGGCTCGCGAACATGGGATAATCTTCGCCTCAGAAGACAAAGGAAAGAAAGCCTCTTCAAGTAATAACTCCGACAATCGCAATGGAAAAGAAAAGGAAACCTTAGTGGTGAATCTTTCAAAACCTAAAATGATACCAAATAATCCGGAGTCTTCTAAGCCAAAAGAAGAATATTCTTTCGATGATATTGATATCCCAGGGATATTCCAATGTCTTGTGAAGAGTGACAAACTCCAGATTCCAGAGCCAAAAAGACCTAATGAGGTGAATCAGACTGACAATCCCAAGTATTGTATCTATCATAGATACATAAATCATCCTACCAAGGCTTGCTATGTTTTAAAGAAGAAAATCCAAGAGTTGATAAATGCTAATGCCATCGCTTTAACCGATGATGAGCATACAGTTACAACTAATATAATTTCTCTTCAATTTGGAGGTTTTCCTCTACAGCAAGTTTCAGATGGGATTGTCCCAATTCCTAAGGCAACAATAAAGATTGTGAATCTCCCGCCAGCTAGAGAGCAAAATGAAGGATTATTGCCTCTCACATTAAAAAATTGTGATATTATGTGGGTACATCCTGATTTAGTACCTGAAATAGAGAATGAAGGTAAAACTTCAAAATCTAAGAAAGGTAGGAAAGTCAAAACCTGCAATATGATTTTTTATGTTGTTATTCCAGATCATGATGATTTGGATCATCTTTGGGATGACATTCCTTTAGAGAATAGACTAAAGGGTTTGAATATATGCCCTCCAAGTTTGGCTCCTCCTACCAAACTCAAACTTACTCATCAGCAATGGTTAGCTATGAATAGTGTCCCCTTATACAGGGCACAACAAGTCTTTGCTGCTTATGAGAAAGCACCTGTAGGGATTTTTCCTTCTGTCCCGAATACCCCTACTCATGTGGCTACAGAGGTCTCTGTTCCTCCTTCATCTGTTGAACCATCTATTGAAAATCCGCTACCTACTCACATGTAGAGTCAACAATCAGTCCATCTCATAAAAAATATGGGCTATAACTTTTAAAAGGCGGAAGGCTTGAACTATGATAAAGGAATGCGACTTCCTTTACAAATTCAAGGTAAAAAATCTACTGTCGGATTAGGATTTGAGGTCCCTCATAAAAATCCTCGCAAGAAGAAGACTAAGGAAAAGAAGATTAAAACCTATAATATGGTACTTTATTCTCCTGAGTCAGAGGAAGAAACCTTTGTTGGTACGAGATCTGAGAAAGAGTACCACAAAGATTATGAGGGAACTTCTAAAGAAGCGAAGGATGTTGTTGAAATACTACTAGCTCAACCATCTCATGTTCCTACTGAGGCAAGACCTTCTAAATCATCTGTGATTGAGAAAGAGAAAAAGAAAGCAGTACGCTTTGACGTCCCATTGAAGTCTGCTTCAAATTAAGGGGTGGTGATGAAGCCCTACAAGTTCGATATTGTAGCTCAACTAGCTATTACCCTGGCTAGACTTTCTATCTTTGAGCTGCTTCGTCTTTCTAAAGAAAGTCGAAAAACTTTGAGCGAAGCTTTGCTACAGGCAGATTCATGCTTAGCTCAACTCAAGAGTCCTGATAGTATACCAGTGTCGTGTCCACAATGTCACAGTGTGATGGAATCAATTCCTAACATTACCTTCACATAAGAAGATATGCTGTTGAAGCATAATAAACACGACAGGCCTCTGTGTTATACAGGGTATATTGAATCTACTGAAATTGACAGGATTTATATTGATCCTGGGTCTTCTATTAGCATTATTCTTCAGCGACCCTTGAGGATTCCTACTAGTGATTTGACTTACACTAGTACAATAATAGTTGGTTTCAACTCTGGAAAGAGTAAACCATTGGGGAAGATTCGTCTGAAGATTCAAATAGGTGATCTTCGAACTATGGCGACCTTTTATATTATCAACTCAGATGTATCTTATAACATCCTTCTTGGAAGACCGTGGATACATGAGCATAATATTGTGCCTTCAACTCTCCACCAATGCTTCAAGTATGTGGACTCTCAAGGGATTATGAAGACTGAATTTGCAGATATTAATCCTTTTAAGTGTATTGAAGCCTATTTCTCTGATTCAATACTCTACAAACATGAGCATGTGAAGGAGATATCGGATATAGCCGAAGATCGATCACCTGCAGAAGATCAATCTGTCTTAGAAGATCCTCTAGAAGATCAACCTTTGAAGATTAAAGTCAAAGGTCGAATCCAACCCCAACCTGTTAATGACGAACCTTTAATGATTAAGGTTAAAGGAAGAACTCGAGCTTCGTCAGAGGAATCTGTGAGAATTCTAGTCAAGAGCCAAGTTCAACCTCTCATGATCAAGGTCAAAGGACGTACTTCTCGTACAAATGATCCAGAACCACTGATTATCAACCTTGGCAAGTCTACGCAGAAGACGGATGACGGTCCGTTAATGATCAATCCAAAGCATAGTAGTCAGTTTATAAATGATATAAATATTGATCATTTTGTACTTTCTTATATTAATGAAGATTTTCTTTTGGAGTACATGGCTGTCAAATTTATTGAAAGAATGACTTTATCTGCTGATAATCAAAGTCATCAACATGAAAATGACATAAATACATAGGAAACCTTATATATTAATCATAAGGAAAATTCTTTTCCTCCTCATGTCGATATTGGACCATATGCTCAAAGGTTCTTAACATCTTCTCCATATCTTCTTCCTGTAGCCTCATCATCATAAGCTTATGTAACTTATAGACGTCACGAAGAATCTTATTTTGTGATTCCGTCTAATAAAAAAAATAAGTGCCAAATTGTGTTTGGTCTGGCTAAAAATATTCCTGTTACTCAGACAGATGATATCAGAGAGAAAGATAAAAGAAGAATCCGAATTGACAAATATAGTCAACAATCTCTTAAGATTATCCAGAATATGGGATATGATTTGAAGACTATATAAGGTCTCAATCAAGGCAAAGGTAGACGATTACCATTATGTGGTGATCCATTTTTCCAGAAAACTCGCCATGGGTTGGGATACGTCCATCCCATATGTTTAATGAAGATATACAAAAAGAATTTTCTTCCAGTTCTTCACAATCCTCAGATTCTGAAGAAATCCAATTCATCGAATCTGATACATCCCACATGTATAAAGAAGATATGGAAGAAGAATTTTTTTCTAGTTTTTTGCAATCCTCATATTCTGGAGGAAACCATTAGATGAAACTGAGTGCGTATTCTCAGTCAACATGGTTCAAACCAATGGTGAATCTGAGCCATTTAAAATTGATCCTTGGGCACAACAAATGGACACTCAATGGAAGCTTCGTTTTGAACAGCGACAGCCACCTACAGAAGATAGAATTTTCCAGATTGACGTTGGAGACGGAACTACGTCTAAGCCAATATTCATCAGTAAAAACCTTTCTGAAGATGAAAAGGAAGAGTTGGTACAACTGATTAAAAAATATATTGATATCTTTGTATGGAGTTATGACGATATGCCGGGTCTAGATCCTAAAGTATCTACTCATAAACTCAATATTTTTCCTAATGCCAAGCCTGTAAAACAACAGCAACGACGTTTTCGACCAGATATGATGGATGCAATTGAGGCAGAAGTCAAAAAGTTGATCACATGTGGCTTTGTTCGTGAAGAACAACACCCCGACTGGGTTGCCAACATTGTACCTATCATGAAGAAGAATGGAAAAGTCCAAGTTTGCATAGATTTTTGAGATCTTAATGCAGCTTGTCCAAAAGACGAATTTCTACTTCCGATTATCGATGTCATGATAGACAATACATGTGGTTTTGAACGCATGTCTTTCATGGACAGATTTTCAGGATACAATCAAATTAAGATGCATCCAGGAGATGAAAAGCATACCGCTTTCCGTACACCCATTGGGGTTTATTGCTATACGGCTATGCCGTTTGGTCTAAAAAATGTCGGTGCTACGTATCAACGGGCCATGAGCAATATCTTTCAAGAACATCTACGAAAAACAGTTGAATGTTATGTGGATGATATTGCTGTCAAAAGTCGATTAAAAGATGATCACATTCAAGACTTGAAGACAGTATTTGAGTTAATGCATCAACATCAACTGAAGATGAATCCCACTAAGTCTTTCTTAGGGGCTTCCAGTGGAAAATTTTTGGGATTTGTCATCACTTCTCAAGGTATCCATGTTGATCCTGATAAAATCAAAGCAATTCTTGAAATGCGTCCTCCACGTAATCTGAAAGAACTTCATGATTTCCAAGGTTGCATTACTTATATCAGGAGATTTATATCCAATCTCTCTGGGAGATGTCAACCTTTCTCTCGGCTATTAAAGAAAGGTATATCATTTGTTTGGGATAAAGCATGTCAAAAAGCCTTTAATGACATCAAGCAATACCATATAAATCCACCTGTTCTGGTACCTCCAGTGGTGGAAAGACCATTTTTGCTCTATGTTCGAGCCTTAGATCATTCGCTTGGTGCTCTTCTTGAACAGAAAAGTGATAAGGGTCATAAACAAGCAATTTATTATCTTAGCCGAATGATGGTTGGAGCTGAACACAGGTATACTCCTGTAGAGAAAGAATGTCTGGCCTTGGTTTTTGCTGTTCAAAAGATACGACATTATGTGTCAGGACAAACTATTCATGTCATATCCAGAATAAATCCTATTCGGATATTAATGAGAAAGCCGAGCATTCTTAACTCTAGGTTAGCCACCTGGACGATGTTGCTTACTCCTTATGATATGGTCTATGTACCTCAAAAATCAGTGAAGGGTCAAGCTTTAGCTGATTTCTTAGCAGCTCACCATATACCTGAAACATCTAAGCTTTATGAGGACATTCCAGATGAAGTCGTGGATTGCAACATGACTTTGAGGGATGACATTTGGCAACTATACTTTGATGGAGCATCACGGGTTGGAGCTAAAGGCAATATTATCTCCGGAGTAGGTATCATCTTGGTCTCTCCTGATAAAATGGTTATATACCGTGCTTATTCTCTTAATGAACCATGCTCCAACAATGTGGCAGAATATAATGCTCTGCTAATTTGTCTTCAAGTAGCAAAACAATTGGACATTGAGTTCCTGGAAGCTTATGGAGACTCTCAGCTGATTGTTAATCAGGTCAGAGGGACATATGAAGTCAGAAATCCTGACCTCATTCCCTATCATCAAGTGGTAATCGAATTGGTCCTTTCATTCAAAGGATTCTTCATCGAATTCGTACCACGTTCTCAAAATTTAGAAGCTGATGCTCTTGCTAGTTTAGTTGTAGACTTAGATGTTACAATTAGAAGACAAAATACTATTACTTTGTTGGATCGAGACTTATTCTGTGTCAAGAATAATTTGCATATCGAACAGAGTTATACGACAGAATTAAGTTCTCAGCAAAGGGATTGGAGAAGTCCATTCATTGATTATACGGCTCATAGGATTTTACCTGAAGATCCAAAAGAAGCTGCATCAGTCAAGAGACGATCATTTTGATTCTACTATGATTCTTCTTTGCATATGTTATATCGTCGTTCTTATGACGGACTTTTGTTGCGTTGTCTCTCTGAGAGTGAAGCTAAGCAAATACTCCGTGAAGCTCATGATGGTGTCTGCAGTGCCCATCAACCGGGTCCAAAATTACAGGATCGTATTCGAAGAATGGGGTATTACTGGCCTTCCATGATAGCAGATGCTGTAGATTATGCCAGACGGTGTAAAGCATGTCAGATTCATGCTGATTTTATTCACCAACCATTTGAATTTTTATATCCTACGACGGCTTCTTGGCCTTTCGAAGCTTGGGACATGGATATTATTTGTCCGATTAATCCTTCTTCTATTAAAGGACATCGGTTTATCCTGGCCATAATGGATTATTTCTCTAAATGGACGGAAGCGGTTCCCCTTGTTGAAGTAAAAACATCTAATATGGTTAGCTTCATCAAACACCATGTCATTTATCGTTTTGGGATACCCCGAAGGATAATTGATGACAATGGACCCCAATTTGCCACTCAAGTATTTTATAGATTTTGTGACAAGAATCGAATCCAAAATCTGGCTTCTACGGCTTATAATCCAGCTGCTAATGGTTTGGCCGAAGCTTTCAACAAACCAATCATTAAACTTCTCAAAAAGTTCATCTCTTCTAATAAACGTGATTGGAATGAGAAGCTTGGAGAATGTTTATAGGCTTACCGAACGACAGTCCGAATCCTACTGGTTTTACACCATTCTCCCTGGTTTATGGATGTGAGGGTGATCTTCCATTGGAAATCCAGATCCCATCTCTTAGAATAGCCATTACTAATGAGCTAACCTCATAGAATAATGATCGCTTACAACTCCAAGAACTTGAAGGATTGGACGAGAAGTGTCTTCAAGCGCAACAGCACATTGAGCTATATCAAGCCCGCATATCTCGAGCTTTTAACCGTAAAGTTAAAGTGAGGGTATTCAAAGTCGGTGAGCTAGTTCTAGCTGTCTGAAGACCGATGGTGATGACTCATAAGAGCAAAGGGAAATTCAAAGCAAAATGGAAAGGTTCTTATGTAGTCGAGATAGTATTCTCCAATGGTGCCTATAGGTTGTCTAAACCTAATGAAGATTTGCTCATGATGCCAATTAGTGGCAAATTCTTGAAAAAATATTATGTCTGAATCTCTTCTTTATTTTCCCAGCTACCAATGTTTGGTTAAGCTGATTATTTGTCTCCTAAAAGAGAATTTTGATCTTCTGTCTTACCAGCTGATTTAAAAAAATAGATTTATTATTTTTTATGTTCTTATGACCTCTGAATAAATATTAAGTCTACTTCTTTTCTTATCTATCACGTCTATATGGCCTCTGAATAGATATTAATCTATTTTTCTTTGAGTTGTTACGATCTGTCACGTTCATATTACCTCTGATAGTATTGTACACTCTAAAAAGAAAACAAGATTCATTATCTATTATGTCCACATTACCTCTGGATAAATATAATTTATTGAGTTTAGAAGACTTGTCATGTTCATATTACCTCTGATAAGTATTTTCTATTTCATACCTATTGTTTAAATTCAAAATAAATGATAGGGTCATAAAACAAATATTTCATTCATTTCTTAAAAATATTACAGAATGGAAAAGACAGAAGAATACAAAATTTTGTATTTTCCTAAGGTTGTGCAGATACATCTTCGAGCAGTTTTTACAGTTCTGCTAGACGCTTCTCACGAGGGCTCAGCACAGTTGCAGTAGCTATGGTGCGTCCAGCTTCTGGAGTACAAAGATGGAAGAATTCGGCAAAAGTAGCTATCATTTTATCCTTGGCATCATCAAGGGTTTTAATGACAACTTCAACACCAAAAACCTTCTCTTCCAATATTGAACTCTGTGTTAGATGTTGGTCTCGAGCCGTAATTATCTGCTCTCTTTCGGCCTTTAAGCGAACCAACTCTGCGTCAACTTCACGAATTCTATTATCTTGCTGATGAATTCTCATGTTTGTAGTCTCATAGGCTTCTTTATGCATTTTCAACAGGGGTTTAGTTTCATTCAGTAAAGCTTTCTCCCTGGCAACTTTGCTGCTATAGTTCTGGAGAGATTCATTGAAAGTAGTCTCTCGAGCGATGTATTCAGCTGATAAAGCATCATACTCGGTTTGGATGAGACTTTCAATAGTTTCACTTGACAGCATTAGATATTCTCTAATAGGCTGTTCAAGTCCCTCTACTACCTTCTCCAGTGCCGTTGCTCTCTCAGTGTCATTGAACATGGCAACATTCCTGATTGTGAGAGCAATCGCAGCCTTCAAACTTTCATAATTAATGCCCTTCTTTAGGACCATCTTGATCAGAGCCGTCAGGGTTTTGTAGAAAGTTTCAGTATAAATCTCAACTAAGAGATTCATTTTTGCATTTGAGCTCGGCGTGGCGGCAATGTCTACCAAGTCCCTCTACTGAAGGATATGAGTGGGTATTGTTGTTGCCTTGGTAGTAAGTTGAGTTAAAGCCATTGTTGATTATGCTACCATGGCTAATTGATCCCCAGGAGCTTCAGAGGCCATACCTTCAACACTTTTTTGGATCATTACTCCAGCCGTTTCTGGAGTTGAAACTATTTGAGTTTCGGTGGCGGTGATTGTTGTGGGAGGAATGGTGATCATTGTAACTGACTCCAGTTCAGACATTGTCTTCTCAGAAACTTGTGCTGGATCAGTAGCAATAACGGAGGATGCCATTACAACGTCTCCAGCTTCAGTTGATAAGTTGACCATATCTTCATCACCTTCATGGGCTACCGGCTTTTTAAGCTCTGGGAGTATTTCAGTTGTAGTTGGTTCTTCTACAACTATTTCTTCATTGAAGGTTGTTTCTTCTGCAGCAGCTGCTTCTTCATCTACAGTTGGTTCTTCTGCAGTTTGTTCTTCTTCTCTGTTTTCAGTAAGAGAAGGCAATTCTAGCTGAGCCTCTACCACAGGCTCTTGTTGTATCTCTGTGGATGGAGAACATTCCTCTTGGACAGTATCTTCTTCTGAAGAAGAACTCTCTTCCTCAGATTCCATGTTTTCTTCATAAATAGCTTCTTGAGGAGGATGAGGAGCCACAGGCTTTACTGTAGTGATGACACCTACAAAAATTAAGCAAAATAAGTTAATATACAAAATCATAATACATAATCTTGTGTAGATTTTTTGTAATTTATATTTACCTGGAGTAGGTGCAGGACGTGCCAAGAGCGAGTCATAATCCTGATCCCAATCATCGTCATCGAAGTCAATAGCCGGTTCATCTGATAGGATGGGCTCTGGATCACTAGCACGAGTCGTGGTAGTGTCCTCAATAGCTTGCACCTTCTGGGGAGAAGTCAGATGTGCAGAACTGCTGAGGAGTCCAGAAGATAGGAACCCCATAGCTTCTGTTGTTGCTGCAGGCCGAGATGCTGAGGTCCCTTCTCCAGGATGAACTGAAGAAGATGTAATGTGTTGAGGCTCCTCGACAGGAGTTTCGCTCTCTGGAGTAGCGGCTCTCTGTCTAGAAGGCCCTTTGACAGTGACCTTCTTTTTCTTCTCTGGGAGGGTAACAGCTGCACCTGATTTTTGCTTCCGGGTTTTGCTGATAATAATTGGTCCTACAGCTATTTCTCCAGCTTCCGTAGGGATTACTTCCAGATACTCATCCAGAACAGCAGCATCATCGGGTATGTCTGAAGGTACCCTGACTGGTTCTTCGACGTTCCCTTCATTGGGCCATCGAAGACTCCCCTTCATATTGTAGCCATGTGCGAAGGAACGAATACATGCATAAAAGCGAGCATACGAATGGAGTATTCGTAGCTCAGTAGTACTTGTAGTAGTTGATACCCAAAATTTAGCACCGGTACATGCAGTGCTAAAGTATCTCCATGCCTTTGCACCATCAATTAATTTTCCATAGTAATAGAAGCTGGTGGAGGGATTACCAACGTGAAGTTGGTCATATCCAAACTGACGAGCGAACCGACTTGGTAGATACGATTCGAACGCACAGTTGTCTTCATTCCTATACATCAAATGTGAGGGTCTGATGCACATTAGCCATTTAAAAACTGGCACAGGTAATGAAGTCCTCCCTTCCCCTCTATCTTTAAATTGTACACCGAGGCAGTCGGCTGGAACTTGTGGTCTTCTGCAAAAAAAGTTCCATCCATGAGAATAGTTTAGTACTGCTCGAGTATCAGCCACTGTAGTTGCATTCCATGTGGCTTTATTAAATTTCTGGAGGAAGACCTCCACATTATCTCCAGGGTCTGGTGGCAACAAACTGCAGTTATGATGCAATAGCCAGCCCATCAGATAAGTATAAGGCATCTCTACCCTAGGGAATTCTTTTCGGTGAGGAGCATTGTTGATTAGTTCATCACCAAAGGTCCGCAAACCTACATTTATTCGACACACCATTGCCGATAGCAGGTTGATTCTGACCTTGAACACCAAACGTACTGTCGGCCATAATACGTTTTGGTGAATTCTGTCAGCTGTGCTAATCCCTGGCATGACCCATCTCCGCAGCCACAGAGAAAGAATGCCTGCCAGCAAGGCTTTCCTTGAGATCTTCTGACTGCCATGCCTCAGGTAGCTTAAGGTTTCAGTCCCCGCAGGGATGTCTCCAGTCTTAGTGGTCAGATACTGGTCCGAAGACTTATGTGTGATCATCAAACTATGGATCAAATCTGAAGGAATTATTGAACAAGGGTTGATGGTTGGAGCCTTGTTTTCTTGGAATCTCCCCTGGTCGTTCTTGGATATCCTATTCTCGTGGTAGAATAAATAGGTTGTCCATTTATTAGTATATGCCAAATGCGACCCACTGTCATACTTAGTGGTACAAATTAGATAATGGCACATTAATTCTTGATACACTTTGACTAGATCAGGATTTTTCTCGCTGATCTCTTCTAGTTCCCAGTTGGAGGGAGCGTACTCTTCATAGGGAGCTTCACACATAGGCAGCTCAGAGATGAATTGCATCTCGTGCAGTGTAAAACCTATTTCATCTAGTGGGGTTGCAAAAGTCCCTGTTGAACTGATATACAACTCCATCAGAGCCAAGAACATGTTACTGTTTATTGGTATACCCTGACTTGTGGAGGCTATTGCTTCATAAAGGCCGATGGCTTCCAGATCCGTCTTGAAGTTCTTCATGATCCAGGCACTAAGCTGAATCCAGTTCCGGTTATGAGGTGTCATCCACCCTGGCAGCCTAGGGTTGGCCTGGGGATATAATACCGAGGCCTTCATGAACTTGTTAATGAATATTAGGGTCTGCACTGGTTGGATCAGAGTTGAATCTTCGTTCGGTGTGAATCCAGGCAATAGACCGGAGAAAGGGACGATACCACCACTAGGAGTACTGATATGGTAGCCTATTTCGTTGGCCCCATCCCTCTTGAAAATAATTCTGCCCAGTCTACCATAACTGCTGGGAGTCAGGTTCCATAGCATCTGTCTTGGATGAGTAGCATGAACGAATGCAGATAAGGGATAATCTATGGCCATGTCCGGGAGATACATTGCCCTCTCTCCAAATTTAAACACCCAAGCCTCCTTCTTGGAGCGTGTTTGTGATTGGAAATCTATAGCGTCCCCAAACATGAAGGCAGGCTTCAAAAATTGTTGGTCATCTAGCGATACCAGCAATTCTCCATTTATCATTGACAACAACATTATGTCCCCCAGAGCAGCTATCAGTTGGTGTCTCTCCCCAGGGTACTGTTTGTCACTTTAGAAGAATTCAACATGTGACAGATTTTCCAAGTAGTTCGAACCCACCATACCAGCTGGTGAGCCGAATACTTCTGCAAGAGGATGAATTTGCAAGTCCACTGCCAAAAGAAAAAGAAAGATCAAGTTAGTAAAAATCTAATTTGAATTTTACGCAGATGACTAATTCTGAATTTCACGCATAAAAATTAAAGACTCTGTATTAGAGAGCTTGACTATGTAAGACTTTACGCTTACGCGTAGAAGTTAAGTTGATTAAGATAAAGTGCAAAGGTTCTCTGTTTTTAGAATTTGGCATCTTTTACGCAAAGTCTTATTATTTGCGTATTTTACATTGACACATATAAATGTGAGCGTATTTAACATTTTACGCTGGCACGTATAGACGTGAGCGTATGTTATTTTTATGCTGGCACATAATGTGGGCGTATTTTTTATTTTACACGAGCACGTATTGACGTGAGCATATTTTGTTGTTAACATTTTTACGCTGGAACGTATTGACGTGAGCGTATTTTGTTATTTACGCTGGCACGAATAGACGTGAGCGTATTATGTTTTTACGCTGGCACGTATAAACGTGTACGTACTAGGTGATTCGAGTTTTTACGCTGGCACGTATAAACGTGGGCGTAAAGTTTAGGGTTCAAGTCTTCTTCTTCTCCGACGAACTCACGGCCGAATTAGGTAGTGTTCTACCTTTCATGGCCGGAGCCACAGCGGGGTTAGTCTTTCGGGGTGTCTCCGATGATGCGACAACGGTTCCCGTGTGCTCGCTTCTCGACGAAGCAGCGGCGGGTTTCTTGCCCTTGGCGCCGGCGGTGGTTCTGCTCTTGGGGGCCATTGATTCGAACTGAGAGGATGAAGAAGAAGAGAGTAAAGAAAGATCGAGACTACGAGAATGAGTAAAGTTCTTTCTCTATCGGCAAGGCTCTAATTATAGAGAATTTTGAAATCGGTTCTAATTCCCGAAATTTATGCTGATTGTTGGATATCCCGAATATTACGCTTCTAAGCCGACCATTGAGTATCCCGAACTTTACGCGGACTGTTGGGTATCCCGAACTTTACGCGGACTGTTGGGTATCCCGAACTTTACGCGGACTGTTGGGTATCCCGAATTCTACGTGGACTGTTCGATATCCCGGATTTTACGCTTCTGTTCAAAGTATTTCAAATCTTAGAAAAAATTTGAAAACTTTGAAGGGGGTCTTGTAGAAGCATAAATAAATTTCATGGACCAATTCAAAGAAGTTGAGAGCTTTATACAAGTCAAGCTGAGTCAGATTCAAATTGTATGTAGAGAGCAAACAGGGTAAACTCTACACGAACTACTTTACGCGAGAGCCATCCTCAAACTTTTACGCGGGAGACAGGCTGTCCACATCGCATTTAATGTGTGTGATACTGTTCTGACAGAATGATTTTTCGACAGCAAATTACTCAGAAGTCGAGAAGATTTTTTACACCAAATCCAACACT
The DNA here is from genome assembly GCA_029216955.1 of Iris pallida. NCBI lineage: Eukaryota > Viridiplantae > Streptophyta > Magnoliopsida > Asparagales > Iridaceae > Iris > Iris pallida. The sequence goes on along the minus strand of JANAVB010001998.1, from coordinate 489,868 downwards.
TATCGTTTAGTGTGTAGATGGGCTACTTTACGCTCAAGAGACTGCTTCTTTTACGCACGAAAGCTATTCGAGTTTTTACGCTCAAGGCTTTTGTGCATGCAGAGTTTATTTGAGCTAATTATACGCTCAAGGCTACTTTTCAGCCACTTTATGCAGGAAATATATTTTGGGTCATTTTTACGCCCAATCTTTTCTGGCTACATGAGAACGTGGTCTGCTTACGTGGCTTTCATGCCACACTTATCGAGGAACGTGTGTACGTGCTCTCCCTATTTTATTGAAGTAGTGGGACACGTGTCACCGTGCGTAGAGATCAAAACTCTACATGGGACACGTGTCATCACGCGTAGAGGTTGATTTTCATCGTAGGTGACAGTTACTTGCGTAAAAACCCAACTTTGTTGCTTTTTACGCACAGAGGGTCTAGTCTATAAATAGACTTATTTTTAACACAGACATCATCAAGAGAGATATACAGGAGAAGAGATTCTGAGAAAACTCATACTTTCAGAGTGATATTTCCAGCAGCATTTCTTCAACTTTTTCTCAAGAACAGGGTGAAGCAAAGCAGAAAAGCATTCGACTGTGCCATCAGTGCCGTTGTGTCGATACCTTTCTGGTGACTTAGTTCTTCCGATTATTCGTCTTCTTCAAGCAGTTCTCTTCATCATCATCGTCAACGTATGGTCCAAGGAACAAAGTGATCGCTCTCAGATCAGACTTCCATAGCAATACTTTCAAGAAATAATTTGTACTTTTGTACTTTTTCTCGTTTTCTTTTAAAAGCCAATTTTAGGCATTTTGTTAAGTAAAACAGTCGTATCATAAAAATAGAGTACAAGGAGACGCATTTGAGTGGGACGTGATATGCCTATGTGAAGGTGGACTCGTCTAGGTCTTGCATATGAAATTTGTTGGAAGATAACAGCTAGTGTTATGTTTCGAATATCAATGTCACGGTAAGGGACACCAAAAGAATCTAAATAGAAAGTGGGTGTTCATTGGGGAATTATTTATTCTCCTAGTGGAAACAAATTTACCTTAATCAATTGGTAATTCTAGTAAATCCTAAAATTCAGAGGGCTCACAACCTATATACTTCAGAAATTTATTTTTCAAAATTAACTAAGACAAGGTTTTATAATTAATGAAGTTAGAGAAATTCAGTTCGTGATCACGGTGTAATAGATAACGTGATACGTTAGATATGGATCAAGTTTGAAAATCGTTCTCTGATTTCAAATAGATGGAAAACGATTGTATAATAGCTTTCATGGCTATAGGTGATATGGTGAACTAAGGGGGACATTCTGTGTCTATCCTCTCTTAAATACAAGAATTTTTTAATTAGGTAAAGGCGAAAACAATAAAGAGTACAAAGGTGAGGGGATCGAATGTGAATACGAGGTTCCAAGGGCGATTGAATAATTCAAAGAGAGTTGTCAAGGCAGTTGCGAATGAGATCCTAGACACACCTATATCTCAATCCACATAGGATAATCATATGAAGAGCGAACCAAGTGCACTAAGGTTTATCATACCATAAATATTGATTCTAATTAGACAATATGTTAGTGGGCGTCCCCAATAAATATATGTCCTGAACAAGCTCGATAAAGAATAAGCTTGCAAAAACTAGGCTATAATAGCGACGTTAGTCAAGGTATTCCAAAAATATAAGTACGCAAGATTCATGATTGAAAGAAGGCACAAGTAGTTCAAGTTTATCAAAATCTAAGACTTGTCCGGTGTTGGTACCTCTATAGTTGTCCGGCTTGTCTTTTTCTTTAAGACCTTAGTCGAACAATGGGTTAGGAACCTCTAAACTCTATAGTCTAGGTAAACTTATTTGTATCATTCAATTTCCTCGTTAATAGGTCACAAGGACAACGGGGTGCTAGGTTGGGAGGCATGCTACGCAACTTATAAAAGTTCCACTAGTATTGGCTTTGAATCAATGGGACATATAGGGCATTTTCCTAACCTCTATAGTATCCAGAAACTGTAATCATGTTTGAAGTCATTTTACCAAAAAATTATGTCTCGCCAGTATACACCTGGCTGTAGTAAATCCTTGGTTTCGTGACTCAAATATGATACAATATCGAATATTTATTAACTCTATACAATATTGACAGAAGGATAACTAGGGTCAAAAGAGGACCACTAAGACATAGTTTTAGCAGTATTCGATAACCTACATTTCTTTGAAATAATTTCAACTCTAGGGGTTGTGCCTCGTCAGTGAGCTGCTGGCTGCAGTGAACCCGCAGTCTTGATAATAAATGACGACAGTACGCTGCTGCCTTGCCATCGTAAGTCAACGAATATTCTTCCAACTATATCTGTAAGGATTCAAGGAAGCTTCTAGAGATTCAAACAAGTTGATTATGATAGAAAAGTGAAAGTATCTATTCTGGAAGTGACAGTATCAATTTTGAAAATCAAACGATTGATTAGGCATCAATTTTTTTGAAAACTAAACGATCAACTAGAAAAACGACCGAAGACGAGAAGTAAAAATTTCCAATTTCTACTTTTCTCATACTCAAGGATCAAGGGACAAATAGGAAACAAAACTGACTCGAAATTAGTAAATGGATAACTAGGTCATGTTAGACTCAAAAGTCAATGGGGAAAATAGAATATTGACTATTTAGAAAATAAATTTCTTATGGAAACAAATAAGTGAAACGGCTTAGACAGGAAAGATAACTTGAACCGATCCCAGGGTGATCAAGATGGAAGAAGTGTAAGTATCTGTCCTATAAGTCTCAATTCTTCAAAATTAAAGAATGATCAGGGAGGAAATAACTAAAGACAGGAGAAGTATCGACATTCTAATCTCTTTTCATGTGTATTAAATTATTGAGAAAAAACTTTGAATCGAAACTAACTCGAGATTCGTATATGGATAACAGAATTGAAAATTATAAAAATAATTTCTTATGGCAAAATGGGAATTAAATAGGCAATTCGGACTTATGATATGAGGATAACCTCTAAAGAGGGCAAAAGAAAAAACAATTGAACAATTTATCAAGGTTAGAGCATTAATTCTAGGAAGGCCTAACTTACCAAGTGAATAGTCTATCCACATTGGGTCATATCGTCATATCAAAATGCAATAGTATATCTATGGGGACCTGTTAAGCTATCTAAATTTAATAACTCCTTACCTAAATTTGCATGGCCTATATAACAACCTTAACTACCCAACGGTCAATTTGAATAAGGGACTCCTAGTCCTAATCATTCTCCTAAATCAAATTAACCCTAACTTATGAATGAGCAGTTCCTAGTCGCAGGCTCGTAATAGTACGACTAACTTAAGTACTGTCATAATTTTGCACAATTTGCAAAAATAGACCTCCATGGGCCACCACAAAAACTTATCACGACCCGCACCCGCTTCTTATGATACGAGTGTGTGTCCAAGCCAGCCTACGCCGCAGATTCGACGGTAGAACGATGTCTAGACCACAATGCTCACAATCACAATAAATGCTCATTCACAAAATTAAATTAATTTAAAATATTCACAAGTTTTATATTTGCAGAAAAATATAAACTCTTATAAATATTAAAATGATTATAAGTCATCTATCTAGCTAATCTCTAGGTTTTGGCCAGCAAGTACACCCATCTCTCCAATGCTAAGCATGGTCGCGGCTAACCTAAAACATGTTAGTTTTCAGTCAGGTATGGAATGAGGACAATTCATTGAATGCAGTTCCAATATATGATAACGACAATAAATAGAGGTTATCCATAAAATACATGATTTGAAAATAAGTAGAAAACAGACATGAGAAAAATAGACAGGAAATTAACCATAAAAGAAATAAACCAAAGAAAATACTTTCTAAGTGTTGATGTACCTTTTGATATGTGATCGGTCTGGGAACAGTTACACCACGATGTCTAAACAATGTCTACGATGTCTACTTTACAAGAATTAAACAATGTCTATGATGTCTACAATGTCTACGATGTCTACGATGTCTACAATGTATACGGTCAGATCACACATCTTTTGGTACTTCCCCTTTATGACACTACAGGTAAGAAATATGACAAAATATAAAAAGAGACAAGAATCAAATATAAAATGACTAACAATAAAATATAGTAAAAATCAATATCGAAAACAAATAACAAATGTACTCGCTTGGTGCCCTTTGCTGGTAAAACCGATAATACCAACCGCTCAATGTGCCACACAAAAGTCCAACTCGTACAACAGTCTCCAGATGCTGAAACAGACATCACCAATATGTTTGGTAAAAAAAATGTCTAAGAAGGCCTACCCAAAAGTCTAATTCTGGGCACAGGGGCAAAATCATAATTTTGGATCAAAACGATGTCCGCCGTTGGACCTGCTTTGCACCGAAAAGTGTGCCAGTATCTTCGTTCTCTAAATTCATTAAACTATATATCTACGAGTCTGATTTGACAAAACAAACCCAACTGTATGTCAGATTCTAGTGGGTCGTGCACAAATTTGTCCGTTGCATCGGTCATAGGCCCGCCATAAGGGCATTCCGGTCGACCTTCTCAGAATCGGAGCAAACTTGGCATACAGGACTAGAAAAATGATACGGTCCTGTAGACGTAAGTTTCGTCTCGAGATGACAAATGTGCACAAAGTTATAGGCTAGTCTGCAAAGGGGCCGATACGGGGTATCTCGACGGATACGCATCAATTTCGTCGTGCACACATAACGAAATTGAGTTCCGTCGAATTCCACACGTCGACAACATAGATACGCATATTTTGATGCTCATGGATCGCGACCAAGTTGCCCATTTGTCGGGGCGCACGCCGTATCGATGAATTTTAAGGATTTTTAAACTATTTTTAAGCAAGTTTTTACTGATTTTTAAACAGGTTTATCCTGATGTTTAATAGATGAAAACAAAATCCGTAAACAGCATTAAGGAACCGTATAGGTTGTCTTTAAACATATTCAGGTGGATTTCTAAATTTCCTAATATCTAGTCCACGATTCCCCTTCCAAAATGGTGTTTGAACCCAGTTTATGTTCTGTTAAAAAATAGATTTTTTAGCCCTGTTCGTGTCGATTTGTCAGTCGACCTAGGGCATTTGAATAAAAACTAATTGGGGGGTTTATTAGTCATATATGTTGTCTTCCTAAAGAAAGAACTACTTTGCGAATCGACGTTGAGATACGGGAAAAACTAACATGTAAAGACCCTTGCGAGCACTGCTGCAGTATTATGTCTGATGTCGATTTGGCAGATTTCTTGACGATCGCCGGCCTTTGCATGGTGGTGTAGGCATGTCAGGTGGCGCACGACGACGTAAGGGTCGTATGGGGAGGTTGGCAAGATTAGTTGGGGTTTATTTCGATGGATTCTTTCTCTCTCCCTCTCTCGGGTTCTCATTATATGGCTACTGTGTTTTACTTATGGGGGGGTCAGGCTGAGTCCCTGGCTCGGTTTGAGGTTTTGGGTTATTGTTCCAAAGGAATAGTAACTTAAGGTTTTTTTTTATTTTTTTTTCTTTTTAACTATATATCTATTATATATGTGCGAGTATATTATTCATATATGCATTTAAGTATACTCCAAAAATCAGTAAAATCCCTAAAATATTCTAATACTAAATAATTGCCTATAAAATACTTTAGTGACAATATTTTGCAGAAATACCATAAAATATTATTTACTTGCTACTTTTCATATATAAGTAAAATCATTAGATCATCTACCAAGCTATCTAATGAGTGAGAAATTATTAAAATTTCTGAAATATATAAATATTTTCTAAAATATTTTAATAAGTGATTAGTGCAACATTTACCTACCATAGGAAGCAATTCTTGCTACCTTAAGTATTAACAAAAATCTATAATTAAAGATTATGCTTTATTTAAATAAATTCTAAATGTTGTAATATAAAATAATAAAATAAAAATCCTCAAAGTTTTAGGGGGGTTTACAGCCAGCAATGAATCGGCACGAGTGATTTGGAAACTTTCGCATAGGGCTCGCTACCCGCCGCGAAAGAGTCGCCGTCTAACCCAGTTATAGTTTATGATGGCTTGATATTGCTAGTGACCTTCACACCCTTTCACTGTTTGAACTAATGTAAGTGACTCGGGATAAACTTGGATAACTGCTTAATGTGTACAATTTCATATGCTTGCCTCAAAATATGTTAACATGCAAATCGATCAGGATGGTTAGAAAGATCACCAAATAGCTAACATATTTTTAAAAAAACTGCTTGAACCAAATGCAGAGCTTGGGTTTAATTAGCCACTCTCTAGTACATGTGATCCTACTTACCCTTGCTCTTTGCAGGTGCTAGGAATCAAGAAGAACGCGCCAACTAGCCAGGCGATGTTCGTGCTTTTCAAGCTTCGATCACTCGTCGAAGACCCCGCCGTTCAGCTTTTGAAGACTCTCTGCAAGTCCCAAGAGCATGTCTCGGCTTTCCTCCAATCCAGATGGCTGGAATACTTTTGTTGTACATGTGGGATGTATGTATGGAACAGCTATCTCATCGGCACTCCTTTTTTAATCGAGTCATTTCGTAAAGCCCGTGCAACACAATTGTAATAGAGTCTGTAAATGATGTCTATTATCAATAAAATACAAAGTTTCCCTGTCTCAATATTTTGTTCAATTTGTCTGTGCTCTCTCTCTTAGATATGTTTCGGATTAACTTATGACTATGCCTTGTGCGATCGCAACCTAGGTTCGCACGGCATCACGTCCGGAGGACGACTATCGATTATTCGAAATCGGGGTATGAATTTATTTTGTGCTGGGTAACAATATTACAATAGTATTATATTTTGCTCCTTTTCTGACTGGATCATTGCAGGTGACATATTATCTTATGCGCTATGGACCATACGGATGGAGGTAGAGATCTTGGAGGCCGACCTTAGATTCTAAATAGATTAAATAGTTCTTTTATTTAAATATTTAGCGGGTTTGTTCTCGAATATGATTTCGATGTATTATTGGATTTGTAATTTGAATAATTATGGTGAATAAGCAAATAAACATAATATTATTGTATTTTTATTAACATTGAGGTCTGGACAGCGTACTACCGCTGATGCTGCAACGTTGGCTATACTTGGCCACGTACTAGTATCCCAAAAAGCGGGAGCAGGTCGAGACACATAGGCAAACACTATACATGATATCAGGATGGCTAGCAGTTAAATAGATTGAACTATCAATCATACCTCGATACTTACGTGCGTTAACTAGTTTGTCGTTTTCATCAAGGTCAAGTTTTATGGAAGTTGCCATTGGAGTGACGATGGACTTGGTATTGTAATGCCCCAGTCCCAAAATATGTAGGATATCAAACATGGTATAGTGTCAATAGAGATAAGAGATGAAACATGGTATATAACATGGATATAGTCTCAATAGTATCCGAAAAGCATACATATCTGAAGTCATTTTGCCTAGAGTTCATGCCCCACCGTGTAGTATACATCTGGCTGTAGTGAACCTTTGGTTCCATGACTCGAATAATGATAGATCACTAAATATTCTATCAACTTTATCTAATATTGATGGAACCACTCAAGAGATCAAATATTATGTTTTTAGGACGTAGTCTCAGTAATATCCGAAAACGTATGAATAACTGAAATCACTTCAACTTTGGGTCCATGCCTTGTCAGTCACTACACCAAAACAGGTGATTGGCAATGGTTATTACCGTGACAAATAATTTTCGTCACGGTAATAACCGTGACAAATTGGCCGTGACTAATTTTTGTAAAGCTTTTCGTCACGGTTATTACCGTGACTAATTTTATTTTCGTAACAGTTATTACCATTACAAAAATATGCTATTGCATTACTTTTTTATTTTTGTAATGGTTATAACCGTTACCAATATATATTCTATTGAAAAAATATAATTTTAAAACATTTTCCATTAACGTGTACTTGAAAGGCTTCAAAGCAATATATAATCGAAGAACTCTTATCAATATGCACATAAATTCAAATTCATATTGCAATAGTTGAATACAACACATAACATTACAAGATCTAACCCTCAAAATGAACACAAAGGAGAACAAACATTCTCTTCTCAACACAAACATAACAAAAAGAGACATTCATCTATCATAGATACACTAACTACTCTCTAGTTTTTTATGATAACCATGTTGACATGATGCCTCCACAGAGAAGTAGCGGACCATTTAGAAGATATGTCTCTATCCCAACAGCTCAGCTCGAATGGAGATATTCCACTGTATTTCTGCATGCCCTCATTGGTTGCAAATGTCGGCATGCCACAGTTCATCGCCTCATTGACTGTCAGTCCAAATTCTTTGTACAGTACATGTTGTACCAAATGAATGGTTATACAATTCCTACATAGGAAATATATAAGATAATGAAGTACATTTTGCAAGAAACCACATGCAAAATGGTAAGAACAAATTGTTTTAGGTACAAGAGGTAGGAGATGAACAAGATAAAGAATATGTAAATTTTGCTAATTAAAAACACAAGAATTGACATTATATAGAACTTTAAGTAAGAAATAATGATAGGGGTTGAAGAAGTACCACAATTTGATCAAACTCGAATCTGTTAACTTCTCGATTCTTCGTCGGTAACTGTTACCATCATTACTGTGGCTTCCGGGTCCTCATCCTCAAAATATTGCCACAATGGAATATTGTAAGAAGATTAATATCGATAAAAGTACAGTACTAGTGGAAGTAGTATTACTAAAACTTGTAAAACAAAAATTATATAGTCATCAGCTCTGGATGATTGGTATAAAGATGACTTACCTGCCAAATTGGATAATATCCCTTCCTCTCACTTGCATACAAGAAAAACTTTGTTCCTTTACCAAGGGGCCAAAACTTATAGGCAAGTGTGGTATGAAATCAATAAGTTTTGTCTAGAGAACGTCGATGCTCACTAAAACCATGACATAGACAGCCTCATAGACCAACCCATCCTCTGTTGTGACCGTCACGCTGCTCCGCGACTGGTTGATCTTCCTCAGAACCTGTATTTCAACAAATAAATTCCTGTTAATACAAATGATCACATTATCAAATGTTAGAGCAAATTAAGCTCATGTACCTAAAACTTGGTAGAAGAATATGTCACTGTAGCATTAATCTAACTCTAAAGAAGCTTAAGCACAATTACATCAATGCTAGTAGACATATATAATGCTTCAGTTCAGATAAAAAATATTCAAGTTGCATTCATGTAAAGCACATGAAAATAACTTCTATCATAACAAGTAGCAATGCAAACAGTTTATAGAACTGAGTACCTACCTCAGGCTCATGAATAATAACATCCTTGTCATTTTCTCCACCTACTGTGCACTCAGGCCATTGAAATGTTAATAGAGCAGCCAAAGCAGCAATAATAGCAACATCAATCAGATTCCTGAAGAATTAGAAACACAAAATGATATTCTAGGTGCCACACTTTGGTATATAACTCGTTATCTATAGCATACCCTCCATTAGAATATGAAGGTCCATGCGAACAACGAAGACTAATTTTTTTGCAACTATAATCACTGAGTTGCACGATAATATGGAATATTTTGGAACTGTAACCACCACTTTTCTACAATAAGAGTATTTTGGTAATTATGTGGGTTTTTTGGATTAATTTATAATATTTTAATTTGTGTTGTGTTAGTAGTCGGTTTAACCTTAGCTAACCATGATTAGAGACTAACCATGACATTAGAAACCTAAGTAACTGTCACACTCACTTTTTCTAATTAGGGGTATTTTAGTCATTGTGCATTATTTTTGAATTTATTTAAATTATTAATTAAATCGATTGTTGTGTGGTTTGGACTGTGTTTTGATAGGACCAAGATGGTATAACCTTAGTCAACCTTGTCTAGAAGCCTAATAATGTGATTAGTTTTATTATTGGCATATTAGATTTAATTTAGAATTTTTACCTATTTTTCTAGAATTATTTAATAATTTTTAAGTCATTTTTATAAGCCTTTTTAAGCTTTTTGTCATTGGACCTTTGTAGCAACTTAGGAGTGCTTGGCCCATGACTTAACCCTAACCCTAATACCCCCCTAGCATGGCCGGCCAAGCATAGCAGCAGCCCTCCCCCTCATTTGTGAAGAAATCATATAGCCTCCAAGATCAACCCTAGTTTCCCCTTCTCTTTAAAATCCTAACTTTCTCATCCGGTATCCGATTTGTGCCAAACAAATTGCGTTGTGACCGTGGGGAGAAGAAGGACTTGGTAGAGAATTTCTAACAAGGAGTTGAAGGCGTTCGTTCGGGAGAAACCGGTCGTCGAAGCGCTCGAGGATTCACTTTCATTAAGATTCCAACTCTCAATAGGTAAACCTCGTTCTACCATTGTTCCTTCTAACATTTTTCCATTTTACCATCCATATAGGTACCCCAGACTTGTGCATGAAGTTTGGTAAGATTGTGAGTTCGTTTGATAGCCGTATCGGACACTTGTCGATCCTATAGAACACGTGTTCGACGAAATGCCACTTAGAACTGAAAAGTTTTATTTTCAATTCTGTTTTCACAAATTCCTTTATAATATTATTTGTAACAACTTTTGTGAAGACAGATCTAAAATTGACATGATTTCAGTGTCTGAAACGGACACGGATACGTGTGTACGAGGCCCGTGCACGGCCCCGTGCATGCCCTGGTGTCCGAGCGTGGTAACTCGACGTACAGGGCTCTGTTTCGTGTGAAATTTTATGACATGATTTTAGCCCGTACTGTGCATGTGGCTGAAAAATACAGCTGACACTGCCTTCGTACGCGGACGCGGCACATCGAGGACCCGTTCCAGGAGTATGAGCACATATCCCTATACTTAGACTACCCAGGTACTCGATCCTGAGTCACGGCATGGCTCGAATCATGAGCCACGAGGTCCGACACGCGCCCACGGGCACGCACGCACGCGCACGTGCGCGCAGGCCGCGCGGGGTGGTCGCATGTCACTGTGTCGCATAGACGCGATATGGTGTCATGTAAGTGTGTCCTAGACCTACCCGAAACCCTACCTAGCTATGTGCATGAGCACGAGGCTTCTCGTGTTGTGTGCGACGTCCAATCGGACGAAACGCACGTAAACGACACGCGAGTTCGGTTTTCCGATACGCACTCCGTGGACACGATACGGACACAGGTTCGACCCCGTGAGTACCCGAGCATGTCACACACATAGACACCTTCATGTTTTCCAAGTTTTGTGAGTTCTAGTTGTGTATATTGCATTTTGGGCATTGAGTTGGATTTTGGGTTTCGACTTATATATATATATATATATATATATATATATATATATATATATATATATATATATATATATTGAGTTGTATTGTTATATTTCAAATTTATGAGATTTAATTCATATTTTTTGAGTTTATATGAGGTTACTAAGATTCTGGACTTGTGGGTTTTAGTCCCTAATTTTACTTTCAAATAATTCTATCATATGTGTATATATATACCCCTTTTTGCCTTATGTGTATATATATATATATATATATATATATATATATAATTTATATATATATATATGTTATATATATATATATATATATATATATATATATATATATATATATATATATATATATATATATATATAAATATATATAAAAATATATATATATATATATATATATATATATATATATATATATATATATATATATAACAAAAAATATATATATATATATATATATATATATATATATATATATATATAAAATATATATATATATATATATAATATATATAAAATATATATATATATATATATATATGTGTGATGAGTTTGGTCGAGATATTGGGTTCTCAGATCTGAGTTTTCGTAAACCCAATATTCTTTCTTCTCTATACATATATGTGTATATATTAGGATATGTATATTTATATATATAAAGTTTCCTTTTAAATAGACTTGTGTATATATGTATATATATATTTGGTATACTCATATAGTTGTATATATAACCAATTTGTCTCAGTTTTGAACCCCTAACAGCATCTCTTCATCGACACACACACACAATCTCTCTTCACAAGTTTAAGTATATGTGTGTATGTATGTATATATATACATGTGTATATATTTGTAGATACATTCCCTAGAATGAATATATATATATATATATATATATATATATATATATATATATATATATATATATATATATATATGTATGAAATTGTTTGCTTGTGAATTTAACCTAGAGAGTATTGAGTCAGATTAAGATTGACCTAAGGAGCCTAGAATGGCCGAGTCGACCAACAAGTTGACCAAGTTGACAAAAGTCAACTTTGGATCAAACTTGATCCAAATCGACTCAAACGAACTTAGAATGACTTGGAAACTTGTGCTTGACCTAAAAATTAGTAAACGTACAGGTTGACTTATAGTTGACCAAGTTTGACCAGAATTGACTAGGTTTGACCAGAGTTGACCTGGTTTGACCAGAGTTGACAAGGGTTGACTTTAACCTCGAAGGACCTAGAATCATGTAGAATTGTATTGTAGACATTCATTATGATATTTTAGACCTTGTTGTGACTTGTGGTTGCTGTAAATAGGATTACATCACTCCAGTTCAGTTGCACTTCCTCATCAGCAGCTTGGATCGCCAGGCGAGTATATTTTCAGACTGTTTCATTCTTGTTTGGACATATTTACTTGTTATAGACTAGTTTACTTGTTGCTCTCACGATGTTATCACGGATTAGTACTATATGGATCTCTTCATGCGATGTTATCCCCTCGGATACATCAGGTATGTTGTGCTCATGTACTTTATCATATGCATCGTCTACTCTTGTATTCGTATTTGTTCATGTACACTCATGTGATATTCATGTACACTCATGATCATGTGAGCCTTCATGTATAATCCAGTATTCATGTGGACTAGCTATCCATGTGACACACTACTTTCATGTGCAATAACATAACCTGGACAGATCCTTGTGTACTGATTGGGGCAGGAGGCATATTTATTTGGTTATGTGATCTACACCATTTTTATGTATAACTCCAAACTAGATTTAAGTCATGTATAACCTAAGCCTGTTTACATAACCAAATATGTGCTCTAAATCACGTAGTTATTTCAGTTTTATTATTTATATCATGTATATCTATTTCTACTATATTACGTTCTTCTTTTTACAGTCTCTCTCCTATTTTTTTTACATCAGCCATGTATATTATTCTATAGCTTGTTTCATATTTCCTTTTATGTTATGATCTGTGTGAGAGAGATGTATTCGTTCATGTCCTGACTGGACCTGTTGAAAATATTACAGATGATGAGGATTGTTGCGATACTTACTATAGAGCAGGCCTAGTTGACACAGGTGACCTGGACCCTCAGCAGGATCCAATAGTCGCTGAGGACTTGCCATTAGCTTAGTCTAGACTTTCTTATTATCTAGTTCTTGAGACATTTGAGATTGTATGGAGATATTATTTATGGTGTTGATAACACTGAGACTTTTTATTTTGTTGTATTTCTCTTATGGATTTCATATCTATATTATCGTGCTGATTATCTACCTCTAGTTTTATGATTGAGATTGTATCCTCTTATGATTATCCTCCGTTTGGAGAGTATATCATTTTGTGATAGTTGTGATTGTGACCTATAATAGTGTTCTACCACCGACACTGCGGCGTAGGCTGGACGTATCCACTTATCGTGTCCTGACACTGGTTGCGGGTCGTGACACGTTTTTAGTGGTAACCCATGCAGGTCAAGATTCACATTAGGGCGATGTCGTGGTAGTACATCAACTTAGTTGTACTACTATGAGCCTGCTATAGAGTATAGGAAGTAAAGTGTTAGAATGAGAGGATACTCAATCACTGTTAGGATTCCTTGAGAGATTCCTGGGACGACCCTTGAGAATCTTTTTTTAACTTCGATTTGAAATATTTTCCCTTGATTTGATTCACCCATTACTCCTTATTCCTAAAATTAATTTTTGATGGATTCATTGTTGAATTTTGAATCTTGATGATTAGTTGTTAACTTTGAGTTTGTATTTAAATATATATTTCTTTTTTTTTGTATTTTATTTTTTTGGAATTTAGATATAACCTGATAACAACTTGATAAGGACAGTGAGAAAGGTAAATGTCTACTTTATTGTGGAGTTAGAATTTATCGTAGTCATACTGGCTAGCATGACAAGGACGTAGAGCCTGATTTAGATATACTTATCCTAGTTATGGAATCTAGATTTTCTTGCAGCCATACCGGTTGGCGTGGTAAGAATTCTAAATAACATGATTATAAGGTGTATACCTTAGTTACGGACTCTATTGTTTATTGCAGCTATTCTTACTGGCGTGGCAAAATTCTAGCAACATAATTTCAGGAAGACGTGTATGGTTATCAGATTATATCTTAAAATTGGTTCATTCCTTTTGAACAGATGAGCAAGAACAGATTTTATCATTATTTCTTTCTTGCCACTATTTCTTGTATTACCATTTTTTTCTTATCTTAGTTAACTATGTCTCAATTACATCAATCACCTATCTCGTGTCTAATTCTGTCATCTATACTTTAAAACTTTGAATCTCTATATCTCTTCACCTTGGAAAGGTCGAGGAAGTGGCGTAAATCATCTAGCTCGGAAAGGATGTAATTTGTTAACATATGGTAATCTTGGTAGGAATATAAATGTTGGTCCTTGATATAGAATTTTGAGATAGAGATGTGGTAAAGATTGGGAATGAAATCAAGAGATCAATATTATCAATTTAGAAACAATCACACTTAGACAAATATTTTGGGTATGAATAATTCATAGATGTATAAAAAATTGATGAGGATATTCGAGGTCAACTTAGATTTGAGGACTTGGATAAATTTTGGTTATTGATTCTTGAGACGTTTCACTTTAAGGCTATGATGTTAAATGGGATTTAGTAATGGAGAAGAGATTTTAACTATATTCGATGGCAATACGAAATTGAATAAGATATTACAAGAAAATGGTTAAGAACAGAAAGAACACAAGGATTTTTGTTATAGAAAATAAAGAGATTTTTGAAAAAAAAATTATATTTAAGGAGAATAATATTTGAGGGTGTACGTTGAAGGAAATATGAAGGTTGATTCTATAATGGAGAATAAGTTTTGTAAGGCCTAGTAGTTTTAGATTGAATAACACGAGAAGAGTAATTTGAACAAGTTCAAGGATTTCATAAAACTTGATTTAGAGGTTTCGGATCTAATTTAAGACAAGGTGGACGAATTTGAATTTAAAGATGATTAAGTGGTTAGTATGGAGTGCTAATAAATAAAGGGGTATGCTTCATGAGTAATGTTTTGGAATTTAGGAATTGAGCCTATGATGATCATGACAAGATCCAATCTTCCTAACAAAAGGGTACAAATTCTTGGTAGTAGTCATATAAAGGTTGATGTTCATATTTGGACTTATGAGATAAAGATATGATTGGAAAATGATGATTAGATAAGCTTGATGGTATCAGAGAGAGATGATTAACTTGACTTTCCTATGAAACCTTCTCTTTTGTTTTCCATATCAAAAGGAGGAAATTGACGTATTCTATATCTTTGAATTATCCTTTAAAAGTTTTCAATATCATTGAATCCTAAATCCCTTGATCACGACCAATCGATTTTGGTCATCTTTTCTTATCATATTAATAACTTGGGTCGTACTCAATTGAATTTAATTTAATTGTGACCTGGATCTCTATCCTTGGATGCTTGTGCTCAGACTTCGATGATCTTGTTCTCCATCTTGCCCAAATCTTGATTTACCCAGAGATTGATCAACTTAGATCGTGTCGAGACTAAATTTCCTTTTATATATATCATGATTGGATTTCAATGCTATTGACAGTCGTGCTTTAAACTTTCAATTTTGATCATCTTTAAAATAGTAACCCTATATAGTTAATTCCTAGTTTTTTTTTTGGATAATTACCAGTTTTCATATAGGATGGTAGACTGCCTTACAGCCCGATGATTTATTATTTTTCTTATCTTTTTCAGTATGGCACCCATGACCAGAGTCTGTCCCCAGTGCACAGCTGCAGTTCCGGATGAGACCAAGTTTGTACTTTCTCCTTCCATTGCTCAGGAGGTGTTAGCAGCCTCACCGGAGAGTTTTCCTTCATCTCCTATCCTTCAGGAGAGGGCTGCAGTTCAGCCGGAGACTGAGGGCCTCCCTTTGCCTCCTGGAGTGGTACCCCATACCATTCCTGATGGGGCTCAGATTTGCAGACTTCTTCAGGATGTGTGGGAGGTACAGAGACTTCAGGCTGAGCTTATGAGAGAGCAGAGCCTCAGTATCCAACTATTGTAGGATTACATGCATTCGAGGGGAGAGCCTAGTCCCAAGAGAGCGAGGAGTAGTATATACCCAGAGCCTCAGGAGTACCCCGGCTTCCAGCCTAGACCAGCCTATCCAGTTCAGATTCTTGTCCAGTAGAGGCCAGTTGAGCGAGTGCCTACCTGTGCCTTCTGTAAGAAGCCTGGGCACGTATGGAAGGCCTGTAGTAAGAGACTAAGATTGTGCCTATTATGTGGGTCAGCTAGACACAGGATGTTACATTGTCCTACTACACCTGCCGCTAGTCGAGGCCTACCTCCAGGAGAGAGTTCCAGCTACCAGACCTAGTAGAGGTGAGTTCTTGACCTATACCTTATCATGTCTTGATGATTATTGTACCCTACCATATTAATTGTATATTTTTATACCTTATGACAACTTTTAATCTTGTATGACTATAATGGCTAGATGATAAGACCTCAGACTGATAATACCTGCCATAACCCTGTATGATATCTTTCCAACTGCATGATTTAGATAAGTTTTCTTAAGACTATGATTGTTAGGGGTTTGACCTAGAAGGAGTATGACCATTTTAATTTTGAGGACAAAATTATTTTAAGGAGGGTAGATTTGTAACCACCACTTTTCTAAAATAAGGATATTTTGGTAATTATGTGATTTTATTTTTTTGGATTAATTTATAATATTTTAATTGGTGTTGTGTTAGTAGTCGGTTTAACCTTAGCTAACCATGATTAGAGACTAACCATGACATTAGAAACCTAGTTACCTGTCACACTCATTTTTTTCTAATTAGGGATATTTTAGTCATTGTGCATTATTTTTGAATTTATTTAAATTATTAATTAAATTAATTGTTGTGTGGTTTGGATTGGTGTTTTGATAGGACCAAGATGGTATAACCTTAGTCATCCTTGTCTAGAAGCCTAATAATGTGATTAGTTTTATTGTTGGCTTATTAGATTTAATTTAGAATTTTTACCTATTTTTCTAGAATTATTTAATAATTTTTAAGTCATTTTTAAAAGCCTTTTTAAGCTTTTTGTCATTGGGCTTTTGTAGCAACTTAGGAGTGCTTGGCCCATGACTTAACCCTAACCCTAATACCCCCCCAGCATGGTCGGCCAAGCATAGCAGCACCCTCCCTCATTTGTGAAGAAATCACATAGCCTCCAAGATCAACCCTAGTTTCCCCTTCTCTTCAAAATCCTAACTTTCTCATCCGGCATCCGATTCATGCCAAAAGAATTGCGTTACGACCATGGGGAGAAGGAATTGCTGGAGCATTGCTAGCAAGGAGTTGGAGGCGTTCGTTCGGGAGAAATCGGTCGTCGAAGCGCTCGAGGATTCACTTTCATTGAGATTCCATCTCTCAATAGGTAAACCTCGTTCTACCATTGTTCCTTCTAAAATTTCTATATTTTAGCATCCATATAGATACCCCAGACCTGTGCAGGAAGTTTGGTAGGATTGTGAGTTTGTTTGATAGCCGTATCGGACACGTGTCGGTCCTATAGAACAAGTGTTCGACGAAATGCCACTTAGAACTGAAAAGAGTTATTTTTTGATTCTGTTTTCATAAATTCCTTGCTAATATTATTTGTAATAACTTTTGTGAAGACGGATCTGAAATCGACACGATTTCAGTGTCTGAATCGGACACGGACACGCGTGCACGAGGCCCGTGCACGAGGCCCGTACATGCCCTGGTGTCCGAGCGTGGTAACTCGACGCACAGGGCTCCGTTTTGCGTGAACTTTTATGAGCACGTGGGGGCAACCTCTTCTCACATGCCCGTAAAATTTCACATCATTTTGTGAAGCTTGTACGGAGAAATATCGCGTGCACTGTGTAGGAACGAAATCGTAAAGCAGAATACTCTAGAGGGGAGGTGAATAGAGTAGGCAGCGGAATATTGCTAATTAAAAACTTGTTAGCAGTTAGATCACAGATAAATAATAATCACAAAAGTAAATGACAGAATTTAAAAGTGATCAGAAGGCAAACGCAAACACCGAGATTTATACTGGTTTTTCTCTTGTGAGGACTAGTCCAGTCGGAAGAACTCTAGCTTCCAGTTGAATCCACTATTGGAAAATCCCGCAAGTTTTCATACGAAGTCCTTGTAACTTCTACAGACGCGAGCTTTGATACGAAGAACTCGTCCAACTTCAATTGTGAAGAGTTGAATCTTCTATCAAGCCTCTGATTACAATCGCTCTTGAAACTTCTAGACCGCACCGCACTGGCAAATCGACTAGAGGATTGTAACTGGCTTGGGATTTGAAAGTGAAAGCTTTTAAAAACTCTTTGGAAGAATGTAAGCTTAAGAAGAGAAGAGATTGAAAGTAAATTGGTGTGTTGAAATGATCGAAATGCTTCTCTATTTATAGCTTTTCCAAAGATAGAACTCTGACAGAATTCGGACAGAATTCGGATAGAACTCTTTCTAAAAAATCGTAACTGAAGGATGACCAAGTTCAAAAATCCAACGTTCACTAACGTTCCAAATGGCCGAACTCTGGTTGAACTCTGGCCGAACTCGGCCCGAGTTCTCCTGGGGTTCTGCCAGTTCATTTTTGGAGAAAATAAATTTTGGCTTTTTGAACAATCCTTCAGAAGCATTTTATAAAAAGAATGTTTTTCAAAAACGTAGGTCATTTGTAAAGAATATGATGGTTTTGAAAAACGTTTTCGGATAGCCTATTTGCCAGTACGACTTGGTGTACAATGTATTCCTAGACTCAATAAAAAGAAAAATTATATTGCTTAACAGGAAGTACATTCTGAATGGCAAACGGCTTCAGTCTTAAACATTGTTGATAACCATTATTGAGCAGTGTCCAAAACGACGTAGGTAAACATCTGAGTTGACTTATATTTATATCGAGATAGAGTTTGATCAATTATTAAAATCAGGTTTGACCATGACCAATGGGCCAACAATCTCCCCTATTTTGATAATTGACAAACCTTGGCGATATAACATCTAAGCTTGGAATCAATTCAAAATAGTAACCAAAAAGAAATTGTTCATAACCTGTATTCACAAAAATGTTAGATCCTTATTTCTCCCCCGTTGTCACTTAGCAAAATAATTGCAAAAGAGAAAGCTCCCCCGCAATCAATGCATAAGTAACAAACAGTGAAGAAATACAAAAAAAAAGGAATAATCTTTACAGGCATGGTATAAACAGTAAAAGAAAACAGATAGTCGAAAGAACACAACACAGGCAGCATTTGAGAAAGTATGAAGCAGCAAAAGATAGATAGTTCTACCATAATACTGAAACATATAAAGTGCTGAATAATAGACTAAAATACCAAAACTGAGGCATAATCAAAACCATGTCCATGAATAGTCACATAATAGAAAAAGTGCTAAAAAAAGAGAACTGATATAATCTTGGAATGACGGAGCATTTCCAAGTAAACATGAGACAAAAGTAACAGTCTCAATAATCTAACATCTCAAAAACTTATCATCATCATCATCATCATCATCAACATCAGCTGCAGCTGCAGCTCCAGCATGTCCAGAAGGACCAGCTCTAGAAGTACCAGCGCCAGAAGTGCGAGGAGTGGCGCCAGCGGTACGATACCAATCATAGGCGTTCCCTGGCTGAAACAGAGAGTGAACCGCCTCGTCGTCAATGCGGTAGCCAGAAACAGAAGGGTCTTGAGGAAAAGAGCTAGCAGAATGACCCGTCTGTGCAAACCTCAGATCGGCGAAGGAGTTGGCAATCGCCTGGAACCGAGTCACATCACGGAACTCGTGTTCCCTAGAGGTCTCAACATAAAAAGACTGCAGATCTGATAAGTGCTGATGGATACCCTCAAATGTCATAGGGTAAGAATGAGGAGGAACAGGTGTTTTGGGAGCAGTAGGAGTAGGTGCAGGAGGAGTAGGTACAGTAGGTGGAGGAACAGATGCAATGCTGCGACGAGAGAGTTTGAGAAACTTGTGCTTGGGGTCGACAGCACAAGTAGATAAATCAATATCAAATCTCTGAAAAATACGAGGAATAAGCATCGCATAAGATAGGTTGCGGTCTCACCCGCGACATCTACCCATCATCTGAATGATAGTCTTAGGGGCAAAAAAAGAAATTCCCTTAAAAATATGATATAGAGCAGAAAGTTCAAGTGCAGTGACATCATCTTTGGAAGTAGATTTTGGAAGTAAGGTGGAATAGATGATGCGATGTAATTCGTAGTTAAACAAGTTCAAGTTATTAGCCTTGAACTTTCTAGGAAGAACGCGTGCGGGCGCACAAAGTTCATTCTTGAAACTAACGAGTGTCGTGCCATCGGAGAAATCAAAATCAGTGATGTCATCGAGCGGGGCACCTTCGTTTGGGATACCAAGGATTTCTGCTAACGTTTCATCAGTGAATTCGATATCAATTCTTCCGACACGTGTCCTCGCTGTAAAAGTGTCTAACACGAAATTACAATAGAATAATCTAATGGCATTAGTGGCAATGGGGAATTGTAAGGTGACAAAATGTTGTAACCCTAATGCCTCAAAATAAGGGCGGTGATCCGAAAAGACAGTCCACTTAATCGGTGATCCAGTACAAATAGTACGCATGATAAAATCGGCGTACCACAATAATGCTTGATCGGAAGTTTTAAAGTAAAACTCATCCGACGCACCATCATCCGATTAGACCGGAGAAAAGAGACAATCCGTATGCGGATCTGAAGACGATGCCTCTTCACTGGCATTGGTCTTCTTCCTCTTGAAGGGATTGAACTTAGGCATTCTTTTCCAAAATTTCTACAAACCCTAAGTACTGAAAAGTGGAGGAAAGAAGGAATTATACCTTCCAAGAGTTGGATATGTTGTAGAGGATGACGATCTCCGCACGAATCCAAAGTTTTGACGAGAAACTCCACAAGGATTGAAAGAACGATGATGGAGAAGAACTAGGGTTTTGGAGGGGCGGAGCTGCTGTTATGAGGATGTGGGGAAGAATGAAGAAGAAGGAAGCCTCGGGTTGGTGCTGGTATATATAAATACCCAGCCGAACTCTGGCCGAATTCGGACCGAACTCGGGCCGAATTCGCCAAGGGTTGCCTGGCTATATATATAAAAATTCAAATGAGGCCACATTATTTTTCATTAATTCGTTTCAAATATTTAATTCAAAGTTTAGTAATTTTAAATCTCAAAATAATATAATTAATATTATTTTACAAATTAATATTCTTTACTCAGTATCTATCTCAGATTAGCTGTAGGAGTACTGTTCCAGCTAACGGAGGTTTACCGGGGAACTCTTAAATACCGCTTCGCTTCGACCGTAGTCATGGTGACAGACAGACTCTTTTTAGGTTTGTCTCGAAAATAGTTTATGAGTATCGAATAAATAATTAATAAAACAAAATTAATTAATATTATTGATATCTAAAATTTCTAATTATCGACGTAAATAGTTGAAACGATCTTCCGCTAAAGGTTTTGTGAGTATGTCAGCTAATTGATTCTGTGTGTCTATGTATACAAGGTCTATATCTCCATTTTGTTGATGATCTCTAAGAAAATGATGTCGAATCTCGATATGTTTAGTACGAGAATGACATACTGGATTCTTAGTCAAATTAATAGAACTAGTGTTATCACAGAAAATGGGTATATGTGTAAAATACAATCCATAGTCTTCTAAGGTTTGTTTCATCCACAAAATTTGTGCACAACAACGTCCTGCGGCGATATACTCAGCCTCTGTTGTTGATAATGCAACAGAATTTTGCTTTTTACTAAACCAAGAGACTAAAGCTTTTCCTAGGAAATGACATGTGCCGCTAGTACTTTTTCTATCCACTTTGCATCCGGCAAAATCAGCATCAGAATAACCGATTAGGTCAAATGACATGGTTTTGGGATACCATAAGCCGACATAAGAAGTGCCTTTATGGTATCGAAAGATATGCTTAACTGCGCACAGATGTGATTCCTTAGGATTGGCTTGAAAACGTGCACATAAGCAAATACTAAACATAATGTCTGGTCGACTGGCAGTTAAATAAAGTAAGCTACCGATCATACCTCGATACTTACGTATGTCGACAGGTTTGCCTTGTTCATCAATATCAAGCTTGGTTGAAGTCGCCATTGGAGTACTAAGTGGCTTTGCTGCTTCCATGTCGAACTTCTTTAGTAGATCCTTTGTGTACTTAGCTTGATTTATGAACGTCCCATTGTTGGTTTGTTTGATTTGCAGTCCGAGAAAGAACTTCAGCTCTCCCATCATGCTCATCTCAAACTCATTCTGCATACACTTTGAAAATTCTTGACAAAGAGATTCATCAGTAGATCCAAAGATAATATTATCTACATAGACTTGAATCAAAAGAATATTATTATTCAAAGACTTTATAAACAAAGTAGTGTCAACCTTTCCCTTTGAAAAACCGTTATCAAGTAGAAAAGAGCTTAGACGATCGTACCAAGCACGAGGGGCTTGTTTCAAACCGTCTAAAGCTTTCTTCAACTTGAAAACATATTCAGAAAATTTGAAATCAATAAAACTGGGTGGTTGAGCTACATAAACCTCTTCTTTTATAAAACCATTTAAAATGCGCTTTTGACATCCATTTGAAATAATTTAAAATTATGAAACATGCAAATGCACATAACATGCGAATGGATTCTAATCTCGCAACTGGGGCATAAGTCTCATCGTAGTCGATACCTTCTTCCTGATTGTATCCTTGAGCTACGAGTTGAGCCTTATTACGAGTCACTAAACCATTCTCATTCAGTTGATTTCGGAATACCCATCGGGTGCTAATGACCGGATGATCAATAGGCTTGGGAACAAGTTCCCAAACTTGATTCCGTTCGAATTGATTTAATTCCTCTTGCATAGCATCTATCCAAAAATTATCACTACATGCTTCATCAATATTTTTGGGTTCAAACTGTGAGACAAAAGCAACACAATAAGCTATATCTTTATTAGAGGAGCGAGTACTTATACCCTTGGTAATCTCACCAATTACCAAGTCCTTTGGATGATCAGCCGTGAACATCAATCTTTTTGGCAGACTCCGAAGGTAGCTGGTTCCTGGATCTTCTTTAGGAGGATCAGCTGGTGCTTTGCTGGGTACATTGAGATCTTCGTCATTGTCATCGATTGTCGTTTGATTTAGTTCATCAAAGGTGACATTGATTGACTCTTCGATGATCATAGTTCTTTTGTTGAAGACTCTGTATCCTTTACTTTTGCTCGTATAACCTAAAAATATACCTTTATCGGCCTTTTCGTCAAACTTTCCCAAATTATCTTTTGTATTAAGAATAAAGCATTTACAACCAAATATTCTAAAATATGAAACTGATGGAATTCTATCAAACCATAACTCAAATGGAGTCTTCTTCGATTTGGGTCGAATTAGAACTCGATTGAGAACAAAACAAGCTGTATTGACAGCTTCAACCCAGAAATACTTGGGTAGACTAAACTGGTTTAACATTACTCTGGCCATTTCAGATAGAGTTCTGTTCTTACGTTCCATAACTCCATTGTTGTGGAGTCCTAGGGCAGGAGAATTCGTGCACAAAACAGTGTGTGTCACAAAATTACACAAACTCCGCATTTTCGAATTTGCCTCCATGATCGCTTCTAATACGAGTGATCATGTAACATTTTTCATTCTGTACTTTCTTGCAAAAGGCGACAAATTCCGATAATGCATCGTTTTTGCGTGTCAGAAAATATACCCACGTGTATCTAGAATAATCATCTATAATTACAAAAGCATATAGCTTACCTCCGAGGCTAGCAACTCTGCTAGGACCAAATAAGTCCATATGTAGCAATTGTAGAGGTCTAGTTGTATATACAGCGTTTACTGACTTGAAAGTAGATCGAGTAGCTTTGTTCTTTTCACAGTGACTGCATACCGAATCCTTCTTGAATGTAATGTCCGGTAAACCGCGTACTAGATTCTTCGTGGATAATCTGAAAATAGTATCCATATTTGCATGACCGAGTATCATATGCCACAGATGACTCTTATCGCTTTTAGCCATTAAACATCTACCTGAAATGTTAGTATCTTCCAACAAATAGAAAACATATATATTGTCTTCTCTAATGCCTTCAAATATAGTACTACCAGTTGAACTATCAATAATAGTACATTTGTCTTTTACGAAGTTAATACCATAATCGTGATCAGCTAAATGGCTTATGCTGAGCAGATTATGTTTTAACTCAGTAACAAGACAAACATCTTTAATCACTGGATAGGGAGCTTTACCAATATCACCAATACCAATTATATACCCTTTTAAATTATTGTCGAAGGAGACGTATCCTTCTTTATTCCTCTTCGACAGTGTTGCGAATAATGAAGCGTCACCGTTCATGTGCCGTGAGCAACCGCTGTCGAGGATCCATTTACTCCTAGCATGTGAAGGGCGTCCCACCTACAAAATAATTTACAGATGAAACTCTTGGTACCCATTTCTTGTAGGGTCCTGACTGGTTAGTTTTCGATATCCATACATAAATATTTAAATCTACTATCTTTCTGATTCTACATGCAGAAGATATATGACCAATGAGGCCACAATAATGACATTTAGCATGTTGAGTGTTGAAAGCTGAGTGGTGTGCATGGTTGGTAGGTTTAGGTTTTCTAGTATAGAAGAAAGCATACCTATTATCCTGTTTGGGCATAACCTTTTTAGGCAAAGGTTTGATAGGGTTAGGTCTGACAGTGTTAGGTTTGAGAATGTTCCAATTTTTTGGTAAGTGACACGTGTTAGGGTAGGAAGCAGCAGTCTCAGGCTATTTTCCTAACCTAATTTCCAATCTTTTGGAAGTGTCATATAACTTAGTATAGTCAGAAGTGAGTGCTTCCATTCTGACTTGTGCACTTTGAAGACTTTTCTTCTCTTTAGAAAGTTCTTCTTTCAGTTGGTCAATAACATTGTCTTTTTCTTCGGATGACTTGGTAGTCTCGTGTAATAAGAGCTTAATAGAAGAAAGCTCACCAGACTCACTAACATTATCTTTAACCTCAGCTAGTAGGTCGGTAAGTCTTTCTATTTCATCTTTGTACTCTTTGGGTACCTTCTTAGAGTTCTGATATTTGCTACACAGTTTTCTGTAATCACTTAACAGTTCACTGAAGGCTTCTCCTAATTGCTTAAAGGTGAAGTCATCATATGTATCAACTATAGGCTCAGGAGTACCTGATCGGATGCCATAAAGCATACATTTGCAGCGCCTTCTGATTGTTCATCTTCTGATTCGCTGGCTTCACTTTCATGCCATATGCTGGTGTTGGCATACTTCTGAGATGTTGATCCCTTCAGGTTCCCTTTCTCGTATCTGTTGCTCTTTTTGCTTGTTGATGAGTTTGTAGGACAGTCCTTCTTCATGTGTCCTTTCTTCTTGCAGCCGTAGCAGACAGCGTCATCTTGATACCAGCTGTTGCCGCCATTGTTCTCTTTTGTCTTCTTCTCATATCTCAAGAATCTTTTGAATTTTCTTGCAAGAAGTGCTTGATCTTCAGCATCAGATTCAATGTTGTCTGAATCATCTTCAGCAGATCTTCTGTGCTGAGCCTTGAAAGCGATCGTCTTCTCCTTTGGTGCAGGCTCTTCAAAGTCTTGTAGCTCTAGTTCATGAGTGAGTAGCTTACCCATGAGTACTTCAAGTGTGTGAGACGACGGCAGTAAGCTGTATCAAGCAGTGAAACTCAACATGCAGAAATATCTAACGAAAATAAAATATTTTTATTAAACTGAAACTGGTCTGAAATGGAAATAAAATAACAACACAATTCATTTTATTACAACTGTTCTGAAAAGGAAGAAAAGGAAAAGTACTAAGCCAACACTCTAGGATTCTGGGGTTCTTGGTTCAGCCTCTGTGGGACCCAAGTCTGTCCAGTAGAAAGTGCAATAAGGCAGCTCCTCTTCGTCGTTGTCACCTGAAAATGTTGGGTCTCCAGTCAGGAGTGAACAAGAAACATATTTCCTCCACATCTAGCATTTCTAAACTAATAATAAATGAAAAATGCGAGAAAGTTTAAGAAACAATATATTTTTGTATTTAATAGTAAAAAGAGACCGACAAGCAAGATGATGTCAATTTCCAGCATGATACAATGCTAAGCTAGTGTTTTGAGTATATAACATGTTTTTAGTGGTGGCCCATGCAGGTCGGTCTGTAAATTGGTCTAGTCGACTTAGTCTAGACCAGCACGCAGTCTTGCAAATTGACATAGGCCTAGATGAGACTTTAGGAAAACAGACTCTAGAAACAACTAGAACACTTAGATGATATTCACCCTGTTATATTATAGGGCCAAAATTATATATTTTAAAATCTATTTTTGCTTGCTTATAGTTTCGTAGGTTACCTTGCTTATGTTGTACCTAAACCTTTCAGATCATGACAAACATTCGAAAGCTTTTCCCTTGTTAGCTTCGCTAAACCATTACAACTTGACTTCCTTGAACCAATAAGACTAACTTTTTAGCCCAACTTACCTAGCAAAATGCTCAAACTTTGCTTGGATAAGAAATTATTTTTCTCAAAATAATTTCAGCAAAGATCTATATTTCCCTAAGTGATTTGCTGAAAATATTCTCATTGGCTTCTTCTACTCAACTCGAAGCGGTGATGCTTCTATCATGTCTTGTGCCTAACTTAATTGGTCATAATCAAGTTTGATCAAATCCATAGGTTTAATCTTTGGAAAGGAAAATGTCGGAGAATATATACTTCTCTTGATTTCAAACCAACCTCTTGAATCTCAAGAACTACTGGAACACATATTTTTTCTTGATTCCAGAAGAACAGACATCTACATTTTCTCCTATCATGATTAGAACTTTAGAACTCGTTTGAATTTTCGGAAGCTCCTTTGAAATTCTCATGGATAAAGTTGAGAAAATATTCAGTAACCTAATATGGCTTCGCACATTTGCGTTGTAGTAATTTGTCTGAATTATAGAAACTGCGAGTTTACTGCAGCTAGTTGCGCACTGGCGAGGCATAGTCCTCTAAGTTGAAGTAATTTCAGGTGTTTATAGGTTTTCGGATATTATTGGGACTATGTCCTAAATGCATCATGTTTGTCTCCTATGTTGTTCATCCAGAAAATGGATAAAGGTGATAACTACTCGGTAACCTATAATTATTCAAGTTATGGAGCCAAAAATTTACTGCAGTCAGGTGCACTCTGGCGAGGCATGAATTTGAGGCAAAGTGACTTTGAATATATTTGGTTCCCGAATATTATTAAGACTATATCCATACCATGGTTGTCTTTTTAGCACCATCAAATTATTCTGACTTTTGTCCGATTAGAGGATTTGTATTTCTAGCGGTTGTCTATATTTTCAAAAATCTCTTATCACAAGCCTGAAGGAATAGATTTCCTATGAAATTCTACTTGATCTTCCTAGAACTTATTAGGACCATATCGATCTCTATTAGCTCAATCTCTTTCCTGGTTCAACTTTAGTGCGTTGCATATATTTTGTTACATATTTTGGAAGCTATAGATAGTTGTGGACAGCTTTATATATTAAATAGTTGATATACATCTTATGGATGACTATATGTATATAGTGTATAGCTATATGCGGGAGAAACATAGGTTGTTACCTATCTCATTTTAAGGGCATCTTTGGGATCAATATTAGTTAGCTAAAGGGTAGAAAGGTAGAAGAATAACTTGGGTAAGCTAGTCTTGAGAGAGTGGTATATTTTAACTTGTGGCTTATTGGGTTAGAACCGTTAGTAGTGCTCACTAGTGCTTAAACCTCATTCAAATAAATGAAGGTATTTGACGACTTTGAATTTGATAATTAAAGAAGAATATGGAAGATAAAGAAAGACGTAGGTAGAGTTAGCGAGAAAAGTTTAAGATTTGGTAAGATTCTCCCATGGAGGAAGTGAATTTGGATAATATATAAACATAAGAATACGAGTATCAAGTAAAGGAATACTTGACGGAAATTAACTTTTTTGATTAGATGACTACTGTACCCAGAAGGGACGAATATAACCATGGAAAGAAATATCACAAGCAATGGAATGATAGGTTCTAGAGAAGGAATAAGCAGTGAGAAATTGAGATAAGACTATTGGCATACAACTTTGGAAAAAAGCAATTGTGTTTGCAATTTCTACCACAGTGGAGACTCATATTAGTTATGATAAAAATAATTGAGATTTTGTGATATTTTTGCTATTGTGTTTGGATGAGAACGATTAACATGTGTATGATTAAAGATTAAAATTTGATTAGTGATTATAAATTGTTCAATTGATTTCAAGAATTGAAAATTCTCGAATATAGATCATAGAACAACTTTCTAAGGATTTACTATAACAAGTGAAGATTGTGACTTTGATGTAGTCAGTTTTGGAAGAATGACTAATAAAAAAAGAGATGTCCGTAAAATGATTTGATCGAGAGAAATACTTGAAATTTGAAATACATTTGGCATATGCGTTACATACAACGACAGATGGAAGTTTGATTTAGATGATTTATGATTCCAAATAGGTTTAGTTTTAATACCTTGGCAGCTGCCTTAGTTTTTCTAGATCCTGAGAGTTCAGCTAGTTTAGCGAGTTAGAGTGGTTTTTGCCTGTGTATTAATAAGATTTTTATCTTGTAAGTCATTTTATTGTTGCATACCCTATCTTTTGACCCTTGAAATAGTGATACAATATTCTTTCTATTCTCCTTTGATTATCACTCAGTTCTCAACGAAAATATCTTATCCGATTACATTCCTATCATAGTTATATTATTATAATCACCCTCCATATCCTACTATCATACAACCTGTTGATTTTTCCTGCGTCACAAACCCTTATAACTCATTCTAATTTGATTTGGAATTTTGTCCCTAATCTCATAAGATTCAATTATTTTATGCTTTCTCAGTAAACTGTTGACGTTCGTTTTTTTCCTATCTTTTCTGTTTCACGAGATCTCGTTTGATTTTCCCCTATTTTATGATCACATTTTAATCATACCTAGATTTTTCTCGTGCCAAAATTTTTTTTCATCACAACAAAATTTCTATCTCTATCTTAGATCATATCTAGATAATTCTGATCATGCCTATATTTTTTGTACCTATTAATCATGCCTAGAATTCGATCGTGTCTGATGATTTAAATTTCGCTTTTGATCAAGCTAAGTGATTTTGATTGTACCCCGGCCCTCATTTTTGAAATTTGAGGACAAAATTTCTAAGGAGGAAAGGTTGTGAAGCCCATACCCAAACCCATGACTTAAGCCCACACCCAAACCCATTCAAAACCACGTCCCCTCTCTCCCCTGAACCCGCGCACACACCCCCCTTCCGGATCTCAACCTTTACGTAACTCTTCATAAACCCCTTCTCCACAGAAACTCCATTTCTTCTCCTTCACTAAATTTCTCATAACTCTCTCCCTACTCCACCAAATCCAAATCCGTGGCCGCCACTGCGCTCCCCTCGCCGCCCTCTCCGAATCCAGACCCCACTTCCCTCATTTTCGAGCAGCCGACCGCCGCCCGCCTGGCAGCAGCCGGCCGCCCGTCGCCGTCCGCCAGCCCCGGTTCCGCGCGTCTTCGCTCAAGTGTCCGCCCGTGTGTGCGTACGTGTCCGTGCTCGTTAATTCTGGCGTTGTTCCGAGTCCGAGGCCTCCCCTCGGTACTCCTTCGTGCAACCGTTTGATAACCCCTTTTCCAATCAATTTATGTCATTTTATCACAGAACCCAATTTGTATCTCATGTTTAATTAGAATTAGTTTAGTGCTGTAATAATGTTATTAATTTGTTATGTGGGAGTTGTAGTGTTTAAATTATTGAGTAGGATTATGTAATTAATTGTCTAAATGTTAGTTTTTATTGCATAATGTTTAATGATTATTGGTTAGGATTATTAATAATTACGGAAAAAGAATTTGTTAGTAATTTTGGTAAAGATATTATTTTATCTCTAAAAACTTATATATATATTTCCAAAACATGTTTTATACCAAAGTTTTCAATAATTAAAATAAATAATAGAAAAGATATTATTTCCATAAATGAGTTTAATTGCAAATAATTAATTTCGTTAAATAAATGGTTTTAATCGAAAAAGTTTTGTTATTAATTTAAAACCGTTAGTTTGGCAAGAAATCGTATTTTTATATATAAAGTACTATCTTTAGTATTCAAAAAGTTATTTTCCCTTAATTATTACGTTAAAAATTTGTATTTTTACTAAAACAATTATTTTGTAACTTATTATCTAAAATATAAATATTTTTCAACGTTATTAACAAAATTATGTTATTTTCAACCCGACCAGACTTAGCCCTAATTAACTAGTTGGCGTTGCCCTTAAGGATTAGAGTGTAATTATTTCTAGCTGCTGAACCTGGTGTTACGAATCTGTAGGTTCGGGACCCTAAGCCCAAACGGTTACCTGCTACTCGTCGCTTTCCACGTCAAGGGACTATCTGAGGCAAGTTTCATATCTACTCCATGTCTGTCTTTATTTTAATAATTAAATATATGCATCAGTTGATTACATGTAGTATAGTGACACTGATTCACCGTGGATCCCTTTCGGACTCCACATCGATTGACGGATTGCTGGATTGACTTATTGACTCATTGACTCATTGACTTGGGGATTGCTTGGGGGAGTAGTATAACGTCTGTGACCAAAGCCAAAATCTTGCTCGTTACTTGTCTGAGCTAACCCCAACCTCACTGTGGGTTGAGCCGTACCGTATACTATTCATTTTGGCCAAAACGTTAGTATACATATTGCCTCACCAGCCGATCGCAGGCCCTGTTATATAATCAAAACACTAGCTTAGTATTGCATTATGCTGGAAATTGACATCATCTTTCTTGCCGGTCTCTTTTTACTATTAAATACAAAAATATATTGTTTCTTAAACTGTCTCATATTTTTCATTTATTATTAATTTAGAAATGCTAGATGTGGAGGAAATATGTTTCTTGTTCACTCCTGACTGAGACCCAACATTTTTAGGTGATAGCGACGAAGAGGATCTGCCATATTGCACTTTCTACGGGACAGACTTGGGTCCCACAGAGACTGAACCAGAAACCCCAGAACCCTAGAGTGTTGGCTTAGTACTTTTTCTTTTCTTCCTTTTCAGAACAGTTGTAATAAAATGAATTGTGTTGTTGTTTTATTTCCATTTCAGACCAGTTTTAGTTTAATAAAATATTTTATTTCCGTTAGATGTTTCTGCATGTTACGTTTCACTGCTTGATACAGTTTACTGTCGCTGTCTCACAACGGTGCAGGCTGGGCATGATCCAACTAGACCCATTAGTACTTCAATGATTGCAGTAGCCTTCGGAATCCAGTTCTTTGTAAGTGCTCGCAGGAGTTTGCGAATCTTTTCATGGTTACTGTAATCTTTGCCTAGGGAGGACAAAGGATTTATAATATCCAAGAATCTCTCGAACATCTGAGTAACTATTTCGTTCGGCTTCATTTTGAATGCCTCATACTCTTGAGTAAGTCTGCTGACCTTTGATTCTTTGACTTGAGTTGTGCCCTCATGTGTGACTTCAAGAAGATTCCACACTTTATTTGCGGTTGTGCAGATAGATACCCTGTTAAATTCAGTTCTGTCTAAAGCACAAAATAAAGCGTTAATAGCACGTGCGTCAAAACTGGCCTTTTTCTTTTCTTTCTCTGTATATTTTTCATGGGGTTTTTCAACCAAAACACCATCAACATTAATACGAGGTGGCTTTTTATCGCCATCAATAACTACAGACCATAAGTCAAAATCAAGAGATTTCAGAAAGAAACTCATACGTGTTTTCCAATAAGTGTATTTTGTGCCGTCAAACAGTGAAGGTCTGTTTGTGGCTTGGCCTTCACTTGTGAATTTCACAGTTGT
Source organism: Iris pallida (assembly GCA_029216955.1). Lineage (NCBI taxonomy): Eukaryota > Viridiplantae > Streptophyta > Magnoliopsida > Asparagales > Iridaceae > Iris > Iris pallida. Next base: position 457,562 of record JANAVB010001998.1, on the reverse strand, counting down.
CATGTGTAAAGCTGTGATCTATATAAAATTGAATATAACTGCTGTTTTACCTTGCTTTACCTGTATAACCCGCTCTGATACCAATTGTAGGAACGAAATCGTAAAGCAGAATACTCTAGAGGGGGGTGAATAGAGTAGGCAGCGGAATATTGCTAATTAAAAATTTGTTAGCAGTTAGATCACAGATAAAATAATAATCACAAAAGTAAATGACAGAATTTAAAAGTGATCAAAAGGCAAACGCAAACACCGAGATTTATACTGGTTTCCCTCTTGAGAGGACTAGTCTAGTCGGAAGAACTCTAGCTTCCAGTTGAATCCACTATTGGAAAATCCCGCAAGTTTTCATACGAAGTCCTTGCAACTTCTACAGACGCGAGCTTTGATACGAAGAACTCGTCCAACTTCAATTGTTAAGAGTTGAATCTTCTATCAAGCCTCTGATTACAATCGCTCTTGAAACTTCTCGACCGTACCGCACTGACAAATTGACTAGAGGATTGTAACTGGCTTAGGATTTGAAAATGAAAGCTTTTAAAAACTCTTTGGAAGAATGTAAGCTTAAGAATAGAAGAGATTGAAAGTGAATTGGTGTGTTGAAATAATCGAAATGCTTCTCTATTTATAGCTTTTCCAAAGACAGAACTCTGACAGAATTCGGGCAGAATTCGGACAGAACTCTTTGTAATAAACCGTAACTGAAGGATGACCAAGTTCAAAAACCCAACGTTCACTAACGTTCCAAATGGCCGAACTCGGCCCGATTTCTTCTGGGGTTCTGCCAGTTCATTTTTGGAGAAAATTTTTTTTGTCTTTTTGAACAATCCTTCAGAAGCGTTTTGTAAAAAGAATGTTTTTCAAAAACGTAGGTCATTTGTAAAGAATATGATGGTTTTAAAAAATGTTTTCGGATAGCCTATTTGCCAGTACGACTCGGTGTACAATGTATTCCTAGACTCAATAAAAAGAAAAATTACTTTGTTTAACAGGAAGTACATTCTGAATGGAAAACGGCTTCAGTCTTAAACATTGTTGATAACCATTGTTGAGCAGTGTCCAAAATGTCGTAGGTAAACATCTGAGTTGACTTGTATTTATATCGAGACAGAGTTTGATCAATTATTAAAATCAGGTTTGACCATGACCAATAGGCCAACACACTGTTCAGCCCATACTGTGCATGTGGCTGAAAAGTACTGCTGACACGGCCTTTGTACACGAACACGGCGCACCGAGGACCCGTTCCAGGAGGATGAGCACATATTCATATACCTAGACTACCCAGGGACTCGATCTCGAGTTGCGGCGTAGCTCGAATCACGAGCCACGAGGCCCGGTATGCGCCCACGGGCACGCACGCACGCGCACATGCAGGCCGCACGGGTGGTCGCGTGTCGCTGTGTCGCGTAGACGCAATGTGGTGTCATGTCAGCATGTCTTAAACCTACCCTGGGACCCTACCTAGCTATGTCCACGAGCACGAGGCTTCTCGTGTTGTGTGCGGCGTCCAATTGGGCGAAACGTACGTGCACGACACGCGAGTTCGGTTTTCCGATACGCACTCCGTGGACACGATACGGACACGGGTTCGACCCCGTGAGTACCCGAGCATGTCACACACATAGACACTTTCGTGTTTGCCAAGTTTTGTGAGTTCTAGTTGTGTATATTGCATTTTGGGCATTGAGTTGGATTTCGGGTTTCGACTTATATATATATTTGAGTTGTTTTGTTATATTTTAAATTTTTGAGATTTAATTCATATTTTCTGAGTTTATATGAGGTTACTAAGATTCTGGACTTGTGGGTTTTAGTCCCTAATTTTATTTTTAAATAATTCTATCATATGTGTATATATATACCCCTTTTTGCCTTATATATATATATATATATATATATATATATATATATATATATATATATATATATATATATATATATTTTATATATATATATATATATATATATTTTATATATATATATATATATATATATATATATATATATATATATATATATATATATATATACACACATATATATAAAATATATATATATATATACATATATATATATATATATATAAATATATATATATATATATATATATATATATATATATATATATATATATATATATATATATATTTGTGATGAGTTTGGTCGAGATATTGGGTTCTCAGATCTGAGTTTTCGTAAACCCAACATTCTTTCTCCTCTATACATATATGTGTATATATTGGGATATGTATATTTATATATATAAAGTTTCCTTTTAAATAGAATTGTATATATATGTATATATATATGGTATACTCATATAGTTGTATATATAACCAATTTGTCTCAATTTTGTACCCCTAACAGCAGCTCTTCATCGACACACACAATCTCTCTTCACAAGTTTAAGTATATATATATATATATATATATATATATATATATATATATATATATATATATAAAATATATATAAAAAAAATATATATATATATATATAAAATATATATATATATATATATATATATATATATATATATATATATATATATATACATTACCTAGAATGAATGAATATATATATATATATATATATATATATGAAATTGTTTGCTTGTGAATGTAACCTAGGAAATATTGAGTCAGATTAGGATTGACCCAAGGAGCCTAGAATGGCCGAGTCGACCGACAAGTTGACAAAAGTCAACTTTGGGTCAAACTTGATCTAAATTGACTCAAACGTACTTAGAACGACTTGAAAACTTATGCTTGACCTAAAATATAGTAAACAGACTAGTTGACTTATAGTTGATCAGGTTTGACCAGAGTTGACCAGATTTGACCAGAGTTGACCAAGGGTTGACTTTGACCTAGAAGGACCTAGAATCATATAGAATTATTTTGTAGGCATTCCTGATGATATTTTAGACCTTGTTGTGACTTGTGGTTGCTGTAAATAGGATTACATCACTCCAGTTCAGTTGTACTTCCTCATCAGCAGCTTGGATTGTCAGACGAGTACATTCTCTGACCGTTTCATTCTTGTTTGGACATATTTACTTGTTATATACTAGTTTACTTGTTGCTGTCATGATGTTATCACGGATTAGTACTATATGGATCTCTTCATGCGATGTTATCCCCTCGGATATATCGGATATATTATGCTCATGTACTTTATCATGTGCATCGTCTACTCTTGTATTCATATTTATTTATGTATACTCATGTGATATTCATGTACACTCATGATCATGTGAGCCTTCATATATAACCCAGTGTTCATGTGGACTAGCTATCCATGTGACACACTACTTTCATGTGTAATAACATAACCTGGACCTATCCTTGTGTACTGATTGGGGCAGGGGGAGTATTTATTTGGTTATGTGATCTACACCATTTTCATGTATAACTCCAAACTAGATTTAAGTCATGTATAACCTAAGCCTGTTTACATAACCAAACATGTGCTCTAAATCACGTAGTTAGTTCAGTTTTATTATCTATATCATGTATATCTATTTCTACTATATCACGTTTTTCTTTTTACAGTCTCTCTACTATTTTTTTACATCAGTCATGTATATTATTCTATAGCTTGTTTCATATTTTCTTTTATGTTATGATCTGTGTGAGAGATATGTATTCGTTCATGTCCTGACTGGACCTGTTGAAAATATTACAGATGATGAGGATTGCTGCGATACTTACTATAGAGCAGGCCTAGTTGACACAGGTGACAAAGACCCTCAGCAGGATCCAGTAGTCGCTGAGGACTTGCAATTAGCTTAGTCTAAACTTTTTTATTATATAGTTCTTGAGACATTTGAGATTGTATGGAGATATTGTTTATGGTGTTGATAACACCGAGACTTTTTATTTTGTTGTATTTCTCTTATGGATTTTATATCTATATTATCGTGCTGATTATCTACCTCTAGTTTTGTGATTGAGATTTATCACCCCCAGTTTTCAAGAACAGGGGTATTTTGGTTATTTTTCATTTTTGAATATTTTTGAAATTTATTTTATTATTTATGATATTATTTTAGGGTTATTTGAGTCGGGTTCGAATTTCAATTCAATCCGACTTGTAACAGGGACCCGGGATAGTTTTGACTCTAGTGGGACCCACTCATTAGTTAGGCATGGCCCACATGACATTATTTTAGTTAGTATGTTAGACTAATTATTTATGGATAGGTTTAGTTAAATTAGAGACTTAAAACTAGACTAATTTGGCCTCAACCTTTAACCCTTTACTAATTTTAATTAAATAGATTAGTGGGGGGCTTTTTAGTCATTTCAATAGGGGACACCTAAGCCTACCATGGCCGGCCATAGGAGGAGGGGTTGAATCATCCATTCATTTGTTATTATCCCCAAAATTTCTCTTTCTTGTTCTTCTCCAAATTTTGAGAGCAACCACCATTGGTTTCATCTCCAAATCAATTCCTTCTTCCACAAAATCTTCTTCATTTCTTCTCTACTCCATGGATAGAGGGTGCTCGCCAAGTTTGGAAGGATTTGGCTTTGGTTCGTGTCCATTTGGAGGCCACTTCGTGTCTATGTCGTGTCGGAAGGATTTCTCTTGGAATCTCTCTCCCGGAAGGTATAATCTCTCCTCTAATCCACCCCTACATGCATATAGGAATATTTTGAACCCATAGAAATGACCTCCATGGTTGTATCTCCATTTGTGTCTATTTCGTATCCATTTGGAGGTCATAGGAGTGTCCTTTGTGTTGTGCTTTGTGTCCATGTGGGAAACCCCCAATATTGGACACTTCTTGTGGTTGTGATTTGATTTAATGAATATTTCCTATTTTAATCTCAGATTTTATATTATTAGAGTGTTGTTCTTAATGTTATCATGTTAGTATCTTAATGTATCATAATCTATATATATATATATTTTTTTTCATTGTTATATATATTAAGGTTGTATATATATATATATATATATATATATATATATATATATATATATATATATATATATATATATATATATATATATATGTATGTGTATCTCTAATATATATATTGATGTGTGTGTGAGTCTAATTTATATTTATGAAGTGAGTGTGTCATGTATATGTATATCTATGGTGTGTAAATATATATAATTGTGTTTGTGTGTCTATATCTATGTATCTAGATATATATTTTCATGTGTGTGTAACACCCAGTTTTCTGAAATTGGGGTATTTTTAAAAATTTATTATTTTTATTATTTATTAATGGTATTTTAGTCATGATATGATTTTTGGTGATTTTTAGTTAGTTAAAACTATTTCTAAGTCACGACTTATGACTTTGTGATTTACTAGTATAACCCTAGTGTAAACCCTAAAGATTTCATAACCTAGAGACTAACCATGACCATGTGAGCCTAACCACGTGTTTAGAATATCAAATTACCACTTTTTAGTTAAAAGGGTATTTTGGTAATTTATTAGAATTTATTTGGAATTATTTGGATTTATATGATTATTATTATTTAATTAGTTGATTAGTGTCATGTTAGCTCCTAACCTAGTTTAGCACTAATCTAGAGGTTAGCCACTAACCTAGAAGGCTAATGTTAGATGTTAGCTTTATGTTAGAAATATCTAAGTTTGATAAATATCTAGATATATTACTTTTAGATATTTTAGAAACCAAGAAATATCTATTCCCTTAGTCAAAGACTTAGGGGCTAAGTTTTCAAGGTGGTAGGAACCCTAAATATCTACCCTTCCCTCCCCCCCCCCCCATGGCAGGCCACACCATGCCCCCATCCTATATGAACACCCCCCTTCATTCATGCCATTTTTTTACATACACAAAAACCTAGTTTTCCCTCTACCTTCACACCCTCACCATTTAATCATTTTGACTCCAAATTGGGTCTAGACTTTTGCATTGGACTCCCCTACACTAGAGGATACCAGTTATGGCTTGCTAGCAAGGATTTGTGGAGCTTTGGACATTGGGAGTTGAAGGGGGTTTTCATTCAAATAGGTCTATTATTGAAGATTTTGCATTCATAGGTAACATGCCCTAAAATCCATTAATACTATGTTTTCTCTTCATAGTTGCATGCATCTAGGTACCATGGACCTGTAGGCCAAGTTTGGTAGGAAATAGATTTGATTTGGTGTCCGTATCGGACACGTATCCATGTTTGAAAAACAGTGTTTGGTGAAATGCCACTTAGGTTTTAATGTTGTGTTTTTGTGAAACAAATTGCATGTTTAGATAGCCCTAGACTTCCCCATCACGAATCATCATCTCTGAACACATTTCTGTGCTGTGTCCGTGTCCAAAATAGATACGAACTCGCAGCACGAGGCCACGCGCGCGTGTCCTGCTACCACGATGTTCGTACTCACTGCACAGAGCACTAGGACACGTCAAAATTGACATGAACATGGGGGCAATGTCTGCAAACATGCCCCCAAAGTCTCATGACTTCTCGTGTCGTGTCGAGTGAGAAAACTCACTCGCACTGGACACGCACTGCACTGCACGCACACGTTTTCCTTACTGACATGCGACTCGTGTCGTATGGACACGAGTCGTGGATACCTCGTGTTGATACGAGTGTGTAGCCTAACACGTAGGCTACACATGGACATGACCACGTGGCGTGTGTCGTGTCCACGAGACACTAGAACACACGCACGGTACTGTCTGAAACAGTGTGTATCAGTCGAGAAAACTCGACTGATACGGGTCTCGTGTCGACACGTAAGGACACGTGGACACCGTGCAGGAACCTAGACACCTAGCCTGACCCTAGGAGAACCTAGGGACACGAGCACGAGACTCCTAGACCCTTGTGTCGTGTCCTACACGCGTGTGCATCTCTGCACGACGCTGTGACACTGAAACTTACCCGATTCTGTATTTTTGACACTGGACACGTCGTGTCGCATCGTGGTGGACACTTAAGGACACAAGGGACACGAGTATACCTAGGGGCACGATTACCAACCTTTAGGTTTGGGTATTAGTTAGGTTTTGTGTGTTGAATTTGGGTTTTCCTCCAAATTACCTGTACTGCACAGTATTTCCAGTTTAGTGTATTTCCAGATTTTGTAATCCAATTTCAATTTGATTTTATGTATATATATATATGTATATTTGTGTATATATATACTGTATATATGTATATATATGTATATGAGAGTATGGGTATATTTGTATGTGTATATATGTGTATATATGTGTATGTATAGGTGTGTGTGTATATATATATATATGTATGTTTTGTTTGTGTGTGCGTGGTTCTCAGTTTTTCTGAGAACACACCCCCCCACTGTCACAGTTACTCTCTCTCACATCTCTCTCTCTCTTGTTCACTCTCTATCACTCTCACATCTCTCTCTATTATTCTCTCTCTATATAAGTCTATATGTAATATTATATATGTATGATTATATATGTATATGTATATATATGGAATATATTAGATATGTATATATATATATGTGATATGGCCTTGGTATTATATATGTATGTATTATATGGGTTATATAGTTGGGTATATATTGGTACATATATAATAGGTTCATATATATATATATATATATATATATATATATATATATATATATATATATATATATATATATATATATATGTATATTGATAGGTATATATATAGTAGATTGGCCTATGGTATACATAGTGTATGCCTATAATGTATAGATATAGACACCTATATATAGTGCCTTAGATACTCTAGCCTATGGTTAATTTGTAGCAAGTTAGGATTGACCAATAGGTCTAGTAGACCTAGTTTAACTAGCAAGTGGACCCTTGTTGACCATTGTTGACCAAAGTCAACCATGGGTCAACCTTGACCAAATTGACCTGGAATTGACTTGGATAGACTTAAAAGGACTAGTTGACTAGGTTTGACTAAACCCTAACTAGTTGATTAAGTTTGACCACATGGGTTATATAGATAGCCCTATGTAGATTAAGATATGTATGGGGTTAAGAGGAATACTTAGAGGTTGTGTCATGGTTTGAGTTAGTCTTATGGAGTATTGACTTAGATAGTTGACCATTGACCTAATTACCTTGTTGACTAGTCTTTGTTTGACCCAAAACCTTAGTTAGTCTAAGTTTGACCTAGACTTGACCTAGTTTGACCATATTGACTAGTGATTGACTAGTCTGACCATTGATTGACTAAACCATAGATAACTTGACTAGTTTGGCTAGAATGTTGACCAAGAGTTGACTTTAACCTAGATTAGACTAGTTTGACCTTATTTGACCTTATTTGACTTAATTTGATTTTCTGTGACCTAGTATGACTTCCTGTGACCTAGTCTGACTGTTAGAGTTGACCGAGTTTGACTTGACCTAGATTGACCTAAAATCATATAGAATGCATTACAATCTTTATTTCCACCATTTAGATTACATTGTGACTTGTGTTGCTCTGATCAGGAGCCAGACACCTCTCCTCAGACAGCATATTCTCTACAGACATTCATACATCAGGCGAGTACATTCTCTGACCGTTTCATACTTACCAGAATTTATATTCTTGCTCTAGATTACTTTACTTGATGCTGACACGATTGTTATCACGGATTGGTACTATATGGATCTTTTCATGAGATGTTATCCCCCTCGGGAGCATCAGATACAACATGTTTGTGCGTTTCACGAATCATCATGTATCTCTATGCTTCCATATATTCACGAATCGCTTGTGACCCATGTACTTTCATGTTCACAGAGCCTCTCATGAATCACCCATTTATGGGCTTATCACGAATCTTAACATAACTTGAATGGATCCTTGTGTATTGATTGGGGAAACGGAGGAGTAGAAGTAGACATGTGAATAATTCCAAAGTAGTGTAATCATGTATAAACTCAGTAGTGTAATCATGTATAAATTCTAGCCATTCATATGTCTATCTTGTACTCTACATCACTAGACACTTACAGTTCTCTATATACAGTAGATATTTCCTTTACAGCTATCTCTTTTACAGCGTATATTTCCTTTCAGCATTTCTTGTATTTTACTCTATTGTATGCTTTATATTTTATATCATACTATGCACTGCGTGAGATGTATTGTGCTCGTTCCTGTCCTGACTGGACCTGTTGAAAATATTACAGAGGATGAGGATGAGGCCCTGGTGTCTACCTATTATGGAGCAGGACTAGATGACACTTATGTTGTGGACCCTCAGTAGGATCTACCTGCAGCTGAGGATGTTGCCCCAGTAGTCTAGGCTAGTTTAGCTAGACAGACATTTCTATATTATCATTTTGTCTCACATTCTGAGTTGTATTTTGAGATGTTGAGATGTATAGACCCTTAGACTTATTTGTATTTTGGGTTGACATTCTGGATGTTATGTATCCTAGACAGTTAGACTTATTTCATCTATGCTACTGTTCTCTTTGAGTTACTATCTATCTATCTGTCTTTCATTCTTCTACTTTAGATGTGATTGAGACTGTATATTATTTTGTCACCTCTATTCGGAGAGTATATACTGTACAGGTACCTTTATATTGTTAGATGATTGACCTAGGACAGCGTTCTACCGCCGATACTGCGGCGTAGGCTGGACGTACCACTTCTCGTGCCCTTACTCTAGGGTGCGGGTCGTGACACGTTTTTAGTGGTGGCCCATGCAGGTAAAGTTTATGTAGTGGTATTCGAACTAGAGTATCACTACAGCCTGTGATAGGATTTGAGGAATAGGCTTAGTGAGAGAGGATAGTCAATCACTGTTAGGATACCTTGAGAGATTCCTGGGATGACCCTTGAGTATCTCATTTTGAATTACGATTTAAACTCCTTTTTCCTTGTTTTGATTCACCCTTTTCCCTTGATTGAATTTGATTTTTGGAGTATTCACTGTAGAACTTTGAATCCTGGTGTTAATTGATGATTTTGAAATTTTTGTAGTTGTTGATTTTAATTTCTTTGTATTAGATTAATATCTTTTATTTTAAGGTACTCAATCAAATTTATGAGAAAACTCTCATCTGTTTCTTGCCATCTAATTCTCTTGCTAATTGCTTTCCCTTGAAATGAACTGTTCCTTCTATTTTTGCATCTTGCTTAAACTCTTTCTACCAAACTATGTGATTGTATCCCAAACCTGACTTACTCGACATTTCCTCAAATCAAGACTTTATTGAGACCTTCTAACCTTTGACCTTTGGTTTGATCGAACCTTAACTATATTCATCTAGTAGCCTATCTATCCCTAGGACTGTGTTCCTAAATTATTTACTGGATTCCTAATTAATTTTATTTCATGCGTTAATTTGATCTTCTTTAATTTTTGCATCAATTGTCACGTCTTGAACTCCCACTTTCTATTCTAGATCATTGGACGTCCTTTACCGTGACTTGGATATTCGGAGTGTAATACTAGCTGTTACCTTCCAACAAACTTCACATGTAAGACCTAGACTAGCCTACCTTCATGTAGGTATTCCATGTCCTACTAAAACCCGTCTCCCTGTACTCTATTTTCTTGATATAATTTTTTGGTCAAATAGCTAAACTATAACCTCTACCATGATACTAAATTCATTTTTATTTCAATTAGAGATCCACCTTGGCTCAATTCTTTCGACCTGGCATGTGATGGTGTTCGGCTTGAATCCTTAAATACTTAACCTTGTACCTTATCTTGAATGCTTGACCCGATTGGTTAAGGATCTTGGACTATGTATATTCTTTCATCATTTCCACCCTTAGTTATATCTTATGCTACAAATTTATCCTTAGTTTTACAAGCTTATCCTTTTTGAGCTTGATCATAACATATTTTATTGGGTGCGCACCCACTAACATATTGTCTAATTAGAACCGGCGCATGATGGTCTGATCAACCTATTGCATTTTGGTTCGCTTTTCATATATTAATCTACGTGGATGGAGACATAGTTAAACTTGCACTAGAATCTTATCTGCAACAGCCTTGACAATTCTCCTTGGAATTATTTTTATCGCCTATGAACCTCGTATTCATATCCGGCTAAATTAAATTTAATCATGACCTGGATCTTCATCATTGGATGCTCGTGCTCATAATGGATTTTATTGATTTCCCATCTTGCCCAAATCTCGATTTATCCGAAAATTGATCAACTTAGATCGTGTCAAGACTAAAATCTATTTGTGATTGTTTGTGCCAAAATTTTCAATTTTTTTACCACTTTATGGAATAGTAACCTTTTAATGATTTCTCAGTTACTTGTTAATGACCAATTTTCATATAGGATGGTAGACGGCCCTACAGCCTTGATGATTGTTGTTCCCTTACCTTCCTAATTAGGACATCCTAGATTGCTTGTACGTTTTGATACCATAGGACATTCTTGATCTAGAATGACTAGTGCACCTAGATGAGACCACAGACTGTCCTATTTAACCTGTTCCCTTGTACCACTATTGTATCACAATTTTTGGTTCAATTTAGGCCATAGACCTTTCCCACTCTAAATTATGATCATCGTAGGCACATTATCGTGACTTTTAAATTAGGAGCACAAGACTAGTTGTTTTCTTAAAAACTAACTTCACATACATGACCTAGACATGACACTCTACACCCATGACCTTAGTGTCCCACTCAGGCATACCATCGTATGCTTCATTTGCTTAGTACAATTTTCCCTGACCCGAGACTCCATCCTAATTTACCCCATGGAGTTACTTTTGATTTCGATTTGAATTAAGGACACCTTATGGCCTAAAACTGCCAGCCAATTTTGGACATGACCCAGTATAGGTCTACTACCCATATTTTACTTGTTGACCTTGTATGTTGCTAGGTAGTAGCTTCGACCCTGATTGTTGGAGGTTGACCTAGGAGGAGTACGACCATCTAAATTTCGAGGACGAAATTATTTTAAGGAGGGTAGACTTGTAACACCCAGTTTTCTGAAATTAGGGTATTTTTGAAAATTTATTATTTTTATTATTTATTAATGGTATTTTAGTCATGATATGATTTTTGGTGATTTTTAGTTAGTTAAGACTACTTCTAAGTCACGACTTATGACTTTGTGATTTTACTAGTATAACCCTAGTGTAAACCCTAGAGATTTCATAACCTAGAGACTAACCATGACCATGTGAGCCTAACCATGTGTTTAGAATATCAAATTACCACTTTTTAGTTAAAGGGTATTTTGGAAATTTATTAGAATTTATTTGGAATTATTTGGATTTATATGATTATTATTATTTAATTAGTTGATTAGTGTCATGTTAGCTCCTAACCTAGTTTAGCACTAATCTAGAGGTTAGCCACTAACCTACAAGGCTAATGTTAGATGTTAGCTTTATGTTAGAAATATCTAAGTTTGATAAATATCTAGATATGTTACTTTTAGATATTTTAGAAACCAAGAAATATCTATTCCCTTAGTCAAAGACTTAGGGGCTAAGTTTGTAAGGTGGTAGGAACCCTAAATATCTACCCTACCCCCCCTCCACCCCATGGCAGGCCACACCATGCCCCCATACTATATGAACACCCCCCTTCATTCACGCCATTTTTTTTACATACACAAAAACCTAGTTTTTCCTCTACCTTCACACCCTCACCATTTAATCATTTTGACTCCAAATTGGGTCTAGACTTTTGCATTGGACTCCCCTACAATAGAGGATACCAGTTATGGCTTGCTAGCAAGGATTTGTGGAGCTTTGGACATTGGGAGTTGAAGGGGGTTTTCATTCAAATAGGTCTATTATTGAAGATTTTGTATTCATAGGTAACATGCCCTAAAATCCATTAATACTGTGTTTTCTCTTCATAATTGCATGCATCTAGGTACCATGGACCTGTAGGCCAAGTTTGGTAGGAAATAGATTTGATTTGGTGTCCGTATCGGACACGTATCCATGTTTGAAAAACAGTATTTGGTGAAATGCCACTTAGATTTTAATGTTGTGTTTTTGTGAAACAAATTGCATGTTTAGATAGCCCTAGACTTCTCCATCACGAATCATCAACTCTGAGCACATTTTTGTGCTGTGTCCGTGTCCAAAATGGACACGAACTCGCAGCACGAGGCCACGCGCGCGTGTCCTGCTACCACGATGTTCGTACTCACTGCACAGAGCACTAGGACACGTCAAAATTGACATAGACATGGGAGCAATGTCTGCGAACATGCCCCCAAAGTCTCATGACTTCTCGTGTCGTGTCGAGTGAGAAAACTCACTCGCACTGGACACGCACTGCACTGCACGCGCACGTTTTCCTTACTGACACGCGACTCGTGTCGCACGGACACGAGTCGTGGACACCTCGTGTTGACACGAGTGTGTAGCCTAACACGTAGGCAACACATGGACATGACCACGTGGCGTGTGTCGTGTCCACGAGACACTAGAACACACGCACGACACTGTCTGAAATAGTGTGTATCAGTCGAGAAAACTCGACTGATACGGATCTCGTGTCGATACGTGAGGACAGGTAAACACTGTGCAGGAACCTAGACACCTAGCATGACCCTAGGCGAACCTAGGGACACGAGCACGAGCCTCCTAGACACTTGTGTCGTGTCCTACACGCGTGTGCATCTCTGTACGACGCTGTGACACTGAAACTTACCCGATTCTCTATTTTTGACACTGGACACGTCGTGTCGCATCGTGGTGGACACTTGAGGACACGAGGGACACGAGTATACCTAGGGGCATGATTACCAACCTTTAGGTTTGGGTATTAGTTAGGTTTTGTGTGTTGAATTTGGGTTTTCCCCCAAATTACCTGCACTGCACAGTATTTCCAGTTTAGTGTATTTCCAGATTTTGTAATCCAATTTCAATTTGATTTTTATGTATATATATATGTATATTTGTGTATATATATACTGTATATATGTATATATATGTATATGAGAGTATGGGTATATGTGTATGTGTAAAAAAAAAAAAATAATAATAAAATAAAATAAAGTGTGTATGTATAGGTGTGTGTATATATATATATATGTATGTTTTGTGTGTGTGTGTGTGGTTCTCAGTTTTTCTCAGAACACACCCTCCCCCTACTGTCACAGTTACTCTCTCTCACATCTCTCTCTCTTGTTCACTCTCTATCACTCTCACATCTCTCTCTATTATTCTCTCTCTATATAAGTCTATATGTAATATTATATATGTATGATTATATATGTATATGTATATATATGGAATATATATTAGATATGTATATTTATATGTGATATGGCCTTGGTATTATATATATGTATTATATGGGTTATATACTTGGGTATATATTGGTACATATATAATAGGTTCATATATATATATATATATATATATATATATATATATATATATATATATATATATATATATATATATATATATATATATATATTTTTATATATATATATATATATATATATATATATGTATATTGATAGGTATATATATAGTAGATTGGCCTATGGTATACATAGTGTATGCCTATAATGTATAGATATAGACTCCTATATATAGTGCCTTAGATACTCTAGCCTATGGTTAATTAGTAGCAAGTTAGGATTGACCAATAGGTCTAGTAGACCTAGTTTAACTAACAAGTTAACCCTTGTTGACCATTGTTGACCAAAGTCAACCATGGGTCAACCTTGACCAAATTGACCTGGAATTGACTTGGATAGACTTAAAAGGACTAGTTGACTAGGTTTGACTAAACCCTAACTAGTTGATTAAGTTTGACCACATGGGTTATATAGATAGCCCTATGTAGATTAAGATATGTATCGGGTTAAGAGGAATACTTAGAGGTTGTGTCATGGTTTGAGTTAGTCTTATGGAGTATTGACTTAGATAGTTGACCATTGACCTAATTACCTTGTTGACTAGTCTTTGTTTGACCTAAAACCTTAGTTAGTCTAAGTTTGACCTAGACTTGACCTAGTTTGACCATATTGACTAGTGATTGACTAGTCTGACCATTGATTGACTAAACCATAGATAACTTGACTAGTTTGGCTAGAATGTTGACCAAGAGTTGACTTTAACCTAGATTAGACTAGTTTGACCTTGTTTGACCTTATTTGACTTAATTTGATTTCCTGTGACCTAGTATGACTTCTTGTGACCTAGTCTGACTGTTAGAGTTGACCGAGTTTGACTTGACCTAGATTGACCTAAAATCATGTAGAATGCATTACAATCTTTATTTCCACCATTTAGATTATATTATGACTTATGTTGCTCTGATCAGGAGCCAGATACCTCTCCTCAGACAGCATATTCTCTACAGATATTCATACATCAGGCGAGTACATTCTCTGACCGTTTCATACTTGCCAGGATTTATATTCTTGCTCTAGATTACTTTACTTGATGCTGACACGATTGTTATCACGGATTGGTACTATATGGATCTTTTCATGAGATGTTATCCCCCTCGGGAGCATCAGATACAGCATGTTTGTGCGTTTCACGAATCATCATGTATCTCTATGCTTCCATAGATTCACGAATCGCTTGTGACCCATGTACTTTTATGTTCACAGAGCCTCTCATGAATCACCCATTTATGGGCTTATCACGAATCTTAACATAACTTGAATGGATCCTTGTGTATTGATTGGGAAAACGGGAGAGTAGAAGTAGACATGTGAATAATTCCAAAGTAGTGTAATCATGTATAAACTCAGTAGTGTAATCATGTATAAATTCTAGCCATTCACATGCCTATCTTGTACTCTACATCACTAGACACTTACAGTTCTCTATATACAGTAGATATTTCCTTTACAGCTATCTCTTTTACAGCGTATATTTCCTTTCAGCATTTTCTATATTTTACTCTATTGCGTGCTTTATATTTCCTATCATACTATGCAATGCGTGAGATGTATTGTGCTCGTTCCTGTCCTAACTGGACCTGTTGAAAATATTACAGAGGATGAGGATGAGGCCCTGGTGTCTACCTATTATGGAGCAGGACTAGATGAGACTTATGTTGTGGACCCTCAGCAGGATCCACCTGCAGCTGAGGATGTTGCCCCAGTAGTCTAGGCTAGTTTAGCTAGACAGTCATTTCCATATTATCATTTTGTCTCACATTCTGAGTTGTATTTTGAGATGTTGAGATGTATAGACCCTTAGACTTATTTGTATTTTGGGTTGACATTCTGGATGTTATGTATCCTAGACACTTAGACTTATTTCATCTATGCTACTGTTCTCTTTGAGTTACTATCTATCTATCTGTCTTTCATTCTTCTACCTTAGATGTGATTGAGACTGTATATTGTTATGTCACCTCCATTCGGAGAGTATATACTGTACAGGTACCTTTATATTGTTAGATGATTGACCTAGGACAGCGTTCTACCGCCGACACTGCGGCGTAGGCTGGACGTACCATTTCTCGTGCCCTTACTCTAGGGTGCGGGTCGTACGTAACAGTGTGTGTCTATATATATATATATATAAATATATATATATATATATATATGTGTGTGTGTGTGTGTGTGTGTGGATATGTATATATATATATATGTATGTGTGTGTGTGTGTGCATATGTATATATATATATATGTATGTGTGTGTGTGTGGGGAGTAGAGATTGGATATTGGAGAGTGAGAGAGGGATTAGAGAGAGTGAGAGGGATTAGAGAGAGTGAGGGAGGTAATATAGAGATTGAGATGTAGAGAGTGAATGAGGGGAGGGTAGAGAGCTGTTGCCCCTTGCCAGCAGCTGTAACAGCAGCATATAATGCACTGTAGCAGCAGTCCCCAATGGGGACTGCACACTGAAAATAGCAGGGTATCAGCAGCTATAGCTGCTGTGTATTGTAGCAGCAGTAGCAGGTCCCCCCCCCCATTTTCATTCAATTCAACCCCATAGCACCCCAGTTATTCTATTCCTTCATTCATCTACCAGCCTATAAACAGCCCCCCATTTCTCCATCCATATAGACATTCATTTCAGCCCATAGCAGCCCCCCTATCTCATCCTTCCATTCATTCTTTCCCCTCCCTTTCTTTACATTTCAGTCACTCATTCACCCCATTTCACTATTTCAATTCATCCACCCATTCCCTCTTTACATTTCAGTTTCAATTCAACTCATTTCACCATTCTTTTCACCCATTCATTCATATACATTTCATTTACTACATACAAATTAGTCCACCAATCTATTTCATCCATTCAATTCAAGTCCATACTTTCCATTTCGAAATCAGTCCAATATTCATCCCATTTTATCCATACAAATCATTCCACCATTCATTCAATTTATCATTCAAGCATCTATACATCTATTGTTAAGGTTATATACTAAAAGCATCACTTTTGTAGTAACCTTATTTCCTTAAATTTTGAATGAGAATCATATGGGTAAATGTTTGCATATTGTATTTGTTGCAAGTGTTAATGCAAATGTCTGATATTCTATATTGTAGATAATATGGTGTGTGGTGTCACACAGAAGATCATATTATCATTTTTCTATGGAGTATATAAATAGTTCACAAGCTAGATGGGCTTGGACAATCTATTAGAAAGGTTGTAGTGTAATCTGGTATTTGTCTATCTTGACTATAGGTTTACACTAGTACACTTTGTGTGTATTGAACAGGACCACTTGAGGTTGTTCTCTTTGTACTGACTACATAAGAGAACTAACACCTCTGTTATTATAGATGCTTGTGCTCTTAATCCAAAAATAATAACGGACATGTATATGTTGTGTGCATTACTTTGACTCATAAAAGTGTGAGATTCATTATGGATCAACAACCTCTATGAATTAGGTAATAACATTGTATGTATGATGGGCTGTTGATTATAAATAGAATCTATATTCCGATACATCGGGTTGATGATGTTCCTTTAAGGAGCTCATAATGATTGTCATGTAAACCCTGCAGGTGGATTATATCCGACATGACAAATAAAGTTGAGCGGTACTACTTAAGGATAAAAGATGTCGAATCAATATAGTTGTCAGTAACTTAATTTGATCGACGGACATACGATATCTTAACATGGGGAGCCAAACGAGCATATAATAAAAGGAGCCCACAAACATAATTTGGGATTAGGGAGGTAGTACAACAATAGCTCATTAGTGGACCGAGCTATTGTTAATGGGCCTGGATTGTGTGTTCGGGCTGAACACGGGATATCCAGATCCGTTAGGAGGCCTAACCCTAATTTCTCCTCATGGTCCCTGCCGTAGCCTATATATATCCTATATTCTCTGGCCGCCATATTACTGATCAAAAATCTGAAATTTTCTCTAAATTCATGATTCACATAAGGAGAGAAAGAGAGGGCTGCCAAGGAGAAGAAAAGGTTGGGAGATCGTCGCCCACACGACGTCCAACTAGAGGAAGGAATATGTGCAGAAGATCTTGGGGTCGTCCGCTCGAGATTGCCAGGAATTACTTGTCTCCTTTCCGCCGCAGGTATAATTCGTGAACCCTAGTTTCCGCCTATGAAGGGTTAGAACACGTATTAGATCTGTTTAACTTTCTATCGATCAATACGCACACCAAAGAAAGTGTCCTGGGAATCCCCAGTTCCATTAATTGGTATCAGAGCCACTTTGGATCTACGTATTGATTGATACGTCCATGTTGTCCAATAAAACCTGCGCTGTGTAATAGTCGGTAGATGTAGATCTGTTCTAACTCGGTTTTGCAGGCATCTTAGATCCAACTATTATGGTCCAATGTATGTTTTTTGATTGTGTTGTTTAAACCACAGACATGTCGTGGATGTTGTTGTTGCTGTGGATGTTGTTGTTGCTGTGGATGTAATTAAAATCACGAGGGTTGATCGTGCTTATTATTTTAATTTTTAATCTAGATTATGTGTGAACTCCTTCGAGAGGCATAGGATATATGTAATTTTAATTACTTTTGATCAATCGTGATGGCGGTGGGGGCTGTTTCTGACGTCGGACGAGATGCTGGTTTTAAGCAGTCCAGATTTTGGATTCGGATAGTTGAGGACGGAGCAGCAAAGATGACCATAATAGTTGGATATTTTGATCCCTGCAAAACCGAGTTAATTATAGTATGGTTTTTCTCTTATTTTTGTCATTTTGCTTTTTCTGATTATGCATGTTTATTATTGTATGGTTATTTTTTTTGAAAAACCAAGCCTACATTAATAATGGACAACATGGACATAATATCAACTAGTAGAAAAACCCTCATTGTTAAATAACTAAGTGGGAGAGGATTTTTATTTAGTATAAATCCTATGGTCTCCATTACTGGTTTATAGGTGATGTAATTATACTTGCGTGTTGGCTTTAGTACTTTTCTCCATATCAGATGAGTATAATTATGGATCACCAGTACAAACTTCCTTAGAGATAATTGTAGAAAGTTACCTAGTATGTGTTCACTTCTCCATCTGAAGGAACTCATTACAAGGTAATGGACTTAGTATTAAGTAATGGTATACACTTAGATACAAATAATGGTATCCTCCCCATCGGAGTTATTGCTATTAGTTGTATGACCAGAGCAAGACCAGCATTTTAATTTTATTTGTCATAAAGTTATATTGACATGATAGTAAAATTAATAAGAAAAATCTACTTGAACAAAGTTGAATTTGTATACGTCCACACTATCGTGGCATGCTAAATTCATGGTGTTCAAGGTGTTGGTGAATTTCTTATTATTGTTTTGAGGGAATCAATATTTAGTTAATTCAAAAAGTTTTTTTTGCCCTACATAATTTTATTTATATGATTCTCAGGATTTCAAAATTAGGTTCTTTCAGTCCACTTATGGTGATTCTTAAATAAAACAAACTTAGTGGACCTAATTTTATTGACTGGAAACATAATTTGGACATTGTTCTGACTGTTGAGGAGTACAAATATGAACTTGTTGAGGAATGCCTGTTTGCCATGAAATATAAAAGAGCAGAACAGTTTTATGGGAGGACTGGACTTTTACTTCACGTTATAAACTCGCTTGTACAAAGAAAGCCTAGGGACAAAAACCTAGGTACAACAATCTAAGTACAATTGTTTATTTTTGATTCTGGGGTGACGATAGAGGCTCGGGAAAGCGACGGCAGCTCTGCCTTACTCCTTGGACGATCGGACGTAGCCTTGGCTCCTGTGACGAGATGCTTGGCGTTGACGAAGAAATGCTCTTCTTACTCTCCTCGTATTGCTCTTCTGGCTTCTCTCTCTCTGGATTGATCTCTGTGGATTTTTTTTCTCTGATTATTGGGGGAGCGCCTCTCTGTATATGCGTATCTCTCTGTGTAAGTATATTTTGCAAGGGAATGGCACCCTGCTATTTATAATAGTGGGGGCATCGTTAGGGTTTGCAATGATTGCCCATTCTCAAAGTGACGGCGGCCTGGTAAATGATCAATCTGGACCATTAATCTTGAGCGTGAAGGATCTGGGCCATTAATAAAGATTATGTCAAATCATGTCAGTCATTAATGTTGATTGCAATAAATCTCCATCATGATGATTTGCTGATATCCGCAAATCTAAATGAATCAATTTAATTCATTTTCTTGCCACGTGTCCCAAATCATTGGGATCTGACCCAAAATTTGATTATCTTTAGGACACGTGTCCTGTCATCATTGTTGAGCCGCATAAGGAGCGTTCATATTTGAGCCGCATGAAGGTCGTCATGACCGAGCCGCATGAATAGTCTCTATACTCGAACCGTATGAAGGTTGTCATGACCGAGCCGCATAAATATGTTCATGACCGAGCCGCATGGGGGTCTTCATGGTTGTGCTGTATGAGAGTCTTCATGGCCAGGCCGCATGGATTTCTTTTATGGCCGAGCCGCATGGGGGACCTTCATGATTGAACCGCATAGGTTTCTCTGCACTGGCCGCATGAACTCGTCTAGTCTGGCCGCATAAACTTGCCTCGAATCTGTAAAGATTTTCTCCAGTTTCCTAGGAAGATAGTGCTTTTGTGTCAGCCATTATGACCACTTTACGTCAGGGCCGTCAGCTGTCAGCCGTCAGAGCATTAATTGCGTTTGAATGATGCTGGGTACAGCCGTTCTAAAAAGACACGTGGCTTTCTTCTGCTGGCCGCATGGAGTCCACTCTGTGTTTGAGCCACATAGGACTCTTGAGCCGCATGTGGCCCCTTGGCCGCATGGATCATTTTTCTCTTCTTTTTCATGCTTCTACAAGACCCCGTTCAAAGTTTTCAATTTACAAAATTGAAATAATTTGAATAAGAAGCATGATTATGCCAGAGCCGCATGGATGTATTCTGTCCTAGCCGCATGGATTTGACCAGCCGCATGATTACCTCAACCGCATAACTCTCTGAGCCGCATGGGCTATTTTGGTCGCATGAGCTTCTTGCCACGTCTTCCTGCCACGTGTGCAAATCTTCTGTGAATCTTCTGCATTTAATGCTCTTGATTTGCTGCAGATTTTAAGAGCCACTTTCTTGGGCCAGGATCCCAAAAGTCAGGCTATTATTCAGCCGTTTTGCCTCGATGACCGAAGAGTCGATCATCATATTGTACGCGGATCGAGGCGTTCCTTCTTTGTCTATAAATAGGAACACTTTCGTTCTAGGGAATCTCCTTTGCTCTCTTCGATCTTTCTAACTCCTTTCTCTCCCAAGCACCTATGGCTCCCAAGAAGGCTGCTGCGTCGAAGGCTGCGAAGGGCAAGGCGGTCGCTTCTGCGGCGACTGTGGCGACGAACGTGGCCATTCCTCCGCCGACCGTTGTTCACTCTGTTCATCCCGACGTTCATCCACCTATCGCTGGTAAGGGCGTTGCTCTAGAACCCTAACTGCTATGGCTCTGCTGCATAATTTATGCACAAGCTGCATGTGCAAGGTTCGTCGATGTGATCGCATAGGCACTTCGACTAGGAGGCCGCATGGGCTTGTCATACTCGATCTGAACCGCATATATATTTTCGGTTTGAGCCGCATGAGCGTAGTTCACTTGTGAACCGCATAAGCTCATCTGCTTGTAGTCGTATGAGTCTGTCTGTTCAGGGCCGCATGAGTCTGCGTGGACTTTGAACCGCATAGTCTCACCTGAATCTGAGCCGCATCAGTGCCTAGGTTTGTCTGTTGAGTCCATGTGAACCTTGAACCGCATAGGCCCTTCCGAACCCAAATCGCAGAAGCTTCATAAGCTCATCTGAACTTGATTTGTATGGACTCGTCTGACTCGGAGCCGCATAAGGCTATGATGAACAGAACTGCATGGACTCATCTGGTTCTGAGCCGCATAAGGCTGTGACGACCCGAGCCGCATAGACTCAAGTGATCTTTCAAACGCTCTTTTGTTTTTGACTATCTTCTAATCTTATTTATTTCGTCTCTCTTCAGTGAATCTGCCAGTAAATCCTGCGGGGGAACTCCTAGTGGGCTCAAATCAGTTTGCCTTAGACGTGCGTCTTGATGACTTAGTTAAGTACGTGCTGAATCAATTTTCTGCTAATGAGCCTTCGGGGAGGTTGAACGCCATCGAGAATCAGACCTTCCATTATCTCCGTACCATGATGAATTCTGGGAAGTTGGATGGATCATACCTGAAGCCCTCATTCCTTTTCGGAGACGCTTTAATCATGAAGAATTCTCGAGTATTAGAGATCTCTGAGAACTGGGATTTTACTTTGGATGGGATGGCGATCCATATTCCTCTCATGGAGCGTCATTATCCTCTGTCGTGGTTCAATATGGTATTGTTGGACAGGAAGATGGTGTGTAACTTAACTCCTACCCAATCAGGGATATTGATGGACGACATCCATTATAACCCGAACATTAGGTCAGCGTACGCGGGTAAGGATTCCGTCCTCCGGTACATGATGGGCCTGGCCCCAGGTTCTTTCATGAACGTATATGGTCCCAACTTCACATTTACTCAAGCTGATACGTTTCTGAATCGGCTCGCTCGCAAAAAATCTTATCCCGTTGGCAGGTTGGCATTGCTGAACTGGATAAACCCCACTTCTACGTGGGCCCACTTGACCACTTGGGTTCTGCAGACCTACGAGACATTCCTGCGGGAGGTGGAACTCTATCATGCCATTCGGGGCACCTGTCACGGGCTTCCTATCAATAAACCATTGTTCGTGGCGCTCTTGGAGATGTATAACCGGCGAACGGGGACGTTCTTTGCACCAGAGGGGAGTTGGGGCTTGCTCTCCATGAGATGTATACTGTCTCCAAGCTTCCATGGGGGAACGAGCCTTTCGAGGTGTACACCCCGTCGAACGAGGAGTTCGAGGACCTGAACCGACGACTCCCAGGTTTTGTTGCGGTGTACCAGGAGTTGCTATGCCATCATAGTGCTTGTCATCAGATGGCTATAAAAAAGGAGGATAGCTCAGAAGGGAACGCTCCCCACACCACATCCTGGGTCAATTATCTTTTTAAAGTTGGCCCTTCTGGCAAGGTTATTCCTCGAACCCCTCAAACCCGGGGAGAGATAAAAGACCTGATGTTGAGCGTCAAGAAGTCGCGGTCTAATAGCGACATATTCGGGAGTCAAGCTGACCCTCTCAGCTATTTTTACTACGGTACCAGGCAGATGTCAGAGAAGGCGCTCCTGGCTGGATTTTTGATGATATGGCTACGGAACTGCGTAGTCTCGGGGGGGGGGGGCAGGTTCTATTGAGAGGATCAGCCGCCACTTCATTCTCCCTGCCGTTAAGCTAGTATTTGGAGTTAGACTGGCTCTTCTCCCAGCTATGGTGTGTAGCATACACCATGGTCTTCGAACATTCTCGTCCAAGGTTATTGCCCGCAAGAAGACGCTGGACTTTGAGCGCATAGAGCTACCTTTCCACTATTTGATGGGATGGTTGTTGATGCACTACAAATCTTTGATGGGATCTGGAATCGCAGAAGATGCTACAGACGAAGACGCTTTCCTTTTCCAACTCCATCACCAACCTTGGGAATATAGTACTATGCCATCTTGTCGGAGGGCGCTGGCGAGGGTGGATGGGTGTGACTTTTTTGTGTCCGTTCCTTATTTTTCCGATGAAGAAGTGAGGGATGTGCACCTTGATGGTACCGGACCTCCTCACTTTCTGTCTCCGAAGATGCTCACCTGGTTGCGCAACATCCGCCCCGCGCATCTGGTTTATCGTAACCGCGATAATGTGTACTTGGAGCCCTACATGCCTAGTAGGTTTTTCCGCCAATTCGGCTATAGCCAGTTATTCCTTGACTGTCCCAGCCCTTGCTTGGGCTTTGAAGGTAGCGTTCTTGACGGTGTCAGGGCGTGGAATTATTATGACGCTTATCATACTCGGGCCAGCTTCTCGGTCCCTGATGCTAAGGCACCGAGGGAAATTTTATACGTGGTTGCCTTGTATCATGTTATGGCGAACAAACCTCCTGTCAATTTCGATCCGAGTACCAGTTTCATCGTGGGTACCGGTTTAGAGGAAAAGCCCAAGGGGGCTAAGGCTAGAAAGCAACTAGCGCTCCAGACTCCCCTCCCTGAATCAGAATCTTTCGAGGCGGCTGAGGAGGAGGATGATCATGATAGCGAAGACTCTCTTTCTTGTGGGGGTGAAGAAGTAGCGGATCAACCGCTTACCACACCAGACGAACTGGCGAAGGATCCGTCGCTTACTACACAAGAGGAAGTAGTGAGGGAAGGACAGCCTCCCGCTGTGCCTGGTCCCTCATGCAAACGAGTCAGACGTGAGTCTTCTGACGGCAGAATGACCTTTTCTGTGAAAAGAGCCGTCGTTAGGTCTCATAGGTTGCTTATTACCGAGAGGGGAGAGGATGTTGATGATGCTCCGGAGGTAAGACTATGTTGGAGCTATCTCCTTGTTGTGGTTTTCTTTTTCTTGGAGATATGACCTAATCATTTTTTCTCTGTAGGCGTCTGACGAACCAGGCTCTCATGAACCGCCTGCTGCTCCTGAGGTCGATCCTGCCCTTGCTGCTTTGATTAGTGGCGTGTGTGCCGTGGTCATTTCTGCGGGGGCTCTCTCAGCGGCGGCTGAGGACTCCCAAGTTGCTGAGGCCCCGGCCCGTGGTGACGAAGATTTTCTCGGGCCTGCCTCCGAGATTGCTGAATTTCAGCAAGGCGACGCCGATCTCGTCGCATCCCCTTCCGAGGGTGCCAGAGCGGAGGAGTCTATTATATTCGACTCGGAGGCCGCTGGTGGAGAGGTTGTGGTGGCCGTAGGCGAACCTCAGCCTCCACACTCTTCCGCTGGTAAGATAAGCCAAATATTGACTAGTGAGGGGGCTTATTTGCTCTATCAACATATCCTCCAGGTCAAATCGATTCATGGTTGTCTTGGCCCTACAGGTCCTGACCCTTTACTTTCTACGATGGATATTCTTGGGGAAGGCTCGGCCTGCTGCGATCTGGGGGAAGGAGCGTTTCTTCTCCTTCACCGACTCATGTCGAGGGGCCTCCCGCCAGCTCCGGGCAGATAGGAGTGGAGCTTATTCCGGGAGCGATGGTCTCCGCCTCATCATCTGCCGCTTATACGACTTCGGAGATTGACTTCTCGGCCATGTCGAGCATTCAAGTTCTGCGGGCTACTGAAGAGGAGTTAGTCGCTGTTCAGGCGTCCTTCCGTACGGAGTTTGTTTCCCTTATGGCAGGAGCGGCAGATTCTGTCGCGTCTTCTTCTGTGTTGCCAGCTACACTCCCGTTGACGCCGGCTTCTTCGGAGGCTCTAGACGAGGTGTCTCAGGATGTAGTCGACAGCTTCTATCGCCATTTAAAGAGGGGCGTAGATGCTGCCGTAGAACGGGGGACCCCTTTTTCTGTCCCTACGGTGCGCTCGGGGTCAAATTGAAACTTTGAAGACTCTTCCTGGCGGGGTGGGGTTGGCTGCGCTCCTGGAGCCCAAGTTGGTAGAGGCTGATCAGCTCGTGACCCGATTGCTGGTGTTACGGCAGGATGACTTGCCTGCTGCGATTGAACGGGAGCGGGGCTTCCTTATTTTCGCTCGGGATAGGATAAAGCTCACTCGAGACACCGCCGGGCCAGTTGTGAAGGGGGACCTTGACGAGCTTTCCGCTTCGTATGACAGGTTGGGTCGTCGAAGTCAAGCTTGTAGGGCTCGGGAAGAGGCTGCTTCTCGTGGAATAGCTGACACGAAGGAGCGGATTCTCGTAATTCAGAAGGAATTGGCCTTCCTAGTGTCGGAGTTGAAGGCTGCTCATACGGAATAGGAGTCAATTGTTCGGGAGGCCAAGAAGGTTTCCCGGTCTTCTGTTAACCTGGAGCGGGCTTTCAAGAAATTCGAGGACAACTGGCAAGCTTATGCTCATCTGGAGGACGAGGCGGTGCTGACCCAAGAGGCGGAGCGTCAAGCTAAATAGAGGTTTGAGCGGTCGGTTGCCTTGCTGACGGACCGTCTCACGGCGTTATGTGCCCCGGAGCAGTAATCAGTTTTCTGTTTTCTTTCATTGTTTTCTTCTCTTTTTTTTCTTTTTGTCAATGGACATGATCCCAGATGATGTAGTACTTTGAATTTTGAATAAATGAGCATATTTCAACTCATCTTCTCTTTCTTGTACTTGTGGTGTTTGTGGAATTGGACCTGCTGGAGGATTATTTGTGGACCTGTTACCCTGGGCGTACCTTGGTTTTAGGTACGGATAACAAGTTTGGTCAGGATATCCGAAATAGCCATGGTAAAGTGGTCATGGGTGCTCTCGGTATTGGGAAAAAAGAATGCCGTAGAGCAGCTGGGCTCCCGGGGCATGTTGAGATGGTGGGTTTATGCTAAGGAACTTAGCAGAGGATATTTGTGGGCCTATTATCCTTTGCTTACCCTGGTTTAGGATACGGATAATAGGATGAAAGGAAACCAACATATTTGCTCAGAGGTTATGAGGACATGGCAAGCATGAGGGTTTTATCGTAGAATCTTCCTGCTCGGAGGTAATGAGGACGTGGCAGGAGTAACTTCTCGGAGGATATTTATGGTCAACAGAGGATATTTGTGGTCAACAGAGGACATTTGTGGTCAACAGAGGATATTTGTGGTCAACAGAGGACATTTGTGGTCAACAGAGGACATTTGTGGACCTATTATCCTTATCGTACTCCGGTTGTGGGTACAGATAATAGGTTGAAAGGGAACCGACATACTTACTCAGAGGTAATGAGGACATGGCAAGTATGAAGGTTTCTTCTACGGAGCCTTCCCACTCAGAGGTAATGAGGACGTGGTAGGAGTGGGCTCAATGAAGAGGGAGTACATAAAATGACTCAGAGGTAATAAGGACATGGAAGTTCTATGTAGGGGTTGATTTGTTTTTGGCGGAAGTGAAACGACTCAGAGGTAATGAGGACATGGCCGTTTTGGAAATTTATGGATCGCTTACCGTTTTTTGTGCACTGGAAGTGCGGGTAGTGGATCATGAGGGGGGATCTCTTCTAGGAAGAAAGTTCAGAGGTATGATCATACATGACTTACTATCTGAAAGAGTGACCGAAATATGAGTTCAGAGGCACCAGCGGGTACATGACTCGATATTGTGAAAGTGTGAGTTCAGTGGCACCAGTGGGCACGTGACTCGATAATCTGGAATGTTGAAAAAAATGAGTTCAGCGGTACCAGGGGGTACGTGACTCAAAAATTCGGAGAACTATGAGGGTGAGTTCAGTGGTACCAGCGGGTACATGACTCTATATATGGAACCAGAATGTAAGTTCAGAGGTACGGGGAGGTACATAACTCTACACTCTGAGATGTCTCGAGGATTTTGTTTCAGACATAATACTTCTTCAGGAACTTGCCATTGATGGGTGTAACGCCCCAGTCCCAAAATACGTAGGACTAGGAACGTAGACATGCCAGCTGTATTCATACGAAGTACATGAGCCTCGTATGGATACATAAGCT
This sequence comes from Iris pallida, assembly GCA_029216955.1. Lineage (NCBI taxonomy): Eukaryota > Viridiplantae > Streptophyta > Magnoliopsida > Asparagales > Iridaceae > Iris > Iris pallida. The sequence continues at coordinate 429,683 of JANAVB010001998.1, read as the reverse complement.
GTTAATGCAGTAAAACCATGACTAATCTCATCCACACAAATAAAGGAAAAATAAAGATTTCATATAATGATAATGAATTGTCTTTATACAATATGTTGGGCGGAGACAAATCCATTACCAACAAGATAAAAGAAATACATGAGAAAAGAAGTGATTTTTGGCAAGTGAAGCGAAGACGATCCAAATGCAATCATCATCGAAGAAGTAGCAAAGACCACGGCTAGAACTAAAGTACCTGCGAAAGACAATAGCACACACCTGGCAAGACAACCAGGTCCTCAGAGGGACGTAACAAGACACATAATATCATGCCAATAACTGAATAAATAAAGCTCAACAGAAACTATACAAACAAAGGTTCTTAACCATTCTATGTGAATATGCATTTGAAGACAACGTTCCACACAAGGGCTCCCGAAGCTAGAAACACGGCACGTTAGCGTTTCAACCAAGTCACTAGTGGCGTCTAGAGAAAAGTAAATGCACGGCCCATTAGCACTCGAACGAGAACTAAGGGGCATCCAGAGAAAAATAAATGCACGGCCACTAGCTTCTTGGGTGAGTCACTAACGGCAGCTAGAGGAAAGTAAATGCACGGCACATTTGTGTTTCAACCGAGGCACTAGTGGCATCTAGAGAAAAGTAAATAAATGCACGTCCACTAGTCTCTCGACTGAGTCACAAATGGCATCTAGAGAAAAGTAAAAGTGTGAAAGCCCCTGCGCCTAATAGATGTCTCCACCCTCCCCATGCGCTACTCGTGCTAAATCCACATCACGACATTCCTAATAACTGCTAAGTCGCTAAGTCTTCTAGACAACCATAACTATCTAGCAGTTATTGCCTATCGCACGGCATGTGCGCACCGATGGCCAGTCGATACGTACGTCCGAGATCTATATGAGACTCGTGTCTCGTGATACACAAGTGTCGGGCCAATGAATGTGACACAAACAAGGGTGGTCCCTTAACTCTAAGCCATATGCAACTAAAATATAATAATTTGCAAGTACAATTTATATTTTCTAGAATAAGTAAAAATATGCATGATATTGAGCAAGAAATTAAACAGTAATGGCAGGGTGTCTTGCCTGGTAGAGCGCCTGGTGTACTGCGATGATCAAGCTGGCATGAACCGTGACTTTGGTGTAATAACGACTCAAAGGTCCTCTGACGAGGGCATGGGCTGTTCCATCATGTCCAGGATGATCAGATTGGTTAGGGTGGACATAAGGTAGTCTGGAATTGGGCGAATGAATTATGAATAATAAGACTGGTTATGGAAAGGAGGAAATCAAAGAAAATAGGCAATAATAAAAAAATATATATATATATACGATTTTTAGAAAACTATTTACAATCCGTGAAAAATATATTTTGTTTTAGAAAAAAATATTTAAGGCGAACCTAATTCGTGTCAAAACATCTTTTGGTTTGCGGGTCAAAATATTTCTAAATAAATATTAAAAATAACTCAAAAATTTCTCTAGAGTTCTAAAACCATATTTTAAAATATAGGCCAAGCCAAATAAATTATTTATATATATATTTAGAAGAGGATTTTTAGAAGCTTATTATACCTAATTACACACAAAAACTAATTTTTAATAATAACTAATAATAACACTAATCTTAGTTACTAAAATATAATAATAACAATAATAATAATAGTAGTAAAAATATTAATGACAACATGTAATATTAATAATCATACAATCATAATAATATGTAAACAAATAAAATCATAATAATGATGATCAGATTTGTAATGATAACAAAAATTATATAATGATAATAATAATAATGATAATTACAAAAAAAGAAAACAAATAACAAAAATAAACTAAACAAAAACTAACAAAAACAAAAACAAAAAGTTTAACAAAAGCTGCTGTGGTTCTTTCGTTTTAGAAAGAAAGAGAAAGGGGGTTTTCAGAAAGAAAGGGAGAGAGAGTGAGAGAGCGAAGAGAAATCGAGAGGGAGAGCGCGGGAGGAGAAGTCGGAGGAGGGGCGGAGGAGAGAGGAGGGAAGGAGGAGAACGGGGACAGCGGCGGAAAGGCGGTGGTCGGCGCGGGCGACCACGCCGAGGGCAGGCAAGGTGGGGCGAAGGAGATCTAGGGCATGGCGGGTTGTTCGCGGAGGCGGGAGGTGGTCGGACGCGGAGGGGGAGACTCGGCAAGGAGGGTGGCCGGAGCAACACACCGGTGGGGCGGCGCGCGGCTCGGCGGCTGCGGAGGCCGTGGGATTTGGGGCGGACGGTCGGCTAGGTCGGCTCGGCAGATCTGGACGGCGGCCACGGAGGCGAGGACGCGGCGGAAGGGGAAGAGGCGCGGAGGGGTGAGCGGCTCGCTGAGGCGGAGGCGCCGGGGTCGGCGCTCGCGGATCCGGCCGGCGGAGGTAAGGGTGTGTGTGTGTGTTTTTTTTTTAGTTTTCTTTCCCTTTCTTGGTGACGGTGGGTTCCGGTATTCTGGTGGTGGCGCTTCGGCCATGGTGGCCGGAGTGCGGTGGTGGTTGGTTGGCCAGGGGAAGATGGCCGGGATGGGTTGCTGCGGTTTTGGTGATGGTCGGTCGGGATTGGTGGTGAAGTCTGGTGGTCGGGTCCGTGGTGGTGATCAGGCCGTCGGGTGACGGGGCGGTGATTGATTGTCGTGTGGCAGTGGCTGGTGTTGGCAGGCTGCGGTGGCGGTGTAATCGTGGACAGGTTTGTGGGGGTTGGTCGGGCTCGCGGAGATGACGGGGTGGTTACAGGCTGGGACTTGGCCGGAGTTGGGTGGTTGGTCGATTGGTGAGGGTGATGGCTGGTAACCGTGGTGGCTTTGGGAATTCGGTCGGGATGGTGAACGGGCTAGGTTTAGGACTTGGGGACTGGGTCGTGTCCTGCGCGACGAGGAGATGAGTTGTGTCCGGCATGTCGGACACAGGAAAAGAAAAATGTATATGTAATGAATAAATATAGTAGATGGGAAAAGGGGGACACGGACACGATGCACGGTACTGTTGTAGTGGTGGAGAATTTTGTGGAGTAAATAATGATTTGGAGGAGTACCTGCCTATTTATAGGATGTGGGAATTTCCAATTTGATATGAATTAGGAATAATTTAAAACCCAAGTAGATAATTCAATCTATAAATTTAAATTAATTTAATAAATCTAAATCCAAATCAAAATCTAATTTTAAATCAAATAAATTTTTATGCTTTAGTTTAAAATCAACAAACTAATTCAAACTCCATATATAGATATTAATTTACTCTATAAAAATAAATCTAAATATTAAATTAATATTTAAATGGCTACAATAACTTCCAAATATATTTTTCAAATTACCAATAATAATAATTTCGAAAATAATAAATATTTTTAAATGTCTTTTTGAATAATAAAATATTAATATTATTAAATCTCGAAAATTATATTTTTATTAAAAATAGACTAATAAATAATTTCGAAATCTATGTATGCACGAATTTAAATTCTTTTGGCTTAAAAATCAATTGAGAAAATTCAAATTTCAAATATCTAATCTATTTAAATAATTCCAAAAATTGACTCAAGATTTAAATTGCCAAAATATTTTCAAAATATATTTTCCAAAAATGCTATTATAAAAATTTCGAAAATACATTATTATTTAAAAATAACTAATAAAATATTATGAATTATATATATGCAAGCACGAGTAATATTTATGCTTTTCTAGTATACAATAGGAATATCATTCACCATTAATAACTGCATAAATGAAGGCTTCTAGTAACTAAAATAACAACTTGGAAATGATAGCAAAATAATTTTTATATATATCATTTTGAAACTATAAAATAATAAATAAAATATTTTTCAAAAAAATATGTATGCTCGCACATATTCGTACTCGTCGAGCAAATTCAAAAAACGAACTTCCGCACACGACGTACAGTACGACTACGTGACGTACAATACAAAATTTAAAATCGGCACCAAAATCGAAAAAAAAATATAGTAGAAATTTAGGGGTTTTATATCCTACCCAACTTAAAAGAATTTCGTCCTCGAAATTAAGAATTAGGAGGGGGTGAGAAGACACAAGGGGGTATCGATGAGGAACAATCGATAACAAAATTATGCCGTAAGAAATCGCGATCTAGATCATAGAAAAATAATACGGTATGGTCATAATCGATATGAAGGCTTAGAGGAAGTTTTAGTACAACGCTTTCGTTCTTCTAAATAGGTGAAGGCGAAAGCAATATAGAGTTCGAAGGAGGCGTTATCGAATACGAATATGTGATTCAAAGGCGACCGAAAAGAATTTCAAAGGAATTGTCAAGACAGTCGTGGATGGGATTCTAGAGGGCAAGTTTAGCTATGTCCCCATCCACGTAGAACGATAGACAAAAGCGAACCAAAGTGTACTTGGTTGATCAGACCATTATGCACCGGTTCTGATTAGACAATATGCTAGTGAGCGCTCAATAGCATATGTCATGAACAAACTCGATAAAATAAGCTTGCAAAAACTAGGCTACATAGCATCATTAGTCAAAACGGTAAATACATAGGTACGAGAGATTTAGATTTAAAGAAGGTAGAATGATTCTAAGTCATACAGTCATACTATAGTCTTCTTGTCCAAGTCCTTGGTTGGCTAGACGGGTTAGGTCCTCTAGATTCTAGGATCTAAATAAGCTTGCTAATATAGGTCACTAGGTCAAAGGGGTTGCTAGTTCATAAGGCTAGTTCATAAGGTATTCTACCCAACTTAAAGAATTAAACTATTGGTGTTTTAGGACAATCAACTAATAGGGTCAATCTCTAGCAAGCACGAAGGGAAGATAAGAATAGGGATGGAAGGAAGCAAGCAAGATGCAATTGATGAGTCAAACGGTAGATAAAATCAAGGAAAGAGGTCAACTATGTGGATGAGATCCTAGACTTCTAATCCTATAGGCAGGCTTGCTTGGTACGGTAAAGTGACCAAACAATTTATTTTGACCTGCATGGGCCACCACAAAAACATGTAACGCCCCAGTCCCAAAATACGTAGGACTAGGAACGTAGACATGCCAGCTGTATTCATACGAAGTACATGAGCCTCGTATGGATACATAAGCTGTTAATGCAGTAAAACCATGACTAATCTCATCCACACAAATAAAGGAAAAATAAAGATTTCATATAATGATAATGAATTGTCTTTATACAATATGTTGGGCGGAGACAAATCTACTACCAACAAGATAAAAGAAATACATGAGAAAAGAAGTGATTTTTGGCAAGCGAAGCGAAGACGATCCAAATGCAATCATCATCGAAGAAGTAGCAAAGACCACGGCTAGAACTAAAGTACCTGCGAAAGACAATAGCACACACCTGGCAAGACAACCAGGTCCTCAGAGGGACGTAACAAGACACATAATATCATGCCAATAACTGAATAAATAAAGCTCAACAGAAACTATACAAACAAAGGTTCTTAACCATTCTATGTGAATATGCATTTGAAGACAACGTTCCACACAAGGGCTCCCGAAGCTAGAAACACGGCACGTTAGCGTTTCAACCAAGTCACTAGTGGCGTCTAGAGAAAAGTAAATGCACGGCCCATTAGCACTCGAACGAGAACTAAGGGGCATCCAGAGAAAAATAAATGTACGGCCACTAGCTTCTTGGGTGAGTCACTAACGGCAGCTAGAGGAAAGTAAATGCACGGCACATTTGTGTTTCAACCGAGGCACTAGTGGCATCTTGAGAAAAGTAAATAAATGCACGTCCACTAGTCTCTCGACTGAGTCACAAATGGCATCTAGAGAAAAGTAAAAGTGTGAAAGCCCCTGCGCCTAATAGCTGTCTCCACCCTCCCCATGCGCTACTCGTGCTGAATCCACATCACGACATTCCTAATAACTGCTAAGTCGCTAAGTCTTCTAGACAACCATAACTATCTAGCAGTTATTGCCTATCGCACGGCATGTGCGCACCGATGGCCAGTCGATACGTACGTCCGAGATCTATATGAGACTCGTGTCTCGTGATACACAAGTGTCGGGCCAATGAATGCGACACAAACAAGGGTGGTCCCTTAACTCTAAGCCATATGCAACTAAAATATAATAATTTGCAAGTACAATTTATATTTTCTAGAATAAGTAAAAATATGCATGATATTGAGCAAGAAATTAAACAGTAATGGCAGGGTGTCTTGCCTGGTAGAGCGCCTGGTGTACTGCGATGATCAAGCTGGCATGAACCGTGACTTTGGTGTAATAACGACTCAAAGGTCCTCTGACGAGGGCATGGGCTGTTCCATCGTGTCCAGGATGATCAGATTGGTTAGGGTGGACATAAGGTAGTCTGGAATTGGGCGAATGAATTATGAATAATAAGACTGGTTATGGAAAGGAGGAAATCAAAGAAAATAGGCAATAATAAAAATATATATATATATACAATTTTTAGAAAACTATTTATAATCCGTGAAAAATATATTTTGTTTTAGAAAAAAATATTTAAGGCGAACCTAATTCGTGTCAAAACATCTTTTGGTTTGCGGGTCAAAATATTTCTAAATAAATATTAAAAATAACTCGAAAATTTCTCTAGAGTTCTAAAACCATATTTTAAAATATAGGCCAAGCCAAATAAATTATTTATATATATATTTAGAAGAGGATTTTTAGAAGCTTATTATACCTAATTACACACAAAAACTAATTTTAATAATAACTAATAATAACACTAATCTTAGTTACTAAAATATAATAATAACAATAATAATAATAGTAGTAAAAATATTAATGACAACATGTAATATTAATAATCATACAATCATAATAATATGTAAACAAATAAAATCATAATAATGATGATCAGATTTGTAATGATAACAAAAATTATATAATGATAATAATAATAATGATAATTACAAAAAAAGAAAACAAATAACAAAAATAAACTAAACAAAAACTAACAAAAACAAAAACAAAAAGTTTAACAAAAGCTGCTGTGGTTCTTTCGTTTTAGAAAGAAAGAGAAAGGGGGTTTTCAGAAAGAAAGGGAGAGAGAGTGAGAGAGCGGAGAGAAATCGAGAGGGAGAGCGCGGGAGGAGAAGTCGGAGGAGGGGCGGAGGAGAGAGGAGGGAAGGAGGAGAACGGGGACAGCGGCGGAAAGGCGGTGGTCGGCGCGGGCGACCACGCCGAGGGCAGGCGAGGTGGGGCGGAGGAGATCTAGGGCATGGCGGGTTGTTCGCGGAGGCGGGAGGTGGTCGGACGCGGAGGGGGAGACTCGGCAAGGAGGGTGGCCGGAGAAACACACCGGTGGGGCGGCGCGCGGCTCGGCGGCTGCGGAGGCCGTGGGATTTGAGGCGGACGGTCGGCTAGGTCGGCTCGGCAGATCTGGACGGCGGCCACGGAGGCGAGGACGCGGCGGAAGGAGAAGAGGCGCGGAGGGGTGAGCGGCTCGCTGAGGCGGAGGCGCCGGGGTCGGCGCTCGCGGATCCGGCCGGCGGAGGTAAGGGTGTGTGTGTGTTTTTTTTTTTTAGTTTTCTTTCCCTTTCTTGGTGACGGTTGGTTCCGGTATTCTGGTGGTGGCGCTTCGGCCATGGTGGCCGGAGTGCGGTGGTGGTTGGTTGGCCAGGGGAAGATGGCCGGGATGGGTTGCTGCGGTTTTGGTGATGGTCGGTCGGGATTGGTGGTGAAGTCTGGTGGTCGGGTCCGTGGTGGTGATCAGGCCGTCGGGTGACGGGGCGGTGATTGATTGTCGTGTGGCGGTGGCGTGGTGTTGGCAGGCTGCGGTGGCGGTGTAATCGTGGACAGGTTTGTGGGGGTTGGTCGGGCTCGCGGAGATGACGGGGTGGTTACGGGCTCACCATTAATAACTGCATAAATGAAGGCTTCTAGTAACTAAAATAACAACTTGGAAATGATAGCAAAATAATTTTTATATATATCATTTTGAAACTATAAAATAATAAATAAAATATTTTTCAAAAAAATATGTATGCTCGCACATATTCGTACTCGTCGAGCAAATTCGAAAAACGAACTTCCGCACACGACGTACAGTACGACTACGTGACGTACAATACAAAATTTAAAATCGGCACCAAAATCGAAAAAAAAATATAGTAGAAATTTAGGGGTTTTACAATGGACAACATGAGCAAGTCTCCATTTTGCTTTGCGAGGCGGTAGGCGTCGTTGGAGAATACGACTTCGATGATGAACGGGCCTTCCCATTTTGGTTGGAATTTACCGGCGGTTTTATGCATCATAACCATCGGCCTCCGAACTGCCAGAACGAGATCGCCTACTTGGAATGTTCTGACATTGACCTTCTTGTTGAAAGCTCCGGAGATTCTGGCCTGATATAGTTCGATTCGCTGTTGAGCTAACAGGCATTTCTCGTCTAGGGCCTCCAATTCCTGTATTCGACGATGGTGGTTTTCGTCTGCCGTCAACTGATGTGTGAGGGTGACGCGGAGTGAGGGGATCTGAGTCTCTAATGGAAGGACTGCCTCACTGCCGTACACCAGGGAAAATGGTGTGTTCCCGGTGGCTGTTCGAACTGTGGTGCGATACGCCCATAAGCATTCGCCGAGCTTCTCGTTCCAGTCGCGCTTGTTAGAAGACACAAATTTCTTGAGTAGCTTGATTATGGTTTTATTGAATGCTTCTGCTAACCCGTTGGCTGCTGGGTTGTAGGGTGTCGAAGCAATGTTCTGAATTCGGTGCTTGTCGCAGAACCGATAAAATGTGTGGCTTGCGAACTGTGGCCCATTGTCGTGAATGATCCTTCGGGGTAGTCCAAAGTGGTAGATGACATGATGCTTGAGGAAGCTGATCACGTTTGAAGTTTTCACCTCTGCCAATGGGATGGCTTTCGTCCATTTGGAGAAGTAATCGGTGATTGCGAGTATGAATCGGTGTCCTCTGGACGAAGGCGGGGTAATTGGGCCAACGATGTCCATGCCCCATGCTTCGAATGGCCAGGAGGCCACAGTCGGATGTAGGAATTCAGATGGCTGGTAGATAAAGTCGACGTAGATTTGGCAGTCTCTGCACTTTCGTGCGTAATCTATTGCGTCTGCAACCATCGTGGGCCAGTAATAGCCCATTCGGCGAAGGCGGTCCTGCAGTTTCGGGCCCGGTTGATGGGCTCCGCAGACACCATCATGGGCCTCGCGCACGGCTTCCTTGGCTTCTGTATTTGATAGACACCGAAGCAGCAACCCATCATAGGATCGGCGATACAGCATTTTCGTCTCCGTATCATAGAAAAATCTGAGAGAACGTCTTCTGATAGAAGTAGCTTCCTTCGGATTCTCTGGCAGGATGTCGTATACTACGAAGTCGATGAACGGCTGTCTCCAGTCTGGTATTTCGTCGACCGAAAGGGCGGAATAGCTTTCCATGCATTGAACGTTATCCTAAGGACAAACCAGTTCACGGCCTATTATGTCGACCTGATGACGAGCGTAATTTGGCACAGCTAGGGAGGCGGCCAAACCAGCTAGGGCATCAGCCTCAATGTTTTGGAGTCTGGGAACATGTTCTATGAAGAATCCTCCCAGAGACGAGATGATGTCGATTGCTATTCGATGATACGGGATCATGTCTTCGTGGCGGACCTCGTACGACCCCCGAATCTGATTGACGATTAACTGTGAGTCGCCGTATGCTTCAAGATAGTCTACCCCCAGATCTTTTGCAAGTCAGAGGCCAATGACCAAGGCATTGTACTCGACCACATTATTTGAGCAGGGCTCTGTGAATGAGTAGGCCCGGTTGATCACTAAGCCGGAGGGAGAAATCAGCATGACTCCAACTCCAGAGACGATGTTGCCTTTGGGTCCAGTTCTCGAAGCGCCGTCGAAGAACATTCGCCAGATGGCATCATGGGAGACTGTATTTGAACTGGTGACCTCGTCCGGTATCTCTTCATATACCCTAGTCATCTCCGAACCTGGATGGGCTGCTAGAAAGTCTGCCAGAGCCTGGCCTTTAACAGCCTTTTGCGGGACGAAGATCATATGGTATGGTGATAGTAATATCGCCTAGGTAGCAAGGCGAGAGCTGAGTGCCCCAGGTTTGTTCATGAGGACCCTGAGAGGGTTGATTCGCGATATCACGTGGATGGTTTGTCCTGTGACGTAGTATCGCGTCTTCTAGATGGCGAACACGAGAGCAAGGCATTCCTTCTCTACGGTCGTGTATCGGTATTCTGGTCCAATCATCTTCCGACTGAGGTAGTATATAGCTTGTTCGTGGCCCATATCATTGTTCTGTGCCAATAGGGCACCAAGAGAATGTTCCATAGCTCGCACATAGAGCAGGAATGGCTTCCCAGCAACAGGAGCTACCAGGACTGGAGGATTCGACAAATATTCTTTGATGTTGTCGAAAGCGCGCTGGTATTCCTCATCCCATACGAAAGAGACTCCCTTCTTCATGAGATGGGTGAATGGTTGACATCGTCCGGAGAGATTAGAGATGAATCTCCTGATGTAAGCTAGTCTGCCTTGAAGGCCTCGGAGTTCGCGAAGATTTTTCGGGGGACTCATCTCCATGATTGCCTTTGTTTTCTTGGGGTCGATGTGAATGCCCTGAGAAGTGATGACGAAATCCAGGAATTTCCCGCTGGAGACACCCAAGAATGATTTCATAGGGTTCATCTTTAAGTTGTGTGCTTGCATTAGGTCGAACATTGTCCTGAGATCTTGCAGATGATCTTCCTTCGAACGGCTTTTGACGGCGATGTCGTCGACGTAGCATTCCACTGTCTTGCACAAGTGGTCTCTAAAGATAACGCTCATAGCTCTCTGGTAAGTAGCTCCAGCATTCCTTAAACCGAAAGGCATAACGGTGTAGCAATATGTACCAATCGGTGTTCGGAATGATGTGTGCTTCTCGTCGTCAGGGAACATCTTGATCTGGTTGTATCCTAAAAAGCCATCCATGAAGGACATACGTTCGAAGCCGCAGGTGTTGTCGATCATAATATCCGTAATAGGGAGAGGGAATTCATCTTTAGGGCATGCCTCATTCAGATTTCGGAAGTCAATACATATTCGGATCTTCCCGTTCTTCTTGAGAACTGGTACTATGTTGGCTACCCAGTTTGGATGCTGCTCTTCGAGAATGAAGCCGCTGGCTATCAGTTTGTTGACCTCGGCTTCAATAGCATTCATGACATCGAGGCAAAATCGTCGTTACTGTTGCTTCACAGGTATTGCATCCGGACGAATATTGAGTTTGTGGAGTGCGATCTCGGGGTCCAATCCTGGCATATCTTCGTAGCTCCAGGCGAACACATTGATATACTCTTTGACGAGTTGGAGCAGCGATTCTCGCTCTTCATATGTCAGACTCTGGCTGATGAAGATTGGTTTTGGGGAGGCTTCATCACCAAGATTAACTTGTATGACCTCATCTTCAGTGGGAGGTTCTCTTTGCTCGAAACGCTTCTCCCATTGTTCATCTAGCTGTTGTGCCTATGGTTCTAGCTCAAGACGTTCGGGGATATCCTCGTCTTCTTCATAGGCGTCGGCGAATGCCATGTTGACTGACAGGACTTGTCTGAATATGTCTCCGATGCTGGTATCCGAATCAGAAGTTGGTGACCCAGTCGAATGTGAATGCCAGTCACATTCTTTATCTGAACTTTCAGGGGTTGTCGTGGGTGTCACATACCCTAATCCACATCGAGTCTTACTATAGTAGTCCCGTGGTTTGCCAGCCGGGACCGGGGGCTTCAAAGGTAATCGTCATCCAGTACCGTAGTTCAAACCCGGTATCGTTTCCAGATCGTACCCCTGTTTCTGTATGAGATATTTAGATTAGGGGCTATAAAGATACAGAGGTAGTCTCCCGGCATCCGATCCAAGGTCGACTTCTTCTATGGTGAAGGGATGCGGATCGTCCTTCCGGCCGAAGATGATTGGATGGTCCCCTCCTTCGATTATTCGGTAAGCGTCTTCTGCTGGAGTAAGCTGGATTGTGGTGTAGACATTTGTCACCTGTGTGTGTAGGTGAGTGCCTATACCGTGTTCCATAGCATACATTGTACAAAGCTTATCAAGCTTGAGGTAGTTCAAAGATAGTCCTTTATTGATGAAGTAAGGTATCTTTTCTAGGGGGATTACATCATCTGCGGAGGGAACATCAGTGTGGGCAGCCACATACTTGGCTAACTTCGGTTCCTCTTCGGCTACCACTTGTGTGAATAAAGACTGAGAGGACGACCTGGGGAGCTTGATCGTCAGTGGTTCAGCTGATGGTGCTGAGCGCGGAGTTGTTGGCAGACTAGCAACCCCCAGTTTGGTACTCGATGTGGGGCGAGGAGTGGCTGGTTCGCTAGAAGTGTCGGACCTCGCATCGGGGTGACGACCCTTCTTGGGAAGGCGTATCGTCAGTGGCTTGTCGGAGGGATTGAGCTTCTCCGTTTGGGGCTGGCCGACTCTTGGCAGTCTGATTGTCAGTGGCCCCGTTGTGGATCTTGGCACTTGGCCAGACCTTGGCAGCCGGATTATCATCTGCTCTTCTTATGCCGAGAGGCTGATTGCGTCCTTACGCAGAGTAGCGGTAAGGGGTGCAGACCTACCCGGTTTGCGAGCTTGGAGGTGGATCGTCAGAGGCTCTTCTGATCCTGTGGCTGTCTTGGTACTAGTTTGTACATCTCTTTCACCAAGATGCTTCTTCGACTTTTTGTACAGGCAGGAGTCTGAGTAGTAAGATTCGACCCCTTTGAAGGGATCGATATCAGCAAATTCTGTCCTCACGAAGCCGTATTTGTCGACATATTTGAAACACTGGTGCAGCATGGACGGCACGATCATATAATCGTGTATCCATGGGCGTCCCAAGAGGATGTTGTAAGAAGTGTCTGCATCGATGACGTAGCAGGTGACTTCGGATTGGAGGTCGCCAATTTGATACTTCAGACGAATCTTCCCAATAGGGTAGCTCCTGCCCGAATTGAACCCGCTGATGGCGGTGCTTGTAGGCGTCAGACGATGCATCGGGATACGGAGATGATGTAGCAGACCCTTCGGGATTATGCTTATGGAATAGCCAGGATCAATGTGCATCCGATCCACCTTTACGTCGCCGATGTATCCAGTATAGTATAGTGGGCGATCGTGCAGATTAGTTTTGATGAGCATATCTTGTGGAGGGAAGACGATGTTTGGCATTGCGCCAGTGCAGGCACTGTCTTGGAGATCCACAGGTGAGTCCTCCCCGGTGAGGTTGGATTGAGCCAGATAGGCATCGGCATTTTGGAGTGCTTCGCTCAATACAATACGAACATCCTTGGAGAGCCTTAGGAGTTCGTACAGTAACAACTTGGCCGATGTGTTAGCCAATTGCGCTAAGATGTCAAAGTTGTAGGGCCTCTCTAGCCCTTGGGCTGTCTCTTTTCGGAGGGATTTGTCGAAGCGAGTCTCCCTCGGCCTAGGCTTGTCGGTCGTCGAAGGCTGTGCCAGTCCCGGAGCATCAGTTGTGGTGGGTTGATGATTTTCAGCTGGATTGTCAACCACAGGTTGGGATTGCGCTCCAGACCGCGTGACGACGGTTGTAGCTTCCTCGATGTCTGTCGAGATTGTGTGGCAGGTCCTGACTTTTCCATTCTTTTTTTTGCAGATAGAAGATGATATGGGCCGAGTCACTTCCGATACCAAGTCTGGATGGATCCACATGACCTCCCCTCGTGATGTGGTGAGGGGCACTAAACCAGCAGCCTGATCTCGGGGAGGTAGAAGATTAGTAATCTCCATTGTCGCCAGAGGGATGGGGACCACCCCGTCTTGAGTTTTCGTCGGAGGAAAGCTGCCGAATTGTACCGACACCATATTGGCTGCCACCGTTACCTCTTCGAAATCGATAGCCAAAGCGTTCGAATCGATGAGGTTTTGGATGTACCATTTCAGCTGGTAGCAGTCGTATGTAGCATGGTGGACGTAGCGATGATAATGGCAGTACTTTGGGTTCTCCATCTCTGCCGACCGTGGTTCCCGCCTTGGTAGAGGAAGCTGAATTCTGTCCTCTTGTATGAGCATGTCCAAGATGGGCTTGACGTGACCGTCTTCGAAGGAGTAAGTGATTTGCGGCCATTGTTTGTCTGCCAGCTTTGGCTCAGGTTTCTGCGCCGTGTCGGCCACCATAGCTTGCTTTCTCTTGCTGTCCGATTGTTGGAGGGGCTACCCCCATTATCGTTGTTGGGACGCTTGCCCTTGTTTTCTCCTTCTGAGATGTGCAATCCCAGTTGGCGAGCCTTCTTCAGTCGTTCTTCGGCGCTTGTGGCACTGATGATGAACGTCTTCCAATCCTTGAATTGACTTTTGCCCATCCAGAGACTGATTGTTGGGAGGAGTCTCTTTTGGCAAATTTCAATCAAGGAGGAATCTGGATTTCCAGAGGGCAACTTCATGGCGGTTTGGCGGAACCGCTCGATGTAGTTCCTTGTCAGCTCTTTCTCCCCTTGGACGACGTCCATGAGGGTGGACATAGTGATGTCCTGCCCTACTTCGTAGAATCTCTCCAAGAACATGCGCTTGAAGCCGGCGACGGAGTGGATGCAGTTGTCCGGCAGATTGCGATACCAGTCGAAGGCGACTCCTTCCAATGCCCCGATGAATAATCGTGTGAGAATGGCATCGTCATGGGACAGATGGTCGGTGGTGACCTCGAAGTAAGTGATGTACCGACTTGCTGAGGTCTTGCCATCATAAGGATTGATATTGAACGACTTATATCTTGGTGGGAATGGAACATCCCTTCATGCAGCAGGGTATGGTTGCCGTATTCTGAGGTCTTGAGAGTTTTCTCGAGCGTGGAACATGGCTCGGAGCTCCTGGACCTCTCTTCTTGCTTCGCGTGCTTCGTCCACGGCGGTGGGGGGCGTTGTTTCCGGAGGATTGTTGCCCGGGTTTGGTGCCGCCGAATTCGAGTCCACATTAACCGCGGGACCCGCACTTGTTTGGACAGGCGTACCTCCTTGCAGAGTTGGAAGGGCCTCTTTAATCTCGTCTACAGACTTGACCAAAGCAAGCAATATGGCTTCGAGACTGTCGATGCGCTGGCGATCACTGGAACCACCTTGGTTGCTGTCTGTCATGAATATCGTCTTCACATGAGGAGAGATAGACGGAACGGTGGAGGAAGCGCCCTCTGAATCGTATCTCTGTAGTGAGAAATCATCGGGATATATGGGTATATTCCCTTCTGATTCAGACTCGGAAGGAACAGTACCCCCAATCTCCGAGTTCGCCTCGTCTTGGGAGTTGTAGATGTCATCGGGAACGTCGAGGTTTGCTGCATCCGATGGGAGAGTTGTCTCCCCCGGCTCGTCTTCTTGGAATATTGGGTTGCTGTGGAGGCTCGGAGGGGTGCTACCACCAGCCCCAGCAACCCCCTGCGTTATGGACGACGAATCTTCCACTGTAGCATATTTCGTCTTAGAGCGAGTACCTTGGAAAACTCTGGTGGTGGGTACCCGCTTAGACGACAGTATTTTAGTCGCAGTGGTTGAGATCTTCGGGCTGGGAACATTCGTCTTCTTCCCCCTTCCATCAGCGGGGACTTTCCGAGCATAGTTGCAGGAGACGACGGGTAGTACCTCGTCTTCCGATGATGGCTGTTGCAGTCTTTGAAAGACAGACTGTCGGTCTTCTTGCATCGTCATGCTATTGCAGCAGCAGTTGACGATGACTTGGGTACAGTGACGTCCGTGGGAGGACTCTTTGCACCCTGATGCATCTTCTCTTTCCTTGCGTTTGTGGAGGATGGTCTCACGCAAGTCACTTGCTTTGCTGGCTCGGGAATTCCGGGCACGCGAGTGTGTAGGCCTTCCGCCTGCTCCCTGATTCGAAAGTAGCTTGTATACTTGCCTTCGCTCGTTACTGGGAGATGCTTGATGACTATCCCGCCCATTGGCTGCAGGGGGCATGGTACGAGTTGCCTTATACAACTTTCTATTAGAGGCCCGCGTGACAATCAGCGGGACGCTCCGATAGTCAGAGGTTGGGGCATCTGACTGGGCTTGGTGAGCCCGCGCTGCCCTAGACTTCTTCTTTTTAGCACTTACGGGTGCCTAATAGGAAGAGTCCAAGTTGGATACCACAGAGTTTGGCTTATCATCCAGAGAACCATCAGGGTCAGGACCGCATGAGAGACGGTCGAAGACCGATCGAGAGAAGCGTGAAACAGACGCTATACAGCTAGGATTGGAAACCGTGCAGGCTGTCTGCATGCGGCTGTCTTTAGCTGTCGGATGAGTTGTTCTTGTACGACTAGGAGTCACGACCGTGCAGGCTGGCCGCATGCGGTTGGCAATTGTGGCCGCATGAGTTTTCTGTAAGCGATTGACTTCAGTAGCCGCATAAGTTTCATCCATGCGGTTGGCAACTGTAGCCGCATAAGCTATACGGCTGACAGATGTGGCCGCATGAGTTTTCTTCCTGCGGCTGGCGGATGTAACCGCATAGGCTTTCTCCATGCGGCTAGAACCCTTATACGGCTCGGATCGCATAGAGTTCCTGTTTGCCCCTGCAAGTCCAGCATCATAATGTTTTCTTCTGCCGAACTTGGGGAGAGCAGAGTCGTCTATGTTCTGAAGTGGGGCCACATGAGAGTCTTCTCCGCCGTTTTGAGCGACAGAGGGTATCTCTGCAAGAGCTTCAGTAGGAACGAATGATGGGGGTCTTCACTCCTTGCGGGCCTTCTTTGTGCGGGCTCGCTTCTGGACCGGGCCAGCGCTCTTGTCGGAGAGCATTTCTTCGAACGCCTGTTGGTCGAACCGGGAAACCATCTTCTGTTACGTGGAGCGAAGCTTGGCTGCATCCGATTGCGTCACCAACTCCTCAGCCGTAGAGAAGTTTGTCCCCAGCAGAGTCGCCATCGTGTTTGCCATAAAATAGAAAAGAGCAGAACAGTTTTATGAGAGGACTGGACTTTTACTTCACGTTACAAACTCGCTTGTACAAAGAAAGCCTAGGAACGAAAACCTAGGTACAGCAATCTAAGTACAATTGTTTATTTTTGATTCTGGGGGGTGACGATAGAGGCTCGGGAAAGCGACGGCAGCTCTGCCTTACTCCTTGGACGATCGGACGTAGCCTTGGCTCCTGTAACGAGATGTTGGCGTTGATGAAGAAATGCTCTTCTTGCTCTCCTCGTATTGCTCTTCTGGCTTCTCTCTCTGGATTGATCTCTGTAGATTTTTTTCTCTGATTATTGGGGGAGCGCCTCTCTGTATGTGCGTATCTCTCTGTGTAAGTATATTTTGCAAGGGAATGGCACCCTGCTATTTATAATAGTGGGGGGCATCATTAGGGTTTGCAATGATTGCCCATTCTCAAAGTGGCGGCAGCCTGTTAAATGATCAATCTGGACCATTAATCTTGAGCGTGAAGGATCTGGGCCATTAATGAGGATTATGCCAAATCATGTCAGTCATTAATATTGATTGCAATAAATCCCCATCATGATGATTTGCTGATATCCGCAAATCTAAATGAATCAATTTAATTCATTCTCTTGCCACGTGTCCCAAATCATTGGGATCTGACCCAAAATTTGATTATCTTTAGGACACGTGTCCTGTCATCATTGTTGAGCCGCATGAGGAGCGTTCATATTTGGGCCGCATGAAGGTCGTCATGACCGAGCCGCATAAAAGATTTCATGACCGAGCCGCAAGAATAGTATCTATACTCGAACCGCATGAAGGTTCTCATGACCGAGCCGCATGAATATGTTCATGACCGAGCCGCATGGGGGTCTTCATAGTTGTGTTGTATGAGAGTCTTAATGGCCGGGCCGCATGGATTTCTTTCATGGCCGAGCCGCATGGGGGACCTTCATGATTGAACCGCATAGGTTTCTCTGCACTGGCCGCATGAACTCGTCTAGTCTGGCCGCATAAACTTGCCTCGAAGCTGTGAAGATTTTCTCCAGTTCCCTAGGAAGATAGTGCTTTTGTGTCAGCCATTATGACTACTTTACGTCAGGGCTGTCAGCTGTCAGGTGTCAGCCGTCAGAGCATTAATTGTCAGCCGTCAGAGCATTAATTGCATTTGAATGACGCTGGGTACAGCCATTCTAAAAAGACACATGGCTTTCCTCTGCTGGCCGCATGGAGTCCACTCTGTATTTGAGCCGCATGGGACTCTTGAGCCGCATGTGGCCCCTTGGCCGCATGGATCATTTTTCTTTTTTTTTCATGCTTCTATAATGCCCACCTAAGCCTGATGCTAACTCTGATGAAGAGGTCAAAGAGGCTTATAAGAAGTAGAAAAAGGCAGATAGGATGGTGCGGTATTACATCCTTGCATCTATGTCAAATGTACTGCAACATCAGCATCAGGCCATGGCTACAGCTTATGACATGATGTATAACCTCAAGGAACTCTTCGGACATCAGAGTAGAGCAGCTAGGCAGTTTGCTATGAAATGTTTGATAAATACAAAAATGGCTGAAGGTACACCAGTAAGGGATCATGTTCTCAAGATGATGGGTCATCTGAATTAGATGGAGATCCTTGGAGCTGAAATCGATAGGGAATCCCAGGTCGATATCATTCTCGGGACTCTGCCTAAAAGTTTTGACAATTTCTACCTTAATTACAACATGAACAAAAGGTTGTATAGTTTGGCAGAACTTGCAAAAGAGCTACAGGATGCTGAATCTCTCTTTAGGCAGAGTGGTCATGTTTTTGTTTCTGAAAAGGCTTCTACTTCTAAGCCAAAAGGTGGTAAGAAGAATAACATTCAGAAACAGGCAAACTCCGCAAAGAAGGGCATGGGATCTCAAGGCGTGGTAAAAAAGTCGAAAGGCAAATGTTTCAAGTACAAAGGGTCAGGACATTGGAAGACTGATTGTCCACTTCTCAAACAAGAGAACAAAGAAGGTATATCTCATTTACTAGTAGTTGAAACATGTTTAGCGGTGTTATCTACCTGTAGCTTCCCTTTCCGAAAATTTTGAAATATTTTTATTTATTATTTTAATTCATTTAAATGATGATTTTTTTAGAGTTTTATAAATAATTATTTAGTTAATTATTACGGTAGATAATTTTAGCCATAATGGGGTTTTGGAGTACACGGTGACTAGAAATCGTGGCACGGATAGTGCCATGGCATGCTTTGGCTAGTGTATTAGCCCTGGTAGGGAAGACCGAGCCATAGTGATGTCCTAACTAGGAAAACCAGGCCAAGTTGTGACATGACCATTATAAATAGTTTAATTATTTATATTTCATATTATTTGACATAGGAGACCCGGTTGAACCAAGCTAGTCCAGACTGGACCCGAACTATGCTCGAGCCCGTGTAGTCATGCGACACATCCAATGACAATTGTGTTGGTGGAATTTGATATGAGGGTGTTGCAATTCGTTCTTAAGGATTTAATAAATATTTTCTAGTATTCATAATTAAATATTATATTATATTATTATTAGTGATATTCGGTGACTTTTGTATAAAATAGGTCTTTATACATTTCGAGGTTATTAGACTGCACATAATGGGATATAAACACCATTATTGTTTTATTGAATTTCGTGATACTTATTATTATTTTATTGAGATTATTATATATATAATATTATTTTATTGTTATGGGTTATATTAATTTTGTCAGTTAAATATTATTATATATAGATAGAGATATATATATAGTGATATAAATAATAGAAATATACGTAGTGATATATTATATAGATATATATATAGTGATATATGTGTGTATAAATAAATAATATGTAGATATGTGTATTTGTATGTATATGTAAATGCATTACGCATAGATATACACGTGAATATAAATATAGATATAGATATATATGTGTATATAAATATATTGTGCATGGGTATGTATATAGAAACATTGTATTTATATATAAACATTGCATGTATGTATTTATATATAAACGTTGTATGTGTCTATATATATTTAGGTATATATATGTAGGTATTTATGTATAAGCATTTATGTATATAAGTATACAACCAAATAAATACCAAGGGCCAAACCGATCCCCCCCACAGCTTTCTTGGCCAAAACCCAAGTGTGTCCAAAACCAGCAGCAGCTGAGCTCAGTCACTTGAGCTTGTAATCCGAGTGGGGGCATCAATGTTGTTCGGACTGGTTCGATTCTCTTTCGGTTTGGGTGCAAACAGGTAGTCCAACTTGCCCACCTGGTTCAAATTTGGGGTGGGTTTTCTGGTTTTCTGGTCATAGAGCAGCCTAGGGCCAGCTCTTGCGCTCGAGCCCGAACCCAACATAATTTCGCCCATGCAACTGCGAACAGCAAATAACCCGTCAAAACCGAAGTGTATAAGTATAAGGATTCGATCGAAAGAAACCTCAAAAGCCTAAATCGAACCCACGCCTGACCTCGCCGCCACCTCTCTCAGACCATGGCGCAGCCTCCAGCCACCGTACGCCACCGCGCGCACCGCCGGAGGCCGGCCAGGCCGCACTCGTGCGCGCGCGGAGTGACAGGGAGCAACGGGAGCCCGACTTCGCTGGACGAGTGCGTCGTCCACAAACATCCTTTTCTCGAACCGATTCCTCTGGTACGTACCCAAACTATACGACTTCGTATCCCCATAATTAGATTCACGAAGAACGTAGTAAAATCTAGGTTTATATCAACCCAAAGTCGGGCCAAAAACCTGTCCAAAAATAGGACAGTAGCACAGTCCAGACACCCATCGTGGAAGGCGATTTCTCGCCAATCCATAGACCGAATTCGAAAACCATCTGAAAAAATTTCTAGACAACCTAACCGACATTAAGACCCTATTTTAATATTATTTTTATGAACAGTAGATGCTGAGATAAATCGATTTGAAAATCGAGAAAAATTTGTTTTAAAAACTTGGAAAACCATCCACACGACGTGCGTCCCGCCATTCCGGGCGACGTGGTCACGAACCGAAGACATCGAAACCTGCATAACGGCTTCGTGGTCGTGTGGGCTTTGGCGGAATTCAAATTGGTCGCGTGTGCGCGACGAATTTGATGCGTATCCGTCGAAATTCACCGTATCGTGCACTTTACAAATTCTCCAATTACTTTACGTACGCTCGTCAGATCGAGACGAAACTTGTGCCAACAGAACCGTATCATTTTTCTGGTCCTGCATGCCAAGTTTGGTCCGATTCTGAGACAGTTGATAAAATCGTCGTTTTGCGGGCCCCACCGTCCCACTCAACGGACGATTTTGTGCACGGCCCGCCGGAATCCAACTCTGGACATACGGTTGGGTTCGTATCGAAAAACTGGATCCGTAGACATGTAGTTTGACGACTTTAGAGACCGTTGACTCTGGCACGCTTTTCGGTGCAAAGCGGGTCCAACGACGGACACCATTTTTGTCCAAAATTACCATTTTGCCCCTGTGTCCAGAATTGGACTTAAGGACAGGAAATTCTAGCTAATTGGACTATTCTGAGATCATTGGTATTGTCTATTTCAGCTTTCGAGGACTGTTGTATGGATTTTGACTATTGTGGCACATTGAGTGGTTCAGATTGTCGGTTTCACCAGCAGAGGACCACAGGCGAGTACAGTTTATTGTCTGTATTTCGATATTAATTTTCACTATATTTCATTGATTGGCCATTGGTTATGTGATTATTTTTTATTATAAATTATTGAGTCGGGAATGAGAAGTACCAACGATGTGTGATCTGACCTTAGACCGTGTTGTATTTATTTTTTGTAGATCGTGTAGACAGTAATTTATTTATTTCTTGTAGACAGTGTAGACAGTGATTTATTTATTGCAAAGTAGACAGTGTAGACCGTGATTATTACTATATTTAAACTGTGTAGATCGTGATTATTATTTTGTAGACAGTGTTTCTTTATTGCAATATTTTCTGTAGACCGTGTAACTGTAGACCGTGTAACTTTAGACCGTGTAGACCGTGTCGCATATTTGTCCCGAGACCGATCACATATCAAAGGTACTTCTAACAGTTGGGAAAAGTATTTTGTGTCTATTTATTTGCTATTAGTTTTCCGTATTTACCGTTTAATTTCAAAACTCATGATTGTTGTCTAACCTTTGTTTTATAGTCATTTTCTTTATTGAAATTGCATTCAGTAGATTGTGCTCGTTCCATTCCTGACTGGAAACCAACATTTTTAGGTTAGCCGTGGATTCACTTAGCTCGGGGAGTGACGGGATACTTGCAGACAAAAGCCTAGAGACTAGCTAGATAGTTGAGTTGTAGTCATTCATTATTTGTAAAAGTTTATATTTCTCTACAAGTGTAAAACTTGTGATCATTGTAAGTTAAATTAATTATGTGAATGAGCATTATTTGTGATTTTGATCTTTATGGCCGTGACAGCGTTCTACCGCCGACACTGCGGCGTAGGCTGGCTTGGACACGTCTCGTATCCGTTTTAAAAAAAACTATAAAAAAAATGGGTGCGGGTCGTGACAAGTTTGTGTGGTAGCCCATGCAGGTCAGACTTCGCAAATCACGCGAACTCGTGATAGTACCTAAGTTAGTCGTACTATTGCGAGCCTGCGACTAGAAATACTCAGTCACGAATTAGAAATTAATTTAATTTACGAGAATGACTAGGACTAGGTGTCCCTTATACAAATTTAACGATGGGTAGTCTAGGCCATGCAATATAGATAAGGAGTTATTAATTTTGATAGTTATCAGATCCCCATAGGTACACTAGTACCTCTTGATAGGACGATATGATCCAACGTGGATAGATTATTTACTTGGTGAGACAGAGCTTCCTAGAATTATTGATCTAACCTAGATGAATCATCAATTCCTTTCCTTGCCTCTTTAGATATCATCCTCACATCTTAGTCAAATTGCCTATTTAGTTCTTATTTTTGCCCTAAGAATTGTTTTTTTTATGTTATACATAGATGAACCTCAAGTTAGTTTCGATTCAAGTTTTTCCTCAATAGTTTGAATACACATGAAATGGATACTAGAATTTTTGTATTCCTTTTGTCTTCAGTTATTTCCTCCATGTTCGATCTTTCATTCGAAGGGTGGTGACTGATAGGACAAATATTTATGCCTTATCACATTGTCAACTTGCTTGAATCTCTAGAAGCTCATGAGTTTTTACATATATAGTTAAAAGAAGGTTAGTTCACTATAATGGCAGGACAGCAGCGCACTGCCACCATTTGATTGAATTTGGAGACTATGGACTCACTGCAGCCAGCAGCGCACTGACGAGACATGACCCCTAGAGTTGGAAATTGGTTAAGAAATATAGGTTATAGAATGTTATTAAAAACTATGGTTAGTGGTCCTCTTGACCGTAGTCACCCTTGTGAGCCAATACTGGGTAGAGTTACGTAATGTTCGATTTGTATCATATTTGAGTTACGAAACCAAGGGTTTACCACAGCCCGATTATACGGACAAGGCATAGTCCTCGGTGAAATGACTTCAGACGTGATTACAAGTTAAGGATACTATAAAGGATAAGACAGTGCCCTGTGTGTTCCATAAGATCCAAAGCCAATATTAGTGGAAGTTTTGTAAGATGGGTAGCACGTCTCCCGATCTAGCATTTCGTGGTCCTTGTGATCTATTGACGGGGATATTACTTGACGCTAATATGTTTACCAGAATATAGAATTTAGAGACCCATAACCCATTAGTCGACCAAGGCTCTATGGATAGGAAGATAGTAGGGAGACTGTATAAACAAGAACACCTGGTAAATTTTTGATTCTCACAAAACTCGAACTACTTGTAGCTTCTTCCAAAAATCTTGTATACATGTAATTTGACTATTTTGACCAATATTGTTATCACAACCTAGTTTTGCAAGCTCACTCTTTTATCGAGCTTGATTCAAGATATATGTTTATTGGGGACGCCCACTAACATATTGTCTAATCAGAATCAGTGTATTATGGTCTGATCAACCATGATGTATTTGGTTCGCACTTTATTTAATTACCCTACGTAGATTGAGATGTAGATGTCTGTAGGATCTCATCCGCGACTGTATTGACAATTCCTCTTGAATTATATGTTCGCCCTTGAATCACGAAATTGTATTCAGTAACATCTTCCTTGAATTCTTTATTATTTTTGGTCTTTCACCGATTTGGAAGGACGAAAGCTCGTGATGGTAGGGAGGTACAGAGTATTCCCATGGCTATGATAATGGTAGGCACAAGTGTAGCTACCATCGGCCAGCCATGTGATTGAGTTACTCGTTCTCCCATCGACCCTCAAACTACTATTGAGACTTTCGAGCCATCTGAATTGGAGAATGATTAGGGTTTTACCCTTAGTCGAAATGCTAACCTAGGAGACTACCTATTCTCCAGAGACCAAATGTTGTGAGCCTCTAATCGTTTGTTTGAAGCTTGCTTCAATTAGAACCCTTGTAACAATAGTCTGACAGGTTTGACACAACTAGAGATTCACGTCTCAGTTGTTAGAAATCTCTTCATAGGACATGCCTTGGAGCGGGTTACCCCGTCGATAACACTTGTACACTATGGATGGGTATGTTCCTCTATGTTATCAACCATGTGTTATTATACACCCTCGTTTCTCATTTATTGAGGAATGATCATTGACTTGACTTACATCTACCATATTCCGTTATGTCGTGCCTTATTCTTCATTTACAAGAGTCGAGGTACAATATCCGGACACTGAAATTTTTCTAACCTCTTTATTCCTAAAATCATATCCTAGCTTCTAAGGTGGGTAGACTGTAAGTCTCCAAAAAATTTTGGGAGTATATGAAGATTACCGATTGACTAGAATGATTTTCCACTGGGGTGATGATTAGTGCCCTTGGACTCCCACTGTCCATTTAGATCATTTTGTGCCCCGGCTGTGCCATTAATATTCAGAGCACGAGACCAGCTGTTATCTTCCAACAATTTCTATATGCAAGACCTAGGCGAGTCCATCTCCATCTAGGTATATCATGTCTCGCTCAAACCTGTCCCCTTGTACTCTATTTTGTGCCAAGACTTTCAGGTTAAAAGGATTAGCTATAATCCATACCATAATACTCGTATACTTCCCGACTACAATTAGAAACTCGACCTTGACTCAACCTTTCGACCCAATATATGGTTGTGATCCACTCGAAGCCCACTACGCACATGTCACTAGTGTGCCATTCAATTGTGTTTTCTCGTGCTACTTAAACACAAAAGTCACTGAAGGCACATTTTGGGCTTGAGGGACCTAGCTAACCAACTGGACGGGCAACTAG
Organism: Iris pallida; assembly: GCA_029216955.1. Classification (NCBI taxonomy): domain Eukaryota; kingdom Viridiplantae; phylum Streptophyta; class Magnoliopsida; order Asparagales; family Iridaceae; genus Iris; species Iris pallida. The sequence goes on along the minus strand of JANAVB010001998.1, from coordinate 404,443 downwards.
CTCAACCCTCGGGTAGAAACCTAATCTTGGATACCCTAATCTAGTAGGAAGTGTTTCATCATTGGGACCTTGTCTAATCCTTATAGATCGAAATCCAATGTTCATCCAACCAACGACTGATGTCCAAATAGGAAACCCATTAAGGCCCAGTAGAACCCCTCCATGCACACCACCATAATTGGATTATAAAACCGAATTATTTGAAATAGGTCCCTATACCTATTAGGTAGTCCCCACCTCTTAGGATGTGAGGTCATTCGTAACCCTTATTCCATCTACTTGAAAGTTGCGATACAATCTTGTATTGCATTTTATCCCTTGCTCGTATGTTTAAATAACCCCGAAAAAGATTTTATCTTGATTTCTTAAATCCTGTTCTATTATGGAACCTTACTTAAATTTCGAGAACAGAACTTCTGCACTGCGCGGAGTGCGAGCCCCTCTAAGAAACGAAGAGTTCTTCGATTTAGCAAGTGACGGGACTAGAGTAACCCAATCTAGCAAATAAACCAATGATTTTCTTTCCATCCGTATCATTGGATACGCTCTACCGCTCTCGAAACTTCATAAATGCTCTCGATTATTCTTCTTTATCTCCCTGTCCTTCCTATTTTAGAGTGACGAATGGTCATGCTTATTAGAATTTAGCAATATTTCTTAGCTACTTGTGTAAATTGTTGTATGTTAGATTCTGGGTTATTTGATAGATAGGAGAGGATTATTGATGCCATATACAGTAGGTATATTGGTAGAAACCTTAGCAATTAGTTGGAAGAGTATAAGTTTTAGCGACAGGAGATTGGGAGAGTAGTGTGACCAAAGGTGGGTAGAAGCCCTCGAGGTTTCAAAATTACAAATGGCTAGAAAGGACTATAAGATATTTTTAGAGAAATTAAATTTGAGGAGATTAAAGTGATAGTAGACTTCGATTTTTAGAAATAGTTAGGAATTTGAATTTCGAGGACGAAATTATTTTTAAGGTAGGTAGATTTGTAGCTCCCCTTCCCGAAAATTTTGAAATATTTTTATTTATTATTTTAATTGATTTAAATGGTGATTTTTTTAGAGTTTTATAAATAATTATTTAGTTAATTATTACGGTAGATGATTTTAGCCATAATGGGGTTTTGGAGTACACGGTGACTAGAAATCGTGGCACAGATAGTGCCATGGCATGCTTTGGCTAGTGTATTAGCCCTGGTAGGGAAGACCGAGCCATAGTGATGTCCTAACTAGGAAAACCAGGCCAAGTTGTGACATGACCATTATAAATAGTTTAATTATTTATATTTTATATTATTTGACATAGGAGACCCGGTTGAACCAAGCTAGTCCAGACTGGACCCGAACTAACCCGAGCCCATGTAGTCATGCGACACGTCCAATGACAATTGTGTTGGTGGAATTTGATATGAGGGTGTTGCAATTCGTTCTTAAGGATTTAATGAATATTTTCTAGTATTCGTAATTAAATATTATATTATATTATTATTAGTGATATTCGGTGACTTTTGCATAAAATAGGTCTTTATACATTTCGGGGTTATTAGACTGCACATAATGGGATATAAACACCATTATTGTTTTATTGAATTTCGTGATACTTATTATTATTTTATTGAGATTATTATATATATAATATTATTTTATTGTTACGGGTTATATTAATTTTGTCAATTAAATATTATTATATATAGATAGAGATATATATAGTGATATAAATAATAGAAATATACGTAGTGATATATTATATAGATATATATATAGTGATATATGTGTGTATAAATAAATAATATGTAGATATGTGTATTTGTATGTATATGTAAATGCATTACGCATAGATATACATGTGAATATAAATATAGATATAGATATATATGTGTATATAAATATATTGTGCATGGGTATGTATATAGAAACATTGTATTTATATATAAATATTGCATGCATGTATTTATATATAAACGTTGTATGTGTGTATATATATTTAGGTATATATATGTAGGTATTTATGTATAAGCATTTATGTATATAAGTATACAACCAAATAAATACCAAGGGCCAAACCGATCCCCCCCCCCCCACAGCTTTCTTGGCCAAAACCCAAGTGTGCCCAAAACCAGCAGCAGCTGAGCTCAGTCACTTGAGCTTGTAATCCGAGTGGGGGCATAAATGTTGTTCGGACTGGTTCGGTTCTCTTTCGATTTGGGTGCAAACAGGTAGTCCAACTTGCCCGCCTGGTTCAAATTTGGGGTGGGTTTTCTGGTTTTCTGGTCACCGAGCAGCCTAGGGCCAGCTCTTGCGCTCGAGCCCGAACCCAACATAATTTCCCCCATGCAACTGCGAACAGCAAATAACCCGTCAAAACCGAAGTGTATAAGTATAAGGATTCGATCGAAAGAAACCTCAAAACCCTAAATCGAACCCACGCCTGACCTCGCCGCCACCTCTTACAGACCATGGTACAGCCCCCAGCCACCGTGCGCCACCGCGCACACCGTCGGAGGCCGGCCAGGCCGCACTCGTGCGCGCGCGGAGTGACAGGGAGCAACGGGAGCCCGACTTCGCTGGACGAGTGCGTCGTCCACAAACATCCTTTTTTTGAACCGATTCTCCTGGTACGTACCCAAACTATACGACTTCGTATCCCCATAATTAGATTCACGAAGAACGTAGTAAAATCTAGGTTTATATCGACCCAAAGTCGGACCAAAAACCTGTCCAAAAATAGGACAGTAGCACAGTCCAGACACCCATCGTGGAAGGCGATTTCTCGCCAATCCATAGACCGAATTTGAAAACCATCTGAACAGATTTCTAGACAACCTAACCGACATTAAGACCCTATTTTAATATTATTTTTATGAACAGTAGATGCTGAGATAAATCAATTTGAAAATCGAGAAAAATCTGTTTTAAAAACTTGGAAAACCATTCACACGACGTGCGTCCCGCCATTCTGGGCGATGTGGTCACGAACCGAAGACATCGAAAGCTGCGTAACGGCTTCGTGGTCGTGTGGGCTTTGGCGGAATTCAAATTGGTCGCGTGTGCGCGACGAATTTGATGCGTATCCGTCAAAATTTACCGTATCGTGCACTTTGCAAATTCTCCAATTACTTTGTGCACGCTCGTCAGATCGAGACGAAACTTGTGCCAACAGAACCGTATCGTTTTTCTGATCCTGCATGCCAAGTTTGGTCCGATTCTGAGACAGTTGATAAAATTGTCGTTTTGCGGGCCCCACGGTCCCACTCAACGGACGATTTTGTGCACGGCCCGCCGGAATCCAACTCTGGACCTACGGTTGGGTTCGTATCAAAAAACTGGATCCGTAGACATGTAGTTTGACGACTTTATAGACCGTTGACTCTGGCACGCTTTTCGGTGCAAAGCTGGTCCAACGGCGGACACCGTTTTTGTCCAAAATTACCGTTTTGCCCCTGTGTCCAGAATTGGACTTAAGGACAGGCAATCCTAGCTAATTGGACTATTCTGAGATCATTGGTATTGTCTATTTCAGCTTCTGAGGACTGTTGTATGGATTTTGACTATTGTGGCACATTGAGTGGTTCAGATTGTCGGTTTCACCAGCAAAGGACCACAGGCGAGTACAGTTTATTGTCTGTATTTCGATATTGATTTTCACTATATTTCATTGATTGGCCATTGGTTATGTGATTATTTTCTATTATAAATTGTTGAGTCGGGAATGAGAAGTACCAACGATGTGTGATCTGACCTTAGACCGTGTAGACCGTGTTGTATTTATTTTTTGTAGACCGTGTAGACAGTGATTTATTTATTTCTTGTAGACAGTGTAGACAGTAATTTATTTATTGCAAAGTAGACAGTGTAGACCAGGATTATTTCTGTATTTAAACTGTGTAGATCGTGATTATTATTTTGTAGACAGTGTTTCTTTATTGCAATATTTTCTGTAGACCGTGTAACTGTAGACCGTGTAACTGTAGACCGTGTAACTGTAGACCGTGTCACTTTAGACCGTGTAGATCGTGTCGCATAATTGTCCCGAGACCGATCACATATCAAAGGTACTTCTAACAGTTAGGAAAAGTATTTTGTGTCTATTTATTTGCTATTAGTTTTCCGTATTTACCGTTTAATTTCAAAACTCATGATTGATGTCTAACCTTTGTTTTATAGTCATTTTCTTTATTGAAATTGCATTCAGTGGATTGTGCTCGTTCCATTCCTGACTGGAAGCCAACATTTTCAGGTTAGTCGTGGGTTCACTTAGCTCGGGGAGTGACGGGATACTTGCAGACAAAAGCCTAGAGACTAGCTAGATAGTTGAGTTGTAGTCATTCATTATTTGTACAAGTTTATATTTCTCTACAAATGTAAAACTTGTGATCATTGTAAGTTAAATTAATTATGTGAATGAGCATTATTTATGATTTTGATCTTCATGGCCGTGACAGCGTTCTATCACCGACACTGCGACGTAGGCTGGCTTGGATACGTCTCGTATCCGTTTTAAAAAAAATACTATAAAAAAATGGGTGCGGGTCGTGACACTATCGGCACCTGGTGTGTAGATATATGAGCCACTAATCATGTCTGCAATACATTACAGGGGTTCCAGGAAACCAGATGGCTCAGTGATGGAGAGATATGCTTGTTCATGGGTGATGCTACAAAAGTATCGGTCGTTGCATTAGGGGATGTTACTTTATCTTTTGGTAGAAATAAGTCTTTGACATTGAGAGATTGTCTTTATGCACCTTCACGTAGAAGGAATTTAGTTTCTGTTTCTATGTTAGTTAAGGATGGATATTCAGTTTATTTTAATGACAATATTGTTATTAGAAAGAATAAACATTTTATATGTTCTCGTGCATTGGTTGATAATGTGTATGTCATTAATCCTATTTCGCCCACAATGCAACTTATGGAAATGAATAATATGTCATCTAACTTAAATAAGAGAAAAGAACCTTCTTGTATGAACCAAACATATCTTTGGCACTTGCGATTGGGGCATATTAACCTAAGAAGGATTCAAAGACTGGTTGAAGATGGACCTTTGAGTTCATTGGAAGTGGAGGCACTACCAGCCTGTGAATCCTACTTGGAAGGTAAAATGACCAAAAGGCCTTTTACGGCAAAGGGGTATAGGGCCAAAGATATGTTAGAATTGGTTCATTCTGATTTGTGTGGACCCATGACTATCTAAACTAGAGATTGCCACCCCCAGTTTTCAAGAACAGAGGTATTTTGGTAATTTTCTACTTTAAAATTTTTTTGGAATTATTTATTTAATTATTGTATTATTTTGGGGTTATTTGAGTCGGGTTCGAATTTCAACTCATTCCGACTTGTATCGGGGACCCGGGGTAGTGTTGACCTTAGCGGGCCCACACACTAGTTAGCCATGGCCCACATGTTAGTATTTTAGTTAGTGACTAGACTAATTATTTTGGTTAGTATTAATTTGGATTAGTGATTTAGGATTGACCAAACTACCCCCGACTTAAACCCTTTTCCATGTGTTAACCAATAGATTAGTGTAAGGGGCTTTTAGACATTTTTTGAATAGGACAAAATAGCCTTTATGGCCAGCCACATGTGTAGGGATAGGCTCCTCCATTCAAACATTATCCATTCTTCATTCTCTCTCTTGTTCTTCTCCAAATTGATTTGAGAGCAAACCCTAATCAAATCATCCCCAAATCTTTCCATTTCTCCACCAAACCTTCATCCTTCCTTCTCCATTCAATCCAAGGGAGGAGCTCCTCAAGTTTGAGAGGATTCGGAGCTCGTTCGTGTCCGTTTGGGATTCCTACGTGTCGGTGGCATTTCGGGATCGATTCGAGTCACCGGGAGGTATAAATCCTTTCCCTCTCTCATTTCTCTTATGCATTAGATTCATTTTGACCTATAGGAATGACCCCCATGGTTTGGTGCCTATTGGTGTCTATTTTGTGTCCATTTGGACATTTGTAGAGGTGTCCAATGTGTAGGATCGTGTCCTAATGGGAAAAACTCTATGTGGACACTTGTGGAATTAATTGTGTTTTGTTTTATTGTTGTTCTAAATATTATTCCAGATTTTTCATGTGTTTAGAAATGGGTTTGCCAATGTATCTTAATGTATCATATTCCTATAATCTATATGTATATATATGGTTATATATATATCATTCTATATATATATGTATGTATGTATATATATATATATATATATATATATATATATATATATATATATTGTGGTTATATATATATAAATATATATATATATATATAAGTGTATATATTCTATGGTGTGTGGTGTGACATTGGGTTGGATGGGGGCACACAGGTTCGGCCTAGAGGGATGAAGAGTGTGTGGGTTTGTGTTGAGAGAGGAGTGTATGTTTGTGTAGTGGTGGTGTTTGATGATTTGTTTGAGAGGGGAATGTGAAGAGGAGTTATAGGAAGATGGAGAAGTGTTAGAGAGTTATGTGGAGGAGTGTGAGTAGAGTGAATAGGAAGGGGGAGGGGATGACCCAACCAGCATATATGTGGCTGTCACATGACAGTCCACATTTGCCCAACAGTCCAGATTTCAAGCCAATGTTGGCTGTCCTATACCACTCCAAAAACAGCCCATATTTTCCCCATTTCTTGGCTGTCAACACAGTCCTAAAACCCCTTGTTAAACCCCCTCATATATAGTCCATTAGGACAGTACTTTGCAGTCCTTAATCCACACTTAACTGTCCCAACAGTCCAAGAAAACCCAGCACATAGCTGTCCCTATAACCCCACAAACCAGTTCCCTTGAAACCATTCAAAACAGTCCCAAACTTGCCATACATGTGGCTGTCCTCATTAGCCATATGACAGTCCCTTAAACCCATTCATTTCAGTCCCTTGGACTGTCCTGCACAAGCCCACAGTGATGTCCCCATATAACCCCAAATCAGTCCCTTATTGCTGTCCAGTTTTGCTACCCTTGGACAGTCCCAATAGCCCCAAATCAGTCCAGAAAAACCCACCTATATTGGCTGTCCCTTATCCTGTTTTAGCCCATGTATACTGTCAATTACAAAGCCACAAATGGCAGTCCCTTGGACTTCATTTCAGTCCATGTATCCCCCATTTGATGGCTGTCCCCTTCACTCCAATACAGTCCAGCTTTTCCCATCTATTTGTTAGTCCCTACAGTCCACTTGCTGTCCTTCAACTACCACATTTCAGTCCCCCTTAACCATACAACCACCACTCTAAATATCATTCCATAGTTTTGCCTATGTGTGTGTGTGTGTACTTGTGAGGTTTTGGTGTGTGTGTGAGAGCCTAGAGTGTATAGCTAGTGGCATATAGGATAGCCTATATCTAAACTAGTAGAAAAGCCTATAGGAGAGTCTATTAGAGTGTGATATTTGTGAGAGGGTTGTGTGTGAGTGAGTGTGGTAGAGTTATGAGGGTAAATTCATGATATGGGTTAGGTAATAGGGTAAACCAATACCCATGTATCCTAACATAGCCTAGATACCTAGGATACCTATTTTCCTTGGTAGGTAAACCTTAGATAGGTTGGTATCTAGCTACCCTAAGGAGCCTAGGCTAGTATCTTGGGTATTAGCTGGGTTTCCTTGGGATTGGGCAAGGTATCGGGATTTACCTTGGTAGTGTAATGTTAGTTTTGCCTAGGAATAGGGTATTAGTGTCAGGAGTCTAAGATAGGGTTAGAACTTGATTCCTTTGATTGGTAACGATCAAATATGGTGCTCATAGACTAGTTTTGACGTCGGTTGACCTTTTTGACCAGAAGTCAACAAAAGTCAACCGAGAGTCAAACGTAGCCTTTAAGCGACCAAATTTGACCGAAACCAAACCAGAGTTGACCAGTTGACTGAAAGTCAACAATTGGTCAACATTAGACTAGTTTGACCTAGGGTTGACCTAGAGTTGACCAGAGTTGACTTTTTGACCAAAAGTCAACTGTAAGTCAACCTTTGACCCCGTTTGACCTAGTTTGACTTGGATTGACTCCCAGTGACCTAGTACGACCTAGTATGAACCAGTATGATCTAGTATGACTCCGTTTGACCAAGATTGACCTAGTTTTGACTTAGACTTGCATTCATGGCTTATATTAGTTTCCTTTTCAGTATAAAACCCTGTTTGACTCATAGCATCTTATTTTAGGTCTGTGATCACTCTGAGCGTCTGTTCACCCTATCAGCTCAGGACCACAGGCGAGTACATTCACTGATAGTTTTCATTATCTTGATATCTACTATATCCGATTCAGTCGTAGTATTTTATATGATTTCCTGACACGACGGTTCACGGACTAGTATACGTCGGATCCTATCATGAGATGTTATTCCTAGACTCTCTTGGTATATGAGTATGTGATATTTCTGTGTTTCTGTACTTATATAGACACTGATTTGGGAGTGGGCTGGCCCCCTGCTCTCGAACCTCGTGTCATGACGTGCCATGTCCGGATCCGTAATATTATTCGGGGATGGAGGAATTATTAGGGGTTATGTGATCAAAGCCTTCCTGTAACTATATTTTGCTAGTGCCACCCTCACCTCACGTAGGGTGTAGCAGACACCCCTTTACCAGTTATCTAGGTTGGACGGCATGACTCTCCGTTGAGGACACCGCGGATTGCCGGGCCAAGTGGATAACCATCTCTTGCTTCCCTAGCCGATCACATATCGCTCTAATAGTTCAAATCACTTTTACATTTATTTAGCATATCTTATATTCCAGTTCAGCTTTACTTTCTGTACTTCTTACCATGCTATGATTTCCATTTCCTACATGCTCTATCTATCTTTTATACTGTACCATGATTTGAGACTAAGTTCTGTTTGAAAGAAGGGTTACAACTCTGGTCCTTGTTTGGTTCAGGGGTTGTAACTCGGCTTTTAAATGGTTCCCAAGTCGCCTATATCTTTGTCTTGTATTTTATTATTGCTGTCTCTTATAGTATTTCTCAATTCATATGGAACTGCTGTTGGTGTTTGTACTTGCTTATTTTCCTGACAGGATACGTTGACAAATTTTACAGATGATTTAGAGGCTGATTGCCCGACTTACTATAGGGTTGAGTCTGATGGACTAGATTTAGATCGTGGCTTGTTGGTAGAACCACTAGACTTTGCTCACCCTGAGTAGCATTGTTTAGTTAGGTTTGCCTGGCCTGCGAGCCAGCTAGTACATTTCAGTTTGTAGTATTTTTATACTTATACTTTCTGAGACTCTGGATGTTTGTGTTTAGCTCTGACTTGTGGATTTTGGACTCATTTCCTGTTTTATCTATCATATCTCTTTTCTATGCTATCTACCTTATTTTGATGTTTGTGATTGAGACTGTATTGCTATGTCACCTCCGTTCAGAGTGTATATACTGTACAGGTACATTTATCTGTTTTAGTCGTAGTATTTACAGACCCTATATACAGCGTTCTACCGCCGATTCTGCCGCGTAGGCTGGACGTAACCACGTGCTCGTGCCCCTCTTCAGGATGTGGGTCGTGACACGTTTTTGTGGTGGCCCATGCAGGTCTGTGTCGCAACTAGTTCGAACTCGTAATGGTGCTCGACTTAGAGTACTAATTACGAGCCTGCAATTAGGATGTAGGATCTAGGGTATGATAGGAGTTACTCAATCACATGTCAGGAAATTTCTGATCTTTTGATTACAATGACAAATTCTTTTTGTATTGAATTTAATTGTCCGTCTTTGATATTCCTATCATGTGTCATATTGACTCCTTGTTTCAATCTATCCTCAGGATGACGATCACTCGCTCTCAGGCAGCGGGTTCTAGCGCTGTTCCAGTGAGGCCCGATCCGGCTGGTCTTCTACCTCCGGCTACGGGAGCTGCACTCGAGGGAGCTGCCCCCAAAGTTCCTGCCCTTCCGGCGGGAGCAGCAGTAGAGACGGTTCCAGGAGGTCTTCCACCTCCAGCAGCGGGACTGCCCCTGGTCATCCCTGACATTCTTCCACCGCCGCCTCAGTTACCGGCAGATACTCAGGGTATGATGGCCCTTCTGCAGCAGATGCTGCAGACACAGAGAGCACAGGCAGAGGCACAACACCGTTATGCAGAGGTGCTACGACAGACCATGGAGAACTCACATCAGCTAGCTATGGCAGCAGTGGAGAGAGGTGCACCGGCTACAGTTCAGGAAGCACCAGCACAGCAGCAGGGTCAGGGGAGGCCCGGTACACACCTCGACTTCAGGAAGATGAATCCACGGGAGTTCAAGGGTACCGAGGGTATCCTATACGCGGATGACTGGCTAGAGGATGTCCAGCGGAGTCTGGAGTTGGCAGAGGTCCCGAGAGGTCTGTGGGTAACTTCTGCAGCGAGCCAGTTTTTCGACATAGCGCTGACTTGGTACCGTACGGATCCGCGTGCGTCAGTGAGAGGTATATCTTGGGAGGACTTCAGGAAGCTCTTTAAGGAGAAGTTCTACCCAGATGTAGCCTTGACAGCTTTGGAGGGGCAGTTTGCTAGTCTAGTGCAGGGGAACTCGTCGGTAGACGAGTATGCAGCGGAGTTCTTCCGCTTGAGCAGGTTTGCACCTAGTTTGGTCCAGAACGATGGGTGCAAGGCCCGAAAGTTCCGGAGGGGTCATATACATGTAGTGCGCACTCGCACATCTGGGCGACAAGACGCGACGTTCGAGCAGATCCTTATGGAGGCTCAGATTGCAGAGGAGGACTTCAGCCTCAAGCCGAAGAGGAGCAGTGACGCTCTTGGAGCTAGTTCGAGTGTAGGGCCAGCAAAGCGCCCATATTTCCAGCAGAGGCAGTTCCAGCAGCAGCAGCCCCAGTTGCAGTTCCAGCAGGCACCGGTGCGTGCCCAGCAGCATCAGGGTCAGGGTCAGGGCCAGAGGCCGGCTATACAGTGTAACTTCTGCGGGAAGCCAGGGCACACTAGAGAGGTTTACAGGAAGAGATTGGGCGTCTGCTTATACTGTGGGGTGCCCGATCACCTGTTGAAGGACTGCCGTATTCGAGGAGTCCGAGGAGTCCAGGACAGAGCACAGCCGGCCAGAGGACCAGCAGTACAGCAGAGAGGTCCTCCACTTCAGACGCAGCAGCAGTGTTTCCAGCAGCACCAGAGGGGAGCCCCTGCGGGCAGAGTGTTTACCCTGACAGCAGAGGAGGAGGCAGAGCCAGTAGGCGATATAGTGGCAGGTCACGTTCTTCTTGATTTATTTTCTGCATTTACCTTATTTGATTCCGGTGCCTCTCATAGCTTTGTGTCTGTCTCATTTGCTCTGAGACACAATATTATTGCTGAACCCTTGGGTAGGACTTGCAAGATATTGACCGGAGGAGGCATCATCCTAGTCAACAATATCTGCAAGGGGTGAAGAGTTACTGTAGGAGGCCGAGTTTTGGGTGCATGCTTGCTCGTAATGCCCCTTCCGAGGTACGATCTGGTACTCAGAATGGATTGGTTGAGCATGCACCATGCTAGTATAGATTACAGACGAGGTAGGATTTTGTTTAGGCCGCCGGGAGAGCCAGAGATTGTGTTTGCTAGAGGAGCAGCTGAGCCGGGAGATGGGTTCTGCGGAGCTTTACTGGCGGGGCAGGCATTGCCGCATCCATTGATAGCTGACTTCATGGATGTTTTTCCTAAGGAGTTGCCTGGGATGCCGCCGGATAGAGACATTGAGTTCTCTATAGACTTAGTGCCGGGTGCTGAGCCTATCTCACAGCACATCTATAGGGTCAACAACAGCGAGTTGGCGGAGCTGAAGAAGCAGGTCGACGAGCTGCAGGACAAGGGATTCGTTAGATCCAGTTCATCGCCTTGGGGAGCGCCAGTCCTGTTTGTGCCGAAGAAGGATGGTACGATGCGTATGTGTATCTATTACAGGGCGCTCAACAACCTCACTATCAAGAACAAGTACCCATTGCCGAGGATCGACGACTTGTTCGATCAGTTGAGTGGTGCCAGGGTGTTTTCAAAGATAGATCTGAGGTTCGGCTATCATCAGCTGAAGGTGAAGCAGGAAGACATTCTGAAGACAGCTTTTCGGACTCGGTACAGCCAGTACGAGTTCACAGTGATGCCATTTGGGTTGACCAATGCCCCAGCTGTGTTCATGAACTTGATGAACAAGGTATTCCATCAGTACCTTGACAAGTTCGTGGTGGTCTTCATAGACGACATCCTAGTCTACTCAAAGACGCCGGAGGAGCACGAGGAGCATCTGAGGATTGTGCTCGAGACTTTGAGAAAGGAGCAGTTGTATGGGAAGTAGTCGAAGTGTGAGTTCTTCCTGGACCAGGTCGAGTTCTTGGGTCATGTTGTGACCGAGCACGGGATCTCAGTAGACCAGAAGAAGATTGCTGCGGTAGAGTCTTGGTCTACGCCCAGTACAGTTGCCAAGATTCGGAGCTTTCTGGGATTGGCGGGCTACTATCGGAAGTTCGTCCAGGATTTCTCGCGGATCGCGGAGCCGATGACTAGACTCACCAGGAAGGACGTGGAGTTCGTCTGGACTGAGGAATGTCAGGCCGCCTTCGATGAACTGAAGAACAGGTTGACATCAGCTCTGATCTTGACATTGCCGTCTGGGACCGGTGGTTTCTCGATTTACAGCGACGCCTCTGGCCGGGATCTGGGTTGTGTACTTCAGCAGCACGGGAAGGTGATTGCCTATGTATCTAGGCAGTTACGTCCTCATGAGAAGAACTACCTGACTCACGATCTGGAGTTAGCCGCTGTCATCTTTGCCCTAAAATTGTGGAAACACTATCTGTACGGAGAGCGGGTTGAGATCTTTACTGATCACAAGAGCTTGAAGTACGTGTTCACTCAGAAGGAGCTGAACATGAGGCAGAGACGTTGGCTTGAGCTGATGAAGGATTTTGATATCGCCTTGCAGTACCATCCAGGAAAGGCCAACGTAGTTGCAGATGCCTTGAGCAGGTATCCAGTGGCTATGTATCTGACCTTAGACCGTCATCTTTTGGCTGACCTGGACAGTTTGGGAATCAAGGTGATTATTCTGGGCATGGAGGTGCAGATATGGGCTTTATAGATTCAGTCTGAGTTGATGGACAGAGTCAGATCAGCACAGTATGATGATATTGCCCTGAGGAGCATCAGGGAGCAGGTGCGGGCAGGGTTGCTTGATGATTTCTCTATTGCCGAGGATGGATCGCTGCGGCACGGTGCTAGACTGTGCGTTCCGAGTAGGGAGCTTCGGGAGGAGGTTCTTCAGGAGGCTCATCGCTCTCAGTACTCTATGCATCCTGGTGCCAACAAGATGTACAGAGATCTGAGGGAGCACATTTGGTGGTACGACATGAAGCGTGAGGTAGCTCAGTTTGTATCACGCTGCTTGGTTTGTTAGCAGATGAAGGCCGAGAGGCAGAGGCCTGGTGGATTGCTACAGCCACTACCCATTCCTGAGTGGAAGTGGGAGCACATCACCATGGACTTTATGTCCGGACTTCCACGATCTCCAGGAAGGAAAGACGCGATTTGGGTCATAGCTGATAGATTGACCAAATCGGCCCACTTTTTGCCTTTCAAGGTGGGATTGTCTACGGAGAGGTTGGCAGAGCTGTATGTTCGTCAGATTGTGCGATTGCATGGGGTTCCTGTGAGCATAGTTTCAGATCGGGATAGCCGTTTCACTTCCCACTTCTGGAGGAGTTTGCAGGCTAGCTTGGGCACCTCGCTCAAGTTTAGTACCGCTTATCACCCCCAGACAGACGGGCAGTCGGAGAGGACTATCCAGACCTTGGAGGATATGCTTCGCACGTGTGTGCTAGATCTCGAGGGTTCTTGGGAGGATTGTTTTCCATAAATAAATTCCTTTATTTATTGTGTATCTGGGAAAATTACAACTGTGGGAATCTGATTTAGAATACGATCACTTTATCCCTTGGACTATGCGAAGAAGAAAAGCTCTCAAAATTTTGACAGTAGATAACTATGTATCCGTTCAATGAATAAGAAAAAGAACTCTATTTATAGAGTCAAAAATAATAACTGAAAAGATAACTGTCTTCACAGCCTGTGCTTAGTTGAAAATCACGCAGGATTTAACATACGCAAGGTTGTGAGCAGTTACTGGACGTGGCCTGTAACTGTTGGACACATGGCAATCATGCATGAGTCGTGTATAAGTTACAGGACTCGCAGGCGAGAGATCAGTGGCATGGCTGCCACGTACTCCAATTTGATGAAATCTACGCAGACTTGTTGAAGACGAAATCCACACAGACTCGGGGTAGAAAGCTTCAAAATCCACGCAAACTTGGGGCAAGAAGCTTCAGAATCTACGCAGACTTTGATGAAGAAAACTTCAGAATCCACGCAGACTTGGGATAGAATTGCCAGCTGTCTTGATTCAGCGTGCCTCGACTGACTCAAAATCTCTGGTAGTGATTGCTTTTGTCAGTCACATTAAATGACAAGAAGCTCTTTTGGTATGCCAACTTGACAAAGATTGAGTCTTGCTGAAGAAGATTTCGAAAATCACGCAATAGACGGCTGTGATCTCTCGAATTCTGTGCATACGTGGCATACGAAGAGACATTCTTCGACTGTTGTGCTGTTAGTCATAATTACTCTCTGACAAATGATGAGCTGTCTTCCCAGCGTGATTTGTAAATATTGTCTGGATCAACTGAGCGTGACTTTTGACTCTGTCTTGATCAACTCAGCGTGACTGTCATTTTTAAAGGCCTACAAGACCCCCTTCAAAGTTTTCGAAAAATTGAAAAGACTTCAAAATTTTCGAAATACTTTGAAAATAAGATGATAAAATGAAATCAGTCACGCTGTGATGACTTTAAATTTTTCGGAAGTCAGAAAGATTTCGAAGTTCTTTGAGAATATCCAAATGAACTTATTAAATGTCATGATGACTCTTCATTTTTCGAGACTGATTTCATCCAGTTTATGGTGGAATATGAACCGCCGGCGAGCTCTGTTATATAAACAGGGAGAGGATTCATTTAATCTTCATCTTACGTCAACATTACACCAAAAGAGAAAGCTGAGGAAGAAGCACGCAAGTTGGGCTTTTGTTCCCATGGTGACCCCACTTTTGGGGGTAAAGAGCCAGAGCCCCTTGTCTTCGAACTCAAAGATGATCCCTTGCAACTAGCCAAGAATTTCTTGAGCTATTTTGGCTTGGATGGCTTGTCCTCTTCTGGTGGGTGCAGCCTCATAGAGCAGCGTGAAGCGTTTAAGGCTCTGTTGCACCGTCTGGGAGTTAGGAGCGTAGAAGAACTAGGTACCAAGCTCAGTCGCTCTGGAAAATAGAGCGTGTCTTTTGTGCTTTTGTTGCACTCTTTTTGTTTTGTCTTTTGTAAGGCCATCAGTGCCTGTCTTGAAGAATGAAGTACAACTTCTGTGTTTAATCTGCGTGCATTAATGAAGAATATTAATTAGCACCCTTTGACTATTTCCAATGTTGCTCTGTCTTCCAAAGCACACGTAACACTCATTCCACGGTTTACGAGCGCTATTTATGCGGATCTTTTTCAAGAATAGACTTGTACTTTGCCCTTTAAATAGATAGAAGAGTTTCACAGATACTCATCTCCCATTCCTCTTCTCCTTCTCTGAGAATGAAATTTTTGGGAGATTTCACTCTCAAACAGGAAAGCAATATTTTCTAATGTTCAACTTCTGCGCACTGTATCAAACATGAGTTTGCCAATCCTTAGCACCAAACTTGAAGGTAAGTCAGTGTAATACGTGTACTATTTTTGCTGTTTGAAGATAAGCTTTCTGTTTCTGATTTGAACAATACACGCATGTCTATGTTTGATAAATACATACTGAATGATTTCTGTTGATACTTTCTGCAGAAACTTGGCTGAAAATTTTCTTCAGAACTGGCATTGGGGATGTGGATGTTGTGGAGAATATCCTGCTGATATCTACATAAGGGAGCTCATACGCTTTTGACGCGTAAATCAGACAACTCAGAACTCTTCGTGGGATAGAAGGGTCTTCCTCAGATGGTAGGAAGAGCCTTTATACACGAGAATTGGATGGTGGAGTCAACTCTACCCCGAGAAATCGGGTAGTAGAGTTCCTTTCACGGGAGAACTAGGAATTGTATCCCAAGGTTTGGATACATTCCTGTCTTCCTTGAGAGGTTACCTCCAATCCACCAGTTGTATTGGCAGCACCACGACTTCGGGCTGCCATCCTCTGTGGTTCTCCTCTCGTCTGAGAGAGAAGACCAGAGTTTGATTCCTGCTGATCTGGTCGTGACTGGGACCCAGACAGTCAGGAACTGCTACCAACAACGAACCTGACGGAGAAGGTCCGACGGAGAAGATCCAAAGAAGAAGATGGATCTCTATTAGGTTATTGTTGTGGTGTAGAATGAAAATCCAAGATTTGTAATAGATTTCTATTATGATTTGTAAGAAAGTCTAAGAAAATGTAATAGACTTTTTATGGTGAAATGAGAATGGAAATGGTAATTCTTCTATGCTCAAAGATTTGTATTTGTGGATGAATTGTGGACATGATAGATAATGAAATCTTCTTTTCTGTTTTAGAGTATATGATATTATCAGAGGTATTATGGACGTGATAATATGTATGAACTCAAAAGAAAATAGATTGATTTCTATGCAGAGGTCAAAAATGACAAATGAGCAAGTAGATTCGGAATTGATTCAGAGGTTATGAAAACATGATCAATAACGAATCCCCACTTTAATAAATTGATAGAAGATCATGAACGGACGAATAGATGAACGGATGAATCGTCGGATGAACGCAATTAATGGATGGATGAACCGTCGGATGAACGTGACGTTTCATTATTTGTAGAACTTCTGCCTATAAATATAGCAGAAATTTGACAAGAACGAACACTTCTTCTTTCAAACATAAAAATGTCGTCTGAAGAAGCATTCAAGAAAACTGGAATTGTCTCAAAAGTTCAGAAAAGCACTGAAGAACACCCTGCTGATCCAGTTCAATCGAAGAAGACGGAAGCAGGCGAAGGTTCGTCTACACCCAAGACACCAAGGGACATTCTGGATTTCCTGCTCGAACCAGGAAAGACTGAAGAAGAAAAAGCTATGAAGATGGCTATTTGCAAGTTCCTCGTGGGTTCTAGCAAGGAGGTTCTCGACTCTTTTGCTGATCACGTCTTCGAGAAGGACGGCAGTGGCCCACATCCAAATGTAGAAAAGGATGATAGTGATCTTCTTTAATATCATGTATCATCATTCATGATAAAAATAAAATAAAAATTTTATTTCTAAACATGAAACTGTCTGATGATTACAAGCATTTACATTTATACATAGTACTTTTTTAGGAATTTGCCATTAATAGGCATCAAAACTTTTCGACCATCCAATTCTGAGAGTTGATAAGCTCCATTTGAGAAAACTTTACTCACAATATAGGGTCCTTCCCACTTTGCGTCAAATTTGCCCTTGCTCATATGAGTCATAGTCATAGGACGTCTGACAGTTAGAACAAGTTCTCCTTTTTGATACGCCCGAATTCTGACTTTCTTATTAAAAGCTCTTGAAATTCTAGCTTGATAGAATTCAATATTCTGTTGAGCATATAATCGCTTTTCATCCAGAGCTTCTAATTCTTGAAGTCGAAGACGATCATTATTTTCTGCAGTGAGTTCATTAGCGATTGCTATCCTTAAAGAAGGAATTTGAATCTTTAATGGAAGAACAGCTTCGCAACCATACACCAGAGAGAAGGGTGTACATTTAGTAGCATTACGAACTGTAGTGCGATAAGCCCACAAACATTCACCGAGCTTCTCACTCCAATTACGTTTGTTAGTAGAGACAAATTTTTTTAGGAGTTTGATGATGGTCTTGTTGAAAGCTTCTGCTAATCCGTTAGCTGCTGGATTATATGCGGTAGAAGCCACATTGTTGATCCGGTGATCGTCACAGAATCGAGTAAACTTCTGACTGACGAACTGTGGTCCGTTATCATGAATAATGCGTCGAGGAACACCAAATCTGTAGATGACGTGGTGCTTAATAAAGCAAATGACATTGGACGTCTTAACTTCAGACAAAGGAATGGCTTCGGCCCATTTGGAGAAGTAATCGGTTATTGCAAGAATAAACCGATGACCCTTGGATGACGGCGGATTGATCGGACCAATAATGTCCATGCCCCAAGCTTCGAAGGGCCATGATGCTGCCGTCGGATACAGAAATTTTGAAGGTTGATGAATAAAATCCGCATGGATTTGACAAGCTTTACATTTCTTTGCATATTCGATGGCGTCTGATACCATAGTAGGCCAATAATAACCCATACGTCGAATACGGTCTTGAAGTTTTGGTCTAGGCTGATGTGCTCCACAAATTCCATCATGTGCTTCACGAATAATTTGTTGAGCCTCGTCACCGGCAACACATCGGAGAAGTAAACCATCATAGGCTCGACGATATAAGGTCTTTGTTGTATGATTATAATAGAATCGGAATGATCGTCGTCTGATAGATGCTGCTTCACTCGGATCATCTGGAAGAATATCATACAATACAAAATCTAAGAAAGGAAGTCTCCAATCTGTATTCGTATTTTGATTCTCGGCCGAATGACTGAAGATGAATTCTATGCTGGAATCAGATGAAGATAATGAAGATTTACGACTAAATCCAAATCCTCTTGTTGTGTTGACGTCATGAGATGTTGATTCTTCAGTGTCAACTGGAAGTCCTAGGGTCAGGTTATTTTCAAGATGGAACAATTCTCGATTGTGAACAATAATCATTTGTTGTCGTCTAATTGGGATAGCCAACACCGCTGCAAGATTAGCTAGAGCATCAGCTTCTGTGTTACATGCTCGCCTAACATGTTCTATAAAGAATTCTTCAAACGAAGAAGCCATAATTATAGCTGATCTATGATAAGGAACCAGATCATGATGGCGGACTTCATAAGTATCCCTTATCTGATTGACGATAAGTTTAGAGTCTACGTACGCCTCCAAATGTTGAATATTTAGATGTTTAGCGAGTTGAAGACCAATGAGTAATGCATTGTACTCAGCTACATTGTTTGAACACGGCTGATCGAGAGAATAAGCTCTTTGGATAGCAAGACCTTCTGGCGATACAAGAACGATTCCAACTCCAGTGATAATATCACCATTAGGACCTATCCTTGAAGCTCCATCAAAGAATAGACGCCAAGTAGGATCTTCTTCAGCAATTTGGTTTGAATCTAGGACTTCATCTGGAATTTTGTCATAGAGTTTTGAATCTTCTGGAATTGAATGAGCAGCCAGAAAATCAGCTAAAGCTTGTCCTTTGACTGACTTCTGAGGAATATAATGCATGTCATACTGAGCAAGTAGGATTCCCCAGTTAGCTAATCGAGAATTCAAAACACTGGGTTTCTTCATCATGATCTGTATAGGATTGATCCTGGAGATGACATGAATAGTCTGGCCAATGATATAATGTCGTATCTTTTGAACAATGAACATCAAGGCTAGACATTCTTTTTCGACCGATGAATATCGAGGTTCAGCTCCGGTCATAGTACGACTGAGATAGTAGATGGCTTATTCATGACCATTTTGATTCTTTTGAGCGAGTAATGCACCCAATGAATGACTCATTGCTCGAGTATATAGGAGAAATGGAATTCCTGAAACGGGAGGTACCAATACTGGAGGGCTCATCAGATATTATTTTATATTATCGAATGCTTTCTGACATTCATCATTCCAAACAAAAGAAATACATTTCTTCATAAGTTTGTTGAATGGTCTGCAGCGTCCTGATAAATTAGAGATGAATCTCCTGATATAAGCGATCCTTCCTTGAAATCCTCGTAGCTCTTTTAAGGTGCGTGGAGGACGCATCTCTTGGGTGGCTTTGATCTTCTCGGGATCCACGTGTATACCTTTAGAGGTAATGACGAAGCTGAAAAATTTACTACTAGAGACGCCTAAGAAGGACTTAGTAGGGTTCATCTTTAATTGATGCTTACGCATTAGATCAAATATAGTCTTCAAATCTTGGATATGATCCTCCTTTTGTCGACTTTTGACTGCAATATCATCAACATAGCATTCGACTGTTTTCCGCAAATGTTCACGGAATATAGTGCTCATAGCTCGTTGATAAGTTGCTCCTGCATTCTTGAGACCGAATCGCATAACTGTATAACAGTATGTACCGATCGACGTTCTGAAAGAAGTGTGCTTCTCGTCATCTGGAAACATTTTAATCTGATTGTATCCAGAATACCCGTCCATGAATGACATCCGCTCAAATCCACAGGTATTATCAATCATGACATCAGTGATTGGTAGAGGGAATTTGTCTTCAGGGCATGCCGCATTAAGATCGCGGAAGTCTATGCATACTCTTATCTTGCCTGTCTTTTTAAGGACAGGAACTATGTTAGCCACCCAATCGGGATGTTGTTCCTCTCTAATAAACTCGAAGGTTATGAGTTTATTGACTTCAACTTCAATTGCATCCATAATATCTGGACGAAATCGTCGCTGTTGTTGTTTGACCGGTTTAACATTCGGCAAGATATTGAGCTTGTGAGTTGCAATTTGTGGATCAAGTCCTGGCATATCTTCATAACTCCAAGCGAAGACGTCGATGTAGTCACGAATGAGTTTGATCATGTCTTGCTTATCAGGTTCAGAAAGACTTTCACTAATGAATATTGGTTTGGGAGATCCCTCTTCACCAACATCTATTTGAACAAGTTTGTCTTCAGTCGGAGGTTCTTTTTGCTCGAAACGGAACTCCCATTGATTATCTAATCTTTGGGCCCATTGTTCCGATTCAGGTGAGATTTCAAACTCTTCTTCGTCTTCATCACTTTCTTCAGAATGGTCAATGGAAACCATGTTGGAAGACAGAATGTTGCAGTAGAAGTCCCCGATATTTGTATCGGAATCCCAAGAAGTGGTACTAGAAGAATCAGATCTCTTATCTTCGTCAGACTCGGGATCTTCATGGATAATATTGATAAAAGGAGTAGGAGCTATATAGCCCAATCCGTATTTCGTCCTTCCATATTTCAGAGGAGGAATACGAACAGGCATTTTTCTTCCTTTTCCACTATTGAGGCCAGTCCTGAAGTCATAACCCATATTTTTGATGATGTCTTTAGATTGCTGACTATAACGACGTAGTTGTAATCTTCCAGTGTCATCATTTTTGTCTTCATCTTCTAAATTAGAAGGACTTTGGGGCCCTTTATAGAAGAATATTGGAATGTCTCCTGGCTTTCTGCTGGGAACTAGAAAGTATGAAGATTGTACAGGTTCTAGGGATACATCTGTATGAACAGTTTGTACAACCCCTATGGTTATTGCGTTCAAGTCATCTAACAAATGTAAATAACTATGAACATAATTACACACATCAGCATACTGCAAAGATGGAGACTTTTCATTAAATATAAAAGCAGCAGTATTTACATTGGGGGAAGGCTGAGCCTTAGAGATTTTAGCCAAGTCAATGACTAAAGGGGGAGAAGAAGAACGAGAAGAAGCGTTGTTTCGATTAAGATCGATAACAAATGGCTCAGAAGAGGTGAGCTCCCTTGAAGTTTGAGATAGAAGAATAATCCACCCTCCAACTGGAATTAGCAGAGTATCCTGTTTCATATATAGAGATACAGGAATTACAGTACGCCCATTGACAGGAATAATCATTGTCTTGAGCAAACGACTGAGGTAACGAAGAAATCCGTCCACTCACCGGAATGATGAAAGAACCTTCTTCAGAGAGTTTGGGAGATTGTTGCTGAATAGTTCGACCTTTAACAGGAATTATTAAGGTCTCACTTTGTGAATCCTCTTTCTCTATAGCTTGTATAACCCTTGTATACTCTTCTTTGTACATTCGGGAATCATTGAAATAAGCTTCAACCCCATAGAAGGGATTTATATCAGCAACTTCTTTTTGTACTCTTCCATTGCTATCAATGTATTTAAAATACTAATGAAGAGTAGAAGGCACCACATTATTTTCATGAAGAAAGGGCCTCCCCTAGAAGAAGATTATAGGATCCCACGATCTCAATCACATAGAAAGTGACTTTGGATCTGAAATCACCTATTTGAAGCTTCAGATGAATCTTTCCCAAAGGCTCGCTTCGGCTTTGATTAAATCCCAGGATAGTAGTAACCGTCTTAGAGAGCTTGTGAAGAGGGATTTTTAGTTCATCCAACAGACTCTTTGGCATTATGCTTATAGCAGACCCTGGATCAATGAGGATACGATCTATCTTCATTGTATCGATATAACGGTATAGTAGAGAGGCCGATCATGTCGATTATCCTCCAATAGCATGTCGTCTTGTGTA
Organism: Iris pallida; assembly: GCA_029216955.1. Classification (NCBI taxonomy): domain Eukaryota; kingdom Viridiplantae; phylum Streptophyta; class Magnoliopsida; order Asparagales; family Iridaceae; genus Iris; species Iris pallida. The sequence continues at coordinate 382,112 of JANAVB010001998.1, read as the reverse complement.
AAGGTGATATTTGGGATAATTTCTAATACACTGTTGCATTGTAAGCAAGTGGCAGGTTCTGCATCTGGCTTCTTCAATTGTGCAAGACAAGAGTCAGCTTGTAGAAGTGCTTCACTTAATGTCTCCCGAGTCTCTTTGGAAAGACGTAGAAGTTCAAAGAGGGACATTCTAGCTGGAGTATTAGCAAGCTGAGCTAAAATGTCGAAATTATAAGGCTTCTGAAGTCCAAGAAGAGAGGACTTCTTGATTGGCTTATCAAACCGAGCCTGTTGTTTGCCTTTCTCCAGAGCTGTAGGCTTGGGAGGAACAGGTTCAGTAGATGATTCCTCTTCAGGAGGAACATTAGAAGCATCTTTATCAGCTGGAGGGATATCAAGAGGATCCTCAGGATTTTTGGAATAATCCTTTAGATAAGGTTTTCCCGTTCGAGTAGCACTAACAAGTGCTTCTTCTTTCTCTTTTGGCTCTGTGTCAGGAATAGATCCAAGAGAAGTCATATGACATAATTTAATCTTTCCAGCCTCCTTGGACTTTCGAGAAGTAGTCTTTTGAGGAGAAGGCGATTCAAAATCTGCCACTAGATCAGGATGGATCCACATGATTTCCCCTGTTTCCAAAGTGATTGGCACTAATCCTTCAGACCGTGGAGGAGGAAGATTCACTATGTCAAGAGTTGCCTTGGGAATAGGAACGATCCCACTTTCAAGGAGTTGAGGAGGGAAATCTCCGAATTGCATAGAGACGACGTTGGAGGTGACGGTCTTCTCTTTTGGAGTAAGAGAGATAGCTCCAGATTTAATCATTTCTTGGATCTTTCCTTTCAGTACATAACATGTACGAATTGTATGACCTAGCATTCTATGATATGGGCAGTATTTGGGATGATCTGTTTTACCAGCTTCATCAGGTTTTTTGATCTCAGGTAATTGTATCTTATTATCTTTCAGCAGACATTCAAAGATACCAAGGACATCGTCGTCATCGAAAGAATATTCTTCTTTGGGGCGAGGTGTTCTTGGTTGTTGAGTTGTAGGAGAGGTTTGAACAGTTGATGCATCTTTGCTCTGAAGATTAACTTCAAGAGTTTCTTTTCCCTTGCGAGCATTGTTTTTATTGTTAGTACCTTGACCTGTTTCTTTAGGAGTCATCTGTACTCCTAAACCTTTGAAGGTTTCAGCACTAATTTCTGCGGCCTTGGCACTAACTATGAAAGAAGGCCAGTCTTGGAATTGAGTGGATCCTGTCCACATGCTGATGATTGGCAACAAGTTTGATTTGTATGTGTCGATGGTGACAGCATCAGGAGTTCCAAGAGGCATCTTCAGAGCTTCTCTTCGAAACCGTTCAATGTACTCTTCTGTAGTTTCATTATTTTTCTGCTTGATTCTAATAAGAGCAGACATAGTCATGTCATTAAGCCCTTCATAGAACCGTTCAAGAAATATCTGTTTGAAACCGGAAAATGAGGTAATACTCCCATCTGGGAGACTTCTATACCATTCATAAGCCGTTCCCTTGAGACATCCAATAAACACCCGAGTAAGGAGGGCGTCGCTTGGTTGCAGCTGATCAGTCATCACTTCAAAGTGATTAATGAACTGACTTGGAGAAGTGGTTCCATCATAGAATGAGATAGTAGGAGGCTTGTATTTAGGAGGATACGATACTTGCTTCCATTCTATCGGATAAGGTTGTTTGATGCCTAACCTTTGTAAACCATCTTTCTGTTTGAATGCCTCGAATTGAGTTCTGAGATTCCTCAATTCTTTATTAACAATTCCAGAAGATTGTGGAGTTGTAACTTGTAAAGAATAATTGGGAGGAGGAACAGCATTGTAAGCACTACCTCCAGCTCCAGAGAGACTAGGGTTTGGTTGAGCTGGTCCAGGAGTATTAGATTGTACTGCTGGAGGAACTTGTACTGGACTCATATCAGTGTCAGTTGGTATGGCATCTGGTACAGTCTGTCGATTTTGCATCTGTGTTGCCATGAGTTCATACATCGACTTCATAGTATCAGCCATAGACTTCATTTGTTGTTCCAAAGGAGCAATTCTTTGATCTTGAGGAGTCAAGAAAGAAGAAGGTTCATCAGTATTCCCATCAACCATATAAGTTATGACTGTACGAGGAATTATCGATGAACTGGTAGATGTTGTTTGTTCTGAATCATTGCTTTGTGCATCAAAGTCAATTATAGGAGAACTACCCCCAGTAGGAAGAGGTGGGAAGTTAGATTCTCCAAGGAATTCAGAATCATCTTCAGAGATCAAATTTCTCTGACTAGAGGCCAGGACTCTTGCTCTGGTATTTCTATATACTCCATCTGGACTATCAACTCTACCCCCAGCATTCCGAGAGGTCATATTGACAGAAGCAAACAAAGGCTCATCTTCATCAGGCATAGGTTCACACTGAATCCGATTGAAGACAGATTGTCATTTTGTTTGACATCTGCATTGTATTGTGACTCTTGGCTGGAAGTCACATTCATGATCAACATGATCATGAGCCATTGATTGACATCTGCATTGAATTATGACTCTTGGATAGAAGTCACATTCAGCATGGTCCTTTGACACAGAATCACTTCTTCTCTTCTGTTGAAGATATTCTCGTAAATCTGTTTGTGAAGATTGAGGAGTATATTTCTTGTTCTTGGGTCTTGACGGCTCTTGATTATATAGAGAATGATTAATATGAGCCACATAGTTTCTTGCATACTCTGCATCTGTATCTCTTATCCTTGTTTCCAACTGGTATGGTTTCTTAACACCAGAAGTGTTAATTTTTGTTCTTAGATCAGTTAGAGGTAACACATTGGTTTTGGACACATGGAGTTTTCCTTCCATTGATCTGGATATTTGCAGAAAAGGAAGAGTTGAACCACCCCCTTGATTAGGAGTTGGTAACAGACCTTTTCTAGACAAATTCTGTGCCCAATTCGAAGAAGTCATAGAAGAAAACATTAAGAAATGTTTCTTCTTAGACTCATTCAAGTTTTGAGACATAGAATGTCCAGAAGGAAGAGTAGTCAAAAGACCATCTCCTTTTCTTTGACTAACAAAATTGTCAGTCAAAGCTGTTCCTGAAGTAAAAACTACATGAGCAGAAGAAACAACTAAAGAGTTATTTCGTTTCGAAGGGACTTTGTGTGGAAGACCACCCCCAGTTCTGGTAGAACTTGGCAAAGAGGAAGAGATAGCTAAAGAGCTATTCTTCTTAGATGAAATACACGCTGAAACAGGCTTGGTTAAAGAACCAGTGCTGTTGGCGTGACTTTTGACTTTGGAAATACACGCTGGAACAGATTTGGCTAAGGAGCCAGTATTGTTAGCGTGACTTTTGAGGTTGAAATTGCACACTGGAACAGATTTGGCTAAGGAGCCAGTACTGTCAGCGTGACTTTTGAGGTTGAAATTGCACGCTGGAACAGATTTGGCTAAGGAGCCAGTACTGTCAGCGTGACTTTCAACTTTGGAGACACACACTGGAACAGATTTGGCTAAGGAGCCAGTACTATTAGCGTGATCTTTGATTGCTGTCATCTTCGAGCGCACAAGAGTGTGCGTGCTTGCAGTAGAGTTCTTGCCAGTGTTAGGAGCAGACACTGTGGCAGAGACTTCACCATTGGCTGCCAACTGATTCTTAGGGACATAGATAGAGTGTCCCTTCGATTTGGCAGTGATGATGGAGGCTGTAGTGGGTTTACTACTCTTAGCCCATTGCATTTCTTCATAGGCGAGTTGATCGAATTGGATCGTCATCACCTTCTTCGTCGAGCCGATTGACGAAGTATCACATTGAGTTGTTGCCATCTCAGAAGAGGAGATAGTTTTCCCCAGCAGAGTCGCCAATTTGTTTTCCATAAATAAATTCCTTTATTTATTGTGTATCAGGGAAAATTACAACTGTGGGAATCTGATCTAGAAGACGATCACTTTATCCCTTGGACTATGCGAAGAAGAAAAGCTCTCAAAATTTTGACAGTAGATAACTATGTATCCGTTCAATGAATGAGAAAAAGAACTCTATTTATAGAGTCAAAAATAATAACTGAAAAGATAACTGTCTTCACAGCCTGTGCTTAGTTGAAAATCACGCAGGATTTAACATACGCAAGGTTGTGAGCAGTTACTGGACGTGGCCTGTAACTGTTGGACACATGGCAATCATGTATGAGTCGTGTACAAGTTACAGGACACGCAGGCGAGAGATCAGTGGCATGGCTGCCACGTACTCCAATTTGATGAAATCCACGCAGACTTGTTGAAGACGAAATCCACGCAGACTCGGGGTAGAAAGCTTCAAAATCCACGCAAACTTGGGACAAGAAGCTTCAGAATCTACGCAGACTTTGATGAAGAAAACTTCAGAATCCACGCAGACTTGGGATAGAACTGCCAGCTGTCTTGATTCAGCGTGCCTCGACTGACACAAAATCTCTGGTAGTGATTGCTTTTGTCAGTCACATTAAATGACAAGAAGCTCTTTTGGTACGCCAACTTGACAAAGGTTGAGTCTTGCTGAAGAAGATTTCGAAAATCATGCAATAGACGGCTGTGATCTCTCGAATTCTGTGCATACGTGGCATACGAAGAGACATTCTTCGACTGTTGTGCTGTTAGTCATAATTACTCTCTGACAAATGATGAGCTGTCTTCCCAGCGTGATTTGTAAATATTGTCTGGATCAACTGAGCGTGACTTTTGACTCTATCTTGATCAACTCAGCGTGACTGTCATTTTTAAAGGCCTACAAGGATCATCTTCACCTGGTAGAGTTTGCTTACAACAACAGCTACCAGGCCAGTATAGAGATGTCGCCATTCGAGGCTCTATACGGACGGAGATGCCATACTCCCTTGTCATGGGATGATATTGGCGAGAGGGTGCTGCTTGGTCCGGAGATGGTGGTGGATGCAGCTGAGAAGGTCAGGCTGATTAGAGACAGACTTCGGGTGGCTCAGTATAGGCAGCGGCATTGGGCCGATAGCCACCGGAGACCGTTAGAGTTCGAGGTTAGTTTCAGTTCCTGTTTATGATTATTTGTGATTTGTCTGTCATGTGTTCTGAGTTTGTTCTATGTCTAGGCTGGTGCTTTGGTGTTCCTGAAGATTTCTCCGACACGGGGCACGATTCGCTTTGGCGGGGGTGGAAAGCTTAGTCCGCGCTACATCGGGCCTTTCACCATCCTCGAGAGGGTCGGTGCAGTGGCTTACCGGCTGGACTTGCCGCCTACGCTAGAGGGGGTACACAACGTGTTCCATGTGTCGTAGCTGAGACGGTACGTGGTGGACCCCAGCCATGTATTGGACCATTCAGCGATCGAGGTGGGGCCTACTCTTCACTATCCAGAGCAGCCAGTGGAGATTCTGGATCGTAGGGAGAAGGTACTCCGGAACCAGGTTATACCCTTGGTTCGTGTTGCATGGAGGCATCACTCTCCAGGTGAGTCTACCTGGGAGAGAGAGGACGACATGCGGGAGCGTTTTTCTTATCTCTTCAAGCCCTGAGGTATAATTTTATTTCTGCATGTGATTCAGTGTATGTTTGTTTTAATTTTGAGGACAAATTTTTTTTTAAGGTGGATAGATTTGTCACCCCCAGTTTTCATGAACAGGGGTATTTTGATAATTTTTCACTTTAAATTTTTTTGGAATTATTTATTTAATTATTGTATTATTTTGGGGTTATTAGACTCGGATTCAAATTTCAACTCATTCCGACTTGTATCGGGGACCCGGGGTAGTGTTGACCTTAGCGGGCCCACACACTAGTTAGCCATGGCCCACATGTTAGTATTTTAGTTAGTGACTGACTAATTATTTTGGTTAGTATTAATTTGGATTAGTGATTTAGGATTGACCAAAGTACCCCCGACTTAAACCCCTTTCCATGTGTTAACACATAGATTAGTGTAAGGGGCTTTTAGGCATTTCCCTAATAGGACAAAATAGCCTTTATGGCCGGCCACATGTGTAGGGATACGCTCCTCCATTCAAACATTATCCATTCTTCATTCTCCCTCTTGTTCTTCCCCAAATTGATTTGAGAGCAAACCCTAATCAAATCATCCCCAAATCTTTCCATTTCTCCACCAAACCTTCATCCTTCCTTCTCCATTCAATCTAAGGGAGGAGCTCCTCAAGTTTGAGAGGATTCGGAGCTCGTTCGTGTCCGTTTGGGATTCCTACGTGTCGGTGGCATTTCGGGATCGATTCGAGTCACAGGGAGGTATAAATCATTTCCCTCTCTCATTTCTCTTATGCATTAGATTCATTTTGACCTATAGGAATGACCCCCATGGTTTGGGGCCCATTGGTGTCCATTTTGTGTCCATTTGGACATTTGTAGAGGTGTCCAAGGTGTAGGATCGTGTCCTAATAGGGAAAACCCTATGTGGACACTTGTGGAATTAATTGTGTTTTGTTTTATTGTTGTTCTAAATATTATTCCAGATTTTTCAGGTATTTAGAAATGGGTTTGCCAATGTATCTTAATGTATCATATTCCTACAATCTATATGTATATATATATGGTTATATATATATCATTCTATATGTATATATATATATATATATATATATATATATATATATATATGTATATATATATATATATATATATATATATATATATATATATGGTTATATATATATAAGTGTATATATTCTATGGTGTGTGGGGTGACATTGGGTTGGATGGGGGTACACAGGTTCGGCCTAGAGGGATGAAGAGTGTGTGGGTTTGTGTTGAGAGAGGAGTGTATGTTTGTGTAGTGGTGGTGTTTGATGATTTGTTTGAGAGGGGAATGTGAAGAGGAGTTATAGGGAGATGGAGGAGTGTTAGAGAGTTATGTGGAGGAGTGTGAGTAGAGTGAATAAGAACGGGGAGGGGATGACCCAACCAGCATATATGTGGCTGTCACATGACAGTCCACATTTGCCCAACAGTCCAGATTTCAAGCCAATGTTGGCTGTCCTATACCACTCCAAAAATAGCCATATTTTCTCCATTTCTTGGCTGTCAACACAGTCCTAAAACCCCTTGTTAAACCCCTCATATACAGTCCATTAGGACAGTACTTTGCAGTCCTTAATCCACACTTAACTGTCCCAACAGTCCAAGAAAACCCAGCACATAGCTGTCCCTATAACCCCACAAACCAGTTCCCTTGAAACCATTCAAAACAGTCCCAAACTTGCCATACATGTGGCTGTCCTCATTAGCCATATGACAGTCCCTTAAACCCATTCATTTCAGTCCCTTGGACTATCCTGCACAAGCCCACAGTGATGTCCCCATATAACCCCAAATCAGTCCCTCATTGCTGTCCAGTTTTGCCACCCTTGGACAGTCCCAATAGCCCCAAATCAGTCCAGAAAAACCCACCTATATTGGCTGTCCTTTACCCTGTTTTAGCCCATGTATACTGTCCATTACAAAGCCACAAATGGCAGTCCCTTGGACTTCATTTCAGTCCATGTATCCCCCATTTGATGGCTGTCCCCTTCACTCCATTACTGTCCAAATTTTCCCATCTATTTGGTAGTCCCTACAGTCCACTTGCTGTCCTTCAAATGCCATATTTCAGTCCCCCTTAACCACACAACCACCACTCTAAATATCATTCCATAGTTTTGCCTATGTGTGTGTGTGTGTACTTGTGAGGTTTTGGTGTGTGTGTGAGAGCCTAGAGTGTATAGCTAGTGGCATATAGGATAGCCTATATCTAAACTAGTAGGAAAGCCTATAGGAGAGTCTATTAGAGTGTGATATTTATGAGAGGGTTGTGTGTGAGTGAGTGTGGTAGAGTTATGAGGGTACATTCATGATATGGGTTAGGTAATAGGGTAAACCAATACCCATGTATCCTAACATAGCCTAGATACCTAGGATACCTATTTTCCTTGGTAGGTAAACCTTAGATAGGTTGGTATCTAGCTACCCTAAGGAGCCTAGGCTAGTATCTTGGGTATTAGCGGGGTTTCCTTGGGATTGGGCAAGGTATCGGGATTTACCTTGGTAGTGTAATGTTAGTTTTGTCTAGTAATAGGGTATTAGTGTTAGGAGTCTAAAATAGGGTTAGAACTTGATTCCTTTCATTGGTAACGATCAAATATGGTGCTCATAGACTAGTTTTGACGTCGGTTGACCTTTTTGACCAAAAGTCAACAAAAGTCAACCGAGAGTCAAACGTAGCCTTTAAGCGACCAGATTTGACCGAAACCAAACCAGAGTTGACCAGTTGACTGAAAGTCAACAGTTGGTCAACATTAGACTAGTTTGACCTAGGGTTGACCTAGAGTTGACCAGAGTTGACTTTTTAACCAAAAGTCAACTGTAAGTCAACCTTTGACCCCGTTTGACATAGTTTGACTTGAATTGACTCCCAGTGACCTAGTACGACCTAGTATGAACCAGTATGACCTAGTATGACTTAGTTTGACCTAGATTGACCTAGTTTTGACTTAGACTTGCATTCATGGCTTATATTAGTTTTATTTTCAGTATAAAACCTTGTTTGACTCATAGCATCTTATTTTAGGTCTGTAATCACTCTGAGCGTCTGTTCACCCTATCAGCTCAGGACCAAAGGCGAGTACATTCACTGATAGTTTTTATTGTCTTGATATCTACTATATCTGATTCAGTCGTAGTGTTTTACATGATTTCCTGACACGACGGTTCACGGACTAGTATACGTCGGATCCTGTCATGAGATGTTATTCCTAGACTCCCTTGGTATATGAGTATGTGATATTTCTGTGTTCCTGTACTTATATAGACATTGATTTGGGAGTGGGCTGGCCCCCTGCTCTCGAACCCCGTGTCATGACGTGCCATGTCCGGTTCCGTGATACTATTTGGGGATGGAGGAATTATTAGGGGTTATGTGATCAAAGTCTTCCTGTAACTATATTTTGCTAGCGCCACCCTCACCTCACGTAGGGTGTAGCAGACACCCTATTACCAGTTATCCGTGTTGGACGGCATGACTCTCCGTTGAGGACACCGCGGATTGCCGGGCCAAGTGGATAACCATCTCTTACTTTCCTAGCCGATCACATATCGCTCTAATAGTTCAAATTACTTTTACATTTATTTAGCGTATCTTATATTCCAGTTCAGCTTTACTTTTTGTACTTCTCACCATGCAATGATTTCCATTTCTCACATGCTCTATCTGTCTTTTATACTGTACCATGATTTGAGACTAAGTTCTGTTTGAAAGAAGGGTTACAACACTGGTCCTTGTTTGGTTCAGGGGTTGTAACTCGGCTTTCAAATGGTTCCCAAGTCGCCTATATCTTTGTCTTGTATTTCATTATTGCTGTCTCTTATAGTATTTCTCAATTCATATGGAACTGATATTGGTGTTTGTACTTGCTTATTTTCTTGACAGGATACGTTGACAAATTTTACAGATGATTCAGAGGCTGATTGTCCGACTTACTATGGGGTTGAGTCTGATGGACTAGATTTAGACCGTGGCTTGTTGGTAGAGCCACTAGACTTTGCTCACCCTGAGTAGCATAGTTTAGTTAGGTTTGCCTGGCCTGCGAGCCAGCTAGTACATTTCAATTTGTAGTATTTTTATACTTATACTTTCGGGGACTCTGGATGTTTGTGTTTAGCTCTGACTTGTGGATTTTGGACTCATTTCCTATTTTATCTATCATATCTCTTTTCTATGCTATCTACCTTAGTTTGATATATGTGATTGAGACTGTATTGCTAGGTCACCTCCGTTCGGAGTGTATATACTGTACAGGTACATTTATCTGTTTTAGTCATAGTATTTACAGACCCTATATACAGCGTTCTACCGCCGATTCTGCGGCATAGGCTGGACGTAACCACGTGCTCGTACCCCTCTTCAGGGTGCGGGTCGTGACAGAGGTGGCTTTGAATATTTTGTCACATTTATTGACGATTATTCAAGGTATAGATACATTTATTTGATGCGCCGTAAGTCTGAGTGCCTTAAAAAATTCAAAGAGTACAAGGCTGAAATGGAAAAATGTCATGGAAAATGTATCAAGTCATTACGATCAGATCGTAGTGGCGAGTACCTTTTTGGAGAGTTTAGGGATTATTTATCAGAGGCTGGGATTGCATCCCAATTGACTGCACCTGGAATGCCCCAACAGAATGGTGTAGCCGAAAGAAGGAATAGAACTCTTATGGAGATGGTTAGATCAATGATGAGTTATTCGGATTTGCCAGATTCATTTTGGGGATATGCCTTAGAGACTGCAGCTTATATTTTGAACTTAGTTCCTTCTAATTCATTACCTCTTACTCCCACAGAGCTGTGGATTGGGCGTAAGCCTAGTCTGAAATATGTTCGTATTTGGGGTAGTCCAGCACATGTGCTGAATGGGAAAACAGATAAGTTGGAATCTCGTACAGAAGTACGCTTGTTTGTAGGCTATCCAAGAGGAACGAAAGGAGGTTTATTTTATAGTCCTAAGGATCAGAAGGTCATTGTTAGCACCAATGCCCGATTCTTAGAGGAAGACTATGTGATGAACCATAAACCCACAAGTAGATTTGTTCTAGAAGAACTGAGATGTGAGACACCAAGTGCTTCAGTACCAATAGTACAAGAGGATGAACCACAAATAACTACACAACGTGTCACAAATGTTACACCATAACCGATAGTGCCTCGTCGTAGTGGGAGGGTTGTGATACAACTGATAGATATATGTTCTTGGGAGAGTCGTCAGACTTCATCCCTAAAGAACAAGATTATGATCCCTGTACCTACAATGAAGCACTCTAAGATAAAGATACAGAGTCTTGGCAAAAAGCAATGATATCTGAAATAGAATCTATGGATTCTAATCAGGTTTGGGAGCTTGTAGAACCACCCGTTGGTGTAAAAGCCATTGGATGCAAGTGGGTCTATAAGAGAAAAAGAGGATCGGACGGTAAGGTTGAAACCTTTAAAGCTCGGCTTGTAGCAAAAGGTTTTACTCAAAGAGAGGGTATCGATTATGAGGAAACCTTTTCTCCTGTAGCCATGCTTAAGTTTATTCGGATCCTTTTATCTATTGCAGCTCATCTCAATTATGAGATTTGGTAAATGGATGTCAAGACAGCTTTCCTTAATGGAAGTCTTGAGGAAGACATCTATATGAAGCAACCAGACGGGTTCATTGAAAAGGGCTAGGAGCATCTTGTTTGTAAGCTCAAGAAGTCCATTTATGGACTTAAGCAAGCTTCCAGATCTTGGAACATATGTTTTGATCAGGTGATAAGAGAGAAAGAGAGGACTGCTAAGAAGAAAAAAAGGTTGGGAGATCGTCGCCCACACGACGTCCAACTAGAGGAAGGAATATATACAGAAGATCTTGGGGTAGTCCGCTCGAGATTGCCAGGAATTACTTGTCTCCTTTCCACTGCAGGTATAATTCGTGAACCCTAGTTTCCGCCTATGAAGGATTAGAACACGTATTAGATCTGTTTAACTTTCTATCGATCAATACGCACACTAAAGGAAGGATCCTGGGAATCTTCAGTTCCATCAATTGGTATCAGAGCCACTTTGGATCTACGTATTGATTGATACGTCCATGTTGTCCAATAAAACCTGTGCTGTGTAATAGTCGGTAGATGTAGATCTGTTCTAACTCAGTTTTGCAGGCATCTTAGATCCAACTATTATGGTCCAATGCATATTTTTTGATTGTGTTGTTTAAACCTCGAACATGTCGTGGATGTTGTTGTTGATGTAGACGTAATTAAAATCACGAGAGTTGATCGTGCTTATTATTTTAATTTTTCAATCTAGATTATGTGTGAACTCCTTCGGGAGGCATAGGATTGATGTAATTTTAATTATTTTTGATCAATCGTGATGGCGGTGGTGGCTGTTTCTGACGCCGGACGAGATGCTGGTTTTAAGCAGTCCAGAGGCAGACAGATGATTTTTGATGAAGTAATCGACAACCAAAAGCTAAAAAAAATTGGGGCACTGTCCCGAACCCCGCGACCTGACCGGGCAGGTCGAACCCCGAATAGATCTGTGCAGCGCCAGATTTTGGATTCGGAAAGTTGAGGACGGAGCAGCAAAGATGACCATAATAGTTGGAGGATTTGATCAATGTCGGAATGAATCATGTGTATACAGAAAGTGTGACGGAAATATGGTGGTGTTCCTAGTACTTTATGTGGATAACATCTTGCTCATTGGAAACAATGTGAAGGTATTATCTGATGTAAGGGTATAGTTATCCAAACAGTTTGATATGAAGGACTTGGAAGAAGTAGGTCACATCCTTGGGATCAAAGTTCTACGAGATCGCAAGAAAAGGATGTTGGGCTTATCCCAAGCTTCCTATATCGATACTGTACTAACTTGTTTTAGTATGCAAAATTCTAAGAAAGATTTCTTACCTTTTAGACATGGAATTGCTCTATCAAAGGAGCAGTGTCCGAGGACACCTAAAGAGATAGAGAACATGAAGGCAGTTCCTTATGCTTCAGCAGTAGAAAGCTTAATATATGCAATGCTATGTGCGAGACTAGACATCTGCTTTGCCGTAGGCATGGTCAGCAGATATCAGTCTAACCCAGGACAAGAGCACTGGACTGCCGTAAAGCATATTTTGAAGTACCTGAAAAGGACTAAAGAGTATATGCTAGTTTATCAGGCAGATAGTTTAGTTCCTTTGGGGTATACAGACTCAGATTTTCAGTCAGATAGGGATTCCAGGAAATCTACCTCAGGTTATGTGTTTACTTTGGGAGGTGGAGCCATTGTGTGGAGGAGTATCAAGCAAAAATGTATTGCTGATTCCACCATGGAAGCCGAGTATGTGGCAGCCTCTGAGACAGCCAAAGAAGCGGTTTGGCTCAGAAACTTTCTGTTGGACTTGGATGTGGTACCTAGTTTGCCGAAGTCTATTACACTTTATTGTGATAATAGTGGTGCAGTTGCAAACTCGAAGGAACCACGAGCCCATAAGACAGGCAAACACATTAAGCGCAAGTACCACCTGATACAAGATTTCGTAAAGAAATAAAAAGTTGATGTGATCAAGATAGCATCAGCCGACAACCTAGCTGATCCCTTTAAGCTAAGGCTTTTGACAGTCATGTTGAGGGAATGGGAGTCAGATGTGTAGCAGCATGACTTTAAGTATAAGTGGGAGATTTGTAACAGTATACTGAAAAGCAATGTTTTGAATATAAGTGAGAGATTGTTAGGGTTATATACTAAAAGCATCACTTTTGTAGTAACCTTATTTTCTTAAATTTTGAATGAGAATCATATAGGCAAATGTTTGTATATTGTATTTGTTGCAAGTGTTAATGCAAATGTCTGATATTCTATATTATAGATAATATGGTGTGTGGTGTCACACAAAAGATCATATTATCATTTTTCTATGGAGTATATAAATAGTTCACAACCTAGATGGACTTGGACAATCTATTGGAAATGTTACAGTGTAATCTGGTATTAGTCTATCTTGACTATAGGTTTACACTAGTACACTTTGTGTGTATTAAACAGGACCACTTGAGGTTGTTCTCTTTGTACTGACTACATAAGAGAACAAACACCTCTGTTATTATAGATGCTTGTGCTCTTAATCGGGATATAATAACGGACATGTATATGCAGTGTGCATTACTTTGACTCATAAAAGAGTGAGATTCATTATGGATCAACAACCTCTATGAATTGGGTAATAACATTGTATGTATGATGGGCTGTTGATTATAAATGGAATCCATGTCCCGATACATCGGGATGATGATGTCCCCTTATGGAGCTCATAAGGATTGTCATGTAAACCCTGTAGGTGGATTATATTCGACATGATAAATAAAGTTGAGCGGTACTACTTAAGGATAAAAGATGTCGAATCAATATAGTTGTCAGTAACTTAATTTGATCGACGGACATACGATATCTTAACATGGGGAGCCAAACGAGCATATAATAAAAGGAGCCCACAAACATAATTTGGGATTAGGAAGGTAGTGCAACAATAGCTCATTAGTGGACCGAGCTATTGTTAATGGGCCTGGATTGTGTGTTCGGGCTGAACACGGGATATCCAGATCCGTTAGGAGGCCTAATCCTAATTTCTCCTCATGGTCCCTACCGTAGCCTATATATATCCTCTATTCTCTGGCGGCCATATTACTGATCAAAAATCTGAAATTTTCTCTAAATTCGTGATTCACGTAAGGAGAGAAAGAGAGGGCTGCCAAGGAGAAGAAAAGGTTGGGAGATCGTCGCCCACACGACGTCCAACTAGAGGAAGGAATACGTGCAGAAGATCTTGGGGTCGTTCGCTCGAGATTGCCAGGAATTACTTATCTCCTTTCCGCCGTAGGTATAATTCGTGAACCCTAGTTTCCGCCTATGAAGGGTTAGAACACGTATTAGATCTATTTAACTTTCTATCAATTAATACGCACACCAAAGGAAGGGTCCTGGGAATCCCCAGTTACATCATCTATAACATCCATTCTTTCCTTTATTTCATCATTCATTCTTTCATTCATTTTATCTATCCATCCTTCCATGCAATGAACCCCATTAAACCCCATATTTCCCACTTGATGCCCCACTAATTGATCCACTAGAAGCCTATCTAAAACCCTTAGCTAGTGCCCTAGTTGAATGGTGTCTAGTGTGGGTTGGGTGTCCAGTTAGAGGGGTTAGTTAGTGTTGGTGTTAGAGTTGATGTTGTGATAGTATTAGATAGTTGTTAGTTAAGTTAGTTGTAATGCCTGTGGTTCGTATTACGTATTTTGGAATACGTGTACGTATTTTATCTCATATTGCATGATTTCCTTGCTTAGTTTCCTTCATGGCTTGGGTTATTCTTGGTTCGGGTTGGCTTGGTTCGGTTTGGGATTGCTATTGGTTCATCATGAACCTAAGGGTGAACCCCCTACCTACCACCACCACCACCACTACCATTTATTAACCCCTTCTCCTTTCTCTCTCTTCATTAATCATCTTCTTCTTCCTCATTTACTTCGTTACCTACCAGAGAGAGGGAGAGAGAGGTCTAGGCAAGTGTAACTTGCTTCATAGAGGAACTCTAATTTTATTGCTTCATTCTCTTCCGTACAGTATTTTAACTTACTTTAGTACTTGACATTTCCACTTTCCATGGCTAGATTCTTGTAGATCTAAGTTTATTTTATTTTCGGAATTCTTGGATTTTGATCTATTTAATCATGTTATTTCTAAGTTTTGATAGTTTCATGTTGTAGAGAATCTCGTTCTATCCCATTTTGACCTATGGAAGTTCGGATTTGGGCTCCGGATAATAGAATTATGGAGTTTGGAAACTTGGCCCCCATAGTGTTCTTCTTCTCGGAAAATTTGAGGAAGAAGAACAGTGCCTGACTTGACCGCATGAATGTTTCATGCAGCAAGTGTTCTCCTAACCGCATGACGATCCAACCGCATGAACTATCTGAACTTGGCCGCATGACTGGGGATGTCCTTTAGCCGCATAAAACTTGACTCCGCCAGCCGCATGAGAACCTTCCTCTGCTGGCCGCATATATCCACTTTTTTCCAGCCGTATGAGGCTCTTGTCCTTCTAGCCGCATATGGACCCACTTTCTGAGAGCCGCATAAGGCTCCTGCCCCTTCAACCGCATGCGCCCTTGAGTGAACCTAGCCGCATGCATCCCTTGCTTTTGTAGCCGCATGTGCCCCCTTGCTTATGCAGCCGCATGTGCGCCCACCTTATTGAGCCGCATGGATCTTGCTCCGCGAGCCGCATGAACCCGGGCCCGTTTCAGCCGCATGAGAACCCCTTCCCCGCCAGCCGCATGGACCTACATCTCAACACAGCCGTATATGCTCCGCTCTCCATCAGCCGCATGCGCCTGATGCGCCTAACCCTATCCGGTCGCATGGGCTGTTCTCTTTCCAGCCGCATGAGATCATTTCTGGCCGTATATGCCTGAGCCGTATGGCTCTCCAATAGCCCTGTGTACTATTATTTTACTATTATTTGCCCATGTCTTGTAACCCCTATTGTATATTTTTACGTCCATTTTATATCCTTTCCCCTTTTGTCATGAACTTGATAATCACGAATTTACTTAATATATTTGGAATGATAATTGAGCATGACCTGATAGTGGCCCGTCGTGGCACACTTTTGACCAGTAAACTTGACATGATAACCTAACATGATATATCTGATAAGCTGTTGCGACGGCTACCTGACATGACATGACCTGTATAATTAATCCTGGACACCGTGGACGATTGTGCTTGTACAAATAATCCAGTCTTATCTTGCATCATGTCTAGGAGGGGACTCCTGAGTACCACGGTCAGGAGTACCTATTGAAATGGACTAAGGCTAATAACTAGATTAATACACTAGTCATAAAGAGATCTCCCAGCTACAGGCAATCCCGTTACCTGGGCACGCCTTGGGATCTGTAGCCTGTCGTCGAGTAGGGCACATTTCCAGCACACTGTTATGTGTTGCACCCTTCAAGCTACCTAAGGGTACATTCGTTTCCTGGACAATGTACCCACCTGAATTCAACTCTAAATCTTTCAACCCGGGTAACCTGGATGGACTGCAGGGCTTGTGGCTGTGGAAGATTCTCACTGCATCTTGATAGTAACTAGGCTTGTGATAACCCTAGTTAGTTAAAGTATCAAGCCGTAGTTCTTGTTTGGCCGTGAAATGAGTCTAACCTGTCTAGTCTTGCCCTGATTTTGTCCCAGATTACTGCATGACCAGAATGCTTGTATTATTTTACCGATAAATGGTAAGAATTCCAAGTTCTGTTCAGACGAAGGGTTACAATCCCGAT
Source organism: Iris pallida (assembly GCA_029216955.1). NCBI lineage: Eukaryota > Viridiplantae > Streptophyta > Magnoliopsida > Asparagales > Iridaceae > Iris > Iris pallida. The sequence continues at coordinate 365,277 of JANAVB010001998.1, read as the reverse complement.
CCTTGTTTAGTTTACGGGTTGTAACCTGGTTATCTGAATAGTTCCATGGTTATCTCGTCGTATATCATCCTGATGTATTTTCTTATTTTCTGTTCTTACTTATTTATACTATTGTGCTAATTGCTGGTTTTAGTTCCTAAGTGAAGCTTCCCTTGTGGTACTTGTTCTTTCTGGGGTCTGACCCAGCTGGTTTTGTGTGGCCAGATTTCGGAGCAGCTCCAGAGGATCTACCGACCTTCCAGCCAGATGGTGGCCACTAGACGGAACCCTAGCAACGAGTGGGTTATTTTTGGCTCTCCCACTCTATTGTAAAAATATTCTTTTGAGGCGTTTAGCCGACGAGCGCCTATTTAGCTCGATAGTACTTACTTACTGTCTGCCTACGGACTGTAACATGATTGACAGATCCTAGGGTTGATCATGTATGACTAAACTCTTGCTAGTCCTAACATTTTGTAATGACTAGCTTCATGATCAGCTGAATATGTAATATTTGGGATGCCTTATTATTGTATAATTAATAATCATACATCTTGTAACATTTACTTACTTGCTTGTGATTGAGACATTAGGCTTGTTCATGACCATAGGAGACTGTTGGCTTGTAGTAAACCCTCATGTATCTAGACAGCCGTGACCGTATAGCGAGATGGAATCCATTTCATATACGTAGCTGGCTATGTCTGCCCCCTCTCTCCAGTATTCTGGTTCTGGGGCATGACATGGTTTAAGTGGTGGCCCATGCAGGTCTTGTAAATCAAGATATGTGAGGGTTTACTGAATAGATGTCTCAATCAGTATTTGCCCTTGATCTCTGCTCATATCTTCTGAATCCCTGGATTCTTGTCCTGATCATATGCTTGTATCGTTGATCTGTCCTGGTCCTTCCTTATTGTTCCCTATGTCGTCTTCTTCAGCGGCATTGTTCCTGGACCTGCCGGTCAGCAAGGCAGAGCACTTCCCGTGGATCAGCAGTAACCCGGGGATCAAGCCCAGCATTCTGGAGTAGCCTCCAGAGTCGTACCTTCTGACGGAGAGCCAGCAGTCCAGCCAGTTCTGTCTGCCGAGCCTGATGATGGCACTTTGGTAAGTCTCGTCAGGACCTTGATAGCTTCCCAAGATCATCGTGGAGATGTCTTACACCAGGCAGTGACGGATGCTCTGACCAGAGGAGGTCATCAGGGTAACAGCGCGGCCAACAGCTTCAAGTGCTTGAACCCTCCCTTCTTCGACGACAGTGAAGATGCTATCGCCGCAGATGCTTGGCTTCAGGACATCGAGGTGATTTTAGAAGCAGCCAGGACCCCAGAGAACGAGAAGGTAGCCGTGGTGCGCCTGCAGTTGCTAGATCTTGCCCGCATCTGGTGGGCGACTCAGGCCGTTGGTTTAGCAGCACCCATTGCTTGGGCAGTATTCCGAGAGAGATTCCAGACCAAGTATTTCGATGCTGTAGCTCGGTACGATCTATAGACGAGGTTTACTAATCTGAAGCAAGGAGGCAGGACGGTCGACGGATATGCGGCCTAGTTTTCGAGACTCAGTCGGTTTGCTCCCACCTTGGTGGCGACCGAGTATGATAGAGCCCAGCGGTTCCAGCAGGGACTTCACCTGGAGATCTTGTTGGCAGTCGAACAGATTGAGCATCAAACTTTTGATGTAGTCTTGAGAGCAGCTAGGAGGCATGAGTATACCTCCCAGAGGATCGTGGATAGGGCCGGAGGTCGGAAGAGATCCCACGACCAGATGAATCAGTCTTCAGCACCAGCCCCGGCAGCCAGGACTTTGACTATTGGAGCTCCGAAGCGGGCGGCCTCAGTAACATCGGTTCAGCATTCAGTCCCGACGTACCCTCAGTAGCAGAAGCAGAAGCAGTCTTCCGCAGTGGGATGTTCTCATTGTGGAAAGCCGGGCCATGTAGTGGCAGAGTGTCGCAGGGCACAGGGATTGTGTCTGGCTTGTGGAGCAGCAGACCATAGGGTTGGATCCTGCCCGAATAGGGGTGGTTCATCATCGTCCAACCTTTCTAGCTCTTCAGTGAGAGGACCAGCTCCGGTCCAACAGCAGCAGTATCCTTTGCCGAGGCCCTTGCCGCCTCAGGCCCAAGTATTCTAGCAGCAGAACCCCCAGCAGCATGCTCAAGCCTAAGCCCAGAGTCAGAATAGGCAGCGAGGATTTCAGCAGAGGAGACCAGCACCCCGAGGGCATGGTCAGGCTATGGTGATGACCGCAGAGGAAGAATTGGCACCAGGAGAGGTAGTGGCAGGTACTATTCTCGTCAACTCCTTTCCAGCTTAAGCTTTATTTGATTCTGGTGCATCACATTCTTTTATGTCTGCATGATTCGCGACACAGATAGGATTGGAGCCCGAGTCATTATCAGTAAGGCTCAATATACTTACTGGTAACGGACTTGTGGGAGTCGATAGAGTGTTTTCCTCGTGTCGGATCGTAGTTAGCGGTAAGGAATTTCCCGTTAGATTGATAGAATTTATGATGGCCGATTATGATGTGGTCCTAGGGATAGATTGGTTGAGGAACCAGTATGCTAGGATAGACTGCCACATTGGCAGGGTTGTTTTTAGCATTCCAGGCGAGCCGGAGTTTTCCTTTTCCCGAGGTGAAGTTGAGTCTTCTCCTCCGATATTACGGATGGCAGTAGCGGCAGTTCAGTTGCCCAGGATAGTGGATGAGTTCCCAGATGTTTTCCCAGAAGAGCTTCCAGGTATGCCTCCGGAGCAGGAGATCGAGTTCACCATAGACTTGATTCCCGGGACAGCCCCAGTATCAGAAAGAGTCTACAGGATGGCCCCGTCAGAATTGGAGATCTTGTACAAGATGATTGAGGAACTCAGAACCAAGGGATTCATTCGTGCTAGTGGATCGCCTTGGGGAGCCCCGATGCTTCTTGTGAAAAAGAAGGATGGTACGTCCAGGTTATGTGTTGATTATCATACCTTGAACTCAGTGACAATCAAGAACAGATACCCTCTCCCGAGGATAGATGACTTGTTTGATCAGCTTAAAGGGGCAGCAGTATTCTCGAAGATCGACTTGCGCTCAGGATATCATCAGATCAGAGTCAGAGAGCAGGACATCCCGAAGACAGCTTTTAGATCGAGGTATGGGCATTGGGAGTTCCTTGTTATGCCTTTTGGAGTGACCAATGCGCCGACGGTATTCATGGACCTCATGAATCGTATCTTCATGCCTTACTTGGATCAGTTTGTGATCGTGTTCTTGGATGACATCCTGGTCTACAGCAAGAGTGAAGCGGAGCATGAGCAGCATCTCAGAGTTGTCCTCCAGATTCTCAGGGAGTACCAGTTATATGCCAAGTTCAGTAAATGCGAGTTCTGGCTCGATCGCATTTCGTACTTGGGTCACATCATCACCAGAGGAGGAGTAGAAGTGGATCCCCAGAAGATCGTGGCCATTGAGTCATGGCCAGTGCCCAGCACCATTGCAGAGGTTCGCAGTTTTCTTGGATTGGCCGGCTACAACCGACGGTTTATTTCAGATTTTGCTCGGATTTCAGCGCCATTGACCCAGTTAACCCGCAAGGAGGTACAGTTTGCTTGGACAGCAGAATGTCAGAATTCATTTGAGGAGTTGAAGCGAGGCCTGATAACGGCTCCTATTCTTACGCTTCCAGATGGAACAGGAGGATTCTCAGTGTATTGTGATGCTTCGGGCAGAGGTTTAGGATGTGTTCTGATGCAGCATGGGAAGGTAATAGCTTATGCTTCACGACAACTTCGTGATCATGAGAGAAATTACCCAACCCATGACTTGGAGCTGGCAGCTGTAGTGTTTGCACTTAAGTTGTGGAGGCACTACTTGTACGGAGATAGGGTGGAGATTTTCACCGACCACAAGAGTCTGAAGTATGTTTTCACCCAGAAGGATCTTAACATGCATCAGAGGAGGTGGCTGGAGCTTCTTATGGATTATGATGTCAACTTGCAGTATCATCCCGGGAAGGCCAACGTCATTGTAGATGCGTTGAGCAGGAGAGCAGGAGTTTATTTCCTAACAACGCAACCAGAGCTGTTAGCAGATCTTCAGAAGATGGGTATTGAAGTTGTTCTCCCTTCCAGTGTAGCATTGATGGCCAGCATGCAAGTTCAGTCCACTATCGTCGAGAGGATCCGGATGGCGCAGTCAGCAGATTCCAAGCTTCAACGACTCAGAGCAGAGTATGAGACAGGACGAAGACCAGAGTTATGTATTCGTAAAGATGGTACACTTCGACATAGTAAGCGTCTTTGTGTACCCAGTGGAGATATCAGACAGAAAATTATGGCAGAGGCTCACAGTTCACAGTATTCCATTCATCCTGGTGGTACGAAGATTTACCATGATATTCGTCAGTACTTTTGGTGGAATGGCATGAAGAGGAAGATAGCCCGGTTTGTCTCTCGTTGTTTAGTCTGCCAACAAGTTAAGGCTGAACATCAGAGGCCCGCTAGACTTCTTCAGCCCTTGCCGATTCTAGAATGGAAGTGGGAGCATGTGACCATGGATTTTGTGACCGGATTGCCTAAATCCCCAGCTGGTCGAGATGCTATTTGGGTTATAGTTGATCGGCTCACGAAGGTAGCTCACTTTCTCCTGTTCAGAGTTGGTCAGCCGATGGCTCAGCTAGCGAAGATGTACCTCAGGCAGATTGTCAGGTTGCACGGAGTTCCAGTCAGTATCACCTCGGACCGAGATTCCAGATTTACGTCGCACTTTTGGCGTAGCCTGCAGGAGAGTTTGGGAACTCGTCTCCAGTTCAGTTCAGCATATCATCCGCAGACAGATGGTTAGTCGGAGCGTACAATCCAAACTCTTGAAGATATGTTGCGGTCCTGTACACTTAACTTCGGTGGTTCGTAGGAAGATCACCTGCACCTGGTGGAGTTCTCGTACAACAACAGCTTCCAGACCAGTATCCAGATGGCACCATTCGAGGCACTGTATGGTAGGAAGTGCAGATCCCCGTTAGCATGGGATGATGTCGGAGAAAGATAGATGCTCGATCCAGAAATGATTGCCCAGACAGTTGAAGTGGTCAGAAAAGTCCGAGATCACCTTCGAATTGCCCAAGATCGCCAGCACCATTGGGCCGATTCTCATCGGCGCCCTCTCGAGTTTTCTGTCGGTGACCATGTATTCCTGAGAATTTCGTCTAACCGTGGCGTCATTCGTTTCGACATACGGAGAAAGCTTAGTCCTAGGTATATAGGGCCATTTGACATTCTGGAGCGAGTAGGAGATGTGTCCTATCGTCTCGCTCTTCTTCCGTCGCTAAGCGAGGTGCATGATGTGTTCCATATATCCCAATTACGACGATATATTCCGGACCCGAGCCACATCCTGGATCATTCAGAATTGGTTGTTGGTACCAACCTTTCGTATGAGGAGAGGCCCGTGTCTATATTGGACCGGAGAGAGAAGATACTCAAGAACAAGACTATCAAGTTAGTCCGAGTCGCTTGGGGTCATCACTCTTTGGCTGAGTCAACATGGGAGCGTGAGGATGATATCCGATCGCGATATCCCGACTTGTTTGACTCGTGAGGTATAATGTCTTCCTTATGCCTCATGCCTTTGGTTCCTTGCTTGCGTGATTGATTGATTGTCTAGTATAGCTTGCTTGTTATTAGTATAGCTTATCCGTGTCTCTCTAGCCTCTTAATTAAATTTCGAGGACAGAATTCTTTTAAGGTGGGTAGAGTTGTAATGCCTGTGGTTCGTATTACGTATTTTGGAATACGTGTACGTATTTTATCTCGTATTGCATGATTTCCTTGCTTAGTTTCCTTCATGGCTTGGGTTATTCTTGGTTCGGATTGGCTTGGTTCGGTTTGGGATTGCTATTGGTTCATCATGAACCTAAGGGTGAACCCCCTACCTACCACCACCACTACCATTTATTAACCTCTTCTCCTTTCTCTCTGTTCATTAATCATCTTCTTCTTCCTCATTTACTTCCTTACCTACCAGAGAGATGGAAATAGAGGTCTAGGCAAGTGCAACTTGCTTCATGGAGGAACTCTAATTTTATTGCTTCATTCTCTTTCTTACAGCATTTTAACTTACTTTAGTACTTGGCATTTCCACTTTTCATGGCTAGATTCTTGTAGATCTAAGTTTATTTTATTTTCAGAATTCTTGGATTTTGATCTATTTAATCATGTTATTTCTAAGTTTTGATGGTTTCATGTTGTAGAGAATCTCGTTCTATCCTATTTTGACCTATAGAAGTTCGGATTTGGGCTCCGGATGATGGAATTATGGAGTTTGAAAACTTGGCCCCCATGGTGTTCTTCTTCTCGGAAAATTTGGGGAAGAAGAACATTGCCTGACTTGACCGCATGAATGTTTCATGCGGCAAGTGTTCTCCTAACCGCATGATGATCCAACCGCATAAACTATCTGAACTTGGCCGCATGACTGGGGATGTCCTTTAGCCGCATAAAACTTGACTCCGCCAGCCGCATGAGAACCTTCCTCCGCTGGCCGCATAGATCCACTTCTTTCCAGCCGCATGAGGCTCTTGTCCTTCTAGCCGCATATGGACCCACTTTCTGAGAGCCGCATAAGGCTCCTGCCCCTTCAACCGCATGCGCCCTTGAGTGAACCTAGCCACATGCACCCCTTACTTTTGTAGCCGCATGCGCCCCCTTGCTTATGCAGCCGCATGTGCGCCCACCTTATTGAGCCGCATGGATCTTGCTCCGCGAGCCGCATGAACCCGGGCCCGTTTCAGCCGCATGAGAACCCCTTCCCCGCCAGCCGCATGGACCTACATCTCAACCCAAACGCATATGCTCCGCTCCCCATCAGCCGCATGTGCCTGATGCGCCTAACCCTATCCGGTCGCATGGGCTGTTCTCTTTCCAACCGCATGAGATCATTCCTGGCCGCATATGCCTGAGCCGCATGGCTCTCCAATAGCCCTGTGTACTATTATTTTGCTATTATTTGCCCATGTCTTGTAACCCCTATTGTATATTTTTACGTCCATTTTATATCCTTACGCCTTTTGTCATGAACTTGATAATCACGAATTTACTTAATATGTTTGGAATGATAATTGAGCATGACCTGATAGTGGCCCGTCGTGGCGCACTTTTGACCAGTAAACTTGACATGATAACCTAACATGATATATCTGATAAGCTATTGCGACGGCTACCTGACATGACATGACCTGTATAATTAATCCTGGACACCGTGGGCGATTGTGCTTATACAAATAATCCAGTCCTGTCTTGCATCATGTCTAGGAGGGGACTCCTGAGTACCACGGTCAGGAGTACCTATTAAAATGGACTAAGGCTAATAACTAGATTAATACACTAGTCATAAAGAGATCTTCCAGCTACAGGCAATCTCGTTACCTGGGCACGCCTTGGGATCTGTAGCCTGCCGTCGAGTAGGTCACATTTCCAGCACACTGTCATGTGTTGCACCCTTCAAGCTACCTAAAGGTACATTCGTTTTCTGGACGATGTACCCACCTGAATTCAACTCTAAATCTTTCAACTCGGGTAACCTGGATGGACTGCAGGGCTTGTGGCTGTGGAAGATTCTCACTGCATCTTGCTAGTAACTAGGTTTGTGATAACCCTAGTTAGTTAAAGTATCAAGCCGTAGTTCTTGTTTGGCCGTGAAATGAGTCTAACTTGTCTAGTCTTGCCCTGATTTTGTCCCAGATTACTGCATGACCAGAATGCTTGTATTATTTTACAGATAAATGGTGAGAATTCCAAGTTCTGTTCAGACGAAGGGTTACAACCCCGGTCCTTGTTTGGTTTACGGGTTGTAACCTGGTTATCTGAATAGTTCCATGGTTATCTCGTCGTATATCATCCTGATGTATTTTTTTATTTTCTGTTCTTACTTATTTATACTTCTTGTGCTAATTGCTGGTTTTAGTTCCTAAGTGAAGCTTCCCTTGTGGTACTTGCTCTTTCTGGGGTCTGACCCAGCTGGTTTTGTGTGGCCAGATTTTGGAGCAGCTCCAGAGGATCTACCGACCTTCCAGCCAGATGATGGCCACTAGACGGAACCCTGGCAACGAGTGGATTATTTTTGGCTTTCCCACTCTATTATAAAAATATTCTTTTGAGGCGTTTAGCCGACGAGCGCCTGTTTAGCTCGATTGCACTTACTTACTGTCTGCCTACGGGCTGTAACATGATTGACAGATCCTAGGGTTGATCATGTATGACTAAACTCTTGCTAGTCCCAACATTTTCTAACGACTAGCTTCATGATCAGCTGAATATGTAATATTTAGGATGCCTTATTATTGTATATTTAATGATCATACATCTTGTAACATTTACTTACTTGCTTGTGATTGAGACATTAGGCTTGTTCATGACCATAGGAGACTGTTGGCTTGTAGTAAACCCTCATGTATCTAGACAGCCGTAACCGTATAGCGAGATGGAATCCATTTCATATACGTAGCTGGCTATGTCTGCCCCCGCTCTCCAGTATTCTTGTTCCGGGGTGTGATATTAGTGCCCTAACTAGGTTAGTATCCTAGTGGACTAGTAGAGAGGGCTAACCTAGACACTAGGAGAGTGTGGAAGAGTGAACTAGGAAGGTTGGTAGAGAGTAGGGTGTGGTATCTCAAGATACCATAGCGTATCATGACGATACACTAAGGTAATGTTGAGATGACCAACATGACCATAAGATGGATTAGATGCCCAAGAACCCTAGATTTCTTGGTTGGTAAACCCTAGATAGGATAGTATCTAGCTACCCTAAGAAGCCTAGGCTAGAATCCTGAGATCTAGAGGGGTTTCCTTTGTAATGTGCAAGGTATTAGTATTTACCTTGTGAAGGGTAAATGTAGGTAATGGGGTATTGTTAAGATATTGAGTTTGACTTATAATATGGGGTTAGAAATAGGTTGTCTTGGTAGGTAATGACTAGATGAGGATAGTTTAGACTAGTCTTGACCCCCATTGAACAAAAGTTGACTTTTTGACCGAAAGTCAACTTCAAGTCAACGCTTGACTAGAATCGACCTAAAACCAAACCAGAGTTTACCAGTTGACTAAAAGTCAACTATTAGTCAATATTTGACTAGTTTGACCTAGGGTTGACCCAGCGTTGACTCAGTGTTGACCAGAGTTGACTTTTGACCAAAGTCAACCTTTGACCCAGATTGACTTAGTTTAACTTGGATTGACTTCCTGTGACCTTGTTTGACCTTGGTTGTCCTAGTGTGACCTAGTTTAGCTTGGTGTGACTTAGTTTGACCTAGTTTTGACTTAGACTTGCATATCATGTCTAGATTAGCTTTCTTTTCATTATTAAATCCTGCTTTGACTTGTAGTATCTTATCTTTAGGTCTGTGATTACTCTGAGCATCTGTTCACCATATCAGCTCAGGAGCACAGGCGAGTATATTCACTTATAGTTTTCATTATCTTGATATCTGCTATATCCGATTCAGTTGTAGTGTCTTACTCGATTTCCAGTCACGATAGTTCACGGACTAGTATATGTTGGATCAGGACATGGGATGTTGTTACTAGATTTTCGTGGTATATTGATACATTTTTTCTTATTTCATGTGCTTATATAGATACTGATTCCTAAGGGGACTTGCTACCCTCTTATGGAATCCCGTGTCATGACGTGTCATGTCTAGATCTATTATACTATTCGGGGATGGAGGAATTATTAGGGGTTATGTGATCAAAGTCCCATGTCACTATATTCATGTGCTTGTGCCACTCTCACCTCACATAGGGTGTAGCGAGATCTTATTCATGTGCTCGTTATCCAGGTTGGCCGGCATGACCCTTTTCAGATTTTTATGTGATTTTTGGGCCAAATAGATAGCCTGATCATATTTTCCTAGCCGATCACATAACGCTCTAATAATTCAAGTTACATTTTATATTTATTTAATATAGGATGCTAAGTTCTGTTCGGGAGAAGGGTTACAATCTCGATCCTTGTTTGGTTTAAGGGTTGTCACTCGACTTCCGAATAGTTCCCAAGTCATCCTATATGTATGCTGTCGTCCTATTCAGTACTCACATCTTGAGATATATTTCATGTTGATTTTGTCTCGTATTTTACATATTCTACATACTTTTATGCTATACTTTGATTGGAGGCTAGGTTATGTTCGGGAGAAGGCTTACAACTCCGGTCCTTGTTTGGTTTACGGGTTGTAACTCGACTTTCGAATGGTTCCCAAGTTTTCCCATATCTTTGTCTTATATTTTATTATACTGTCTCTCATAGAATTTGTTAATTCATATGGAACTGCTGTTAGTGTTTATACTTGCTCATTTTCCTGACAGGATACCGTTGACATATTACAGATATTTCTGAGGCAGGCTGCTCGACCTACTATGGGGTCGAGACAGATGGAGACTTAGGCCAGGGCTGTGGCCTGATAGTTGAGCCACTAGACTTTATACTTCCAGAGTTGTTAGCTTAGTTAGGCTTGCCTGGACTGCGACCCAGCTTTTGTTTTAGACTGTAGTATTTTATATTCATATTTTGTGACTCTGTGATGCTGTTTGTTTCTCTCTAGCTGTGTTGGATGTTGAACGCATTTTCCATTTTCACGTCTATCATATTTTTATTTCATGCTATCTATCCTAGTTTGTTTTTGTGATTGAGATTGTATTGGTATGTCACCTCCATTCGGAGTGTATATACTGTACAGGTACCTTTATATTATTTAGTATAGTTTTCGTAGACGACCTATACAGCGTTCTACCACCGATTCTGCGACGTAGGCTGGACGTAACCGCGTACTCGTGTCCCTAATCAGGGTGCGGGTCGTGACACATTTTTGTGGCGGCCCATGCAGGTCAGTGTCACAATTAGTGCGATCTCGTAATGGTGGTCGACTAAGATTACTAATTATGAGCCTGGGACTAGGATATAGGATCTAGGATATGATAGGAGTTACTCAATCACATTTTAGGAAAATTCTAATCTTTTGATTACCATGACGACTCTTCTTGTATTTGAATTCAATTGTCCTCCTTTGATAATATCTCATCTTGTGCCATATTGATCTCTTGGGTTCGATTCGTCCTTAGGATGGCGATTACTCGTTCTCAGGCAGCAGGACATAGTGCAGTTCCAGAGAGATCTGATCCAGTAGGACCTCCACCTCCGGCTACGGGAGTAGCAGTCGAGAGAGCAGCAGTCTCAGTTTCTACCCTTCAGGCGGGAGTAGCAGCGGCAGTTCCAGGAGGTCTGCCACCTCCAGCAGCGGGACCGTCCGTAGTCATTCCTGAGACTCTTCCACCGCCTCCTCCACTACCGACTGATGCACAGCAGATGATGGCCCTTCTATAGCAGATATTGCAGACCCAGAGGGCCCAGACCGAGGCACAGCAGTATCAGGCTGACGTATCTCACCGCCAGACAGAGGTGTTACGGCAGAGTATGGAGAACTCTCACCAGCTGGCGATGGCAGCATTTGAGAGGGTTGTATCGGGTACAGTACAGGGTGCCCCAGGTCAGCACCAGGGACAGGACCAGAGGCAGACTACTCCGTGCGGCTTCTGCGGGAAGCCGGGGCACACCTGGGAGGTTTACAGGATAAGGTTGGGCGAGTGTCTATACTGTGGGGCGCTCGACCACCAGCTGAAAGATTGCCACGTTTGTGGAGTCCGAGGAGGCCAGGACAAAATCCATCAGGCACTAGCATATGTCGACCAGCAGCAGGGTCAGGGCAAGAGGCAGGCCATCCAGTGTGCTTTCTGCAAGAAGATGGGACACACCCGAGAGGTTTACAGGAAGAGGCTGGGAGTTTGTTTATTTTGTGGAGCTCCAGATCACCAGATGAGGAACTGTGCTGCTCGTGCAGCCAGACAGGCAGACCAGGACAGAGTACAGCAGGCTAGGGAAGGCCAGCAGGGGCGAGCTTTTGCCATGACAGTTGAGGACAGTCAGGCAGTAGCAGGGCAGATTGTAGGTTCCAATCTTTCGATCTTATTTTCGAATTTGCCTCCTTATAAACTGTCTTGAAATTCGATTCCATCTGTTCCTTGATCGTTTGATAAAAAAATTTGTTCTTGTGATATGATTTTCTTCTGAGATAAGTCGTATGGGCTAGGTCGCCTTGATTATGAGATTTAGAATCCTCTAGGGTCATGCTAGCAGGCTTAGTGAGGATATATAGTCGGGTTATGGATGTATTTCTAGGGTATGGGAATTTAAGGTTTTTGCTGCCAAGCATGCGGCAATGCAAAAATTTTAAATACCATGATTCTAGAGTTATGTACCATAGTTAAGGACTCTGTGATATCGTAGCCTTACTCACTAGCATGACGGAGATTCTGATTATCATAATTTTGGACAGACGCATATGATTATCGAATTACATGATTTTGAGATTTTTGTTTGTGGGATGTTTGATCTATAAGGAGCACTACCACCTTAATTTTTGTAGATGAATTATTTTAAGGTGGATAGACTTGTAGCACCAAGTTTTTAATTGAGAGTAATTTTAAATTTTATAATTTTAGTCATTTAATTATTGTCATTTAATTCATGCTTTGATTTTGGGAGATTTTAATCATTTTAATTTTTTAAGCCATGACTTGAGATTTTTGATGTTTTGCTAGTGAAACCTTAGAGACTGTTTGACCTAGAGCCTAACCATGTGATTAGGATGTTTTTCAGTATCATTTCTGGCCCAAGGATATTTTGTTCATTGGACCTCTTTGATTTATTTTTGATATTTTGTATTGGTGATTGTTGATTTGGCTTTTGATAGGTGAGATTTTGTGTTGGTTTCGTGTCCGTGTCGGACACGTAACAGTTTTTATTTGCAAGTGTTGTTGTGCCTTAAGAGATTTTATTTTGCTGAAAATTTTTTTTGGAAGTATTTGAGAGGTATTGTTTTCTGCATGTGTTTTTCTGTGACTGCTTTGTTTTAATTTCGAGGACGAAATTTTTTTAAGGTGGAGAGATTTGTCACCCCCAGTTTTCAGGAACAGAGGTATTTTAGTCATTTTTTATTTTTGAATATTTTTGAAATTTATTTTATTATTTATGATATTATTTTGGGGTTATTTGAGTCGGGTTCAAATTTCAATTCAATCCGACTTGTAACGGGGACCCAGGGTAGTTTTGACTCTAGTGGGACCCACTCATTAGTTAGGCATAGCCCACATGACATTATTTTAGTTAATATGTTAGACTAATTATTTATGGATAGGTTTAGTTAAATTAGAGACTTAAAACTAGACTAATTTGGCCTCAACCTTTAACCCTTTCCTAATTTTAATTAAATAGATTAGTGGAGGGCTTTTTAGTCATTTCAATAGGGGACACCTAAGCCTACCATGGCCGGCCATAGGAGGAGGGGTTGAGTCATCCATTCATTTGTTATAATCCCCAAAATTTCTCTCTCTTGTTCTTCCCCAAATTTTGAGAGCAACCACCATTGATTTCATCTCCAAATCAATTCATTCTTCTACCAAATCTTCTTCATTTCTTCTCTACTCCATGGATAGAGGGTGCTAGCCAAGTTTGGGAGGATTTGGCTTTGGTTCGTGTCCATTTGGAGGCCACTTCGTGTCGGTGTCGTGTCGGAAGGATTTCTCATGGAATCTCTCTTCCGGAAGGTATAATCTCTCCTCTAATCCACCCCTACATGCATATAGGAATATTTTGAACCCATAGGAATGACCTCCATGGTTGTATCTCCATTTGTGTTCATTTTGTGTCCATTTGGAGGTCATAGGAGTGTTCTTTGTGTTGTGCTTTGTGTCAACGTGGGAAACCCCCAATATTGGACACTTCTTGTGGTTGTGATTTGATTTAATGAATATTTCCTATTTTAATCTCAGATTTTATATTATTAGAGTGTTGTTCTTAATGTTATCATGTTAGTATCTTAATGTATCATAATCTATATATATATATTTTTTCATTGTTATATATATTAAGGTTGTATATGTGTCTCTCTCTCTCTATATATGTATGTGTCTCTCTAATATATATAATGATGTGTGTGTGAGTCAAATTTATATTTATGAAGTGAGTGTGTCATGTATATGTATATATATGGTGTGTCAATATATATAATTGTGTTTGTGTGTCTATATCTATGTATCTAGATATATATTTTCATGTGTGTGTGTCTCTATATATATATATGTGTATGGATATGTATATATATATATATATATATATATATATATATATATATATATATATATATATATATATATATATATATATATATATATATAAAATATATATATATATATATATATATATATATATATATATATATATGTGTGTGTGTGTGTGTGTGTGTGTGTGTGTGTGTGTGTGTGTGTGCATATGTATATATATATATATATATATATATATATATATATATATGTATGTATGTGTGTGTGTGTGTAGGGAGTAGAGATTGGATATTGGATATATATATATATAAATATATATATATATATATATATATATATATATATATATATATATATATATGTGTGTGTGTGTGTGTGTGTGTGTGTGTGTATGTGTGTGTGTGTGTGTGTGTGTGTGCATATGTATATATATATATATATATATATATATATATATATATATATATATATATGTATGTGTGTGTGTGTGTAGGGAGTAGAGATTGGATATTGGAGAGTGAGAGAGGGATTAGAGAGTGAGAGAGGGATTAGAGAGAGTGAGAGGGATTAGAGAGAGTGAGGGAGGTAATATAGAGATTGAGATGTAGAGAGTGAATGAGGGGAGGGTAGAGAGCTGCTGCCCCTTGGCAGCAGCTGTAACAGCAACATATAAGGCACTGTAGCAGCAGTCCCCAATGGGTACTGCACACTGAAAACAGCAGGGTATCAGCAGCTATAGCTGCTGTGTATTGCAGCAGCAGTAGCAGGTTCCCCACCCCCTATTTCTATTCAATTCAACCCCATAGCACCCCTGTTATTCCATTCCTTCATTCATCTACCAGCCTATAAACAGCCCCCCATTTCTCCATCCATATAGACATTTATTTCAGCCCATAGCAGCCCCCCTATCTCAACCTTCTATTCATTCTTTCCCCTCCCTTTCTTTACATTTCAGTCACTCATTCACCCCATTTCACCATTTCAATTCATCCACCCATTCCCTCTTTACATTTCAGTTTCAATTCAACTCATTTCACCATTCTTTTCACCCATTCATTCATATACATTTCATTCACTCCATACAAATTTGTCCACCAATCCATTTCATCCATTCAATTCAAGTCCATACTTTCCATTTCGAAATCAGTCCAATATTCATCCCATTTTATCCATACAAATCAGTCCACCATTCATTCAATTTATCATTCAAGTATCTATACAAATATAACATCCATTCTTCCCTTCATTTCATCATTCATTCTTCCATTCATTTCATCTATCCATCCTTCCATGCAATGAACCCCATTAAACCCCATGTTACCCACTTGATGCCCCACTAATAGATCCACTAGAAGCCTGTCTAAAACCCTTAGCTAGTGCCCTTGTTGAATGGTGTCTAGTGTGGGTTGGGTGTCCAGTTAGAGGGGTTAATTAGTGTTGGTGTTAGAGTTGATGTTGTGATAGTATTCGATAGTGGTTAGTTAAGTTAGTGCCCTAACTAGGTTAGTATCCTAATGGACTAGTAGAGAGGGCTAACCTAGACACTAGGAGAGTGTGGGAGAGTGAACTAGGAAGGTTGGTAGAGAGTAGGGTATGGTATCTCAAGATACCATAGCGTATCATGACGATACACTAAGGTAATATTGAGATGACCAACATGACCATAAGATGGATTAGATGCCCAAGAACCCTAGATTTCTTGGTTGGTAAACCCTAGATAGGATAGTATCTAGCTACCCTAAGAAGCCTAGGATAGTATCCTGATATCTAGAGGGGTTTCCTTTGTAATGTGCAAGGTATTGGTATTTACCTTGTGAAGGGTAAATATAGGTAATGGGGTATTGTTAAGATATTGAGTTTGATTTCTAATATGGGGTTAGAAATAGGTTGTCTTGGTAGGTAATGACTAGATGAGGATAGTTTAGACTAGTCTTGACCCCCGTTGACCAAGAGTTGACTTTTTGATCGAAAGTCAACTTCAAGTCAACGCTTGACTAGAATTGACCCAAAACCAAACCAGACTTTACCAGTTGACTGAAAGTCAAGTGTTAGTCAACATTTGACCTAGGGTTGACCCAGGGTTGACTCAGTATTAACCAGAGTTGACCAGAGTTGACTTTTGACCAAAAGTCAACTGTAAGTCAACCCTTGGCCCAGATTGACTTAGTTTGACTTGGATTGACTTCCTGTGACCTTGTTTTATCTTGGTTGTCCTAGTGTGACCTATTTTAGCTTGGTGTGACTTAGTTTGACCTAGTTTTGACTTAGACTTGCATATCATGACTAGATTAGCTTACCTTTCATTATTAAATCCTATTTTGACTTGTAGTATCTCATCTTTAGGTCTGTGATTACTCTGAGCACCTGTTCACCATATCAGCTCAGGACCACAGGTGAGTATATGCACTGATAGTTTTTATTGTCTTGATATCTGCTATATCCGATTCTGTTGTAGTGTCTTACTCGATTTCCAGTCATGATAGTTCACAGACTAGTATATGTTGGATCATGATATGGGATGTCGTTCCGAGATTTTTGTGGTATATTGGTACATTTTGTCTTATTCCCTGTGCTTATATAGACACTGATTCCTAAGGGGACTTGCTACCCTCTTATAGAATCCCGTGTCATGACGTGTCATGTCAAGATCCATTATACTATTCGGGGATGGAGGAATTATTAGGGGTTATGTGATCAAAGCCCATGTCACTAGATTCATGTGCTTGCGCCACTCTCCCCTCACGTAGGGTGTAGCGAGATCTTATTCATGTGCTCGTTATCCAGGTTGGCCGGCATGACCCTTTTCAGATTTTTATGTGATTGTCGGGCCAAGTGGATAGCATGATCATGTTTCCCTAGCCGATCACATAACGCTCTAATAATTCAAGTCATATATTATATTTATTTATCATAGGAGGCTAAGTTCTGTGCGGGAGAAGGGTTACAACCCCGGTCCTTGTTTGGTTTAAGGTTGTCACTCGACTTCCGAATAGTTCCCAAGTCATCCTATATGTATATTGTCGTCCTATTCAGTACTCACATCTTGAGATATATTTTTTGTTGATTTTGTCTCGTATTTCACATATTCTACATGCTTTTATGCTATACTTTGATTGGAGGCTAGGTTCTGTTCGGGAGTAGGATTACAACCGCGATCCTTGTTTGGTTTACGGGTTGTAACTCGGCTTTCGAATGGTTCCCAAGTTTTTCCATATCTTTGTCTTATATTTCATTATACTGTCTCTTATAGAATTTGTCAATTCATATGGAACTGTTGTTAGTGTTTGTACTTACTCATTTTTCTGACTGGATACCGTTGACATATTACAGATGTTTCTGAGGCAGGCTGCTCGACCTACTATGGGGTCGAGACAGATGGAGACTTAGGCCAGGGCTGTGGCCTGATAGTTGAGCCACTAGACTTTATACTCCCAGAGTAGTTAGCTTAGTTAGGCTTGCCTGGACTGCGATCCAGCTTTTGTTTTAGACTGTAGTAGTTTATAATCATATTTTGTGACTCTGTGATGTTGTTTGTTTCTCCCTAGCTGTGTTGGATGTTGACCTCATTTTTTGTTTTCACGTCTATCATATTTCTATTTCGTGCTATCCTAGTTTGTTTTTGTGATTGAGACTGTATTGCTATTTCACCTCCATTCGGAGTGTATATACTGTACAGGTACCTTTATACTATTTAGTGTAGTTTTCGTAGACGACCTATACAGCGTTCTACCGCCGATTCTGCGGCGTAGGCTGGACGTAACCGTGTACTCGTGACCCTAATCAGGGTGCGGGTCGTGACAAGATTGTATCCTCTTATGATTATCCTTCGTTTGGAGAGTATATAATTTTGTGATAGTTGTGATTGTGACCTAGAACAGCGTTCTACCGTCGATACTGCAGCGTAGGCTGGACGTATCCAGTTCTCGTGCCCTTACACTTGGTGTGAGTCGTGACAGGAACAGTTGGGTGGGTTTATAGAGTTGGATGAAACGTCACTTCCGAGTCTAAAACATCCTACAAACCTGAATTAAATAAACTTTAATTCGATAAAAAAAATTGTGATAAACCCAGTTAGAAAAATGTGAACTCCAAATCGAAGCTAACACCATTTCAGCAAACTAAGGATAAAATAACACAGCTTTCAAAGGATTTGCTACCATGGGTTCTTTAATTGTAGGTGAATGGCACAATTATGTAAAGAAAAACTAATAAGTTTTTCTTGTCTCTCATATTTTAAACCTTGACAAAAAATCCTTCATTGCGTGTCATGATAACTTTCTTGAAACCTAAATATGTGAATGTTAACACAAGGATCGAATTTTTAAAATGCAAATAGTGATAATAATGAATAAAAAAGGAAAGATTACGTGCCTCCCAAACTTGATCTTGAGCGCACCTTCGATGAAGGTCTTCTCGTTGACCGACATCCTCGGGCTATTCGCCAACCTCTAGTTCATTCTTCTTTGAGTCGCCTCGAACTCTGCTGCTAACATCAAGAGAAGTAAAATGCATTAATAAGACTCCAACTTTTTCTTCTATAAACCCTAGAAGGAAACCCTAACCCCAGAGAGGTGGCTATTTGCTTACCTCCAGGTTTTGAAGCCATGAACGGAAGGGAAGAGTCAATGGATTGGAAAACCCTAGATTCAGAAGAGGGTGGTGGTAGTGGTGCTCCCTTAGTCCAGAGAAGAGAAAATAGGATTGAGGAGAGAGATGAGTGGGAATTGGGGGGAGTTATCAAAAATATGGGGGAAAACGAAAACCTTCATGGGAAAATAAAATTATTTGTAATGGTTTGGATTATTACTAAAGATAAACCAAATAAAAAATATATAAAAGTTGTTTTAGTAACATTTATTTAAGTATTGTCATGGTAATTACCGTGGATAACTTGTAACAGTTATAACTGTTACGAATTAGAAAAAAAAGTGTTACAAATTGTATGTTTTGGTGTAGTGAAAGCTAGACTATAGAGATGCAGTATAGCAATTAAGGAAACATGTATATGAACTAAAAACAATAAACACGTACAAGAGGACCACTAGCAAGAACATATATAAACAAGATAACAGGACAATGAATATGAACAAGTAAGACTAATAGACAGTGTGTATGAAATACCTTTCAACATGTGAACGACTGGGCTAATACGACACATCCTATCGATAACTATCTCCATTTATAAGGTACGGCTAACCCATATGTGAGTTGTATAACATAGCTATCCATATTAACATTCATTGGGATTTGTTCACATACCTACTAAGTATTTTTCCTTCCGACTCACTAAACAATAATAATACTAACTAACATGGTACAACAAGTACTATCATGTCACAATCGTGTCTCAACTAGATACTAAACAATGAAGAATAACATTATAATGTACTAAGAATGTAAAGAAAAATAGTGTACTTGTCTCGATTAGT
This sequence comes from Iris pallida, assembly GCA_029216955.1. Lineage (NCBI taxonomy): Eukaryota > Viridiplantae > Streptophyta > Magnoliopsida > Asparagales > Iridaceae > Iris > Iris pallida. The sequence goes on along the minus strand of JANAVB010001998.1, from coordinate 345,710 downwards.
TTGGAGTTGACGTATATGACACAAACTCGATTTGGTTGAATGTTGTTGTAATTATGGCTAACCGCTACTAATTCGATGAATCACCGGCCATATATGGGTTCTACAAATTAAACAAAATATTAAACTATTTTATTAATTTTTGGATAATTAGTATGCTATAGATCTATGTGTAAACTTTTTAAAATATCAAACGGTTCGCAAAACGGGTTCAGGATATCCCAAAATCTCGAAAATAGTACGACATGTCAATTTTTTGGACAACTCGCACTGAAACTATTTTCCAGAAATTCACGTTCATAATTACAGAAAATAAATTATAGTTTTGGAAAGTTAACCTCGATAAGGTTCGAAAAAACTAGAGGTAAAACGGAGTCCGGAGTTGGTTGCAACGGTTTGCTATAGGTTCTGAAAAAATGAGGCTAAATTTATGACGAATTTTAGGCTAATTTGGACGAAAAAGAGATAAGTTGAGAAAGGAAAAAATAAAAAATATTCACAAGGGTATACATAATGGGTAGGGGTGGACACAAGTCGGACCGGGCCCAAATTTTATGGACCCGGTCCGGACACGTTAATTGGCGGGACGGGACAGGACGGGTCCAAAAACTATTAGAACCAGAACGGACTCGACCCGTTCGAAATTGGGTCCGAATCGGGCCGACCCGCGGGTCCAAACGGGTCCCAAAAAAGTTTTTAAAAAAATCTAGAATAGTAAATATTTACATATGTTCTATTAGCTATAAGAAAAAACAAGTCTTATATCTTCCTAAATTTCTAGAATTTGTTTACTAAACAATAAATTGTTCTATTATCTATAAAATATAATAGTAAAAAATTCCAAAATTGATATATAAAAAAATACATACCCATAGAAACGGGTCGGTCCGGGGCCCCGTTTATTTTGAAAATAGGACCCGTCCCGCCCCGTTAGTGTAACCCCACTTTCCCTGATTTCATGAATTTTGGTTTTTGGTATTTTAGAATTTTTAAAAGTAAATATTTTGGGTATTTAGTAGAATGGTAAATTTTCTGTGTTATAAATAGTTCCTTATATTTTTATGAATAAAAATATTGTTTATATAATTATTTTTGGAATTAGGGTGGAGGCTCTATACTTGGAGTGTTCTCCAAGTCTCTAACAACTTTATAACTAGATTCCTAACAACTAACCAATCCCTAACCATTTATTCTAACAAACTTTAGGCTATTTTGCAAATAACAGTTTGGGAGTGACTTAATTGCAAATAACCATTTCCCCTCTATATTAATAGCAAGAGGAGAGAGAGAATGATTCATTCCCACATTTGTTCAGCAGAACTCTAACCGAGCTCCTTCCCCATTTCTTTTGTTTTCCCCAATTCAACCGAAACCCTAATCCTAGCGGAAGCCGGCCATGGGGGACTCGGCGACCACCACTCCCATCGAAGACTAGAGATCCTTGGCGTCAGCACGGAGATTCACCACCACGAGCATTCTTCGCTGGCGACTGAGTCGCCTGTAGCAGTGACACAACCCCGGTGTCGAGCTTCTCATGGTGGCGAACCATGAGTGGCGGAAGGCGGCGACGACGATCCGACCTCTTTCGCTGCAATCATCTTCATCAGCAAGGTGTCGTCGACGTAAGACTATTTACGAGAGTTTTTGGTTCAGTCGATTCGAGCCTTGTGATCGATTAGGATCAGGAGCAACGGTGAATGTTCGATCTTGATTCTTTGTAAGGTTGGAGAGTTTTCTTAATTTATCCCTTGCTCTGAAACCGTCCTCTTTATTATGCACGGGGTGTTTGTTGATTTTTCACAGAGAGTCTCCAGCTCATAATCGGACATGAAGAGGCGTTCCTCGATCGCATCTTCATCCAAGATCTGATCCTTTGGTTCAGGTAATGATCTAATCTTGTGTTGGAGGCACACTTATTTTGTTCTTTGTATTGATTCAATTTTGGTTAGACTTAAGGTCGGGACAGGGAATACGGACCTATTCATGTTGTGTTCGTGTGCAACAGCTGTTCATGTCCAGTACTGGGTGTTTCTGTGATCAGGATTCGAGGAGTCCGAGTTAACTCATGTTCATTATTGGGTTGTATCCAAGCATGGGTGTTGTGTCCATAAGGAGAATTGACTGAAGTCGGAGTATCACAGTAACGGGACTATTTGAACTGGAGTTGGCGTGTAGTATGGGCTCGTGTCCAGTTTTGGATTGGTGTCCGAGCCGGTTCATGTCCGTGTGAGTGTCCAAGTGCTGGACATACCAATGTTGGAGTCTAGCGAAGGCAAGATTTTCCATATTTTGAATCTTTGATCATTTAGTCTGTATAAATATAATTTCCTACATGAGCCTATTATCATTTGATTTGTATAAGTTTCTATTTATGATTGCCAGGGATCAATTTATTGTGTCTGGGTTTGAATGAGTAGAGCAACTTAGCTCTGTTTGTTGGCGGAGAATTTGTTTTTTAAATATAAAATGAATATTTCATTTTTGAATGATCTCTTGAGCATGTTTTCTAAATTCTGCTAAATTAGTTGATGTAGAATCCTGGAGAATGATTTTAACTGGGATAGTTAGGAGCTGGATGATAGATTGGCAAGATTGGAATGTACAGGGGAATAAGGACTTGGGTGTTGGTTGCTCGATTAGAGTATTTTAGAAGAGAAAGTTGTAGCCAGAGTCTAGACAGTATAGGAATGAAGCAGGAGTGGTTTATGTAGGTGCTGATGGGCTTTTGTGTAATTTTCTAAGTTTTGTGTTGTGTATGTTGAGTATACATGGTTTTGAATTATAATTGTATAGGCTAAGTTAGGCTTAATGATAAGTTGATGTGGTGGGCTACCTGTGAATCAAGTTACTAGGAGTATTGTGAGTTTGTTATTCTCAGAGCTCAATGAATTCTTGTGAATGAACTGGACTATTAAGTCAGGATGCAGGTATAGGAGATGGGTCTGGATTTTGCATGAGTGGGTTATATTAGGCTTGTGGATAAATTCTGTTTAATAATTATTTTAGTAGCAAATTAGTTGTAACCATTCTGAAGTTTATATTATTAATAATTGCCTATATAAAATGTCTTAACTAGCCATTTGATTTACTTTAACTATTAGGAATCTGTACTTTGTGCCTAGTATATATGTATGTATGTATGTATTTCTTAGTAGCTAATTAGGATTTATATGGCTAGTAATATTAAGCTAAATCAATTATTAGTTAGTATTACATAATTAGCTTAAATTAGAATTGGTTAGTATAGTATTTAGAACTCTAACCAATTTGTACCAACTATCAGATGGACATAGAGACTATCTCCCTATTTTCGATCTTCCAGAGCAAGGCAAGTATACTCCTCAGACTTGTCCATTACTTCATGTCTTGTAATTTTCTACATTCATGCTTGTATCTTCTTGTTGACACGATATTTCACGAGATTGTCTTGTATCTTGTTCCCTGAGTTTACTTGTCTGGGAGGGAAAATACTATAGATGTGTGACCCGAGTTACAATTCATATGAATAGCTTAGGCCCTGCATCGTGCACGCGGGACCGAAGCCGTACCATTTCATGTTTCCTGAATCTACCCAAGCCGATCACATATTCTGTATGTATTTCGATATATTGCACACGTCAGGTTCATTGTATATTTCATGTTCAGGTTTTATTTCATGTTTCCAGTATTCCCTGTTTATTTTTCAGTATTCATGTTCAGGTTTTATTTCATGTTTCTATTTCTCGTACTTTATATTTTTCCTGTATTCATTTCCATATCATGATATTCATGTTCATTTCTCTGGATATACTTAGCTCTGCTCCTGACTAGGATATGTTGCAGGTGTACTTGTAGGATATTATTCTACCTTATGGGCCAGAGCCCGAGATCTTAGCTGAGCAGGATGGAGTCATGACTTAGCTTGAGGTTTCAGGTTTAGATTATTTTAGCTCTTCCTCTAGATATTGTATGTTGTGAGTTCATAGTGTTTTTCTTCTTATTGTCTCTAGTACTTTTATGATATTATGATCGGTGGATTATGGTGATCATTCTGGAAACGTTTTATAGTTGCTGTGATTGTACACATTCATGTTTATCTGGTTAGATTTCCCTAGCTTGGTACAGCTTACTTCGTCATGTCTAACGACGAAGGCTGGGCGTGTCCGACTCGTGTCCGATTATTCGGGAGCGAGTCGTGACATGTTTTTAGTGGTGGCCCATGCAGGTCAATCCTAATAGTACCTAGGTATTAGAATACTATTGGGGGACTTGTTAAACTAAGGAAACTTGATCACATCATAGAAAATCGGGTACATCAGGTATATTGATATTCTATAAATACTTGTTGATTTTAGGTCTAGGTTATTTAACAGTTTTCTGTTTTTCAGATAGTCCAAAAGTATACGACACCGAAACAATCAATCTACCTACACTTGAGGGTTTCGAGCTTCTACTACCTTCTATCACCCTACTATCCCCATGGGTAGTATGCAGTTGACCGAGATGTTTGAAGTTCCTATACACCCAGAGGGAGCAGGCCATCCTTTTCCAATCCAGACTTGTGGATACACCCTCCGAGCCAGGAAGGACTTCTGATTTTCAGACTCTCGGATCCTTAGATTTCTCCGACACTGAGCGCATATCTTGTACTGAGGAGCAGATCGAGAACCTGGAGCCACCTCTTCTGAAGATCATCAAAGCCTCTGAGGATCCGACTCCTCTGATCCAGAATACAGCTCAAACAATAGAACGAGATGAGAAACTGGAGCACATGAGAGACATGAAGACTTATGACGAAGACAACAACTACCCTGGACCCGCAAAGCGTCGCCATACTCAGACATCGCTTCTTCAGCCGCATTATCAGATTCAGATGATGGCCATTTGTGCTTTCTACCGCCATCCAGACGTCGCTTCGAGGAGTGCCGCAAGAGGCTCGGACTCTGTTTATACTGCAAAACTTTTGCCCATCGAATGAAGGATTGCCAGCAAGTCACGGATCACAATGACCGAAGAGCAGCAGGATCTCAACAGCCAGTACGCCAGCAGCCGTATATTCCTACCAGAGCCCTGCATTTTAGCCCCAGTAGGAGATTCAGATTCAGATTCAGCCGACGATCATTTGTATTTTCTACCGTCACCAGGACACCACTACGACGAGTGCCGCAAGAGGTCGAGACTATGCTTGTTCGGCAGATCGCCTGCCCATTAAGTCAAGATTGTCCGGAGGTCGCTGATTGTACTGCCCAAGGACGAGCACAAGGAGCACTAGTAGCACATAAGAAGGACCCGCCTCGCCAGATTCAGCAACAGCATGGAGCACTGTCGCAAGGACCAACCCATGTCAGGATAGCTGAAGAAATTGAAGTAATCCCAGTTCCAGAGGAATACTGAAGACGGATTGAGGATAGAAGACTCTTTTGTATGGTTGGAGAAAAACATGGATCATGATTCATCATCCAGTCTTTCCTTAAATTCCTCTTAGCACCTAGATCATTTCTTGAAAATTATTGTTTTCTATTTTAAAACCTTGGTTGATATTCGAAACTTATTTCGAGATATTGTTTCCTAATCGGTAAACTTATTTTAGACCCACAATTCGATATATGTTTGAAATCCACTATTCGATACTGTTTGCATATTCGTCATTCATGACTTTGTTTCCTAGTATTGGCTCCTATTTGGAAATTTTTTTCCCTCATCAAACTTCGTATTAATTGAGATTTAGTTCCTACTCGAGATTTCATTTCGAAACCATGTTCCCCCTTCGAAACCTTGTTTAAGCTTCGTCCTATTTTGGACATTATTGAGGATTCCTTTGAAGTTTTTGAAGTTTTTTTTTCCTATTTTGGGATTGTGACTCATTCTCTATATGAGAGTTGTTTTCCATTTATGATCTTGATTTTCTATTCGAGAGTTTGTTGCCCCCTACTTTGTTTCAACCTTGTCTCCTATTGGAGATTTCGTTTGTTTCATGGATACGTGTTTGCTATTCACCCATTGATTTTATCCATGACTTGATTCTATTCCAGATTTTGAGATTCTGTTTCCTATTTCGGGACCTTGCTTTCGTTCAAGGTTTTGTTATCTATTCAAAATTTTATGATTATTTGAGACTTTGTTGAACTTGTTTCTGATACGAGAATTTTTTTTTACTTTGAGATTTTTCTATTCTGTACTCTGCTTTCTGTTCACCATCCCGGACTTTGTTATCTATTCAGGATTTGCTCCCTATATTGAGGTTGTTTGCCATTTTAGATTTTGGTTACTATTTAAAACTTTGTCTCCTGTTCGAGATTTAAAATCTCATTGTTTGCCCTGTTAGTACCTACTACTCATTGTTGGATCCTTTGTTGCTTCTTGGTACCTAGTGAAACCCTTATTTTTTAAAAGGTAGACAATATCACCTTTTATCGTGATTTGGACTATTGGAACTAACTTTGAATTCATGAAAACCCTTTTGTAATTCCTATGGATAAGGTTGAGAGACTATTCAATAACCTATTAGGGCATGGTAGTTGCGCGCTGCAGCCATTACCTGGATTATGGATACTGAGGGTTCACTGCAGCCAGCAGTGCACTGGCGAGGCATGAACTCTATGCTGAAGTGATTTCAGACATTTATAGGTTCTCGGGTATTATTGAGACTTCGTCCTAAAATTCTTTATATCTTGATCTCTTAAGTTGCATTGTTGATGATTGTTGGAAAATGGATAAAGTTGATAGAATATTCGGTGATATATTGTTATTTGAGTCATGGAGCCGAAATTCTACTGCAGTCAGATATATACTGGCGGGGTAGGGATTCTAAGTTAAGTGATTCACATATATATATATATATATATATATATATATATATATATATATATATATATATATATATATGTTTTCGGATACAATAGAGGCTATATCCCATTTTTATATGATTATTAATTTTCGTGAATCGCAAATCCTTGCAGTTACATCTTGATTTGACACTAATATCTTCTTGTTTGTTCCATGTGTTTTCTCAAATCAACTCTTGCAATTTCCTTCTTGCATTTTATCGTTGAGTCATTTGATTTCCTCTAGTACACATTACTAGATTTTGATTTTGTTTCACTGGATTCTAAATCGTACCTATATTTTAATCATGTTTGACTAAATTTTGACCTTAATCAAGTCTATTTAATCATGACTTGTCTAACTTGTTCTAGCCAATTGTGCTAAACCTTCGAGATTGATCGTGCTTTGAAGATCGTGCCTTCATGGTTTTACGCTTCTAAGTCGTAATTAAAATTTCATCCCATATCGTGCCTATTGATTCCTGATCATTGTTAGATCGAGATATTTTAACTTCCTGTATGAAATTATATTACTTGGCCTTAATTAAACCTTGTCTCATTTCGTGCTTGACTAAGTTGATCATTATCAACCCTGTCAATTTTTTCTTTTATTTTGTCATACTGGGTCCTTCCAGGTCCTACCTCTGATCATATCTAGATAACACCGGACGTGCTTATATTTTATAGTAACTATACTGTGTACCTATCAATCATGCCGATGATTTGAATTTTGTTTTAATCCTGACCATGTGATGTTGATCATGACCAATCTTGTTCTATCTTCATCGTGCCTCAACCTTGATTGGGCCTTGTTTAGTTGATCATGCCGAATAATTACTATTTTAGTCATAACTAGATTTGGTTTTATTTTATGACTAAATTTAGTTGCTCATTTTCAAAGTTTGTATTATTTGAAATATATTTTTACTTAACCATGTCTATTTTACCCCTTTGAATTTCGAGGACGAAATTTTCTAGGGGGGAAGATTTGTAACCCTACTTTCCCTGATTTCATGAATTTTGGTTTTTGGTATTTTAGAATTTTCAAAAGTAAATATTTCGGGTATTTAGTAGAATGGTAAATTTTCTGTGTTATAAATAGTTCCTTATATTTTTATGAATAAAAATATTGTTTATATAATTATTTTTGGAATTAGGGAGGAGGCTCTATACTTGGAGTGTTCCCCAAGTCTCTAACAACTTTATAACTAGATTCCTAACAACTAACCAATCCCTAACCATTTATTCTAACAAACTTTAGGCTATTTTGCAAATAACAGTTTGAGAGTGACTTAATTGCAAATAACCGTTTCCCCTCTATATTAATAGCAAGAGGAGAGAGAGAATGATTCATTCCCATATTTGTTCAGCAGAACTCTAACCGAGCTCCTTCCCCATTTCTTTTGTTTTCCCCAATTCAACCGAAACCCTAATCCTAGCGGAAGCCGGCCATGGGGGAGTCGGCGACCACCACTCCCATCGAAGACTAGAGATCCTTGGCGTCAGCGCGGAGATTCACCACCACGAGCATTCTTTGCTGGCGACTGAGTCTCCTGTAGCAGTACCACCACCCCGGCGTCGAGCTTCTCATGGTGGCGAACCATGAGTGGCGGAAGGCGACGACGACGATCCGACCTCTTCCGCTGCTATCATCTTCATCAGTAACTGCTCAGGTGTCGTCGACGCAAGACTATTTACGAGAGTTTTTGGTTCAGTCGATTCGAGCCTTGTGATCGATTAGGATCAGGAGCAACGGTGAGTGTTCGATCTTAATTCTTTGTAAGGTTGGAGAGTTTTCTTGATTTATCCCTTGCTCTGAAACTGTCCTCTTTATTGTGCACGGGGTGTTTGTTGATTTTTCACAGAGAGTCTCCAGCTCATGATCGGACACGAAAAGGCGTTCCTCGATCGCATCTTCATCCAAGATCTGATCCTTTGGTTCAGGTAATGATCTAATCTTGTGTTGGAGGCACACTTATTTTGTTCCTTGCATTGATTAAATTTTGGTTAGACTTAAGGTCGGGACAGGGAATGCGGACCTGTTCGTGTTGTGTTCGTGTCCAACAGCTGTTCATGTCCAGTACTGGGTGTGTCTGTGATCAGGATTCGAGGAGTCCGAGTTAACTCGTGTTCATTATTGGGTTGTATCCAAGCATGGGTGTTGTGTCCAGAAGGAGAATTGACTGAAGTCGGAGTATCACAGTAACGGGACTATTTGAACTGGAGTTGGCGTGTAGTATGGGCTCGTGTCCAGTTTTGGATTGGTGTCCGAGCCGGTTCATGTCCGTGTGAGTGTCCAAGTGCTGGACATACCAATGTTGGAGTCTAGCGAAGGCGAGATTTTTCTATTTTGAATCTTTGATCATTTAGTTTGTATAAATATAATTTCCTACTTGAGCCTATTATTATTTTATTTGTATAAGTTTCTATTTATGATTGCCAGGGATCAATTTATTGTGTCTGGGTTTGAATGAGTAGAGCAACTTAGCTCTGTTTGTTGGCTGGGAATTTGTTTTTTTAAATGTACAATGAACATTTCATTTTTGAATGATCTCTTGAGCATGTTTTCTAAATTCTGCTAAATTAGTTGATGTGGAATCCTGGAGAATGATTTTAACTGGGATAGTTAGGAGCTGGATGATAGATTGGCAAGGTTGGAATGTACAGGGGAATAAGGACTTGGGTGTTGGTTGCTCGATTAGAGTATTTTGGAAGAGAAAGTTGTAGCCAGAGTCTGGACAGTACAGGAATGAAGCAGGAGTGGTTTATGTAGGTGTTGATGGGCTTTTGTGTAATTTTCTAAGTTTTGTGTTGTGTATGTTGAGTACACATGGTTTTGAGTTATAATTGTATAGGCTAAGTTGGGCTTAATGATGAGTTGATGTGGTGGGCTACCTGTGAATCAAGTTACTAGGAGTATTGTGAGTTTGTTATTCTCAGAGATCAATGAATTCTTGTGAATGAACTGGACTATTAAGTCAGGATGCAGGTATAGGAGATGGGTCTGGATTTTGCATGTGTGGGTTATATTAGGCTTGTGGATAAATTCTGTTTAATAATTATTTTAGTAGCAAATTAGTTGTAACCATTCTGAAGTTTATATCATTAATAATTGCCTATATAAAATGTCTTAACTAGCCATTTGATTTACTTTAACTATTAGGAATCTGTACTTAGTGTCTAGTATATATGTATGTATGTATGTATGTATGTATGTATTTCTTAGTAGCTAATTAGGATTAATATGACTAGTAATATTAAGCTAAATCAATTATTAGTTAGTATTACATAATTAGCTTAAATTAGAATTGGTTAGTATAGTATTTAGAACTCTAACCAATTTGTACCTACTATCAGATGGACATAGAGACTATCTCCCTATTCCCGATCTTCCAGAGCAAGGTAAGTATACTCTTCGGACTTGTCCATTACTTCATGTCTTGTGATTTTCTACATTCATGCTTGTATCTTCTTGTTCACACGATGTTTCACGAGATTGTCTTGTATCTTGTTCCCTGAGTTTACTTGTGTCTGGGAAGGAAAATACTACAGATGTGTGATCAAACCCGAGTTACAATTCATGTGATTAGCTTAGGCCCCGTATCGTGCATGCGAGACTGAAGCCGTACCATTTTATGTTCCCTGAATCTACCCAAGCCGATCACACATTCTGGATGTATTTCGATATATTGCACACGTTAGGTTCATTGTATATTTCATGTTCAGGTTTCATTTCATGTTCCCTGTATTCTCTGTTTATGGGCCAGAGCCCGGAATCTTAGCTGAGCAGGATGGAGTCATGACTTAGCTTGAGATTTCAGGTTTAGATTGTTTTAGCTCTTCATCTAGATATTGTATGTTGTGAGTTCATAGTGTTTTGCTTCTTGTTGTCTCTAGTACTTTTATGATATTATGATCGGTGGATTATGGTGATCATTCTGGGAACGTTTTATAGTTGTTGTGATTGTACACATTCATGTTTATCTGGTTAGATTTCCCTAGCTTGGTACAGCTTACTTCGTCGTGTCTAACGACGAAGGCTGGGCGTGTCCGACTCGTGTCCGATTATTCAGGAGCGGGTCATGACAGCTAGTATCACACGATCCGCCCCAGCCCGCCCCGTATAAATTCCCTTGTCTATGTGTCTCATAGAATTAAAAGTTGCTGTTTTTCAAAACTAATTCACAAATTTATTGTTATTTTTATGTGGATCAAGTTTTGAAAAAGATTGTGATTTGACACAATTTTTGTGTCCAAATCAGAAACGGGGACGTAGCACGAGGCCCTGTGCACTGTCCTGCATCTCGAGTGCCATAACTCGAGGGATACGACTCGATTTGGACTAAAAATTGGTGGACACGTGGGGGCAACCTCTGCCCACATGCTCATAAAATTTTACGAGGTTTCGTTGAGTGAGCATGAAGATATCGCACCCGCATGGATTCGGCTGACTACGCACACGCGCGTACAGCCCTCCCTGACACGTACTTCGTGTGACACAAAGAGACCACGTGGACACGTATCAGGGTGTCGACCACCTAGACCTAGACCCCACCTAGCTATGTGCACGAGCACGACGTCCATTGTGTTGCGTGTCGTGTCCTATCGAACCCGACATGGCCGTACGAGCCCTAACCTTCACAGTTTTCTGACACGTAGAGTTGGGTCCTGACACGGGTTGTTGGACACGATTCTGACACTTTGTGGACACGACTCACACCCCCACATGTTGACACACATGTGGGCCACCTTTTCCCCATTTATCTATGTGTATATATATGTATATTATACGTATCATTGTATATATATATATATATATATATATATATATATATATATATATATATATATATATATATATATATATATATTCTTTTTTTCTTTTCTTTTTTTAACAAAAGAGCATTTTATTGAAAGCTAAAAGTAGCTCATGAAGAGCATTACAGACGGGTATTGGGCCTAAGACAAAAGGGCCCTGAGCATCAGGTACAAAGAGCAAACAGAAAATAACAACCATTACGAAATTTCACGAAAGAAAATTTCCAAAATTAACAAACTAGTCAACTGTCGGGACTGTGTGGGCGCGAGGCCCTGGGGGCACCCTGCCTGAAGCGAGCGGTGCACGAAGTTTTTTTTTTTGGAAAGAGGTGGGTTAATACGGTTTTTTTTTGGAAAAATCAAAATTTTGAAATTTCAAAATTCGAACAGGGGGGAACGGGGGCTCAGCCCCCCGAGAATGGGCACGAGGCCCAAGGGGGTTGGTGGAAGCGGGGACCGTGCGGGCGCAGACCACGAGGGGGGCCTCAGGCCCCGCACCAGCACGTCAACCGAGGCGGGCGCATGCCACGAGGGGGACTCGGGCCCCGCCCAGACTCGCCTACCGAGGCCAGCCGCTCCGGCGAGGGAGGGGGCGCAGCGCGGGAGGGCGCCGGAGAGGGGGGAAGGTCGGTAGGAAGCTTCGTCGAAGAAGGGGGGCGGGCGGTGAACGGAGCGCCGGCGTCTGCGACCGAAGGCTGCGGCGAGCGGGGTGGCGGGGGCCTCGTTCTCGCCGGAGAGGGGGACCTACCACCGTCGGTGGGGGTCCTGCAGCGAGCGTCTGATGGAACGACGGAGCTCGAAGCTGGAGGGGGGGCGACGCGAGGACGACGACGGGCGGCCGTTGCAGGAGGGGGAGGCGGCATCGATCGACCGTCCGGGGACGGGACGGAAGCCAAGGACAGCTCGCCCGAAACTAGCCCTCCGCACGCGGGGGGGGGGGGGAAATCGCCAGCGGTGAGAAAGCCAGCGGGGGCTCCGAGACGGAAAGAGGGGGAAGAAACTCCGGGGGGGGCTCGAGGGGAGGCCGGAGAAGAGAAAAGGAGGCGCTCCAGGGCCGTCGAGGGAAGGGACGGAGGCTGGGAGGCCGGGCCCCGCCGGGGGAGCAGGGGGCCACCTCGGGGCTAAGACTCCGGCCGGCGCTGAGAGGGTGGCGGTGGGCTGAGGGAGCACCGGGGCGGAAGGAGGAGCGACTGGGGGAGTAGCCGCCGACTACGGAGGCGCGACCCGAGCCCGATGGCGCCTACGCCGCCACCGACGACGACTGCCAGGCTGGGGGAAACCAGTGTTTAGGGGTGGAGAGCCCCAAAGGGGGGAGGACTAAGGCCAGGCGGAGGCAAGTCGGTCCGGGAGGAAGGCGGGAGAGAGGGAGGGCCCGAGGGAGAGAATGAGGCAGAGGGGGGCGGTCGGACCGAGGAGGCCGACCAGCCAGCCCGCCTATCCGGCCGGGGAAGGCGGAGTGGGGAGCACCGGAGGTCCCGATGGGGGGAGCCGGTCCGGAGCTCTCATCCCTATTATATATATATATATATATATATATATATATATATATATATATATATATATATATATATATATATATATATATATATATATTACCTATAAATTATGAGTTTTTTCAGTTTTAAGAGTTTAATTTCAGAATTGATATGTATATAGTTTGTAATTAGTTCCTAGGTTATTTGTATATATGTTTGTATATATATACAGAGTTTCCTATGTATCTATATAAATATATATATATATATATATATATATATATATATATATATATATATATATATATATATATTGGTCTTTGGTGATTTTGATTTTCCCAGGTCTGGACCCTGTTGTCCCTAACAACAGCCCTTGCCACAGCATCCCTCATTCACAGCACACACACACACACATTCATATACTTACACTCCCTTTTTCCCTCTTTCTATATATATGCATGTATATCTATACTCTTAATTCTAGTATACCTTAGTATATACATTTGAATATATATAATGTATAATGTTATGTGTGTATGCTAGCTATATATGTGTTTATGACTTGTGTTCCTTAGGTTTAGTTAATGTATTAGTATAATTAGGCTTCCCTTTATATATATATATATATATATATATATATATATATATATATATATATATATATATATATATATATATATATAGCCTATGGTTAGTAAGTTAATATATAATATTATATATATATATATATATATATATATATATATATATATATATATATATATATATGATAGTAATATAAGATAATAGCCTATGGTTAGTAAGTTAGTTTAGAATTGACCTATAGGCCTAGTTAGGCAAGGTTGACTAGCAAGTTGACCAAGTTGACCAAAGTCAACTGTGGGTCAAACTTGACCTAGAATTGACCCAAATGGACTTAAAATGACTAGTTAATTTAAGTTTGACTTAAACTTAGAACATTTGACTAGTGGACTTAGGTTTGACCTAGTTTGACCTAGTTTGACTAGAATAGTTGACCAAAGTTGACCAAAAGTTGACTTTGACCTAGAATCATTTAGAATGCATTGTAAATTTCTCTTATTTCATATTAGACACATTTTAACCTATATTGCTCTAAATAGGACTCAGTTACTCCAGTTCAGATATCTGTATTCATCAGTCGCACAGGGTATCAAGCGAGTACATTCTTTGATAGTTCTTTCATTTATTTGATGATTATTGTATTTCAGTTCTAGTTAGTTCTATTAATTCTCTGTCAACACGGATTGATATCTCTGGATCCACTATATGAGACACTCACCTTTTTACATGTCTGGCCTTTATTTCTGGAATCATTCCACTGGACTCACTACTGGCATCATCATGTTCTGGCTGGACTTGTACTTTATTTTTGTGTCGTTTTCTGGATTCATTTGTACTTGTTGGGCGAGAAAATATTCGAGTAGACATGTAAAGTCCCAAAAATGCTGAAATTACCCCATCTGGTCTAATCTGGAATGATAGCAGTCGTACACTTGCCAAGTGTACGATGAGCTGTATTTACCCCCTATCGTTTACATGTCGATCTCGGTATTTCAAAACACACTGGTCAGTATCATGTTTAGGACTCACACTGGATCATACTTGTCTATGTTATATTATCTGGACTTATATCACCTCTATTCGAGTTCAGATAGTTTTACTTTTATAGTCTCCACTGTCATGCTCTCCTGACTTGTTTAAACTATTGTTCTACTTTACTACCTGTCCAAACTTACCATGGCCATCAATATAACTGTCTATAACTGCTTAATAGTCTTTGTCATTTACTTGAGATTTCTAGATGAGATATGCTCGTTCCTTTTCTGACTGGATCATTGACAAAATATTACAGATGTTTGCCCCGAGGACACTTGTCCTACTTACTATGGACCAGGAGATGGCTTAGCTACTTTGGGCCCCGACTCTCAGGAGTGATCGAGAGACTAGTTAGTAGACTTGGTTTAGTTTTCATGTTTAGAACTTGAATTGTAATAACTTGAGATATTTACTTGTTTGATATTTGTTTGAGATATTATTATTTAGTAGTTTATATTTTGTTATTGTTTAATCTATTAGTTATAGACTTTTGTGTTATCTTATCGTGCTTAGACTGGGATTGAGTTTTAGTATATCTATACTTGTCCTCCGTTCGGAGTGGAGCTTATGATAGGTATATTATATATTTGTGTGAGTTGTTAGATAGTGACCTAGTACAGCGTTATACCGTCGATTCTGCGACGTAGGCTGGGCGTTGTTACGCACTTGTACCCTTACACTGGGTGTGGGTCATGACAGATTAGGTTCGAGCTAGTTAGCACAACCGAGTCTCTTATAAAGTCAAAATTCTTAATAAATACGATTAACCCATTTATAGGGTTCAAGTCACAATTTTGACTTCTTTTCCTAGTAGGAACACGCATATGGCTCGACCTTCCCTATCATAGCCAAAACACTAGTCAAAGCACACCACTACACTAGTCGTGCCAAAATTTCTACTCGATATGCGTCTCAAAGCTTAACCATGACTAATGTCATATATATATATATATATATATATATATATAAAACAAAAGGCATTTTATTGAAATAAGGGGAGCTCTAAGAGAGCATTACAGGCGATGACAGAGCCGACAAACACAAAACGAGCTATGTTTAACAAGGTTGTAAATACGAAAAGCAGATAATCTAAGTTTCAAAATTACGAAAATTTTGAAATAACCAAATTTCAAAATGACCCGCTAGGTCGGGAGCCCAGGGATGGGTCTGCTGGGGCTCAGTCCGAAGTGGGAGGCTCAAAATTTCGAAAATCAAATTCTAAAATTTGAAAAACGAGGAGGGAGAGCGAGTACGTTGCCCGATGCATTGGGGGGTGTGGGCTCGCGGTCCAAGGGCGGTGCACTGCCCGAGGAGGTGGGCGCTCTGCCTTAAGTATATATATATATATATATATATATATATATATATATATATGGTCATATAAAATATATATATATATAAATATATATATATATATATATATATATATATATATATATATATATATATATTTTTAACAATGGCTAAAGCCTTCATTGAAAAAAAAACTAGAGGTTGGACCCGGGAGATAGCCCAAGTTCCTACAAGATGAGGGTGGAACCCTTAACAAAGATCCTAACTAAAAATGTCATTAACCAGCAGCATTTTTTTTTTGGAAAACTGGGGATCCGAAGTACGAACCCGCTAGAATTTGTAACTTCACTTCCCTAATTTTGAGAAATTGAAATTATTTTTATTATAAGTTTAGCTTTAAATAAGTAAATAATGGGGATCTATATTTTGGAGGGAAATGATTTTTAGAGCAGATTTTCAAATTTGAAAGTTTGTTGTAACCAACTTGGGACCCACCACTCACTCTTCTAACTGATTTTAGAATTTCTGTGCAATAATGAAAAGGAAGAGGGTGATATTGGAAGTTTTACTTGATTAGAGGGACTGATAGGCAAATGGCTGGTTGCGGAGGGACTTTAGTGCAAATTTGCACTTTTCTTCTTTATAATCCGAAGTGGAGAGAGAAACTTCATTCTCTTCACTTACTTCATTTCTTTTCCTGAGCTTCTTCCCAACTCCTCACCGAGCCTCAAGCTTAGGGTTCCGATTCGGCAACAGCGAGCATGACGACGGCGGCCAGGGTCCTTCGCAGCGGATGAATCAGTGGTTCGACGTCTGGTTCTCGACGGCGGTTGACCGTACGTGTCGACGGCTCGTGCTCCATTTCTCAATTAAACCATGCTCGGGTGGTTTCTCTTCCAGGAGTTCTTATCGACTCCGATCTTCTTCCATAGCGGGTGGAAAGACACACTACTCCAGTTTTCTCCAGTGAGGTGAGCTAGTCCCAATTTCTTCAGATTCATCAAATTCTTGGGTTCTGCTTTTATGAACTAATGTTTTGATGTTCGCAGAACGGATCGGGGGCGATCTGTTGTTGTTTTCATCAATCGAACGGCTATTTGATCTTTTCCTCCACTAATCTCTAAACCTGGTAATTTGGGATTCCCTTTATTGATCTGGATTTTTTAGATAATTTATGATCGATTGTTGTTCTTCGATTTGGTTAGTTTCAATAATTCTGGACTTTGAGTATTTTCAATCATCGGGATAGTTCGTCATATTGGTGAAGCAAGATCGGTTTCTGAAATTTGATTTGACTTTGGAAACCATCTCTGGATTCTGACTAGTTTTGGTATTCTTGGATCTGTTTATGTGTGAGTGCAGCAGGAGGAATCTGGACATAAAGACTGGTGTTCCATTATGATTCGTGATCGCAAGCTCAGAATTCCTCAGGTAATTACTTTATCTACTTATCTGAACTCTCTGTGCAGTCGTGCCTAGTCGTTTGATTTTAATCCCAATTGTGTTCGTTTATTTCATGTGTCGTGTTCGTGATTGGTGTGGATTTCGTGTTCGATTTTGGGGTGCGTATCCGAGGCTGTAGCTCGTGTCTGGTTGCAGTCCCTACTTGGCTTGTGTTGGCTGTAGCTCGTGTCGGGTGTTCGTACCAATTACCTGTACGTCATGATCGATGCTTTGTGTCGGGTGCTGCAGAGTTCGGATGACACTGTTGTAGCTGTGTCCCGGAACGTGATTGGTGTGCGTTGAAGGATGGGAACCAACCAGTTTTAGTCTACCATCATTTTGATTACATAGTTTGTTATTTTGAGTTGGGTTTTTATGTATAAATTCTTACTCTTCAGTTAGGATGATTGTAAGTTATTACATATATTTCTCTGTATAATTCTCCTCAGTATCTGTTAGAATAATTAGTGAAGTTGAGGTGTTAAATCATGGTTGAAGGTTGGATTAGAGAATCTGGAGGTAAATTGAATTTTGCTTTAGAGTAATAGCTACTGGCCCTAAATTTCAAATGGTATGGTTGGGTTGTTTTGCAAATGTTGATTCGGGTTGCTGGAGTTTTGATAATGATCGACTAGTTAACGAGTAGGAATTTAGTTGTATTTTTATTTCATTTTGACTTGTATACTTCTAATTGCTATTATAGACAGCTAAATAGTAACTGTCTGCATTATCTCTAAGCCTATATGTATTCTTTTATATAAATAACTATTTAACTATCTCTATTAGTTTATGAAATAAAGGTTAGTACTAAAATGTGGCTCCAGATTGTTATAGGGCTATAGACCAAATTTAGAATATATAATTTAAACTAGTTAGCTAGTATATAGGAATTTAGCACCATAGTTGTTATTATTAATCAACTTGTACTTAATAACCAGGAGGATATCCAGCTTCCTTGATTACAAGTACTTTTTCGAAGCCAGGCAAGTACTTTTCTATGGTTTTATGCATTTACATTCTTGTACTCTTTCTTGTGACACGTCATGGCACGACATCATGTACTCCTGTACACCTGTACTCTTGCTCTTGTACTTATTAGTGTTGGGTGGGGAAATACACTAGCCATGTGACCAATCCCAGTTACTATATTCATGTGCCTAGCTTAGGCCTCGCATCGTGCACGCGGGCCCTAAGTCGTACCATATTCTTGTACTCCTGTGCATGTTCTCACCCCAGTCGGTCACATGGACTAGATGTATTTCGATATTGTGCACTTATCATGTCTGGTACTACAGGATTATAGTTTCATTCATGTACATTACATTTCCTATACTTTACATGTTCCTGTACTTTACATTCATGTACTATAGTTTCTGTACTTATTTTCTGTACTACTTTCCTGTACTTTCATGTTCATTCCTGTATTTTATTTCCTGTACTCCTGTACTCTGTTCATGTCATGTTCATGTTTCATTACCTAGAATTGTACTTGCTCCGCTCCTGAATAGGATATGTTGCAGGTTAGTTGGAGGTCCTGTGCGACACTTATTATGGCCGAGAGCCTGTTGATGCAGGAGAGCTAGCTGGAGTTGCTCTTGACTTAGAGGCTGCAGAAGCCTAGAGCTTTACCATTAGCATTTATATTTTACCTTGTATTTGAGACTAGTAGACTCTATCTTTCATTTTGCTGGAATGTAATAAATTCTGAGACTTGTACTTTACTCTGGGTTTGGGATACATTTATAGATGCTGTGATTTCATACTTGTTCATGTTTATCTGGCTAGATTTCCCTAGTTTGGTACAGCTTACTTCGTCGTGTCTAACGACGGCGTGTCCGACTCATGTCCGATTATTCAGGAGCGGGTCATGACATATTTTTAGTGGTGGCCCATGCAGGTCTATCCTAATGGTACCTAGGTATTAGAGTACTATTGGGGGACTTGATTTATACTAGGGAAACTTGATCACAGCATAGGAAATCGGATACATCGGGTACATATGGATATTATATAAACATTTACATTTTCTGGTAGGTTAGGTTTTATCAAATCACGAAGTTTTCTTTCTATTACAGGATGGTCACTACGAGGAAGACCGCGGATCAGCCCGGAGTCGCAGGCAGTTCGGATCAGCAGGTTGTACCGGACGTTTTAGCAGATCAGCTTCCACCACCGCCTCCGATCTTTTCGTCGCTACCCTCGATGATGATGTTTGACGGCGCTCAGGTGATGGCGATGTTCCAGCAGTTTATGGAGGCCCAAAATCACCAGGCTGCGCAGTTCAGAGAGGCTCAGAGTCAGCAGGCCGCACAGTTCAGAGCTACCGTCGTCGACGCACTCAGGACCAGAGAGCCGGTAGCACCAGCTCCAGCAGTACGTGCAGCACCAGCAGCACCGAGACTAGGGATGGCCAAGAAGTACCAGAACCTCTGTCCGATGGACTTCTGGGGCAACGAGGGGATCATCTATGCGGATGAGTGGCTGGAGAATACAGAGAGGACCTTAAAGATGGTACAGATCTCGGATAATCTGAAGGTGGAGGTGGCTAGTATGCGACTCTTCGACTTGGCCAGAGCTTGGTACCGGGAGGAGCCCCAGTTGACAGAGCCTTAGGTGTCCTGGACAGATTTTAAAACTCTGTTCAAGGAGAAGTTTTTCCCAGAGGTAGAACGGGATGAGCTGAGGATGCAGTTCGAGACGCTGCAGCAGGGGACTATGACGGTTGTGCAGTACACTTCAGAATTTATTAGACTCAGCAGATTCGCATAGAACCTAGTCAGAGCACCGGAGGATAGAGCTTGGAGATTCAATAAGGGTCCCACCAGGGAGCGGTAACACGCGGTGGCGATTAGTCAGGCGACGACCTATGCGAGCATCCTCAAAATTGCCTAGGCTGTAGAGAAGGAGGCAGATCCGAAGCTGAAGAGGGATCGGGACGTGGGCAGCAGCAGTTTCTAGGCACCAGCAAAGAGGGTCCAGACTCAAATTCAGGAGAGACCACAGTAGCCGGTACAGCAACATCACCGTCCAGCCAGAGCTCCTGCACATCAGCATCAGAGACAGCAGCAGGCAGTTACTTGCATATTCTGTTATCGGCCGGGATACCGCTTCGACGAGTGCCGCAAGAGGCTCGGACTCTGCTTATTCTGCGGATCAGACGCACACCAGATGAGGGACTATCCACATGTTGCAGCTAGACTGACAAGAAGAGCTAGAGGACCACCACCTGCACCACCCAAGGCTCTACCAGCTGTACCACAGAGGGGACCGACTTTACCCACTCAGTAGCAGCAGTTTGTACAGCGTCAGCATAGAGGAGGACCACAGCAGGGACATGCTTACGTCATGGCTACAGTTGAGAAGGACGAGGCAGTGCCAGATGTGATCACAGGTTCTATACTTTTATATTCCTTTCCTGCCATTAAATTGTTTGATTCTGGAGCCACCCATAGCTTTGTATCATATGAGTTTCTGCATAGATATGGCTTCGCACCCAAGCCCACTAGGAGGAACTGTCGGATTATGACAGGAGGAGGGGTAGTGCCAGTGAGTAAGATGGTGGATTGTCCTATCACTACTGCTGGGAGGAAGATTAGGGCTCGACTTCTAGTGATGCCATTGCCCGGATTTGATATAGTCCTCGGCATCGACTGGATGAGCGAGCAGTTTGCCGTAATAGACTGCCATGAGGGGAAGGTGATCTTCAGCCCGCCAGGAGTTCCACCGTTCGAGATCAGCAGACGAGTTACAGAGTGTCCAGAGGGAGTCTACTTTGGGGCAGTTACAGAAGACCAGGAGTTGCCCCATCCGCTGATTGCAGAGTATCTCGACGTCTTCCCCGAGGAGTTGCCAGGATTGTCGCCAGATCGAAATATGGAGTTCAGCATCGATCGATTACCCGGATCAGTACTGAAGTCCCAGCATTGCTACAAGATCAACCTGAAGGAAGCTGCAGAGTTGAAGGTCCAGATTGATGAGCTGGAGGACAAGGGTTTTATTCGGTCCAGTGCTTCACCCTCGGAAGCACCGGTACTCTTCGTGCCCAAGAAGGATGGGACTGTGAGGATGTGTATCGATTACCGTGCACTCAATAACATCACCATCAAGAATAAATACCTTTTGTCGCGAATTAATGAGCTGTTTGACCAGCTTAGTAGAGCGAAGGTCTTTTCCAAGATTGATCTTCGGTCAGGATATCACCAGATGAAGGTTCGGGAGCAGGATATTCCGAAGACAGCTTTCAACATCCGATACGGCCAGTATGAGTACCTGGTGATGCCGTTCGGACTCACCAATGCCCCAGCAGTGTTTATGAACTTGATGAATAAAGTTTTTCACAAGTATTTGGACAAGTTTGTCATAGTCTTCATTGACGACATCTTGATCTATTCGAAGACCGAGGAGGAGCATGTGGAGCACCTGTGGATCATGTTGGAGATTCTGCGGAAGGAGAAGTTGTACGAAAAACTCTCGAAATATGAGTTTTTCTTGGACAGAGTGGAGTTCCTAGGGCATGTGGTGACTGGTGAAGGGATTTCTATGGATCCCAAGAAGATTAAAGCAGTTGACCCATGGCCACCACCCAAGTCAGTAGCAGAGATTCGTAGTTTCCTGGATCTAGCAGGTTACTACAGAAAGTTTGTGAAAGATTTTGCCAAGATCGCAGAGCCGATGACCAAGCTTATGCGGAAGGACGAGGAGTTTAACTGGAGCGACGCCTGCCAGTCAGCATTTAAAGAATTACAGAGAAGACACACGACAGCACCAGTTCTAGCTTTGCCATCAGAATCGGGAGGATTCATCATCTACAGCGATGCTTCAGGGAAAGACTTGGGATGTGTGCTTGAGCAGAACAAGAGGGTCATTGCTTATGCTTCTAGACAGTTGAGGCCTCATGAGAAGAATTACCCTACACATGACTTGGAGCTTACAGCAGTCATTTTTGCCTTAAAGCTGTGGAAGCACTATTTGTATGGGGAGAGAGTGGACATCTTCACGGACCACAAAAGCCTGAAGTATATTTTTACTCAGAAGGAGCTGAATATGAGGCAGCACAGATGGCTGAAACTCATGAAGGATTTTGACATCAATCTGCAGTACCATCCTGGGAATGCAAATGTGGTAGCAGATGCTCTTAGTTGATATCATGTTGCTATGTTTCTCACTATGGACCGACATCTTTTGGGGGACCTTGAGAGTCTGGGGATCAAGATTGTTCTACCAGGAGTAGAAGGGCAGCTGATGCGCATGCAGATACAGTCAGGACTGTTAGAGAAGATTAAGGAGACCCAGTTTCTTGAAGAGGGACTCCGATGTCTTAGAGCTCAGGCAGAGGCAGGATTGCTTGACGACTTCACTATTGCGGAGGATAGATCTTTGAGACACGGGAACCAGTTGTGTGTGCCCAAGGACTTGCGGGAGGAAGTGATGCAGGAAGCCCACCAGTCGCAATATTCTATTCATCTTGGGTCTACCAAGATGTACAAGGATCTGCGAGAGTATGTTTGGTGGTATGGGATGAAGAGAGAGGTTGCCAGATTTATTTCCAGATGCCTTGTGTGCCAGCAAGTCAAGGCGGAGCGCCAGAGACCAGCAAGATTACTCCAGCTTTTACCTATCCCGAAATAGAAGTGGGAACATATCACCATAGACTTCGTCTCTGGATTACCGCGTACTCCCAATGGCAAGGACGCTATTTGGGTGATCGTGGACAGACTGATGAAGTCTGCTCATTTTATTCCGTTCAAGGTTGGACTGTCGACCGAGAAGCTTGCAGACCTCTACATGCGACAGATTGTGCGGATTTACGGGGTGCCGATGAGCATCATTTCAGACAGAGACAGCCATTTCATATCATATTACTGGAGGAGCCTACAGTTGAGCTTGGGATCGCAGTTGAAGTTCAGCACCGCTTATCATCCACAGACGGACGGACAGTCCGAGAGGACCATTCAGACATTGGAGGACATGCTTCGGGTTTGCGCACTTGATTTCGGCGGTTCGTGGGAGGATCATTTACATCTAGTAGAGTTTATCTATAACAACAGTTATCAGGCTAGCATCGAGATGACCCCGTTCGAGGTGCTATATGGGCGGAGATGTCGCACGCCTTTATCTTGGGACGATATTGGCGAGAGAGCTTTGCTTGGGCCAGAGATGGTGGTAGACTCAGCTGAGAAAGTCAGACTGATCAGGGAGCATCTCAGAGTTGCACATGATCGACAGAAGCACTAGGCGGACAGCAGCAGACGGCCACTTGAGTTTGCGGTTGGAGATAGAGTGTTCCTGAAGATCTCGCCAACTAGGGGTTTCATTCGCTTTGGCAGAGGCGGGAAGCTCAGTCCGAGATTCATCGGGCCCTTCGATGTGATGGCGCGAATTGGCGAGGTGGCATACCGACTAGCACTTCCAGCTAGCTTGGAGGGGGTGCACGACATTTTCCATGTGTCCCAGCTTCGATGCTACATTCCAGATCTGAGCCATGTGGTGGACTATTCAGAGCTAGAGGTGGGTCCGAGCTTGACCTACGAGGAACAGCCAGTGGAGATCCTGGATAGGAGGGAGAAACAACTTCGGAACCAGACTATTCTACTTATCCGTGTCATATGGAGACACCACTCTCCAGGAGAGTCCACATGGAAGCGTGAGAACGAGATACGAGAGCGCTATCCTAGCTTGTTTGCTTGATTGTATTCTTGTGTTCAAGAATTCTATTTTCAATAAATAAATTATGTTTAAATCTTTTGTGATTTTGAGATTTACTTCGTGGGTCTTCAAATTTCGAGGACAAAATTTTTCAGGGGGGGAGAGCATTGTAACTTCACTTCCCTAATTTTGAGAAATTGAAATTATTTTTATTATAAGTTTAGCTTTAAATAAGCAAATAATGGGGATCTATATTTTGGAGGAAAATGGTTTTTAGAGCAAATTTTCAAATTTGAAAGTTTGTTGTAACCAACTTGGGACCCACCACTCACTCTTCTAACTGATTTTAGAATTTCTATGCAATAATTAAAAGAAAGAGGGTGATATTGGAAGTTTTACTTGATTAGAGGGATTGATAGGCAAATGGCTGGTTGCGGAGGGACTTTAGTGCAAATTTGCACTTTTCCTCTTTATAATCCGAAGTGGAGAGAGAAACTTCATTCTCTCCACTCACTTCATTTGTTTTCCTGAGCTTCTTCCCAACTCCTCACCGAGCCTCAAGCCTAGGGTTCCGATTCGGCGACGGCGAGCATGACGACGGTGGCCAGGGTCCTTCACGGCGGATGAATCAGTAGTTCGACGTCTGGTTCTTGACGACGGTTGACCGTACGTGTCGACGGCTCGTGCTCTGTTTCTCAATTGAACCACGCTCGGGTGGTTGCTCTTCCAGGAGTTCTCATCGACTCCGATCTTCTTCCGTAGCGGGTGGAAAGACGCTCTGCTCCAGTTTTCTCCAGTGAGGTGAGCTAGTCCCAATTTCCTTAGATTCATCAAATTCTTGGGTTCTGCTTGTATGAATCGATGTTTTGATGTTCGCAGAACGGATCGGGGGCGATCTGTTGTTGTTTTCATCAATCGAGCGGCTACTTGATCTTCTCCTCCACTAATCTCTAAACCAGGTAATTTGGGTTTCCCCTTATTGAGCTGGATTTTTTATGATAATTTGTGATCGATTGTTGTTCTTCGATTTGGTTAGTTTCAGTAATTCTGGACTTTGAGTATTTTCGATCATCGGGATAGTTCGTCATATTGGTGAAGCAAGGTCGGTTTCTGAAATTTGATTTGACTTTGGAAACCATCTCTGGATTCTGACCAGTTTTGGTATTCTTGGATCTGTTTATGTGTGAGTTCAGCAGGAGGAATCTGGACATGAAGACTGGTGTTCCATTGTGATTCGTGATCGCAAGCTCAAAATTCCTCAGGTAATTCCTTTATCTACTTATCCGAACTCTTTGTGCAGTTGTGCTTAGTCGTTTGATTTTAATCCCATTTGTGTTCGTTTATTTCATGTGTCGTGTTCGTGATTGGTGTGGATTTCGTATTCGATTTTGGGGTACGTATCCGAGGCTGTAGCTCGTGTCTGGTTGCAGTCCCTGCTTGGCTTGTGTCGGCTGTAGCTCGTGTCTAGTTGCAGTCCTTGTTTGGCTTGTGTCGGCTGTAGCTCGTGTCGGTTGTTCGTACCAATTACCTGTATGTCAGGATCGATGCTTTGTGTCGGGTGCTGCAGAGTTTGGATGACACTGTTGTAGCTGTGTCCAAGAACATGATTGGTGTGTGTTGAAGGATGGGAACCAACCAGTTTTAGTCTACCATCATTTTGATTGCATAGTTTGTTATTTTGAGTTGGGTTTTTACGTATAAATTCTTACTCTTCAGTTAGGATGATTGTAAGTTATTACATATATTTCTCTGAATAATTCTCCTCAGTATCTGTTAGAATAATTAGTGAAGTTGAGGTGTTAAATCATGGTTGAATGTTGGATTAGAGAATCTGGAGGTAAATTGAATTTTGCTTTAGAGTAATAGCTGCTGGCCCTAAATTTCAAATGGTATGGTTGGGTTGTTTTGCAAATGTTGATTCGGGTTGCTTGAGTTTTGATAATGATCGACTAGTTAACGAGTAGGAATTTAGTTGTATTTTTATTTCATTTTGACCTGTATACTTCTAATTGCTATTATAGACAGCTAAATTGTAACTGTCTGCATTATCTCTAAGCCTATATGTATTCTTTTATATAAACAACTATTTAACTATCTCTATTAGTTTATGAAATAAAGATTAGTACTAAAATGTGGCTCCAGATTGTTATAGGGCTATAGACCAAATTTAGAATATATAATTTAAACTAGTTAGCTAGTATATAGGAATTTAGCACCATAGTTGTTATTATTAATCAACTTGTACTTAATAACCAGGAGGATATCTAGCTTCCTTGATTACAAGTACTTTTCCGAAGCCAGGCAAGTACTTTTCTACGGTTTTGTACATTTACATTCTTGTACTCTTTCTTGTGACACGTCATGGAACGACATCATGTACTCCTGTACACCTGTACTCTTGCTCTTGTACTTATTAGTGTCGGGTGGGAAAATACACTAGCCTTGTACTTATCAGTCCTGGGCCAGGAGGCTCCGGCAAAGGAGGCCGAGAGGGGGACCGGGAACACTAGCAGGGGGGAGATGAAGCGCCGAAAGCAGCCGATCATCGAAGAGGGGAAGGGGAGGGAGGGCAGGGGCTCGACCTAAAAAAGGGGGGCCGACTCCGACGGGGGCTGGAGGAGTCGGCCGACGCCCGGAGGTGCCTACCGCCTGGGCTGCAACATGCGATGCAGTGAGCGCATGAGGCCGTCGAACTCCGAGGGGCTCGGAGTGGCCACGGGAGCCCGCGAGGGGGGCTCGCAGCACGGGGGCGGGGGATCCGCCGCCGACGGGGGGAACGCCGGAGGGGGAGGAGAGGGGGCAGGGGGAGGGGATCTCGCGCTCCCCGAGGAGGGGGCCGGGCTGAACCGGGTAACGATGGCACCGTCGGGGTCCAAAGATCCCGGGAAGGATCCTACCGCGGAAGACTGGGGCGGTGGGGGTGGACTCAGCCGAGGGAGGGGGGCTGCGCCGCGGGGGGGAAGGCACCGCGACGGGGAGAAGTTCTCCAGATCCAGATCCGCCGGAGGAGACGGACCCTGCCGAGCTCGCAGGCGGCCATTACAGAGAAAGGAGGGCTGGCGCTGCCGTGGAGGAGGGCGACAGCGACGCAGCGAAGGGGACGACTGTAGGAGGGGGTACCGGACCGGGTGGGGGCTCTCCGGGCGGAACAACTGTCGATGAAGGGCCGCGCCTAGACCGGTAGTGCCGGTGGCGTTGAGGGTGACGGCGACTCCGAAGGGGTTGCGGAAAGCCGGCGAGGTGGGGGGGAACCCCCACTAGAGGGGGGGCCAGGCGGAGCCCGGCCATCCTGGGACGGAAGGGGTGCCTTCGAGGGGGACGAATATGCCAAAGGGCGCAGTCGAACCGGAAAGTCCGACAGGCCAGCCAACCCACCAGATCCCAATAGGGGAGGGGGGCGAGGCAAGGAGAGGGGCTCCCGCCTGCTTCCAAGGGGCTCCGGCCATTCTATTATTTTAATATATATATATATATATATATATATATATATATATATATATATATATATATATATATATATATATATATATATATATATATATATATATATATATATATATATATATATATATTTATATATATATTTATATATATATATATATAAATATAATTTGGCTATTATAAATATAATCATATATATACAAAATTGTAGTTAAACCTATTCCCAAAAATAAGTTCAAAATAATTCTACTGGATCATGGCTACCTAACTGGTTCTACCAAGTGGAGTTGACTAGGTTAGGGACCAAACATATTTTCTAGTCAAATCGAACCCGAAAAGTCAATCAATGAGTCTCTTGTGCCATTTGTAAATAAATAGCACACAGACACACGATTGAGTGGCACACCCTTGGCATGTGTGTCGTTAGCTCAAAATGCGTCACGACCCACACCCTGGTTAGGGGCACGAGTACGTGGTTACGTCCAGCCTACGCTGCAGAATTGGCGGTAGAACGCTGTATAGGTCGTCTATAAATACTACAACTAGACAAAATATAAGGGTACATGTCATCTCCGCACGAAGGTATAATATGGCATAACTCAATCACAAGACAAACTAGGATAGATAGCACGAAATGGAAATATGATAGAAAGGAAAACTGGAAAGGAGTTCATGATCCAACACAAGCTCAGAGATATAAACACATCACAAAAACTTAAAATATAATATAAAAACTACAGTCTGAAAATACTAGCTGGATCGCAGTCCAGGCAAACCTATCTAACAGTCTAAACATGGGCTATATCATCTACGGGCTCCAGGGGTAATGTCTAATCAAACTCTATCCTGGCCATACCCGTAAAAGGTAGAGCAATCAGCTAACATGCACTCTGTAAACATCAACGGTTATCCTGTCAAGAAAATGAGCAAGTGCAAACACTAACAACAGTTCCATATGAATTGACAAATTCTATAAGAGACAGTATAATAAAATACAAGGCAAAATCAACAGAAAATATATAACAGGATGTGAGTACTGAATAGGACGATAATTGATATGATGACTTGGGAGATATTTCGGAAGCCAAGTTACAACCCGTAAACCAAATAAGGACTGGAGTTGTAACCCTTCTCCTGAACAGAACTTAGCCTCCAATCAAGGTTTAGCATAAGATCATGTAGAACATGTGCCATGAATTATTAGAGCATTATGTGATCAGCTTAGGAAAGTACATGACAGGCTATCCACTTGGCCCGATAATCACATGAAAATCACTGAAAAGGGTCATGCCGGCCAACCTGGATAACGAGCACAAGGAATAATATCTCGCTACACCCTACATGAGGTGAGAGTGGCGCGAGCACAAGAATATAGTGACAGGATGGTATTGATCATATAGCCCCTAATAATTCCCCATCCCCGAATAGTATAATGGATCCGGACATAACACGTCATGACACGGGATTCCCTAAGAGGGTAGCTACTCCCTCTCAGGAATCGGTGTCTATACAAGTACGGGAAACAAGACAGAAAATGTACCAATATACCAAGAAAATCCAGGAACAACATCTCATGTCATGATCCGACGTATACTAGTCCGTGAACCATCGTATCGGGAAATCAAGTAAGACACTACAACTGAATCGGATATAGCAGATATCAAGACAACGAAAACTATCATTGAATGTACTCGCCTGCGGTCCTGAGCTGTCAAATGGGGTCGATGCTCAGAGTGATGCCACAAACCTAAAGATAAGATACATATAAGCTAATTAGGGTTCAACAGTGTTAGGCAGGATTATATAGTATAAGTTATGTAATCTAGGTCAATCTCAGTCCAACTAAGTCAAACTAGGTCACACTGAGTCACACTAGGTCAAACTAGGTCACAGAAAGTCAAACCATATCAAACTAGGCTAATGTTGACTAACAGTTGACTTTTGGTCAACTGGTCAACTCTGGTCAAGTTCTAGACATTTCTAGGCCAAGTGTTGACTGATAGTTGACTTTTGGTCAAAGCAGACAAACTTGGTCAACCGAGGTCAAAACTAGCCTAAGCATACTATTCCTAATATTTACCTACCAAGATACCATATATCTTGGTCAAACAGGATCAACTCTAATTTAAGAATTAAAAATATCACGTTGCACCTTGTTATTCGTACATCGAAACCTACGACAAGCAAATCGCGATAAGATAGTCAACAGTAAGGTTAATAATCTTATCACAGTGATCCACATGATCATCTTGCTAATTTCAGCGATGTGAGATCACTGGAATCGACTGATCTTAGTTTCGTTGTACTAATTCCGAAATACGAATTTAATAAGAATTAATTATAATAAAAGGTAATACACAGAGAAAATATCTACAAACATTGTCGGATGATGAAACAAATATCACCAACGTGTCCAGAATGGTCAAATCAGCTAGGATAGCCTATCCATAAGTCCAATTTGGACACAGGGGCAAAAAGGTAATTTCGGGTCAAAATGGTGTACGTGTCGGACCCGCTTTGCACCGAAAAATGTGCAAGAATACTAGTCTACTAGACCTAACAAATAACATGTCTACGAATCCAGAATAACGATACGAACCCAACGGTACATCCAGAATTGGATTCCGTTGACCCGATCTCAAATTGGTCCGTTGACCAGGACATTGAAATTTCGATTTACACGGAAAAGCGTGTCGGAGCCAATGTCCTCGAAACTCAGCAAATTATATGTCAACGAGTCCAAAATGACGATACGAACTCAACGGTATATCCAAAATTGGATTCTGATGAGCCGATCTCAAATTGACCCGTTGACTCGGATTGTAGGGCCCGCTTTGCACAGAAATACGTGCCAGGGCCCACGTCCTCCAAATCTAACAAACTATATATAAAAACGTACCAAAACGATGCCACGAGTCTACTAATGGTGTCAGAATTAAAATTCGGAGTCCCGGATTCAAAAATAGAATTTTACAAGTTGGAAATTACGAATTCGGACGGCCAACTTTGGCGTCGAATTCAACCAATCAAATGTGCTCACAATGAAAAGAAACATAAGGGGTAGGAAGAGGGTTATACTATCTACGAATAGGAACCAGTGGCACGCTAGACGGAGCTACGATGGAGGAGATACGAACTGACGAAGTTGGCTCCACAAAACTGTCCAAAAATAACAAAATTTAAAGCGTCAACTTGGTGACCGGTATTGATGTACCAAACGATAAAATTAACGGACGAAACTTGAGGAGAGTGAAGAGCTATATACCGAGATTGTGACGGAGCAAAAAGTTCGCCAATCCGACAATCGAATTTCTCGAAAACGTGCGCGAAGTCGCTGCGATGAGCACACATTCTGAATTTAAAACTCACGCGTCACGACGGGAACCTGTGCCAAACACACGAATCGGCTAGGCGGCACGTCGGAGAAGAGGGCGGTGGCAACGGGGGCCTGCCCCGGGGTGCGCCCGGCCAAGGAGGGGCTCGCCGGTGGCGGCGCGCGGCTGCTGCTGTGGCAGCTACTGCCATACGCTGTTGCCGCTGCCTTGTACTGCTGTTGGCGCTACTGCTGCTATTGCTGCAGGGGGTTGCTGGCCACGCGACAGCATGGCCACGGCATGGCCATAGCACGGCCAAGACGCGGCCACGGCGGCGACAAGGAATGAGGAGAAGGAGAGAAAATATGGAGGTGGTGGTGTTAATGGTGATGGTGAGGATGATGATGAGGGTGGTATTGATGATGATAAATGAAGATGGAGATGGAGTGATGGTGTTCGACCAAGAGGATGGTGATTCGGCCATGGGGAGCTGGTGAGCTTGGCCAAAATAGAGGGAGGAGAACTGTTGGTGTTGTTGAGAAAGTAGAGAGTAGGAGAGAAAGAGAGTGATGTTATTAATGAAAGAGAGAGAGAGATTATACATTAAAGTTAGGGCCGACCACATTCCTAGGCATGGGTGTGTGGTTGTCATGTAGGAATGGAGGGCTAGGATTATATAAGGGTGGAATGAAGGCCATGATTTAATGTAAGCTAAATTAGGTCATTCTCTAGGGATTTAATCAAGGGTTTGTGTATTAAATATTAAAAAAATGGGTAGACTAGGTATTTAACATTTTGTAGGAGAATTAGGGCGTGGGTGTCCATGAGGGGGTAACATGAAGCTTGGGTTGGGTTCGGTTGAGCCGGGTTGGTCTAAACGGACTTGGTACAATAAATGATTTAATTTTTAGGTGTTTATAATCATGGATAAATAAGTAGCATGTGGGGGCTCAAATGAATGTGACGTATCATGTGGGTAGTAGGCTTCATGTGAGCCATGTCCATATTTTGGATCAACTAGGTAGGATCGATGTCGGGTTCCGAAATTAAATTGGAAGTTAGGTCTTATTTTACGGTGGATAATTAATTGGCCTAAATTGATCCAAAAGTTGTGCGAAGTAAATGAAGCACAAGATGGTGTGTCTGAGTGGGACACGAAGGTCATGGGTGCAGGGTGTCTCGAGTAGATCATGCATGAGGAGTTGGTTTCAAGAAAACGACTAGTCTTGTGCTCCTAAATTAAAAGTCACGGTAACGTGCATATGATGATCAAAGATAAAAGTGGAAAAATCAATTAATAATTATTTAAAGATCAAATGGTCTAAATTGACCCGAAGTTGTGTGAAGCAAAAAGAGTACAAGGGAACAAGTTTGGGTGGGACATGATATATCAACATGAAGGTAATCTTGTCTACTACACATTGATGAAGAGAGTTTCCAGAGATTGGCATCCCTGACGCTCCAGAAGTCAAAGTCACGGTAAAGAGCATTTAATCAAATAATAATATCTATTGCAAATAATTGATTTATAAAATTAAAAAAAATAAGCCCTAAATTCAGGGGGCTTACAAAATGGGTCAAAACCATATATTAGGTCGAATGGTTTTGATCAAGGTCGAGTTCCAAACTCAAGTTGGAAGTTATGTTTAGAATTACGGTAAACAGTCAATTTACCTATATTGACCCTAAGTTGTGCGAAGTCAAAAGAATGTTAAGGGACAAGTTTGGATGGGACATGTTATATCAAAAATGAAGGTGGACTTGTCTACTTTAAAATTCATGAAGGACGTTTCAAAATATTGGCATTTCATATGCTCCAAAAATCAAAGCTACGAAAAAGTACATTTATAGTCATAATTGAAGATAACATATAATCTAATAAATAAAAATCATATAAAATAGATATAAAATAAATAAAAGATAATTTCCAAAAATTAGGGTGCTTACAATCTATCCACCTTAAAATAATTTTGTTCTCGAAATTCAACAACGCAATAATGATAACGGAGAAGGCACTTTTCAACCATTGAACAAATGATCCGTCTTATACTCTAAAAGATTGGTACTTTAGCCTAAAAGAAATAATTGGTGGCAAGCTAACAACTAATTCAACTATCTATAATTGTATTCATACCATCCATGGTCATTAACTCGTTCCTAAATTTGTAAGGTTGCTAACTTATTTACCTATTAGGGTTCCTCATATGTTATCGTGATTATCTAAGTAGAGCTCATGAAACTTCTAAATTATGTATCTATTCTAAACTCTAACTATATCTTCCTACCCATATTACTATCATAATTATATAACTCTTCGTATTACCTGACCAATCTAAGTGATACCTACTATTTTGTCTAATCCTAATGGTACCACTAATATGGCATAATAGTAAATGGGTTGGGTTAGCTATGTTTAGGTTCTTCTTGTAGAGGGTCAATCTCTACACTAATACTATCACACTCTTCTTGATCAAGTGACTACCATAAGAGTAGTAACCTAGTTTGACCATATATTTATTTCTATACTGAAGACGTCCACCAACCTTTGGTCACACTACTCCATCAAACACATGCTACCCTAAAATTTTATAACCCTTGCACAATAGTTGTAAAAATCACTACCAATAGATATCTATGGCATATGGCCTATATAATCCCCTCATATCTATCAAGCAACAAAAATCCAATAAGCAATCTAACTTACACTATAACTTAAGAATTTCAGACAAATTCTATAAAATACGATCATTCGTCACTCCGAAATATGAAAGAACGAGAAACAATGACACGAGGAAACAAAGGTAGAATAGTCGAGAGCAATACAGAATTTAAGGACGGTAGAGAAATTTCTAAAAGAATTGTTAAGGCAATTGTGGATTGAGATTCCTAAATCATATTCGCAGCTCCGTTCGGTATAGTAACGTAAACGAAACGGCTAACTCGACCTGCATGGGCCAGCAAAAAATATGTAACATCCCAGTCCCAAAATACGTAGGACTAGGAGATCGTATACATGTTAGCTATGTATCGAGATGTAACTCCCATTTTTTGTTATACGTATTTTTGTATACGTGTACGGATTTTCGATAATTGTCAGGTGACACATATTTTGACTGGTCTTGCTTCAATCTTGACTTGGTTTAGTTTTGGTTTGGTTCACTTTGGCTTGACTTGGCTTGGTTTGATTTTGGGTTGGTTTGAGATGAGAGGGTTGGTATATAAACCAACTACTCTCGCTCTCTCTCTCTCTCTCTCTCTCTTCCATTATTATCATTTACTTCTTCTTCTTTATTTACTCCTCCACCAACCCTAAGGCAAGTACAACTTGCTCCATGGAGAACATGATAGATCTCTATTTTAATTGTTCTATCTTCTTCTCTATGTGATTCTAAAAACTTGTTATTTCTGAAAACTATTGGTTCCATATTGTAGAGAAATTGATTTCATGCAGTTTTGACTTTTATTTTGCTTTATTTTAAGTTCGGTTGAGGAAGTTATGGCCATGGCAAGTTTTTGGAACTTTCATGGCTGAACTTGTTGTTTGGGGATGGCGACCCCCATGCACCCGGGAGACCATGCCCGAGAAGGCCATGTGCCGTGAAGTCCTGGCAACGCATCCTTTTACTCCAAGCGTGTCATGTGCATAGGATCCCTACGTATATGTACTATAGATGCAACTAGAGTTTCCCATGTGCGGATGTGCAAGAATTCCCATACGCGGATGTGCAGGAATTTCCCATGCCCGGATGTGCAGGAATTCCCATGCACGGATGTGCAGGAATTCCCATGCGCGAATGTGCATGAATTTCCCATGCGCGGATGTGCAGAATTGCATATGTGCGGATGTGCAGGAATTTTTATGCGTCGGAATTGTCCAGAATTCCCCACGCGCGAATTTGTACTATTTTTGCCCATTTAAGTTGTTTTGTAGCTAGAATCTTATAAAACTCAAAACATGAAAGTTTTAGATCTTTGTCTTGGCTTCAAGAATCTTCCTATCTCACTTTAACTGGAGTTTAAATGCGATTAATAGTTTCAATCACCCATGGATGTGTCTTGATCTTCTTTGCATATTTTTCTGTACTTTGCCTAAATTGCGACGACCCGACTTGATAATCTTGAGCTAGTAACTTGAACTTGAACATGATAATATGATCCCGTCTTGATAATCTTGATAGTGGCCAATCAAGGCGCACTCCTGATAAGAACTCTTGACATGACAAGTAAACCTGACATGGCATGTGAAATCTTGATTGCTGTTGCGACAGCTATACATGTCTTGCTAGTATAACTCTTGTCTTGACACCGTGGTTGATTTTCCTGATTGTGATTGTACAAGCTACCTGTCTCGTCTTGCATCATGTCTAGGATATGGATACCTGGTTACCACGGTCAGGGATTCATAATGAATCTGACTAGATTAAACGACTAGACTGATCAAGTAGTTCATATAGAGAGATTTTCCAATTACATGTGATCCCGTTATCCTGGCCACACCTGTGGACTTAAGCCTGCCGTCGAGTAGGGCACATTTTCAGCACACTGACATGTGTTGCACTTCTTAAATCATTACTAAAGTATACCAGTAATCTTGATAACTCTTGTAACTCTTGTAACCCCCGCATAGATAACCTTGATAATCTGTAGGGCTTGTGACAGCGAAAATATCTCAACTGTATCTTATTAGTAACTAGGCCTGTGATAACCCTAGTTAGCTAATGATAGCAAGCCGTAGGACTTGATTGGCCATGCCTGAATGATTGTCTCATGATTAACCTGGGAATTATATTCCAACTCTTGTTCTTTCTGATACAAGCAAGTATGTTCACTTTAACTCTTGTCATTTATATTATTATCAATATGTTACTTGTATCAGTTCTTCTCTTCCTTATATGTTGGTTTTAGTTCATAAGTGGAGCCTTCCTTGTGGTACTTGCTTTCTCTGGGTTCTGACCTAGCTGGTTTTGTATGGCCAAATTTTGGAGTAGCACCCGAGGATCTTCCTACCTTCCAGCCAGATGGTGCACACCAGGAGTAAC
Organism: Iris pallida; assembly: GCA_029216955.1. Lineage (NCBI taxonomy): Eukaryota > Viridiplantae > Streptophyta > Magnoliopsida > Asparagales > Iridaceae > Iris > Iris pallida. Next base: position 309,825 of record JANAVB010001998.1, on the reverse strand, counting down.
CGTGGCAAAGAGTGGGCTTTTTATTTTGTTCTCCCATTCTATTGCAAATTATTCTTTTGACGTGTTTAGCAGCCAAGCATGTGTTAGCTCGTGTTGAAACTTTATTTCTGTCTGCCTAAGGGCTGTAACATAATTGACAAATCCTAGGGTTGATCATGTATAACTTAACTCTTGCTAGTTTTCATATTTTGTATGACTAGTTTCATGATCATCTGAATATGTAATGTTTGGGATGCCTTACTTTGTATGTCTGATGATCTAACATCTTGTTATATCTATTTGCCTGCGTGAGATTGATACACTAGGCTTGTTTTTGACCATAAGAGATGGATGGCTTGTAGATAAACCCTCATGCATCTAGAAAGCTGTGACCATATGGCGAGACGGGTTGCACTTCAGTATACGTAGCTGGCTGTGTCTGTCCTCCGCTCTCCAGTATTCTGGTTCTGGGCGTGACACGGTTTAAGTGGTGGCCCATGCAGATCTTGTAAATTAAGATATGTGAGGATTTTATTGGATAGATGTCTCAATCAGCATTTTCTTTGGCGATCAAATCGATCACGCACGCAACATTCGCTTATTCAAAGCTCAACGCGATATTCGACCAATATAAACGTTCGCCTACACAACTCGACTTAGCGACCAACTCGACCCGTTACTATCGCATCCGCGATTTTTTAATCTCGCTTATTGCAACTTGTGCAACAATTTACTCTAGATACATAAGGTCACAATCCCGTTCGACATATTGCTATCCATACGCATAGCCATACAATACGCATCATACCATATCGACTCGTTGCACCGATGCAACGAATGATTCACGACTTGCTGCACTCCGTGCAACCAACAATACAAAACCATTCTCATAGCCACATACACGCATCGCCTCATATATCGACTCGTTGCACTTCGTGCAACCAACAACACGTATCTTTTCACACTTCGTGCGACCAACAACACATAACTCCACGCACTTCGTACGATTAACAATACGTATATCATTGCACTTTATGCAACCAACATCACCATATTAATTACACTTCGTGCGACCAACATTGCATAACTCGTTGCACTTCGTGCAACCAACATTCTCCGATGGCACCCGAAGATAGCGTAACAGTCACAACATACTTGTGGCAGACGTACGCAATTAATATAGATTTATTGTATAGAACATCCAGTGTAGCGTCGAGCAGATCCATGAGCCATGCGGTTGCGAAAACAACTTAGAGTCAACTGAATTCGATAGCGAAGCAACTGAGGGTCAAAGAGATTCATGCACGGTCCAGAGGATGGAACCGCTCTGAACCAACTTGTCACGCCCCGATCCGAAAAATTGCTCGTCCTCGCTAGATTTCACCCAAATCATCGTCCTCGCTGGGGCGTGATGCCGCACGAGCCTGGAGTTACGCTCGTACAAGGCAAGATAACAGGTTCACATAGTGTTTATCTCAAATTGATAACATAAGCAGCAGAAGGAAACAAAGTATAACATAAGAATCTCTTTTATTGATAACAAATTGAAGATTACAAAGGCTCTGAATAGCCCAACATATATGCCAATTGGCTACAACGCTCATGATCTCTCTAGCTCACAAAGGATTACATTATTTCATACATTATGTCCCTTTATAGCCACCAAGTAGTCTTCGGTCGAACATCTCCATGTCGCGAGTCCAAACGCCTATGTGGTAGCTCCTCTTGAAACGCTAAGGACTCCATGCCTTGGCGCGTCCAAGCCAAGCCTCGCCCTGAGCTGATCATAATCCTGAACCTGCACATAAACTAGTGGGGAATTAGTACTTTCGTCCTCGCTTCGTACTGATCAAGACCCGCTCGCACCCAAACCAAACACTAAGTATATTTCGTGGGACATGCAACATTATTTGGTTATCTTGCTAATTAGCCTTAGGATCAGTTTCATGGCAATATTCGACATAGCAACTTAATATAATTGTGTCCCAGATCGTGTTCCTGTAGCAGATACAGTTAGACATAATATAAACGTAAGCATAGTGATCGTGCTCATCTCCGTCCCGTTTTGCTTAGCCTGCAATGGTTAGACTTTACATAAGGAATCTTTCAATTCATGCAACCAATCATAAACCTAGCCATATGCATAAGGGTAGCAGGCCTTGCGTCTGTACCCAACTCTAATCTCAGCCCACCGGCCCTATCTATATGAAGGTCATGGTGTTTCGTACCGTAATGGACTTGGCATCCTTATGTATAAGCCTATGATCGCTTCGATACGGGTTCCTAGCCTAATATCCGAAGGATCCCAAATTTGCTGATATCATAGCTTATCACAACACTGGCCGGTCACAAACCGTCCGAATGATGTGTACCATAAATACCATATATAATTCCCTCCTAGGCTGAACGGTCCCGGTGCCCCGGTCGTAACCGTCCGAGGGAAGCCGCACCCGTGCACGGGCCATCCGAGTCCATTGACCATACAATACGTGCCATAGCATACAAGTGATACCATCCAACCAATCTCACGTTCCATAAACATAAACATATCCATCTCTATCTCAAGTTCCTTCGGCGTTATGCCCCAACACATCCGTATTGATACACGACGCCCAACGGCTTAGACATCTCGTACTCATATTCATCGTGTTCCATTCGTAAGTTATTCACATAGCCTAATTTCGTAGTGACTTAGTCATTTCGTAGCTTCCGTGCACGAGGGCACGCTTAACGCCGTAATCAATGTTCTAGACCTAGTGTTCAATATTCTCGGAGCCGTGCACGTGATGCACTTCTCGATATTGTCTTTTAATGTTCTATCATCATGCCCTACCGCGACTCTTACACTTGATGCACGTCGCTTCAATTGTTCAAGTTCAATGTTCTACCTTAGTGTTCAACGCATATTAAGACACTTAATCGTCGAGCCACAATCGCTAACTCAATAGCAACTTTACACATACGATGATATGTTTTATTAGACGTGAAGGAGTAGGGAGAGAGAGTAAAGAATCCGCCCACTTTAAGCCGATACGCCTTGTCGTTTCGTCGAGCTGAAGCGGCTCGCTTCCATAACTTGGTCGCATAGCTAACTCTCGGACTTAGCCATTCCTTTGAACTACTCGGTTGATTTGGCCTATCGTGCCCATGCCACAATCCGTTGCAAGGCCACGATTTGGTTTCGTGGACACTTCACTGAGTAAGACAAAATGTCGACCTCTTATCGTCCAGCGTAAAAGCATAGCCTGCACACCAGATCAACTAAAATCAGCACTTGCTCAAACCGGACTTATCCTTTGCATCGATTCGATTCATAGATTCCAATCGACTCAAAGCTTACCTTTGGCCAATATAACTCTTGCATCGATTCGTATCGATACTTCATCGGATCAACGCAACTCTTCGAGTCAACGACTCATCATAATGCACCGTACGGAGCGGGACATTACATAATATACCACTCAAAACAAGGTTCGTCCTCGAACTGAAACCAACACTTAAATCCAAGTGTCTCGCTAGATCGTTTCACGATCTCGTACTACTACAGTTGGAGTCATACGACTTAGTTTGGATCATACACATATTTTAGGCATCCCACCAATATATGCATTTCAGCTAAGCTCAGTTGTAGGATATCGGGACAAGGCTAACAGGCTCAACTTAAATCCTCAAACACCAATCATTCCGTACTCGACTTAGTCAAATCTTAGCACTTATTCCCAAATACTTCTCGTATGCATTATTCTATAACATGCGATCATCCTCCCAAACATTTATACGTATAACTTAACTCAAAACCGTTACTTCGATCCCATAAGTTTCTTGTCGGTCATCTAACACTCACATTGCATCAAATTATTGCACATCTGATTGCAATAATTCTCCGTAACGCCTATTCGCCCACCCGTTTCTTATCTCTCGCACCACCCAAGTCTTTCATCTAGTCGTTCATAACACTTGGCCTCAATGACATGGACTAAGTCCAACATGTCTCAAATTCCTTTGCCTACCATTTTCTCTAAATCTCGTACACAACTATCCAATTATGATTCACATTCTCTCGCTCTATCCATAAATTGCGTCTGGGGCTACCCCCGCTAGGTAACTTATCCAGACATCGTGCTTAATCTCTCCCGACACAAGAGATCAACTTGAGTCTACGATGCTCAAAGGCAACAATCTTTCCGACCCAAGGTCTCTTATGATACGCCAATCATCTATTCTCGATCGAATATGAATTCCTTACTCAATTTTTGAATTAATCTCAACTAGTTCATTTCGTAACTTAGATAGTGCGCTCAACACACATAGCCTAACCGTCACTCAAACCGATCTATGACACAACTCTCAGGATCGTTCTTACTATTCGTCACTCTCGCGTATTGCAAAAATCCTTGCAATCGCCTTACCGCATCGCTATGCTAAGCACATTCCTCGACATCTATTCGATCATCGACCAACCAAGTCTACTTACATACTTATTTGATCGATCATAAATTTTCTTTTCTGATCGTATCATTCTACTCGAAGGCTACTCGCTAACTTTCGAAATACGATACTCACTCGCTTAGACTTATCCTCAACATGCACTACATCATTCCTTCATCATCGACGTAATTTCTCATACGACTTCTTTAGGGTCATCCTACGGTTTCCCACATTCACTTGATTTGGCGGTCAAGTCTTCTAGGGTCAGCTGCCCCGAAACTACGCTCGATAATTGAAGATCATCAACGAGGGACAGTTACAACGAATCCATGCTATATCCTATCGTGGAGCCAAATCAATTCCCGACAATTCCTATGAGACTTCATCAAATCCGACGTAGTTTACTAATTCAGAATTTATCGTCTCCCGCGCAACTGATACGCCGTTACTACTCGAATCACTCATGCACATTGTATGCCGTTACTACTCGTATCACTCATGTATTACCATTGACTATATTTGCTAGTCATATGACATCTACTCGCGTCAAGTCCGAGTTTTACCTATTCGTGATCATAGTTCGATACATTCCATACTCGTCAAAACCATCCTCGAACAACTTTCGCATCAAACCACAAGTCAAATCCGATTTGCCATGCCTTGTAAGTTCGATCATCCCCGCTGTATGAATCACCATACCAGCGCTCACGCGAAATGATCGCCCTAATTCGGCATGACGCATGTGCGATGCTGGAGTTGCACTCGCATAAGACAAGAATATCAACATTGTGGTTCTCCTCGAAACAATCAAGCACTTTTGTTTTCATCCAAGTAATATCCATCCACTCTCAAATTCTCGAAGCATTCCTACCGTCATTGTCCAAACTGCCATCAACTTAACTTGCATCTTATTCATCCAACAATAATGCTCAACATAATTTTCGTTCATTCGATCAGAGTATCCCCGAGTTATTGCATATCGTCTTTGATACGCCTCAATACCATCGTCGATATGCATAACTTGAACATCTTCGTCTCTCATAAGCTCCAATTCATTGCAATCACTGTTATCATCCGAACTCGAATACGAATCAAGTCTTGCACATATCGAGATTTATTCCGTTATAACTAACTACCATAATCGCGACACAATTTCCAATTCACATATCCATTCTCATATCCCTAACTCGTACTTCTCGATCGAGCTACCGACTCATCGTGCTAACTCAAATTCGTTCGTACGATTTCCTCGTACCTACTCAACTCGTTTCGAATAAGTTTTCGTACTAACTCAATGTAAATTCAACCGGACAGACTATTTTCTTAACGCAAATTGCAACCGAGTCGACTATTCTTCAACACAACATTTCTTTGCTATGCTCAGCCTATCGTTCGACTTACACTTAACGAATCCTCGTCCAACATATCTTCCATAGATATGACTTCGCGCATAATCGTTCAACTCAATTCATCGAGGCATACTTGCATCGACTTCTATCGAGTCACTCTCATTCGAGTCTCGTTACTACTCCATCTGTTGAGGGCAAACATATCGTAACAATACAATCGTCTCGATGCAATCTATCGCAAGTCACTAATGGCTTAACATAGCTATCGCTAAGTGGTATTGCATATACCACTCAGGAATCGAGCCTATCGTTATCAATACAATGTTTCGCTATATCGATCACACAATTGGTATTGCATATACCACTCGAAATCTAGTCATTACTCGACTTTACACTCCGCATAGGTCCGACGTCTATCTTCAATCAACTATCCCGTATGGCGATCCTTTCCGATCCTAGTTCTAGCATTTGCTTACTCGAGTTGGCACAACAACTGAACCAATATGATAGTCGTTCGCTCAAGTTCTACATAATTCAATCTAACCATACCGTGGCGATCATATCGATCACACCCGCAACATTCGCTTATTCAAAGCTCAAAGCGACATTCGGCCAATATAAATGTTCGCCTACACAACTCGACTTAGCGACCAACTCGACCCGTTACTATCGCATCCGCGATTTTCCAATCTCGCTCATTGCAACTCGTACAACAATTTACTCTCGATACTTAAGGTCGTAATCTCGTTCGACATATTGCTATCCATACGCATAGCCATAAAACAAGCATCATACCATATCGACTCGTTGCACCGATGCAACGAATGATTCACGACTTGCTGCACTCCGTGCAACCAACAATAAAAAACCATTCTCATAGCCACATAACATGCATCGCCTCATATATCGACTCGTTGCACTTCGTACAACCAACAACACGTATCTCTTCGTACTTCGTGCGACCAACAACACATAACTCCTCGTACTTCGTACGATTAATAATACGTATATCATTGCACTTCATGCAACCAACATCACCATATTCGTTGCACTTCGTGCGACCAACATTCCATAACTCGTTGTACTTCGTGCAACCAATATTCTCCGATGGCACCCAGAGATAGCGTGATAGTCACGACATACTTGTGGCAGACATACGCAATTAATATAGACTTATTGTATGGAACATCCAGTGTAGCGTCGAACAGATCCATGAGCCATGCGGTTGCGAAAATAACTTAGAGTCAACTGAATTCGATAGCGAAGCAACTGAGGGTCAAAGAGATTCATGCACGGTCCAGAGGATGGAACCGCTCTGATACCAACTTGTCACACCCCGATCCAGAAAATCGCTTGTCCTCGATAGATCTCACCCGAATCATCGTCCTCGCTGGGGCATGATGCCGTACGAGCCTGGAGTTAAGCTCGTGCAAGACAAGATAACAGGTTCACATAGTGTTTATCTCAAATTGATAACATAAGCAGAGGAAGGAAACAAAGTATAACATAAGAATCTCTTTTACTGATAATAAATTGAAGATTACAAAGGCTCTGAATAGCCCAACATATATGCCAATTGGCTACAACGCTCATGATCTCTCTAGCTCATAAAGGATTACATTGTTCCATACATTATGTCTCTTTATAGCCACCAAGTAGTCTTCGGTCGAACATCTCCATGTCGCGAGTCCGAACGCCTATGCGGTAGCTCCTCTTGAAACGCTAAGGACTTCATGCCTCGGCGCGTCCAAGCCAAGTCCCGCCCTGAGTTGATCATAATCCTGAACCTGCACATAAACTAGTGGGGGATTAGTGCTTTCGTCCTCGCTTCGCACTGATCAAGACCCGCTCGCACCCAAACCAAACACTAAGTATATTTTGTGGGACATGCAACATTATTTGGTTATCTTGCTAATTAGCCTTATGATCAGTTTCATGGCAATATTCGACATAGCAACTTAATATAATTATGTCCCAGATCGTGTTCCTGCAGCAGATACAGTTAGACATAATATAAACGTAAGCATAGTGATCGTGCTCATCTCCGTCCCGTTTTGCTTAGCCTGTAATGGTTAGACTTTACATAAGGAATCCTTCAATTCATGCAACCAATCATAAACCTAGCCATATGCATAAGGGTAGCAGGCCCTGCGCCTGCACCCAACTCTAATCTCAGTCCACCGGCCCTATCTATATGAAGGTCACGGTATTTTGCACCGTAATAGACTTGGCATCCTTATGTATATGCCTATGATCGTTTCGATACGGGTTGTTAGCCCAATATCCGAAGGATCCCAAACTTACTGATTTCATATCTTATCACAACACTGGACGGTCGTAAACCGTTCGAATGATGTGCACCATAAATACCATACATAATTCCCTCCTAGGCCGAACGGTCCCGGTGCCCCGGTCGTAACCGTCTGAGGGAAGCCGCACCCGTGCACGGGCCATCCGAGTCCATTGACCATACAATGCGTGCCATAGCATACAAGTGATACCATCCAACCAATCTCATATTCTATAAACATAAACATATCCATCTCTATCTCAAGTTCCTTCGGCGTTATGCCCCAACACATCCGTATTGATGCACGACGCCCAACGGCTTAGACATCTTGTACTCATATTCATCGCGTTCCATTCGTAAGTTATTCACATAGCCTAATTCCGTAGTGACTTAGTCATTTTGTAGCTTCTATGCACGAGGGCATGCTTAACGCCGTAATCAATGTTCTAGACCTAGTGTTCAATGTTTTCGGAGCCGTGCACGTGATGTACTTCTCGATATTATCTTTCAATGTTCTATCATCATACCGCGACTCTTACACTTGATACACGTCGCTTCAATTGTTCAAGTTCAATGTTCTACCTTAGTGTTCAACGCATATAAAGACACTTAATCGTCGAGCCACACTCGCTAACTCAATAGCAACTTTACGCATACGATGATATGTTTTATTAGACGTGAAGGAGTAGGGAGAGAGAGTCAAGAACCCGCCCACCTTAAGCCGATACGCCTTGTCGTTTCGCCGAGCTGAAGCGGCTCGCTTCCATAACTTGGTCGCATAGCTAACTCTCGGACTTAGCCATTCCTTTGAACTACTCGGGTGATTTGGCCTATCGCGCCCATGCCACAATCCGTTGCAAGGCCGCGATTTGGTTTCGCGGATACTTCACTGAATAAGGCAAAATGCCGACCTCTTATCATCCAGCGTAAAAGCATAGCCTGCACACCAGATCAACTAAAATCAGCACTTGCTCAAATGGGACTTATCCTTTGCATCAATTCGATTCATAGATTCCAATCGACTCAAAGCTTCCCTTTGGCCAATGTAACTCTTGCATCGATTTGTATCGATACTTCATCGGGTCAACGCAACTCTTCGAGTCAACGACTCATTATAATACACCGTATGGAGTGGAGCATTACATGCGTGACTTCAGGATATAGAGGTTATCCTAGAGGCAGCTAGGGTTCTAGAGGAAGAGAAGGTGGCCGTTGTGTGCCTACAGTTATTGGACTTAGTCTGCAGCTGATGGACGATGCAAGCGGTTGGTTTGGTAATGCCTGTCTTATGGGCGATATTCAGTGATAGATTCCAAACGAAGTATTTTGATGTAGTAGCTCGCTATGATTTACATACAAGATTCAACAATCTCAAGCAGATGGGAAGGACGGTCGATGGTTATGCGGTCGAGTTTTCAAGACTTAGTCAGTTTGCTCCCACCTTGGCAGCGACCGAATTGGACCGAGCATAGCGATTCCAACAGGGACTCCACCCAAAAATTATTCTAGCAGTGAAGCAGTTTGAGCACCAGACCTTTGATACTGTTTTGCGAGCATCTAGGAGGCATGAATATACTTCACAAAAGGATAGTATATCGAACCGGAGGACGGAAGAGATCCCATGGACATTTATCTCAGTCATCAACACCAGCCCCGGCAGCTAGGGTATTGACCATTAGAGCACCTAGGAGGGCAACATCGATTTTGTCGGTTCAGCACTCGACTCCGACGTACCCTCAACAACAGAAGCAGAAACAATCTTCCGTAATAGGCTGCTCTTATTGTAGGAAGCCTGGGCATGTAGTATCAGAGTGTCACAGAGCACATGGATTGTGCTTGGCTTGTGGGACACCGGACCACATGATAGGGTCCTGTCCGCATAGAGCCAGTTCATCTTCTTCAACCTTAACTAGTCCATCGATTAGGGGACCAGCACCAGCGCAGCAGCATTACCAGCCTCCGAGGCCATTGCCTCCTCAGGCTCAAGCATTTTAGCAGCAAAGACCCCAGCAGTATGCTCAGGCCCAAGCCTAAGTTCAGAACAGACAGAGAGATCACCAACAGAGGGGACCAGCACCAAGAGGACAGGGTCAAGCTATGGCTCTAACAGTAGCAGAAGAATTAGCATCAGGTGAGGTGGTGGCAGGTACCATTCTCGTCAACTCTTTTCTAGCATCAATATTATTTGATTCTGATGCTTCATATTCATTTATGTCTGTACGATTCACAACACAAATAGGACTGAAGCCCGAGTCATTATCAGTAAGGCTCAATATACTTACTTGTAACGGTCTTGTGGGAGTAGATAGAGTCTTTTCCTCGTATCGTATCGTAGTTAGTGATAAAGAGTTTCCTACCAGATTGATAGAATTTTCGATGGCCGACTATGATGTGGTCCTAGGAATGGATTGGTTGAAGGATCAATATACAAGAATAGACTGCCATGTGGGCAGGATTATTTTTGGTATTCCCGGCGAAGCAGAATTTTTATTTTCCAGAGGCGAAGTAGAACCTTCTCCACCAGTCTTGCAAATGGCAGTAGCAGAAGCAGTTCAGTTTTCCAGAGTAGTAGAATAATTTCCTGACGTATTTCCCGAAGAGCTTCCAGGCATGTAAGTCCCCTGAATTTTCGGGATTTATTTTTTTAATTTTCTAAATGAATTATTTTCGATAATTCATTTTTATTAATTAATTTTGATCATTAAATGCTCTTTACCGTGACTTGATTTCTAGAGCATCAGGGATGCCAGTCTCTAGAAACTTTCTTCTCTAAGTTTGTAGTAGACAAGATTATCTTCATGTTGATATATCGTATCCCACTCAAACTTGTTCCCTTGTGCTCTTTTTGCTTCGCGCAACTTTCGGGTCAATTTAGACCAATTTATCGTCTGTCGTAATTCGTGACTTAACTTCCAACTTAATTTTCGGGCCCGACATCGGTCTAATCCAGTCGACCCAATATATGGTCCTGGCTTATTTTGAGTCTACTATACACGTGCCACTTACGTGCCACCAAATTGATCTCCCTTCTACTCCTATTTCATCCATAATTTTAATTGGTTTAAATTTGTTATTTTAATTAAATCTTGGCCCCAAGCTTGTCCAAATTTGACCCAACAACCAACCCAAATTGGTGTGACCCTACCATGTCTACCTATACACCCCACTGATATTTTTCTCTTTTTTCCCTACTCAAAAATATCCTCATCTTTACAAATATCTATTTCTCTCTCTCAATTTCAAATATATACATAATATATATTTTTTTTATTTTTTATTTATATATATATATATATATATATATATATATATATATATATATATATATATATATATATATATATATATATATATATATATATATATATATATATATATATATATCCCTCTCCCTCACCATCTCATATCAGCACTCCCCCCTCTCCTGTACATGACCAGTAGCCCCCCTCTCTCTCTTAGCCGACCTCTTTCTCTCTCTCTTTCCTATAATATTTCTCTCTCTCTCTCTCTCTCTCTTTCTATTATATATATAACTAACTCTCTCTCTCTCTCTATACTTACACTCACACACACCTCACCCATCCCTCACCAGCAGCCCCCTAACCGAACTCCACCACCCTCACCCTCAACTCCATCTCCTTCTTCATCCTCCCTAGGCCGAGCTCCCCCTCTTCCTATTCTTCTTCTTTACCACCACAACTACACCACCATCACCATCATCTAAACCACCACCATCATTCACACCACAATCATCATCACCATGCTCAACACCACCACCACAAACACCATCTCCACCACCACCGCCGTCGGGCAACCGCCGCCGCCGTCGCCGTGCCGCCGCGTGGACGGTGAGCAGCAGCTGCTGCAGTAGCACAAGCGGCAGCAGCATCCAGCAGTAGCGGCAGCCGCAGCTGCAGTAGGCAGCAGCAGCAGTCGCGCCACCGCGTGCTGCCGCGTGGCCGGCCCCCGCCACTGCGTGCCTTCCCGAGACCCCCTCGGCCGGGCGAGCCTCCCCTCGCTGTCCCCAACGTCTCATACGCGTACAATAGACGATTCGTGCGTTTGGTACGAGATCCCGTCGGCGCGCGCGAGTTTTGAACTCATAATTCGTATTTCGTTGCAGCGACTTTGTGCCCATTTTTCGAGAGATTCGACCGTTGGATCGACGAACTCCTTGCTCCGTCACAATCTCGGTATATAGCTCTTCACTCCCCTCAAGTTTCGTTCATTAATTTTGTCGTTTGATACATCAAAATCGGCCGCCAAGTTGACACTTTAAATTATACTATTTTTGGACAGTTTTGTGGTGCCAACTTCGTCAGCTCGTAACTCCGTCGTCGCAGCTCTGTTTGGCGTGCCACCAGTTCCTGTGCGTAGCTGGTATAACTCTCTTCCTTTTTTATTAGTTTCGTTTCATTGTGAGCACGTTTGATTGGTTAAATTTGACGCCAAAGTTGACCGTCCAAATTCGTAATTTCTAACTTGTTAAATCCCAATTTTGAACCCGGGACTCCGGATTCAATTTCTGACACTACCAGTAGACTCGTGGCATCGTCCTAGCATGTTTTCATATAAAGTTTGCTAGATTTGGAGAACATGGGCCCGGCACGTATTTCGGTGCAAGGCGGGCCCCACAATCCGGATCAACGGGTCTTTTTGACTTCGGCTCATCAAAATTCAATTTCGGATATACCGTTGAGTTTGTATCATCATTCTGGACTCGTTGACATATAATTTATTGAGTTTTGTGGACATTGGCTCCGACATGCATTTCCGTGCAAATCGGATTCCAATATCCGGGTCAACGGGCCATTTTGAGATCGACTCATCGGAATCCTATTTCGGATATACCGTTGAGTTCGTATCGTCATTCTAGATTCGTGAACATATATTTTGCTAGGTTTTGAGGACCACTATCCAAACACATTTTTCAGTACAAAGCAGGTCCGACACGGACACCGTTTTGACTCGAAATTACCTTTTTGTCCCTGTATCCAAATTGGACTTATGGGCAGGCTATTCTAGCTATTTTGACCATTCTGGACACGTTGGTAATGGTTGTTTCACCATCCGACAACATCTGTAGGTTTTTTCCCTATTTATCACCCTACTATTATAATCTTTCTATTTTGTTTGTATTTTGAGATCCGTCGATTCCAGTGATTTTACCATCATTGAAATTGATATGTTGACCATGTAGATGTTTATAGAGACTAGCTTTGACCCTGTTTGACCATGGTTGACTACTTTGACTGAACGTCGAAGTAGAGTCAACATTTGACCTAGGTTAGACTAGTTTTGACCTTGGTTGACCACAGTTGACTATTTTGACCCAAAGTCAACCGGAAGTCAACCGTAGCCTAAAATTGACTAGAACTTGATCGAAGTTGACCAGTTGACCCAAAGTCAACTGTTAGTCAACATTAGTCAAGTTTGACCTAGAGTTGACCTAGGGTTGACCAGTTGACCAAAAGTCAACTGTAAGTCAACCCTAGACTTAAATTGACCTAGTTTGACTTGCTTTGACTTGCCTTAGCCTAATTTGACTTTGTTAGGCCTAATATGACTTAGATTAACTCTGTATAATCTAGTTTGACTTTGTTTGACCTAGTTTGACTTAGTTGATGTGCCTTGACCTAGTTTGACTTAGTATGACTTGATTTTACTTCCAAACCATTATATTGATACAGTATTCCATCTATAGGTCCTCGAGGCACAGTTGTTGGACTCAGTCGACTTATCCATCACATCACAGGCGAGTACATTCTCTGATAACTTTTTTAATTTACGATAACTGTTATAATTCGTGTACTTAGTGTAGATATACTTGTTCTTGACACATTGTTCACACGGATTGGTATTTGTCTGGATCCCGGCATGAGATGTTATTCCTTGTTTTTCTTGGTATATATTGTGCAAGTCTTGCCTTGTTCCTTGTGCATTGTGTAGACCTAATTCTCGAGGAGACTTGCTACCTTCTCGAAGAATCTTGTGTCATGACGTATCATGGTTGGATCCACTATACTAGTCAGGGGCGGGGAGTATTAGTGTAAATATGTGATCAATTTCTATTGTGCACCCATTGTGTATCGATTGATTGTGAGTGTTGATCATACACTCCACGTATGATTAGCCAGGCCTGTTACTATTGTGTAAGTTCCCAAGCCGGCCACATATTATAGCTATTACTCACACACTTAGATAAATGATTCTTGATTCTTGTACATGCCATGATCAGTTTTACTTGTCTTGTTCTAGCTCTAGATTTATAGCTTACCTTGCTATAATACTCACATGTACATTTCATGATTTCTTGTATATACTCTCTATTTACAGCCTTGTAGCTTTTGTCATACCGTCGATACTACGGCGTAGGCTGGACGTGGCCCACGTATTCGTACCCGTATATCCGGGTGCGGGTTATGACAAGTCATGCCGCCAGAGATAGAGATAGAGTTCACCATTGATTTAATTTTAGGGATGGGACCAATATCAGAGAGAGTCTACAGAATGGCACCATCAGAATTGGAGATCATGTACAAGATGATTGAAAAACTCAGAACCAAGGGATTCATTCGTGCTAGTGGATCACCTTGGGAAGCCCCGATGCTTCTTGTGAAGAAGAATAATGGTACGTTAAGATTATATGTTAATTATCGTACCTTGAATTTCGTAACAATCAAGAACAGATATCCCATACCAAGGATAGATGACTTACTCAATCAACTCAGTGGAGCAGCAGTATTCTCGAAGATTGACTTGCGGTCGAGGTACCATCAGATCAGAGTCAGAGAGTAAGACATCCCAAGGACAGCGTTCAGATCTAGATATGGACATTGGGAGTTCCTCGTTATGCCATTTGGAGCGACCAATGCGCCAGCAATATTCATGGATCTCATGATTCACATATTCATGCCCTATTTGGATCAGTTCGTGATAGTGTTCATAGATGACATCTTAGTCTATAGCAAGAGTAAAGCAGAGCATGAGCAGCATCTCCGAGTAGTCCTTCAGATTCTCAAAGATCACAATTGTACGCGAAGTTCAGTAAGTGTGAATTTTGGCTTGATCGTATTTCATACTTGGGTCACATCATCACCAGAGGTAGAGTGAAAGTGGATCCCCAGAATATAGTGGCTATAGAGACCTAGCCAGTTCCCAGTACCATTGCAGAAGTTCGCAGTTTTCTAGGATTTACAGGCTATTATCGGTGATTTGTATCAGATTTTGCTCGGATTTTAGCGCCATTGACGCAGTTGACCCATAAGGACATGTAGTTTGCTTGGACAACAAAGTGTCAGAGTTCATTCGAAAAATTGAAGCAAGGATTGATGACGTCACCCATTCTCACGCTTCCAGATGGGACTGAAGGATTTTCAGTTTATTATGACGCTTCAGGCAAAGGATTGGGATGCGTCTTGATGCAACATGGTAAGGTAGTGGCTTATGCGTCACGTCAGCTTCATGATCATGAGAGGAATTACCCAACCCATGACTTGAAGTTAGCAGCGGTGGTTTTCGTACTCAAGTTTTGAAGGCATTATTTATATTGAGATTGGGTAGAGATTTTTACCGACCACAAGAGTCTTAAGTATGTGTTTACCCAGAAGGATCTCAACATGCGTCAGAGAAGGTGGCTAGAGCTACTAGTGGATTATGACATCAACCTATAGTATCATCCTGGAAAGGCTAATATAGTTGCAGATGCATTGAGCAGAAGAGCATGAGCTTATTTTTTAACAGCACAACCCGAGTTATTAGCAGATCTTCAGAAGATGGAGATAGAGATAGTTCTCCCTACCAACGTGGCATTGATGGCCAGTATACAAGTTCAGTCCAATATAGTTGAGAGGATCAAGATAGCTCAGTCAACGGACTCTAAGCTTCAGTAGCTTAGGACAGAATGTGAAGCGAAACGAAGAGCAGAGTTATGCATTCACAAAGATGGCACACTCTGACATAGAAGGCAGCTTTGTGTACCCAGTAGTGACATCAGGCAAGAGATCATAGTAGAGGCTCACAGTTCACAGTATTTAATTCATCCTGGTGGTACGAAGATGTATCGTGATATTCATCATCATTTATGGTGGAATGGAATGAAGAAGGAGATAGATCGGTTTGTCTCTCGTTGTTTAGTTTGCTAACATGTTAAAGCTGAACATCAGAGACCAGCTAGAATTTTTCAACCTTTACCGATTCCAGAATGGAAATGGGAGCACATTACCATAGATTTTATAACTGGGTTACCTAGATCTCCAGCTGGAAGAGATGCAATATGGGTTATAGTTGACCGGCTTACCAAGGTAGCTTATTTTTTTTCCTTTCAGAATTGGTCAGTCAACGGATCAGCTTGCAGAGATGTACCTCAGGCAGATAGTTAGATTGTATGGAGTTCTAGTCACTATCGTATCCGATAGAGATTCGAGATTTACATCACACTTTTGGTAGAGTCTTCAAAAGAGTTTGGAAACTCGTCTCAAGTTTAGTTCAGCTTATCATCCACAGACAGATGGTCAGTCAGAATGTACGATTCAAACTCTTGAAGATATGTTACGATCCTGTACACTTGACTTCGGTGGTTCGTGGGAAGATCACCTACACCTTGTGGAGTTCTCCTACAATAACAGTTTCAAGGCCAGTATCCAGATAGCACTATTCGAGGTATTGTATGGCAGGAAGTGTATGTCACCTTCAGCCTGGGATGATGTAGGCGAGAGATAGATGCTTGGTCTAGAAATGGTTACTCAGACTATCGAGGTGGTCAAACAAGTTAGAGATCATCTCGAGCTGCACAAGATCGTCAGCGTCATTGGGCCGATTCTCATCGACGTCCTTTTGAGTTTTCTATTGATGACCACGTATTCCTTAGGATCTTGCCTACTCATGGCGTCATTCGATTCAGCGTACGGGAAAAGCTTAGTCCTAGGTATATAGGGTCGTTTGATATTCTCGAGCGAGTAGGTGATGTGTCCTATCGTCTCGTTCTTCCGCCATCGTTATGTGAGGTACATAATGTATTCCATGTATCCCAATTATGATGGTATATTCCGGATCTGAGCCATATCTTTGATCATTTGGAATTGGTTGTTGGTACCAACCTTTCGTATGAGGAAAGGCCCGTATCTATATTGGATCAAAGAGAGAAGGTGCTCAAGAACAAGACTACCAGTTTAGTCCGTGTTGTTTGGGATCATCACTCTTTGGAGGAGTCAATTTGAAAATGTGAGGATGATATCCGATCGCGATATCCACACATGTTTGACACATAAGGTATAATATCTTCCTTATGCCTTATACTTTAAATTTTTACTTGCATGAATGATTGCTAGACATAATTTCATGTAGTTAGTATAGCTCATCCCGATACCTCTAACCTCTTGATTAAATTTCGATGACGAAATTTTTTTAAGGTGGGTAGAGTTGTCACTCCCGTTTTACGTTATACGTATTTTCGTATGCGTGTACAGATTTCTGACAATTGTCAGGTGAACCGTATTTTGACTTATCTTGCTTCAATCTTGACTTGGTTTAGTTTTGGTTTGGTTCACCTTGGCTTGACTTGGCTTGGTTTGATTTTGGGTTGGTTTGAGATGAGAGGGTTGGTATATAAACCAACTACTCTCTCTCTCTTCCATTATTAACATTTACTTCTTCTTCTTCTTTTTCATTTACTCCTCCACCAACCCTAAGACAAGTACAACTTGCTCCATGGAGAACATGATAGATCTCCATTTTTAATTGTTCTATCTTCTTCTCTATATGATTCTAAGCATCTTTAGAACTTGAAGTTTTCGATTTTGATGGATAAATTTTTGTAGATATAAGGTTTTATTTTCTCATTTTTTTAGTTTTAATCTCTAAAAACTTGTTATTTCCGAAAACTAGTGGTTCCATGTTGTAGAGAAATTGATTTCATGCAGTTTTGACTTTTATTTCGCTTGATTTCGGGTTCGGTTGAGGAAGTTATGGCCATGACAAGTTTTTGGAACTTTCATGGATGAACTTGTTGTTTGGGGACGACGACCCCCATGCACCCGGGAGGCCATGTGCCGTGAAGTCCTGTCAACGCATCCTTTGACTCTGAGCGTGTCATGCGTGTAGCACGCATGTACTGTAGACGCAACGAGAGTTTTCCATACATGGATGTGCAGGAATTCCCATGCACGGATGTGAAGGAATTTCCCATGTGCAGATGTGCAAGAATTCCCATGTGCGAATGTGGAAAAATTTTCCATGCGCGGATGTGCAGGAATTCCCATGCGCCGGAATTGCCCAGAATTGCCTATACGGGGATTTGTACTGTTTTTGTTCGTTTAAGTTATTTTGTAGCTAGAATCTTATAAAAATCAAAATATGAAAGTTGTAGATCTTTGTCTTAGCTTCAAGAATCTTCCTGTCTCACTTTAACTGGAGTTTAAATGCGATTGATAGTTTTAATCACCCATGGATGTGTCTTAATCTTTTTTGCATGTTTTTCTGTACTAGGCCTAAATTGCGACGACCCGACTTGATAATCTTGAGCTAGTAACTTGAACTTGAACATGATAATATGATCCCGTCTTGATAATCTTGATAGTGGCCCGTCGAGACGCACTACTGACAAGAACTCTTGACATAATAAGTAAACCTGACATGACATGTGAAATCTTGATTGCTGTTGCGACAGCTATACCTGTCTTGCTAGTATAACTCTTGTCTTGACACCGCGATTAATTTTTCTGATTATGATTGTACAAGCTACATGTCTCGTCTTGCATCATATCTAGGACATGGATTCCTGGTTACCACGTGTCACGACCCGTACCCCTTTTTTTTAAACGGATACGAGACGTGTCCAAGCCAGCCTACACCGCAGTGTCGGCGGTAGAACGTTGTCACGACTATGAAGATCAAAATCACAAATAATGCTTATTCACATAATTAAATTTAACTTACAATGTTCACAAGTTTTATATTTGCAGAAAAATATAAACTTGTACAAATATTTGAGTGACTACAACTCCACTATCTAGCTAGTCTCTAGGCTTTTGTCTGCAAGTACCCCCGTATCTCCCATGCTAGGTGAATCTACGGCTAACCTGAAAAATATTGGTTTCCAGTGTCAGCCCTATACACCTCTACCTGTCCTATTTTGGTTTGCCTGGTAAACGAGTTTAGGAGTTACACAAGGATAAATAATGCTTCCAATGTTCCCAGTAAAACCGGACCTGGTGCACTGACTTGCTTCAACAATATCCATAGTCTAGCTCTTAACCCAGTAACAGCTAAGTTACTCCAACACTTACCATTTACTACCTAGGTATTAGGCTGTATGCAACATCCTACATTAACTTGTATCCCACCTGGAATCCAGTCTCTTGTCTACCCAACATGATGCCATCAGGATCTAAGGGTTGATTTGAAGAAGGTCCCATTTCTGATACTACCGACACCATATTGTGTAAAGCCTTTCCACTGCAGGCACCTGGCTTGGGTTGTTATTCTGATACTCCTTGTCCCAGTATTGACACAGGACACCAGTGTAAGAAATCCCCATGCCCAGGTTAGCCTAGTTCGATTGGGGTAGCCCTATAACCCAAATGGACTTGTCTTTTACATCATTGTCTTAATTGTCAAGGGGTATTCCACCTCCTGGGGTCCTAGGTACTCAATCATGGGTATCCATGTGACTGTATTACCTGTGTATTTCATACTGGCTAACCTGTCTCATATGGAGGAAAGGAATATGGGAGCAGGGCACAATGAAGGGTGGAGTCCTGCACTCGAGTTTAGGCTTTAAGCCAGGAACAACCCAGGCTCCCCAGTGGTTACCCCCTGTTACCCAGTACTGAGAACCTGTGAATACCTAGCCTCTATAGGTTTCCTGGGTTTATATTTGCTGTCAGTGTCTAAGATGTCACTTAAGTGGTTATATGGGTGGGGTGTTAGTCCCAATGTGATGGGATAGGCTGTCTTGTCAGGATAGGTAGTGTACCTGTCTATTTCAGTGTTTGTCTAAGGTAGGATCCTGGCACATCTCCACGCTCTTAAGTTTTATTTACTACAGTGAAGTTAACATTTACCAATTTTCTGAGTCAACAAGAAGGCTGTTGCTTTCCTATGTCAGGATGTGTTTGTCAGGGTCGACTTATGAAGGTTTAGGGTCAGATGACTCAATTTACTGGTTAATCCAAGATCACTTGTATATGTGTTTGCCTAAGGGTAATACCACATCAAAATCTATTAAATATTAGGATTTACCCATACATGATTTCTTCTCTATGCAAAGATCCCTTATTCTTGCTAGTAGGCTGTCTATATGCACCCCCACGTCTCCTTTACAGGCACAAGGCTACCTAGGTCATGCCCTATATCGACCAGGCTGTCAGGTGATAGGGGTCAAGATGTGGTTCCCTAGTTTAGCAGATGGACTGTCCTGAACTAGTTGGTACTCAAGTGATGGTAACCCCCCTGCTGTGACAGAGTTCACATAGCCTAGGTAGAGCACCTAGGCCAGTCTACCTATAGCATGCTACTCCTTCCCACAGCCGGGCTAGGGTGTTCCATAGGTGTGGTTACAGGACCAGGTTTTGATCCTACATGTTACGATTTCCTTTCTACCTATACCCTCCTTGATGGCTTGTCAGGGGCTGAACTATAGGGTGTTCCTATGTACTTATTCAGGCTAATAGTCAAACACCTATCTTGCTTTTCCCTTGCTCCCTAATATATGCTCAGGATAGTAAATCGACTGAATTTTTGTAAAGAAGAAGACTCACCTGTCAGTGGTAGTAGAAGTCTCGAACTTGTCTTTCCTTTGGTAGTCGATGCAAGGCTACTAGGGTTTGCAAGGGGAGGTAGCGTAGGAGAATCATCAAGTATTTATACCCAGATGATATAGATGGGATCGAAGGAAGTTTAGAAAGATTCAAATTATTTAAATGGGATCCTGGGCTTATCTCTTGATTTCTAAGAACAAAACCTTATGTATTCGACTAATACTGAGAGTGTTTGATATAATCTGAATTCAAATTCAGTAATATTCACTAAGGTCCCTGTCCCATCTTCCTTTTGCAAGGAGACCCCTTCTCAATTCCTATATTACATAACTCTGTGTTTAAGAAGAATGTCCAGTGAAGCATGGTAATTAAATAGATAATAATTAAATTAAAAAAAATTAATATGATGGAAATTGATCAAGGGGTTTACAAGTCTATCCCCCTTAAATTAATTTCGTTCTCGAAATTTAAGGGAAGAGTCCATCTACTATGATAGAAGACGGTTTCCATTAGCTATCATCTATAGTGATGGTCATTTTGAAACTACACTTTCTCGAGGACTTCTACCTACCTTTGGTCACCCTACTCCCTCCAAACACATATCGCTAAAACATTATAATCCTCCAACTAATTGCTAAAAGCAACCACCACAGATATCTATAGCATAAGGCATCTACAATCCTCTCATATCCATCAATCAACCCAAAACCTAATAAGCAACAAATTTACACAAGTAGCTAAGAAATACTGATACATTCTAATAAGCATGACCATTCATCGCTCCGAGATAGAAAGGACAGAAATATAAGGAAAAATAATCGAGAGCGAATATGAAGTTTCAATAGCGGTAGAGTGTATCCAATGATGCGGATGGAAAGAAAGTCTATGAACCATTGACTTATCTGCTAGATTGGGTTACTCTAGTCCAGTCACTTGCTAAGTCTAAGAACCCTTCGTTTCTTAGAGGGGCTTGCAATCCGCACAATATAGAAGTTTCGTTCTCGAAATTCTGAACAAAGTTCCATAATAGAACGGAATTTGAGAAATCAAGATTGTGATCTTTTCCGTCGTTATTTAAACACACGAGCAATGGATATAAATGCAATACAAGATTGTACCGCGACTTCCAGATAGATGGGATAAGGGTTACGAATGACTTCACATTCTAAGAGATGGAGGCTACCTAATAGGTATAGGGTCTTATTTCAAAAAGTTCTGTTTTATAGTCCAAGTATGGTGGTATGCATGGATGGGTTTTTACTGGATCTTAATGGGTTCCCTAATTGGACATCAATCGTTGGTTAGATGAACCCTGGATTTCAATCTATATGGACTAGATAAGATCCCAATGGTAAAACTATTTCTTCTAGGTTAATGTAACCTAGAATAGGTTTCTACTCAA
The DNA here is from genome assembly GCA_029216955.1 of Iris pallida. NCBI lineage: Eukaryota > Viridiplantae > Streptophyta > Magnoliopsida > Asparagales > Iridaceae > Iris > Iris pallida. Next base: position 287,619 of record JANAVB010001998.1, on the reverse strand, counting down.
ATGGTTGAGCTGGTTGCCAGTCAGGTTGGTTAGCTAAGTCCCTAAAGCCCAAAATTGTGCCTTCAGTGACTTTCATGTTTAAGTAGCACGAGAAGACACAATTGAGTGGCACACTAGGGACATGTGCTTAGTGGGCTTCGAGTAGGTCACAACCATATATTGAGTCGAAAGGTTTGAGTCGAGGTTGAGTCTCTAATTGTAGTCGGAAAGTATACGGGTATTATGGTAAGGGTTATAGCTAGTCCTTTTGATCTGAAAGTCGTACCATAAAAATAGAGTACAAAGGGACTGTTTGGGTGGGACATGATATACCTAGATGAAGGTGGACTCGTCTAGATTTTGTATATGAAATTTGTTGGAAGGTAACGGCTGGTCTCGTGCTCCGATTATTAATGACACGGCCGGGGACACAAAATGATCTAAATGGAAAGTGGGAGTCCATGGGGCACTAATCATCATCCTAATGGAAATTATTCTAATCAATCGGTAACCCTCGTATATCCTAAAATTTTAGAAGGCTTAAAGTCTACCCACCTTAGAAGCTAGGACAGAGTTTTAGGAAAGATGAGGTTAGCAGAATTCTAAAGTCTGGATATTGTACCTCGACTCTTGTTAATAAAGAATAAGGCACGGCGTAACAGGATATGGTAGATATAAGTCAAGTCAAAGATCGTTCCTCGATAAAATGGGAAATGAGTGTGTACAATGACACACGATCGATAAAATAGAATGATCTACTCGTCCACGGTATACAAGAGTTATCGACGGGGTAACCAACTCTAAGGCAGATCATCTGAAAGGAATTTTAATAACTGAGTCATGAATTTCTACTGGGGTCAAACCTGCCAGGCTATTGTCACAAGGGTTCTAGTTAAAGCAAGTTTCAAGAAAATAATTTGAGACTCACAGCAAATGGGTTTCCTGAGAATAGATAGTCTCCTAGGTTGGCATCTTGACTAAGGGTAAAACCTTAATCATTCTCAAGTTCAGATGGCTAGAAGGTCCCAATAGCAATTAAGGATCGAGAGGAGGACAAATAACTCAATCTCATGGCTGGCCGATGGTAGCTACACTTGTGTATACAACTATTATAGCCATGGGGATACTCGGTATCTATCTACCAATTACGAGCTTTCGTCTTTCCAAATCAGTGAAAGACAAAAAAAAGAGTACAAGGGAGATGTCACTGAATATAATTTCGTGATTCAAAGGCGAACATATAATTCAAGGAGAATTATCAAAGCAGTCGCGGATGAGATCATAGATACCTCGACATCTCAATCCACGTGGGGTAATCAAACAGAAAGCGAACCGAGTGCACTACGGTTGATCAGACCGTAATACATCGATTCTGATTAGACAATATGTTAGTAGGCGTCCCCACTAAACATATGTCTTGAATCAAGCTCGAGAATAGAGTGAGATTGCACAACTAGGCTGTAATAGCAGCATTGGTTAAGATAGTCAAAATACGAGTATGCGAGATTTTTGAAAGAATGCACAAGTAGTTCGAGTTTTGTGAGAATCAAAACTCATCTGGTGTTCTTGCTTATACGGTCATCCTACTATCTTCTTATCCATAAGGCCTTGGTCGACTAATGGGTTATGGACCTCCAATTTCTATATTCTAGGTAAAGCTATTAGCGTCAGTCAATTATTTTGCCAATAGATCACAAGGACCACGGAATACTAGGTTGGGAGACATACTATCCATCTTGGAGAACTTTTACTAGTATTAGATTTGGATCTTATGGACACACAGGGCATTTTCCTATCCTTATAGTATCCTAAACTTGTAATCATGTTTGAAATTATTTTACCGAGGATTATACCCCGCCCGTATACTCTGGATGTGGTAATCCCTTGGTTTTGTGATTCAAATATGATATGCTATCCGATACTTTACCTTATATTTGCACGAGGGTGACTACGGTCAAAAGAGGACTACTAGCCATAGTTTTTAGTAACATTCTGTAACCTATATTCCTTAAACAAATTTCAACTCTAGGGTCGTGCCTCGCCAGTGCGCTGCTGGCTGCGGTGAATCCATAGTCTCCATAGTTCGAATAAATGGCGACAGTGCGCTGCTGTCCTGCCATTATGAGTTAACTACATTCCTTTAGCTATATTTGTAAAAAAAATTCTGAGCTTCTAGAGATTCACACAGGTTGACTATGAAATAAGGCGTATGAATTTGTCATATCAGTCGTAACCCTTAGAATAAAAGATTTAACAGGAAGGAAATAACTGAAGACAAAAAGATCACAAACATACTAGTATCTATCCCATGTGTATTCAAATCATTGAGGAAAAACTTTGAATCGAAACTAACTCGAGGTTTATATATGGGTAACATAATCAGAAATCATATAATAATAATTCTTAGGGCAACTAGAAATTAAATAGACAATTCACTAAGATATGGGGATAATATCTAAGAGGCAAGGAGAAGGAACAGAATAATTTTATCAAGGTTAGATTATTAATCCTAGGAAGCCCTGTCTCACCAAGTGAATAATCTATTCACATTGGATCATATCGTCATATCAAGAGGTAATAGTGTACCTATGAGGATCTGACAAACTATCAAAATTAATAACTCCTCATCTAAATTGCATGGCCTAGACTACCCATCGGTAAATTTGTATAAGGGACTCCTAGTCCTAGTCATTCTCTTAAATTAAATTAATTTCTAACTCGTGAATGAGCATTTTCTAGTCGCTGGCTCGCAATAGTACGACTAACTTAAGTACTATCACGAGTTCGCATGATTTACGAAGACAGACCTGCATGGGCTACCAAAAAAACTTGTCACGACCCGCACCCATTTTTTTAAACGGATACGAGACGTGTCCAAGCCAGCCTACGCCGCAGTGTCGGCGGTAGAACGCTGTCATGGCCATGAAGATCAAAATCACAAATAATGCTCATTCACATAATTAATTTTAACTTACAATATTCACAAGTTTTACATTTGCAGAAAAATATAAACTTGTACAAATATTTGAGTGACTACAACTCCACTATCTAGCTAGTCTTTAGACTTTTGTCTGCAAGTACCCCCGTATCTCCCATGCTAGGTGAATCCACGGCTAACCTAAAAAATATTAGTTTCCAGTGTCAGCCCTATACACCTCTACCTGTCCTATTTTGGTTTGCCTGGTACACGAGTTTAGGAGTTACACAAGGGTAAACAATGCTTCCAATGTTTCCAGTAAAACCTAACCCGGTGCACTGACTTGCTTCAACAATATCCATAGTCTAGCTCTTAACCCAGTAACAACTAAGTTACTCCAACACTTACCATTTACTACCTAGGTATTAGGCTGTATGCAACATCCTACATTTACTTGTATCCCACCTGGAATCCAGACTCTTGCCTATCCAACATGATGCTATTAGGATCTAGGGGTTGATTTGAAGAAGGTCCCATTTCTGATACTACCTACACCCTATTGTGTAAAGTCTTTCCACTGCAGGCACCTGGCTTGGGTTGTTATTCTGATGCTCCTTGTCCCAGTATTGACACAGGACACCAGTGTAAGAAATCCCCATGCCCAGGTTAGCCTAGTTCGATTGGGGTAGCCCTATAACCCAAATAGACTTGTCTTTTACATCATTGTCTTAATTGTCAAGGGGTATTCCACCTCCTGGGGTCCTAGGTACTCAATCATGGGTATCCATGTGACTGTATTACCTGTGTATTTCATACTGGCTAACATGTCTCATATGGAGGAAAGGAATATAGGAGCAGGGCACAATGCAGGGTGGAGTCCTGCACTCGAGTTCAGGCTTTAAGCCAGGAACAACCCAGGCTCCCCAGTGGTTACCCCATGTAACCTAGTACTGAGAACCTGTGAATACCTAGCCTCTATAGGTTTCCTGGGTTTACATTTGCTGTCAGTGTCTAAGATGTCACTTAAGTGGTTATATAGGTGGGGTGTTAGTCCCAATGTGATGGGATAGGCTGCCTTGTCAGGATAGGTAGTGTACCTGTCTATTTCAGTGTTTGTCTAAGGTAGGATCCTGGCACATCTCCACACTCTTAAGTTTTATTTACTACAGTGATGTTAACATTTACCAATTTCCTGAGTCAACAAGAAGGCTGTTGCTTCCCTATGTCAAGATCTGTTTGTCAGGGTCGACTTATGAAGGTTTAGGGTCAGATGACTCAATTTATTGGTTAATCCAAGATCACTTGTATATGTGTTTGCCTAAGGGTAATACCACATCAAAATCTATTAAATATTAGGATTTACCCATACATAATTTCTTCTCTATGCAAAGATCCCTTGTTCCTGCTAGTAGGCTGTCTATATGCACCCCTACGTCTCCTTCACAGGCACAAGGCTACCTAGGTCATGCCCTATATCGACCAGGCTGTCAGGTGATAGGGGTCAAGATGTGGTTCCCTAGTTTAGCAGATGGACTGTCCTGAACTAGTTGGTACTCAAGTGATGGTAACCCCCTGCTATGACAGAGTTCACATAGCCTAGGTAGAGCACCTAGGCCAGTCTACCTATAGCATGCTACTCCTTCCCACAGCCGGGCTAGGGTGTTCCATAGGTGTGGTTACAGGACCAGGTTTTGATCCTACATGTTACGATTTTCTTTCTACCTATACCCTCCTTGATGGCTTGTTAGGGGCTGAACTATAGGGTGTTCCTATGTACTTATTCAGGCTAATAGTCAAACACCTATCTTGCTTTTCCCTTGCTCCCTAATATATGCTCAGGATAGTAAATCGACTGAATTTTTGTAAAGAGGAAGACTCACCTGTCAGTGGTGGTAGAAGTCTCGAACTTGTCTTTCCTTTGGTAGTCGATGCAAGGCTACTAGGGTTTGCAAGGGGAGGTAGCGTAGGAGAATCATCAGGTATTTATACCCAGATGATATAGATGGGATCGAAGGAAGGTTAGAAAGATTCAAATTATTTAAATGGGATCCTGGGCTTATCTCTTGATTTCTAAGAACAAAACCTTATGTATTCGACTAATACTGAGAGTGTTTGGTATAATCTGAATTCAAATTCAGTAATATTCACTAAGGTCCCTGTCCCATCTTCCTTTTGCAAGGAGACCCCTTCTCAATTCCTATATTACATAACTCTGTGTTTAAGAAGAATGTCCAGTGAAGCATGGTAATTAAATAGATAATAATTAAATTAAAAAAATTAATATGATGGAAATTGATCAAGGGGTTTACACCACGGTCAAGGATTTATAATGAATCTGACTAGGTTAAACGACTAGACTGATCAAGTAGTTCATATAGAGAGATTTCCCAGTTATAGGCGATCCCGTTATTCCGTTCACACCTGTGGACTTGTAGCCTGCCATCGAGTAGGATACACTGTCATGTGTTGCACTTATTGATTCATAAGTACCAAAGTACACTAGTAATCTTGATAACTCTTGTAACTCTCGCTTGGATAACCTGGATAGTTTGTACGACTTGTGACTACGAAAACATCTCAACTGTATCTTGTTAGTAACTAGGCCTGTGATAACCCTAATTAGCTAATGATAGCAAGCCGTAGGACTTGATTGGCCGTACCTGAATGATTGTCTCATGATTAACCTGGGAATTATATTCCAACTCTTGTTCTTCCTGATGCAAGCAAGTATGTTCACTTTAACTCTTGTCATTTATGTTATTATCAATATGTCACTTGTATCAATTCTTCTCTTCCTTATATGTTGGTTTTAGTTCATAAGAGAGTCTCCCTTGTGGTACTTGCTCTCTCTGGGTTCCGACTCAGCTGGTTTTGTATTGCCAGATTTTGGAGTAGCACCCGAGGATCTTCCAGCCTTTCAGCCAGATGGTGCACACCAGGAGTAATCGTGGCAACGAGTGGGTTTCTTATTTTGCTCTCCCACTCCATTTATAAATTATTCTTTTGAGGCGTTTAGCCGCTGAGCATGTGTTACTCGTGTTGAAACTTTATTTCTGTCTGCCTAAGGGCTGTAACATGATTGGCAAATCATAGGGTTAATCATGTATGACTTAACTCTTGCTAGTCTTCACATTTTGTATGACTAGCTTCATGATCATCTGAATATGTAATGTTTGGAACGCCTTACTTTGTATGTCTGATGATCTAACATCTTGTTATATCTATTTGCTTACGTGAGATTATGACACTAGGCTTATTCTTGACCATAAGAGACCGATGGCTTGTATATAAACGCTCATGCATCTAGACAGCCGTGACCGTATGGCGAGGTAGATTGCACTTCAATATACGTAGCTGGCTGTGTCTGTCCCCCGCTCTCCAGTATTCTGGTTATGGGGCATGACACGAGAGGACTCCAACCCAGCCCAAATACGTATAAGATGTCTTATTGTTCTAATCAATTATATCTCAATCCACTAAAATATCGGTAACAATGATGAATCAAATGTACTAAGGTTGATCATACCGTAATACACTGGTTCTAGAGTAGATAAATATGTTAGAGTAGATCCTCAATAATGCATTTATCATGAACAAGTTATAAAAAAATGAAGCTTGTAAAGGACTATGCTATAATAAAAGTGAGAATCAAATATAGGACAAAATATTAATAAGGAAGAGAATGATAATAACAACTAAATATACCTGAAGTCTTGTTGTAGCAACCATCATCCATCAATATCATACCTTTATCTAATACTTGGAGAGACCACTAGGTTCTTAGGGGACTAACAAGACACATAATATACAAGCCTACTTTGACAGTAATAACATGCAATGATAGATAAAAAATGGTACAAGAAAGTAGAGGCTGAAGGAAGTACAATACTAGAAATAAAACATAAAAGAAATGGTATGCCTCGAGAATCATGCTAATAAACGCAACTACAGGTAAATCGAGGTAAACCGTAGCCCGGTGGTTGCTAACGACCCTATAGATTGCATCCCGGTGGTTGCTAGCAACCTATAATGAGTCTCAATTGCAGCCCGATGGTTGCTAATGATTGAGAGTGTTCAAGTTTGGTCACGTCTATAACAAGGTCCTCGCCTAAAGCTACGAGTCAAACAAGTTAAGTCAAACATGTCAAGTCCAAGTCAAGTCAAGGCTAAACATGTCAAGGGATCATGGCATAGGTAAAGCACTACTATCACTAGACATGAACAAGATAAGAAAAATAAGACAAGTAATATGGAGAAAGAGTAACAATCTACGTGCACGTAAAACTAGAAATAACCATGACATAAAATATGAGAAATATGTAACCAAGTAAGACATAAAAGAATAGCAATATAGAAAAGTATGTAGATACTGTAAAATTCGGCAAGGTGTACTTGCCTGGTGTAAAATCATCCACATCCGAATAAACAATTAGTCAATCAATGAGCCACGAAAGCTGAACTTCTGCAAACGTCTCCGGATGCTAAAACTGACATCACCAACGTTCTTGTCATAAGAAAAATGACTAAGTTTGACTACCCATAAGTCCAATTCTGGACACATGGGCAAAACTATAATTTTAGGCTAAAACAGTATCCATCGTTGGATCCGTTTTGCACCGAAAAATATGCCAGAATGTATGGTCTCTGAAGTCAACAAAGTATATATCTACGAGTCCAATTTTTTGATACGAATCAACTATATATCCAGATTTGGACTCCGATGAGCCGGACACAAAATCGCTCGTTGAGTCGGATCGTGGGCCAGCCAAAATAGCGTTCTGGTCGATCTTCTCAGAATCATACCAAACTTGGCTCACATAACCAAAAAATGATACGAGTCCAGTGGAAGAAGTTTCATCGCGAGGTGACGAACGTGCAGAAAGTAATTGGAGTTTTGCAAAGGGGCCGATACGGTGTACTTCGACCGATACGTCTCAAATTCGTCGCGCGCATGCAACCAATTCAAGTTCCGTCAAAGCCTACATGTCCGCAATATGTGTATGCGTCTTTCGATGCCTTCGGGTTGCGACGAAGTCATTCGGTTTGTCGGAACGGACCCCGTATCAAAAAATGTTCTAATTTTAAAAACTGTTTTCTCATTTTTTTCTTCTTCTGATTTTTGAAAACAAATAACTTAACTTATAATTGATGAAAATAAAAACTACAAGAAGAGTTTCAATCTCGGTTAGGTTGTCTAAATTACTGTTCAAGTAGTTTTCTATGATTCACGATTTTCTGATCACAAATCGGCTTCCAACTTAGGGATTCAGGATATTTTCTAATGTCTTTTTTTAATTTTGGAACTCGATTATTATCGCACATGATGCAAATTAAAAGATTCTATTTAAATGAATTTAAAGATGTATATGTTGTGTTCATACCTGAGAACACGTATCAAAGATCGGTCAATCGTGCGCAGAGAAATTAGACGACGAAGTGGCCTTACTGCAACTGCCACTGCTGTTACTGCTGCGCTGCTTCTACGCTATCCACTCTGGCCGGCCGACGGTGGCTCAGCGGTGGCATGAGGAAGTCCATGGGTCGATGGGGATAGAGATTTAGGTTTTGGGTTAGGGTTTGAGAGATTTATCTATGATTCTCTCCTTCTCTCTCATATAAGTAGGAACGGGGTTTGCAGCACTGTTCCGAGGAACAGTACTGCCTTCCTTCCTTTTTTTGGAAAAACCCTTTACCAATAGAATCACACACACACACACACACACACACACACACACACACACACACACACATAGATAAATCCTTTATAAGATAACTCCAACCAATAAAATTCAAAATAATCTATAAATTATTTTAGATATATATATATAGTATTTGGCTATTATAAATATAATCATATATATACAAAATTGTAATTAAACCTATTTGGCTGTATACCAATCCAAAAATAAGTTCAAAATAATTCTACTGGATCATGGCTGCCTAACTGGCTCTACCAAGTGGAGTTGACTAGGTTAGAATCCAAACATATTTTCTAGTCAAATCGAACCCGAAAAGTCAACCAATGAGTTTCTTGTGCCATTTGCAAATAAATAGCACATAAGCACTCGATTGAGTGGCACACCCTTGACATGTGTGTCGTAGATTCAAAATGGGTCAAAATCATATATCTGGTCGAATGGTTTTAATCAAGGTCGAGTTTCGAACTCCAGTTGAAAGTTAGGTATTGAATTACGGTAAATAGTCAATTTACCTATATTGATCCGAAATTGTGCGAAGTCAAAAAAATGTTAGAAAATAAGTTTGTATGGGACATATTATATCAAAATGAAGGTTGACTTGTCTACTTCAAAACTCATGAAGGACATTTTGAAAGATTGACATTTTTTGTGCTCCAAAAGTCAAAGCTACGATAAAAATACATCTATAGTCATAATTGAAGATAAAATATAATCTAATAAATAAAAATCATATAAAATAAATAAAAAATATTTTCCAAAAATTAGGGTGCTTACAAAGACATATCTCGACATAATTACAAGTTTTTGTAGATTTCAACTACAAAAACTAACTTGTCATATACAAAAATTAATTTATCATATGTGAACTTACAAAAACACGCATGCCAAACAATCTGACGTTTTTGTTGCAGAAACACCAGTCGGTCTGTTATTTTTACTGTGAAAAAGGAAAAAAAAGGTACCGAAAATGTCAGACGTACGACGTGCCATTTGGATCTTTGTATATGTCACTTCCCGTTCCCAGAATACGTATTTTAATTCATGTACTGTTTTAATATATTTATTTAATATATATATTTATCATGTATTGTTCTGTTAAATTCTTTCAATTTTTTGCTAATTATCTTTCTGCATTTTACTTTCTACTTTGCTTTTGGATTCGGCCCGAGTTGGTTTATTTTTCGGCCTTGGATGGTTCAACATGAACCCAACTCCCCATCTACTACCACTCCTTCATTTAAAGCCTCATCCTCTTTCTCTCTCTCTTCATTACTTCTTCTCATTCCTTTTCTTCTTCCTCATAACTCCCCCACCAACCTAGGAGGGCTAGGCAAGTGCCAACTTGCTTCTTGATGGATCACCATTTTTGTTGTTCCATTGTCTTCCTCTCAAGATTCTTAGATACTTTAGTACTTAGCATTTTTAATTTCTACGGCTCAGTTCCTGTAGATCTAAGTTTAATGAACTTTCGGATTTCTTGGATTTTGATCTAGTAATTTTGTTATTTTTCATGTTTTGATGGTTCTATATTGTAGAGAATTTCGTTCTACCCTATTTTGACCGATGGAAGTCCAGATTTGGGCTTGGAATGAAGGATTTAGAGAGCTTGGAAGCAATGGTTTCCATGGTTCTGTCCTCAGAAAATTCGGAGAAGAAGAACAGTTTTCGGCCGCATGAGATTTTGACCGCATGAGATCCTGGCCGCATGACAGTACTTGACCGCATGAGTTTTCATATGGCAAGTCATTCTGGCCGCATAAGCTATTTTCAGCCGCATATAGGCCCTGCCAATCCCAGCCGCATGCGCTCGTTATCTTCGAGCCGCATGAGGTCGCATCTCCTTGGCCACATGAGTTTGCTTCCTTGGACCGCATGCAACCGTCTTATTTTTAGCCGCATAAATGCTTGGCTTTTCTTAGCCGCATAAGGCATAACATTCCGAGCCGCATAAACCCTACTTCTCTCAACCGCATGCGCTCATTCTTTCGAGCCGCATGAGACTGCACCCTTCTGGCCGCATGACCCAGGCAGCGTTGAGCCGCATGGGACTTGTTCCACTACATCATAATAGGCAATTACCCACGGTTATTACCGTGACAATTATTTTTCGTAACGGTAATAACCGTTACTAGTGGGGCGTGGTTATTATTTGGTCACGGTAATAACCGTTACAAATAATTTTATTGGTCACGGTTATAACCGTTACAAATATTCCATTTATCACGGTTATAACTGTTACAAATATTCAATTTGTCACAGTTATAACCGTGGCAAATATTCCATTTGTCACAGTTATAACTGTGGCAAATATTCTATTTATCACAGTTATAACCGTGGCAAATATTCCATTTGTCACAGTTATTAATGTGACAGTTAGTTTGTTTTGTCACAGTTTTTACTGTGACTACATTATTTTTTTCGTTACTATTCTCCACTAATTGTCACAGTTATAACCATTACAATTGGACTATTTAAATAAAAAAAAAACTACATTCAACTTGTAACTAAACAATAAACAACATATCCAATTTCATAATATTTTACTTTCATAATAATTCAACCATTCCAAACCAATAACTAACAACAAAATTTTCAATAACAATTCCGAGCAAGTAACTAAACCACATGAGGTTGCAATAACAATTCAACCATTCCAAAGTAGAAACAAAACACATAATTTCAAATAACAATTCAACCATTCAAATTAGTAATTAAACCACAGGATGTTCAATAGCATCCATACATTAATATTTTAGTAAGGAAACATTCCATTGTTGGTTTCAATGACAACAAAACAAGGCTCTAGATGCATAAAGCAAACCACAAAACATTTCAAACTCTTGTGTTTTTGGATAATCAAGACGAGGCTCTCTTGAGGAAGAATGAAAGTGCTTGCATCCATGCTAAAACTGTACATATTCCTGCATGTAAGAGTAAAAGAAGTATCCAATTAAAAAGCGTGCAAACTAGTAAAAGAAGTTTCAGGAAAAATATATATACATGTGAGCACATGTTCTTTGCACATCTATAGAAAATATAAACTACAAAAATGGTCTCACAATCCACCATGGCACTACATGTCCAATAACTACATCATTGTTTTGCTCAAGAGTGCAGAAGTTTTAATGGGTCCATGTTGAAACTTAATATACGGTAGGTATCCAATTATAACTCCACAAGACATCTACAATGCCAACCATGCCAAATAATCTAAAAGAAAGAATGAGTGGTATATATGTCGAAACCTGTAGCCTGCGTATATATAGAGTACGCAATTTCTGAAGCAGAGAAGCCACCTCCAAAAATTGAGAAAAGCAGCTGGCTAGTAATTATCTTTGTTCCTTCAGTCTGTTCATTGATTTTCAGGAGATTGCACCATTGCTCTATTGTGTTGTTTGCTGCAACCTTGTTGCATTACTAGTATCTTAATTCTCATTCCACATTCTTTTCACACTTGGGAATAGTATCAATAACATTATCAATATATGACAAATCTCCTGCAATTTCTCATATGCGATTCATGAAGCCATGTTAGATATATCTACAACTAAGATCAATTAAGGGGAACTCCACATTAGTTATTTTTGTGTTTTACGAAGTAATTCTTTGTTGTTATCGTTGTTCTTTATATGAAGTAGTTCTCTATCACTGATGTTCTGTTTTTTGTTGTTGTTGTTTGTTGTCAATTTTGCAGATCTTTCACGAGATGGAAACTTTAAGTGCTTTTTCTCTTCCGCCAGGATTTGGTTTTCATCCAACTGATGTCGAACTTGTTTCTCATTATTTAAGGAGGAAAATTCATGGCCTGAAAATTGATTTTGAAGTGATCCCAGAGGTGGATATCTATAAGCATGAACCTTGGGATTTACCTGGTAATTAATTTTTGGACTTTGTTACTGTTGCTGCTGGGGTTCTACAGGAATAACTTATACATCAAAATCATAAACATAAGACAAACAAAGTGACCTCATAAAAATGATACAAACTAAACAAAGAAAGACAGTGACAAACCCTTCATTTCAAATCTTTGGGTTTGATGACATGAATCGTTTTCTTCCATGTGGATCAATAGTACTATTACTACTGAAGATTGATAAAATTCTTGCATTCCAAGGAGGAGTTGTATGCTTTCGATTGGATTTATCCTAGAAGGCTTGAACACAACGAAACATCTCATGGCTAGATTGGTGCCTCTTTTCTTGAACATTCTCAAAAGAGGGTTAGATCCTCAGTGATCTGGTCTGCAGCATGTGTTCACACACTATAACTAGTGTCAGACAATTTGAATCTTTTAGGGATCTTATATCACTAAATCTAACTACAATGACGGTGGCTATCATAGCCAACTATGTATTTCTAGAAAGGTGTTCCTAAAACCTTCAGTTAGAGTAAAAAAAATTGTAGGCTGTATTTCATGGAAGCTGTTCCTAAAATCTTTTTTACGTCTTACTCTTTCTTCTTTGCTCTACTTTGCAGCGAGATGCCACGTCCCCACTAGAGATAGCAAGTGGCACTTCTTCACTTCTCGTGACAAAAAGTATCCCAATGGTTCTCGTTCAAATAGAGCAACGGAAGCAGGATATTGGAAGTCTACCGGTAAAGATCGAAGCATCAGGTCTAACAATCGGGTCATAGGGACAAAGAAAACTCTGGTTTTCCATGAAGGTCGACCTCCTTGTGGAAAACGTACTGAATGGATCATGCATGAATATTATTTAAATGAGAACGAGTGTAACGCTTCCCCTAATGTGAAGGTAATATATTTCAATTCATTGAGGACAAAGAAAACGACAGCTGCTAAGGTAACAAGGAGCAAGAGCATCTGAAAGGCCTCATAGCATTGCCCTAGAGCATAATCGTGTCTTATGGCCCTCAATTTGACTCTTATAGCCTAGATCATTATCAATCATGAAGGCTAAGAACTTGAGCATTTCAACAAGGCACAAGCCCTTTCAGCCTTTGTACTCGATGGAATTTGCTTTTGTAGAATCCTATCATGAAGACTGGAAACGGTAATGCATATATCTAGCCAATCTCAACATGTCAAAGAAAAGGACAAAGAAACTGGAAGGACCCCTACACCAGCCACCAATAGACCGATCTAACACACTAATGACATGACTAAGACCTCCAACAAGTGGCCCTAATCAAGCTTAAATAAGGCTCTTACCCCTCCTTCCGTTTCAGTATGTCCAATAAGATTAAAGTCATGTGTTGGCTAAAAAGATTGCATTCGTGTAATGGGCTAGACTCTGAACCAGTAGTTTGAAATCAATCGAATAATCACATACTTCTGATGAAATCAATCGAATAATCATATAAAAATTGAAACAATGGCTATAGATATAAATCAGTTGAAACTCAAAAGATAAATCAAGAAACTCCAGTAAAACCTGTTATTGGAAATTCTTCGATGACTCAAAGAAATACTACCCATCATTTCCCCCATTTTTGCTTCTTTATTTCACTTCAAGCCTGCTATGTATGATATTGAAACTAGAATACTACATCACCAGGTAAACTGGGGTGGAGGAACAATGCCTTCTGCAAACCTTCTTCTCTATTTCCAGGTAAACTGGCAATCTCTATATGCTAGTATCTCTTTTCTCAACTTTTGATTCTGTGGCAAGTTTTGAGGTGTTGGTAACTAGAAGAAGCATATTTGTACTCATCTTTAGTTGTAATTTTCTTATTTATAGTCATTTTGCTTGTACAGTAGAATAATTGCATTCATCACTGTCATGCTTGCAACATCATATAATCCCAGTCTATGCCCATGTTTTGACAGAAACTATGGACTAGAGATGTACCATAGCATAGCCTAGAATAATAGGAGTGTGGATGGTTTCAGTTCAATATGTTAAAGACAGGGATACTAAGGTCCAGTCCCTAAAAGGTTAGCAGACCTTTATAGCAGAGAATTGCTATTAACACAGGCAATGTCACCTGACATACACCATATGGTTCAAGCACCCATGTGTTGCCCAAGCCTGTCCTTAACCTTTACCAATCATCTTGTGTTCTGTTCAATAACTTGACCATTAAATAGTATTAAGTGCCTAGAAATATATTTTTTTATTAAATTTAGTGTACCTCCAAAAGTACACCACCAACCTTCCTCCGAAGCGCTCCATACTACATAAAGGAAGCTCAAGATCAATATAATCACATAAACACTTTACTATCAACACATACTTATCGTTTGTATATATATACCTGTTGTCACAAATACCTGAGCCGTTTGGCTCCCCAAACAAGAAAACCTCCATAAGCTATTTCACAAAGAAAAGATATTCCATCTTGTGGACCATCATAAACTGTTGCTTCTGGCTTTATCACCTCGGACACATAAACGATTTTCTCATCATCTTGCACTTTTCTTCCATGACAGGTAGTGTGAGATGCTATAAATCCCTTGGCTACATCCTCTCGTTCCCGTCCAAGTAAAATAACATTTTGTTTTCCTCCATGAGCCGGTCCATCATTGTTATCATGGACAACATGACCATTATTTTTGTTACCATGGACAACAGGACTATTATTGTTGTTACTAGGGACACGACCGACGGTATTCAAAACAGGATTCAAATTTCTTGTAGTTTTACTGATATGCACGGAGTTAGACGCCCCTTCTGTCTCGGGCGTTCCAGAAGCAAAAGTTGGATTTTGGGGCTGATGTGTAGCGTCGCCACGAGCGAGCAATTCCCGTAACATAACCTCAACAATATCCAACCTTTGGAGAACCTCTGGGTTGGTATTTTTGCTGGCTATTGCCTTTGCTGCTTGTCTAATTTTTACTTGCTTCACCGAGGATGTGGAGCTAACTGCACGACAACGACTCTTTTTATCGACTCCAAAAACTTCAGCAATAGGGTCAGTCTCAAGGTCTTCTAGGCTTGACACACCATCATGACCACTCGCACTTGCAGCTTCTTTTTGCCTCTTTTCTGCTGCTTCTAATTCATTCTGTGATTTGACATGTTATAAGAAAAATATGAGTTTAAGAAGGCTAAAAAGATTTGAAAAGCTGATATAAAAAACTGATATTTAAAACTGATATTTAAGAAAAATATGAATAAACTACTTCCGGTGGCACATTTCCAGAACATATATGAAACCTCATTTTATACAAATAGAACCTCATTTTGTACTTACATATTTCTCCAATGCGCATGGAAGCACATTTCCAGTAGCCTTATTTTTGTGGGCTCTCTTCCACGCTTTTGACCGTGTAACACCCTCCGCGGGATGTTCTTCCTCCTACAAGTACAAGTAGGAATTAAAAACAGTACTTCCAAGAGCATGAAAAATAACAATATCAATCTTTTTTGGAGTAAATTATGGTATAATACACACCAATTCTTCGTATACTCTTTTATAACTTTTCCTTCCAAGAGCATGGGAGATTTTACATTGGGCCTTGTTTTCAGCATTCTTCTTGCGTTGCTCAATCTTCTTTGGAGTGTACTCATTCTCGATAAACTTCTTCCACCAGATTTTATCAATATCATCAGGACATTGAGCTAGTGCTAGAGGTTTCGGTAAGTATATGCCTTCTTTGTTCTTGATTGTAGCTCGTAGGTGATACTTCATTGTCCTTAAAAATTGTGGAAATTTTGCTTCCAATAGTGGTCGAGCAAGGATGGGATCAATATTGAATTCAAACTCCGTCTGCCACAACAACAATAAAGCATATAAGGCATCCTTTAAGTAGCTGAAATAATTACATAAAATGCTCAAAATATATGTAAAGAAGTAAAAAAGAGTGATTTACCATCAACGAATTCCAAAGAGCGTCAGTGTACACCTTATCCACATTCCTCCAGTCATCATAACCAATTGGGATGTGAGCTCGAATATATTTTCCACATCTACTACTCCATTTTGTTTCGTCTTTACCTCTAATTACACCATTTGCTTCAATATGGATCAAGTATCTTTTGTCTTTTGATGGAGGGAGGGCTTGTGTTCCACTAGGATTGGATGACATTCTGCACTCATCAACACATTAGAGCAATAACAATATCAAAATGAAGAGGTAGCATACAAGGAGAGTAACAATACTACAGGTAGTATGATGCATAAGAGGAGGCTCATTGTGAGCCCTTGGATCAAATATTGGTGTTGGAATTTTTTTTTTCCATTATTACTGTCAATTTTTGTTTGCATATACATATGAATATATCAAGTGCTTCAAAGCCAATGACAACAAATAGGTAAAATAGAGGATTCATGAAAAATATAAACTTAGGAGGGCCTTAGTGCAATTACACCATTGTAAAACATAGTTAGCAGATGGCAAGTCACCCATACACTCAGGCAGCTTTACCAACTACAGTAGCATCCTGGGTAGGTGAACAAGCACTGCATCATGTTGGTGCAGTCACTCAAGAATTTGTCTTGCACACCATTGCATCTGTCCATCTTATGTTCAGAACCCCACCATGTCATGATCAGTCTTACCCATTTCATGGAGTTAGTTGTATCTTAATTCATTGACAGTTTTAACTTGCATATCTAATAGTCACTCAAGAATTTTTATATACGACTTTAAACAAGGGCAACTGGTCAGCATCCATTAGTTACTGGAAACCGACATTAGAACCAAAAACTTGTACTGCTATTTGAGGCAAATTAGGTTGGCAAGATATATTTATCAGGATATTATTTGTGAATGAGATTGTATTTGGATACTATTCAAAGCTTTGTATAAAGGCTTACTGTTAATGAACTGACAAAAGGATCAGGCTTAGACCATTACACAATATCCACAGTTGCTATCTCATAAGAGCATTCATTCACAGTGGAAGTGGTTTGAAGCACTGTATCTTTTTTTCAAAAGTTGTAGCACTTGGAGGCTGCAGTGAGCTTTTTTGCTCACACTTGAAAGATGCTAGCAAGCCAAGAGACTTTCCAAATTTGGACTACGTCTAACTCATTAATACTTGGGCTCACCAAGAGAAAATGGAAGAAAAAATAATAGAAAATGAGGGAGTAAAAAAATGAGGTTAATTTGGTCTTGAAATTAGGTCTACTAGTAGTTGTCAGGACTGAAATGTTTATTGAACTCAGTATGCAGTAATGTTTTACAACATCTTGAAATTGTTACACCAGTAAATTGTCTATTGTAAGATTAGTGTACTTGATTTTTGGTATCATAATGCATTTAGTTGTTGGTTGAGTGATAATGTTGATACCAAATATCAACACCAATTTTTTACCAAGAATCGGATTGATACCAAGTATCAATCTGATACTCAAACCCACGACTTGATATCAAATAATCAAATATGATCCCAAAGTCAAACTGATACAAGGGGAATATAATAACAAACCAAAATATAATAACTCAGTCAGTTGTACAATAAAGTCTGGAAACAAAAGTCAATTAATGACAAAAATAGCAACAAACTTGTATTATATTCATTTTTTCCCAATGCATTTTAATAGTGGAGCCAAATGAGGTTGTTCCATAATACATGATTGGAAATTTTCTGGTATATTCAGCCCATCAACCTCATCAGTCATTCGCTTTGGAGAGCGAAGAACAACCGACCAATCAGGATTTTGAATGTCTGTTACATAAAAAACCTGACTTGCTTCAAATGCAAGAATTGCTGGCTCATCATACTCCCCATCAGTGCTCTTCAACTTTTTTAAATTCACCATCAACAAGTTAGAGTTTGGGCATAACTTACAACCATTAGTCTTATCTCCAACATTCACCCAATCACAATAAAACACAACATGGTGAAAGTCGTAATAATCAACCTCTATTATCTCTTTGATGATCCCATACCAAGTAGTATCATCATCCTTAAGGTTTTGGTCTTTTGAACTTGCCCTGAATGTGGTGATTGCATCCATGCAAACGCCGCTAACTTGTGTTGCAACCTTGTCGTCGTAACTCAGGGGAGAAAAGATGTAGCCATTGACCCTGTACTTAATATATGCTTTGGCTTGCCGACTTGATCCACTAATGTATCGCCAGAGCTCTCCATCCATACATTGTTCTTCAATTAACTAGTAAAGCAATAAAGTAATCGCAATTAACTAGCACCACATCAAGTAAATGAGACATATATTACAATTTAAATACACACCTTTTTGTGCAACCAATCAATGAATTTGGATTGTATCACTACTTCGGCCTCTTTAGTGTTACCACGGGACGTAGTTTCCAAAGTCGAACGATAAAAACTGAAAATCATTTAAACTGAATAAAATATAAATAGAAAAGATTTTTTTTAACAATTCTTTATTCCAAAGACGAGTGATACCTGTAGTACTCTGCTAGTTTTGGTATTTCCAATCTAAAAACTATCCATCTTCGAATTTGTCTCCATTGTACCCTGGTTAACTTAATTATTTTACCCTCTATAATAGAGCGCTCATACACATCATCACCATTTTCAACTAGATAAGATGCGTGAGTTGAACTATGATTACCATCACGTGGATTTGGCATGTACTCCATGGCATATCTAACAGACTCTGAAATAAGATACGCCTCGGCAATCGACCCTTCAATATAACGCTTGTTACTAGGAATGTCTTTGCACTCCTTCATAGACCTTATCAAATAGAGTAATTAAACAAGTTAGTTTTCATATAAATCAATAACGTTACAACAAGATAATCATCTCACCTTTCAAATGGATACATCCAAATATATCTCGTAGGTCCACAAAGTAGAGCTTGATCAGCAAGATACACCATTAGGTGGATACTGATGTCAAAAAAGTGAGGAGGAAAATAATGCTCCAACACACATAATGCCTCATCGATCATATCTTTTGCAGCTTGGACATGCTTACGATCTAGGATCTTTGAGCACAATATGTTGAAGTATAGACATACTTGCATAATGGCTCTTTTAAGGTCACGATTATTTGGAAATGCATATTGAAGCATGACTGGCAACAAATATTGTATGATGATGTGGTAGTCATGTGACTTCTTTATATGCAAACTGAGTGGTTGAAGACTAACAAGATTGCTCAAGTTAGATACAAATCCTGATGGAAGCTTTAAGCCTTTTAAGAATAGGCAAAGTTGCTTCTTTTGAGCATTGTCCAATGCGTAACCCGAATCTCGTTGCCCTTTTTTATCAAAAAGCAAATTTAGTAAATGTTCAGCAACATTCTTCTCAGTGTGCATCAAATCAATACAATGTCGTACTTTATGAGATTGCCAATATTCCAAAGAAAAAAGAATAGACTTTTTATACCACGCTGGTCTTTCTTCATTGGCATCATAATTGCCATCATCATCATCATCATCATCATCACCACCAGCAACACCCTCAAATGCCATTCGCTTCTTGCCCAAACCTTTCACTAATTTACCTGGTATATAGTTGATGCGGTCAAGCCTTTGCAGAAGGGCCAATCCATTCAAACGTGGCAGAGGTTGTCTGTTCTCTCCAGTCTTATACCATCCACGTTTGACTGATCTGAATGGATGATCATCCTTCAAAAATCTTCTATATTTTGTGTACACGTTCTTTCCGCCAATCCTCTCAGACTCCGTCTCAGTAGCACAAATAGGACATGCTTTGTAACCATGTGTTACACAACCTGATAAATTCCTAAATGCTGGAAAATCATGGATCCTCCATAATAACATTGCTCTCAAAGTAAAAGTATGTCGTCTGTCCATGTCAAATGCAGACACTCCTTCCCAAAGTTGTTTCATCTCATCTACAAGGGGTTGCAAGAAAACATCAATATCTTGACTTGGTGCTTTGGGCCCAGGAATTAATAAGCACATCATCTGGAACTGTGATTTCATGCATAATGAAGGTGGCAAATTGTATGGAATAACATAAACAGGCCAACAACTGTAATTAACAGATAGAACACCATGTGGATTGAATCCATCGGTCGCTATACCAAGCCAAACGTTCCGTCCCTCATCAGCAAACTCCGGCCACCTGCATTTAAGTGTTCTCCATTCTGCTGAATCACAAGGATGTCGCATTAAGTCCCACGAAGGCTCTACTTCCTTGTGCCATTGCATTTTTTTAGTAATCCATGGTATTGTGTATAATCTCTTCAATCTTGGAATCAGAGGAAAGTGCCTCAAAACTTTTCTCGGTTCTTTTGATTCCTTCCTAACCTTTCCGGGCTTCGTTTTTTCTTTAACTTTAAATCGAGGCGTCTGGCATTAAGGGCACGAAGTTGCATCTGTATACTCCTTCCAATACAACATGCAATTATTTTCACATGCATGGATGCACTTTGCCTTTATTCCTAAATCTCTCATCATTTGCTTCATTATGGGATACTTGCGAGGGAGTGTGTTCCCCTTAGGAAGCCATCCAGTCAAACACTTCAACAATTCTGTCACACTATTTCCCGACCAATTGTACTTCTTCTTTAAGTTATGCAACTCTACAATTACAGATAGAGTTGTGTGTCCATCTTCACAACCAGGATATAATTTCTCGCTTGCAATTCTCTTATATTCATAATACTTGTCGACATGGTCAAGACCATAAGCAAAAGAAGTTTCAGGCACTGTATCTGCTTGAGAATTATTCGCACCACCACCTTCACCAACAGGAGCCTCATTGTGTACACCATAAGCATCATCAACCAGGATCTCCAACGCAACCCCGTCATATCGATGCCCTGTATCTTCAATTAGAACTTGATTATGGGTATGATCCTCTTCAACAAATTGTTGTTTAGGACCTACTGTCATATCCATGCCCGGCTTTTCCCCATGAAGAAACCAAACATCATATGTCGGAAGCATACCATTAATGATCAAATGCCTTCTAACTTCTTCAAAAGAAGCTCTTTTTGCATTTTTGCATATTTTACAGGGGCAACTACATGTTGTAAGTCCGGGGAGTGAGTGCTTTATTGCAAATTCCATAAAAAATTGAACCCCCTCTTTGTACTCAGACTTATTTCTATGTGGAATTTTTATCCACCCTTTTGGAATCGATCTTGACATGATAGAAAAAAATTATATCCTCTCTCAAACAATCAACCTAACAAACGAAAAAGATGAATATTAGTAAGATTTTATATCATTTTGAAAACGGTTTAATCGTACAATTGAAAATCTAAAATAGAATGGCTTAATATATAAAAATATATACACACCATTCCCTCTCTCCAACCGTTTAGAAGTGCGAGCCTACTAATGAAAAGTAACGTTTGGTTTGCAGAATTGGAGCCTTGGAAAGGAAAATGATTCATTTCCTTTTTTTGGATGCCAAAAAAAATGAGGAGGAAAGAAATTTGGTTCCCAAGAGGAAGGAACATAGGAGGGAAAATGGTTCCTCTCACCAACCCAAATATTTATTTTTCTCCTCTAAATTTCTACAACAATGTGAATGGTTCCTAACATCGTTCTCTGTAATGGTTCCTAACATCGTTCTAGTTCCGATATGCTCAAATCAAAAATTTAAAAATACAAAAGTTCAAGTGGGAAATCAACCAAATCCAAAAAACAGATTACTCATATTTTTGAAAAACCCTAAGAAAAACCATATTTCTCATGTCGTTCTGGTTCCAAACACTTTTCTCATATCGTTCTGGTTCCTAACAGATTACAAAAAACAGATTACTCATATTTCTCATATCGTTCTGGTTCCTAACATATTTCTCATATTTCAAACAGATTACTCATATCGTTCTGGTTCCTAACACTTTTCTTATATTTTTGAACATATTACTCATATTTCTGAAGTTAACATACAATAAAAAAACCAAAAATCAACCAAATCCAAAAAATCGGAGAGAGAGAGAGAGAGAGAGAGAGAGAGTATGAGGGAACTACCTTCGTTGCTTCTCCAGTAATCGAAGCAAAACCCGAAACCCTAAGAAAAACCCTAAGAAAAACCAAAACCCTAAGAAAATCAAAACCCTAATAGAACCAAAATCTTGAGAGATCGTGAGAGAGAATGAGAGGCGCACCTTCGTTGCTTCTCCAGTAATCGAAGGGATCGTGAGAGAGAAGGAGAGGGTCGGCGGTCACAGGTCGAGAGAGGGGAAGGGGAAACCATCCGAGTGCGGGAATGGAGTGCAGAAAATTTTGGGACTCTTTTTTTTCTTTTGTAAGCCAGTAACACTTTTTTGAGGTACATATTTTGCATGTGACCTAAAATGTAAATTTGTAACAGTTTTTATTGTTACAAATAATATAAAACTTATAAAATTTATAGAATCATAATTTTAGTAACAGTTTTTGCTAATAGTAACGGTTATAACTGTTACCAGATTGTAACGTTAATAACCGTTACTATTTGGAAAAAAACTGTGTTACAAATTGCCTATTATGGTGTAGTGTTCCCACCCTAGTCGCATGAGCATGGAACCCTAGCCGCATGAGCATGGAACCCCAGCCGAATGAGGCTCGCGACTTCTTGGCCGTATGATATTCTGAGCCGCATAGGCGCGTGTTATCTCAACCGCATGAGTTCAGACCCGAATCGCATAGGGTCCCTATCCCCGTCCGTATAGACTTAGTTCGCTTAGCCGCATATGCATGTTTACTCGGCCGCATGAACCAAAAATTTCCCGGCCGCAGGAACTCTAGCCCATAATGCCTTGGGGTTGATTGTTGTCCCGAATTGACATGGATTGACATTGATTAACATGGATTATTATCTTAGCATTAATTAACATTGATTGTCACCTTGGAATTAATTAACATTAATTATTATTAATAATTGATCATGCGTTCCGCGTTGGAACTAAGAGACTGGCTAGTCGTCTTATTGAATTGAATAAATGAGACATGTTCGTATTAACTATGAACTATTGTAATCGACTGGCTGATCCCGAATATTGACATCCAGGCACATGCAGGCTTCAACTTATTTATTTATTTATTTATTTATTTTACAAAAGCAGCATGTGTACTTTATGGTCAAGGCATGATTATTCCGTAGATAGTTTTAATTGTTGCATTACGCTATGTAAGACCTACAACCTAACCGCACGGATATCATTGTAGAGTTGGGCATATCGTACTTTGTACGGAAGTACTCATTCTGAATGACCATGATCCACGGTATGGGATTTCACTCAACATAGAAACCATTAAGTTAAATAAAATAATGATTGCATGGAGAGAATGGATTTCTGAGTTCTTACATGGCAGCCCTCCTTGGGACTATTAGTGCCCGACAGGCCGGTTGGTCCCTACAGATACTGCAAATCTGCCACACGGGCAGGAAGCGGTATCTGCTTTTATTATTTATTGTATATTGTATATTGATGACGGACGTCCTGCTGGGACTCGTCTAATTCATAATTGGCGCAATTGATTGACTGGGTAAACTAGCCTTGCTTGCACATAGTAAGAACTGAGGAATCCTTATTGCATATTTCCAGGGTAACTTGAAACTCACAGTAGCAAGCCGTAGTAGTTGAATGGCCGTTTAAATTGATTTGTTTGTGTACTGTAAAATTGTATTTAAACCTATTTGGCTGTATACCAATCCAAAAATAAGTTCAAAATAATTCTACTGGATCATGGCTGCCTAACTGGCTCTACCAAGTGGAGTTGACTAGGTTAGAATCCAAACATATTTTCTAGTCAAATCGAACCCGAAAAGTCAACCAATGAGTTTCTTGTGTCATTTGCAAATAAATAGCACATAAGCACTCGATTGAGTGGCACACCCTTGACATGTATGTCGTAGATTCAAAATGGGTCAAAATTATATATCTGGTCGAATGGTTTTAATCAAGGTCGAGTTTCGAACTCCAGTTGAAAGTTAGGTATTGAATTACGGTAAACAGTCAATTTACCTATATTGATCCAAAATTGTGCGAAGTCAAAAAAATGTTAGAAAATAAGTTTGGATGGGACATATTATATCAAAATGAAGGTTGACTTGTCTACTTCAAAACTCATGAAGGACATTTTGAAAGATTGATATTTTTTGTGCTCCAAAAGTCAAAGCTACGATAAAAATACATCTATAGTCATAATTGAAGATAAAATATAATCTAATAAATAAAAATCATATAAAATAAATAAAAAATATTTTCCAAAAATTAGGGTGCTTACAAAGACATATCTCGACATAATTACAAGTTTTTGTAGATTTCAACTACAAAAACTAACTTGTCATATGCAAAAATTAATTTATCATATGTGAACTTACAAAAACACGCATGCCAAACAATCTGACATTTTTGTTGCAGAAACACCAGTCGGTCTGTTATTTTTACTGTGAAAAAGGAAAAAAAAAGGTACCGAAAATGTCAGACGTACGACGTGCCATTTGGATCTTTGTATATGTCACTTCCCGTTCCCAGAATACGTATTTTAATTCATGTACTGTTTTAATATATTTACTTAATATATATATTTATCATGTATTGTTCTGTATTTAAATTCTTTCAATTTCTCGCTAATTATCTTTCTGCATTTTACTTTCTACTTTGCTTTTGGGTTCGGCCCGAGTTGGTTTATTTTTCGGCCTTGGATGGTTCAACATGAACCCAACTCCCCACCTACTACCACTCCTTCATTTAAAGCCTCATCCTCTTTCTCTCTCTCTTCATTACTTCTTCTCATTCCTCTTCTTCTTCCTCATAACTCCCCCACCAACCTAGGAGGGCTAGGCAAGTGCCAACTTGCTTCTTGATGGATCACCATTTTTGCTGTTCCATTGTCTTCCTCTCAAGATTCTTAGATACTTTAGTACTTAGCATTTTTAATTTCTACGGCTCAGTTCCTGTAGATCTAAGTTTAATGCACTTTCGGATTTATTGGGTTTTGATCTAGTAATTTTGTTATTTTTCATATTTTGATGGTTCCATATTGTAGAGAATTTCGTTCTACCCTATTTTGACCTATGGAAGTCCAGATTTGGGCTTGGAATGAAGGATTTAGAGAGCTTGGAAGCAATGGTTTCCATGGTTCTGTCCTCAGAAAATTCGGAGAAGAAGAACAGTTTTCGGCCGCATGAGATTTTGACCGCATGAGATCCTGGCCGCATGACAGTACTTGACCGCATGAGTTTTCATGTGGCAAGTCATTCTGGCCGCATAAGCTATTTTCAGCCGCATATAGGCCCTGCCAATCCCAGCCGCATGCGCTCGTTATCTTCGAGCCGCATGAGGTCGCATCTCCTTGGCCGCATGAGTTTGCTTCCTTGGACCGCATGCAACCGTCTTATTTTTAGCCGCATAAATGCTTGGCTTTTCTTAGCCGCATAAGGCATAACATTCTGAGCCGCATAAACCCTACTTCTCTCAACCGCATGCGCTCATTCTTTCGAGCCGCATGAGACTGCACCCTTCTGGCCGCATGACCCAGGCAGCGTTGAGCCGCATGGGACTTGTTCCCACCCTAGTCGCATGAGCATGGAACCCTAGCCACATAAGCATGGAACCCCAGCCGCATGAGGCTCGCGACTTCTTGGCCGCATGATATTCTGAGCCGCATAGGCGCGTGTTATCTCAACCGCATGAGTTCAGACCCGAATCGCATAGGGTCCCTATCCCCGTCCGTATGGACTTAGTTCGCTTAGCCGCATATGCATGTTTACTCGGCCGCATGAACCAAAAATTTCCCGGCCGTATGAACTCTAGCCCATAATGCCTTGGGGTTGATTCTTGTCCCGAATTGACATGGATTGACATTGATTAACATGGATTATTATCTTAGCATTAATTAACATTGATTGTCACCTTGGCATTAATTAACATTAATTATTATTAATAATTGATCATGCGTTCCTCGTTGGAACTAAGAGACTGGCTTAGTCATCTTATTGAATTGAATAAATGAGACACGTTCGTATTAACTATGAACTATTGTAATCGACTGGCTGATCCCGAATATTGACATCCAGGCACATGCAGGCTTCAACTTATTTATTTATTTATTTATTTATTTTACAAAAGCAGCATGTGTACTTTATGGTCAAGGCATGATTATTCCATATATAGTTTTAATTGTTGCATTACGCTATGTAAGACCTACAACCTAACCGCACGGATATTGTTGTAGAGTTCGACATATCGTACTTTGTACGGAAGTACTCATTCTGAATGACCATGATCCACGGCATGGGATTTCACTCAACATAGAAACCATTAAGTTAAATAAAATAATGATTGCATGGAGAGAATGGATTTTCGAGTTCCTACATGGCAGCCCTCCTTGGGACTATTAGTGCCCGACAGGCCGGTTGGTCCCCACAGATACTGCAAATCTGCCACGCGGGCAGGGAACGGTATCTGCTTTTATTATTTATTGTATATTATATATTGATGACAGACGTCCTACTGGGACTCGTCTAATTCATAATTGGCGCAATTGATTGACTGGATAAACTAGCCTTGCTTGCACATAGTAAGAACTGAGGAATCCTTATTGCATATTTCCAGGGTAACTTGAAACTCACAGTAGCAAGCCGTAGTAGTTGAATGGCCGTTTAAATTGATTTGTTTGTGTACTGTAAAATTGTATTTAAACCTATTTGGCTGTATACCAATCCAAAAATAAGTTCAAAATAATTCTACTGGATCATGGCTGCCTAACTGGCTCTACCAAGTGGAGTTGACTAGGTTAGAATCCAAACATATTTTCTAGTCAAATCGAACCCGAAAAGTCAACCAATGAGTTTTTTGTGCCATTTGCAAATAAATAGCACATAAGCACTCGATTGAGTGGCACACCCTTGACATGTGTGTCGTAGATTCAAAATGGGTCAAAATCATATATCTGGTCGAATGGTTTTAATCAAGGTCGAGTTTCGAACTCCAGTTGAAAGTTAGGTATTGAATTACGGTAAACAGTCAATTTACCTATATTGATCCGAAATTGTGCGAAGTCAAAAAAATGTTAGAAAATAAGTTTGGATGGGACATATTATATCAAAATGAAGGTTGACTTGTCTACTTCAAAACTCATGAAGGACATTTTGAAAGATTGACATTTTTTGTGCTCCAAAAGTCAAAGCTACGATAAAAATACATCTATAGTCATAATTGAAGATAAAATATAATCTAATAAATAAAAATCATATAAAATAAATAAAAAATATTTTCCAAAAATTAGGGTGCTTACAAAGACATATCTCGACATAATTACAAGTTTTTGTAGATTTCAACTACAAAAACTAACTTGTCATATGCAAAAATTAATTTATCATATGTGAACTTACAAGAACACGCATGCCAAACAATCTGACGTTTTTGTTGCAGAAACACCAGTCGGTCTGTTATTTTTACAGTAAAAAAGGAAAAAAAAGGTACCGAAAATGTCAGACGTACGACGTGCCATTTGGATCTTTGTATATGTCACTTCCCGTTCCCAGAATACGTATTTTAATTCATGTACTGTTTTAATATATTTATTTAATATATATATTTATCATGTATTGTTCTGTATTTAAATTCTTTCAATTTCTCGCTAATTATCTTTCTGCATTTTACTTTCTACTTTGCTTTTGGGTTCGGCCCGAGTTGGTTTATTTTTCGGCCTTGGATGGTTCAACATGAACCCAAATTCCCACCTACTACCACTCCTTCATTTAAAGCCTCATCCTCTTTCTCTCTCTCTCTTCATTACTTCTTCTCATTCCTCTTCTTCTTCTTCCTCATAACTCCCCCACCAACCTAGGAGGGCTAGGCAAGTGCCAACTTGCTTCTTGATGGATCACCATTTTTGTTGTTCCATTGTCTTCCTCTCAAGATTCTTAGATACTTTAGTACTTAGCATTTTTAATTTCCACGGCTCAGTTCCTGTAGATCTAAGTTTAATGCACTTTCGGATTTCTTGGGTTTTGATCTAGTAATTTTGTTATTTTTCATGTTTTGATGGTTCCATATTGTAGAGAATTTCGTTCTACCCCATTTTGACCTATGGAAGTCCAGATTTAGGCTTGGAATGAAGGATTTAGAGAGCTTGGAAGCAATGGTTTCCATGGTTTTGTCCTCAGAAAATTCGGAGAAGAAGAACAGTTTTCAGCCGCATGAGATTTTGACCGCATGAGATCCTGGCCGCATGACAGTACTTGACCGCATGAGTTTTCATGTGGCAAGTCATTCTGGCCGCATAAGCTATTTTCAGCCGCATACAGGCCCTGCCAATCCCAGCCGCATGCGCTCGTTATCTTTGAGCCGCATGAGGTCGCATCTCCTTGGCCGCATGAGTTTGCTTCCTTGGACCGCATGCAACCGTCTTATTTTTAGCCGCATAAATGCTTGGCTTTTCTTAGCCGCATAAGGCATAACATTCCGAGCCGCATAAACCCTACTTCTCTCAACCGCATGCGCTCATTCTTTCGAGCCGCATGAGACTGCACCCTTCTGGCCGCATGACCCAGGTAGCGTTGAGCCGCATGGGACTTGTTTCCACCCTAGTCGCATGAGCATGGAACCCTAGCCGCATGAGCATGGAACCCCAGCCGCATGAGGCTCGCGACTTCTTGGCCGCATGATATTCTGAGCCGCATAGGCGCGTGTTATCTCAACCGCATGAGTTCAGACCCGAATCGCATAGGGTCCCTATCCCCGTCCATATGGACTTAGTTCGCTTAGCCGCATATGCATGTTTACTCGGCCGCATGAACCAAAAATTTCCCGGCCGCATGAACTCTAGCCCATAATGCCTTGGGGTTGATTCTTGTCCCGAATTGACATGGATTGACATTGATTAACATGGATTATTATCTTAGCATTAATTAACATTGATTGTCACCTTGGCATTAATTAACATTAATTATTATTAATAATTGATCATGCGTTCCTCGTTGGAACTAAGAGACTGGCTTAGTCGTCTTATTGAATTGAATAAATGAGACACGTTCGTATTAACTATGAACTATTGTAATCGACTGGCTGATCCCGAATATTGACATCCAGGCATATGCAGGCTTCAACTTATTTATTTATTTATTTATTTTACAAAAGCAGCATGTGTACTTTATGGTCAAGGCATGATTATTCCGTGGATAGTTTTAATTGTTGCATTACGCTATGTAAGACCTACAACTTAACCGCACGGATATCGTTGTAGAGTTGGGCATATCGTACTTTGTACGGAAGTACTCATTCTGAATGACCATGATCTACGGTATGGGATTTCACTCAACATAGAAACCATTAAGTTAAATAAAATAATGATTGCATGGAGAGAATGGATTTCCGAGTTCTTACATGGCAGCCCTCCTTGGGACTATTAGTGCCCGACAGGCCGGTTGGTCCCCACAGATACTGCAAATCTGCCACACGGGCAGGGAGTGGTATCTGCTTTTATTATTTATTGTATATTATATATTGATGACGGACGTCCTGCTGGGACTCGTCTAATTCATAATTGGCGCAATTGATTGACTGGGTAAACTAGCCTTGCTTGCACATAGTAAGAACTGAGGAATCCTTATTGCATATTTCCAGGGTAACTTAGAACTCACAGTAGCAAGCCGTAGTAGTTGAATGGCCGTTTAAATTAATTTGTTTGTGTACTGTACCTACTCCGTTAACTAACTGAGATGATCAGAATGTCAGGACATGATGGGCCAACTTCTGTCCTTGTTTGGTTGAGAAGTTGGTTCGAAGTGTCGTGATGTTATGATAATTCTAGTAGCAAGCAGAGGTCTATATATCATATTCTCCTATTACTGGTTTTAATTTCTCATATCGTGCTTCCTTGCGGTACTTGCCATTAGAGGTCTAACCTCTCTGGTTTTGTTTGGCCAGATCTAGAGCCGGTTCCCGAGGACTCAGCTTACTTCCACCTCCAATATGGTCAATACTAGAGGGATGATCGCAGGAGGACTCGAGTGGGTTCCTTACTTCCCCACTCGTTTTGTTATTTACTTAATACCTTACCGTTTGGCACCGACATGTTAGTCAGATTGTCTTGTACTTACTTTTACATAATTGTAATTAAGTCAGACTGCTGCTGATAACAATTGTGTATACTTGCTACATCATCTGGCTACGTTTTGTAAAGCCAGATATCGAGAACATTTTGACTGAGCGTTTGGGACGCCTTACTGCTTTATCTTACATGTTCTCTATTTCTGTTTCTTGTTTGAATGATTGAGACAATAGATGTGAAGTGACCATAGTGAGACTTTCATGTAGTATGCACCCCCTTGTTTTTTAGACATCATTGATCGTATTATACGGTATTCATCTACCCGTAATACGTAGCTGGCTGAGTCATTCCCCCGCTCTCCAGTATTCTGGTTCTGGGGCGTGACTAATTTTCTAGAATTTGACATTCTTCATCAAATTTACTTAGTTTCGTTACTCTCCAGATATTTTATGGAATTTACAATTTTGGGAACATAGAGGTGAAGAGTAGTGAGCTTCAACTAACGGGATATCATGAGAATATATCTAAGATACGGCTCAATATTTGACCGAGTCTAAAATAATTTAGCTAGAATCTAATCCATTTCCCAAAATAATAAATGGCTAATTAGCATTTATAACTTGGATTTTATACATCTTAGAGTTTAAGTTCTGATATTTTTAATTGAAAATTTTCGATCCTAAATTTTTATTTTAATTTTTTTTCCATTATACCTTCTTTATGAGTCTGTGTTGATTGTCGCCCTTGTATTTCATGCTCAATGAAAAACAAATATGTAAAAAATATTTGTATAAATTTTGTAATTAGACATGTTAGAATTTAAACTTTAAAATGTTCAAACCTAAATGCTAATCAGACCAACAATAAATCGTCACACGCATATCACGTGACATTAAGATCTCCTTTTGACGGAGAGAGAGATAAGGACGAATCTACCACCAAATACGCTAAAATCCACGGCTCTTTTCTTCGGCACCACCCAATGACGTCACCTCAGAATCAGAGCCGTCCGTTCCCCCCACAGGAATCCGACTCGTGGCTTTCCCAATTCGCGTACCCCAAATATCTTTATTCAATTGGATTTTGAAATCCGGCTATAAATTTGGAGACGACTTCCTTCTTTTCCCAAGCTCATCATATTTGAAGTCTCAAAATCCTAGTTAAGACGGAAGAAAAATTAGGGCTAGGGTTTCGTCGATCGCAGGAAGAAGCAAAAAATGTCGGGAGCAGGCCAGGAGGAGGACAAGAAGCCAGATCAAGGAGCGCACATCAATCTCAAGGTCAAGGGACAGGTAAATATGATCGATTCCTCTTATAGGTCAATTTTTGGTAGTTCTTTTGATGCGATTCTGTTGATTTTGGTGTAATGTTTGGATCTGGACTTGTGATCGTGTTTAGAATTTGGGATAATTCTAGGGTTTCGATTATTTTGAGGTAAAGAATGGTGCAGATTGGTCGGAAAATCCTAATTTTGGTACTAATTGAAGAATAGTTGATAATTGAAGTTGTGGACTTGTGATCGGTTGCTAGAACTTCTTAGAATTTGGAAGTTCATTTTGAATTGGAGAATATGTGCGGCTTATGATTTGATATGGTGCTGCTGAAACCGAAAAGTTTAATCATGATACTAATCGAAGGTTGGGAAAGTAATTTCTGATTAGAACATTTTAGTCAATAATTATCGGTTTTAGAACGTTTGTGAAAGTGGAGAGACTGATGTTGGAACAAAAATTGTGTATTTCATACTAATTGAAGATTAGTAAAATAATCCTTGATTGCATGTTAGTTTCTCAGCATGCTAGCAAAGTGGTTAACTAATATCTTTGGGAGTTTTGTGCCAAAATTATGTTGCTTTTTTTTCGGATGCGGAAAGATGAGTTTGTAGAGAATATTTGTGTAGGAAGAAATTTGCTGGATATGACTTCGGTTTATGTGAATTCTGCTCTCTTACTATGTTTTGACTCGTGATTGTGTTGTAGATCTGTGTTTTTCCGAGGGAGGGATGCTTTGTGGGGTTTATTTTAGGTGTGATGTTTGAATTGTGTCTTTGTCGAGTTCAATTTTAGGTAATATTTGAAAATTGGTTAACAAGGTAACACGACAGGGCCTTCTTGTTCTTGTTCAAGGGGTTCACTGATCTAGTAGCCATGACTTGATTTACACTGAATGTGTGGTGCATGTGCCCGGTTGGCTACGGCACCCACCAAACTTGTTGTCAGTCACATTTTGTAGTTTTGTATTAGCTATGGTTGCCCTCTGGAACAGTGTGCCAAGTTTCAGAGAGTTCTGCTATATCTCAAATAGCGGAGATAGGGGGTTGGCTTTGGAGTTTCTGCTACATCTCAAATAGCCTAGACACAGGGTCGGACACGGGTCGACTTTGGGGTTTCTCCCATTTTGGAGTTTTTCCCACTGTTTGTGGCTATGTTTCTAGTTATGTTTAGAACAATATGATAGTTGTTTGGCACCCAAGAAATCAGATTTGTGCCGTTCTCCCTTCTTGGTTTTTTATTTTGCCACAAATCATGCAACTGATGAGACATTGCCTGCATTCTTTGTTGCGCGGCTAAGGATAGTAATAAGGACGCAACAGATATGGGATTTGCATGTTTCATATGGGCATATTTTGATTAGGTACAATAAGTGGTTGCCATGAAAGATGTATTGATATGAAAGTACTGACATGATATTGATATAGATGCATCATAGCCTGCCATACTAGCCAGTTTCATTTAACGTACGTATGAACTCTTCTACATTTGTACTGGATATAACCATACAACATCTTCCATAGTTTCCTCACCTGTCAACTATCCAATTCTCTCTCACATTGGTACCTACATTATTTCACCTACCTTTGCATGATCATACTTGTGCTTTCTGTCCTTTACTGGGAGAAGAGATCCTTTCATACCTCTTCAACTCTCCAAAGCCACCTAAATACCGCTATTGAACCCAGACACCAGGAACAAACAACCCCCCTTGAACTTGTAGTGAAGAGAAGAAAAAAGAAGAGGTAGGAAGATGATTCTTCCTCTTCATCATCCGCTAGCTCTTTCCTTAGTTCTGTTACCATTTTCCAACTTCACAAGCAAAATCAAGCAACCAATATCTTCAAATTTAGCTCAACTAGGCAGGAAGATTTTAAAATTTTAATTTGAATATAGCATGCATGTAGATGTTTAAGCCGATATGTTATAGACAGACGGAACTGATTTTAAATGATAAGTTTTCACAGGCAACCCTTGATTATGCAAAATTATATTTGAGCATCATTATGTGGTATTGTCTTTTCACTTTCTGGCTTAATGTGTCTTCGAGATGAACACAATTCAACATAGCAGAATGTATAATCTGAAGACTCATTATAGTATTGGAGATCATGGAAGCTTCTTCTTGGTCGCATGAGCTTAAACTTACTCATACCTCTATCTGCCTGCCAACTGCTTGTATAGGCTTTATGGCATGACCTTCTAGTGTTCATATCTACCTTGGCATCAACATAGAGAATTGACCTGAGGTGGTGGTAGAAATTCTGTCAAATCTTTTATGGACCTTTCTTGTGCTCCAACTTTGCTTTCGTTTATGGGCACAATATCCTGGTTGCGTAATTATAACTTGTATACAATAATTTGATTCTTTTAAAATATTTATATTTGAGCAAGAGTCACTTCTCCCTAGAACTTCTAGGGCTGAGCATATAACGGTTTAAAACCGATAACCGACCCGACCCGAACCGAATTATCAATTCGGGTCGGTATCAAATATTGCGGGTCGGTTTTCGGTTTTAAAGAGAGTTAAAATCGAATTTTCGGTTCGGGTTTCGGATTTAGGAAACGGTTTCCGACCCGAACCGAAAACCGATTGAAAAATCATACTCATATAAATTTTCTCAGCAGCAGAGCAGCCCTAATCTAAATGTTTCCTGCCGCCTCTCTCTCCCATTTGCAGCTTCTCTTTCTTGCCTACCTACCACCATTGTTTCTTCTTCTTCCTCGAAGGAGAACATGTACAACCCTAACTCCAATTCTTTTTTTCATTTCTTCTCCACCATCTTTTACTCTTCACTCTCCCTAGCTACTTTAGCCACGACTGCAACTTTGCTAAGCTTCCTCAAGAACCTGCTTTGTCGAGGCCTCCGCTCCATATCTGCTGTTCCGCCGGTGAGATCGTGGTCTGGTCACTGCCGTCGGTGTGATCCACTCGGTTTTCCTCTTCTTACTCAGGTTCGATGCTCGGTGGATGGTTTTAAGGGGCATCTCGTCGTCGATAGAGTGGTAGAGGGAATCGAGGAGGGTAGAGGAGGGGGGGGGGTTAGCATAGTCTTCCATCACCGGCGGTTACTCTTGACCCTCTTCATCTCTTCCCACCTTGCCATTCTTGGAGCTCATTGCATTTATTAAGCATTACTGGGACCTTTGGACTTGGATCACCGACGGTTTCTACTGGTGAGTTTTATTTCTAGCTATTACAATTTTCTTTGAGCTTTGAGCTTGGGTTAACTGAGGTTGTTACTATTGTCCCTTACTTAGTTACAAGCTTTATGCTTCAAAATTAAAAGTCTCTTATATCATTGTAGCAACCGAACCGACCGACAACCGATATTTTTCATTCGGTTCGGTTTTTCTCGGTTTTACTAAATGCGGTTCGTTTTTCGTTTTTACTAAATACGGTTTTCGGTTTTGTCGGTTTTCTCAAAATCGGTTCGGTTTGGACCGAACCGAACCGGTGCTCACCCTTAGAACTTCTTGCTTCTTGTCATGTAGCAACACCACCAACAGTGAAAATATAGGAATTGAAGATTGGACAATCAATTTAATGCTGGAAGATGGAAAACTGTAGATTGTTTCTCTATACTACATACTCTGTAGTTTCTGTATATTTTTCTTTTCTTTTCAAGCCTGAATATAAGAAGTATATATGTGGTGTAACATTGAGCGCTTTTACCATCATGCAATGGCAAGCCCATGAAAGAGATTGAGGAGAGTGATTCTAAACTTTTCTAAATGTTGAGTTGTTGAAAGTCCAAATTGCTTGCGATAACACTAGATTCTGGAAGAATATGGAAGCCATATCATGTGGATGCTCGCAATGAGTCAACATGTTTCTAAAGTTGTTTAGTTCTCTTTTTCTTTTTGAACATTAATACTAGAAGTTTATATGTAGTGTTTTTGTATAGATTTAGACGTTGAAAGTCAAAACTGCTTGGAGTAATATAATTTATTGATATGGAAAGCATACACGATGGAGAAAGCATACGGGATCACATGTGTTTTTTTTATATGAAGGCTTTCTTACTAGTAACCACTCGTTAAGTTGAAACTGGTTTCTTGAGTTGTTGCTTAGGATCAAGAATCTTGTTTTTAGCTTAAAGAGACTGAGGCGACCTTTAGGGAGGACTGAGAACACAAGTGGAAAGCCCACCACAACACCCCTGTTGCCATCGGTAAGTAAGTTCCCCTTTTTTTTTACAGGACCGCCTTTGCCAACACAATGCTCAAATACTTGACAATGGTAAGTAAGTACTAGATCAGGTTATGGAAGTAATATTTACGTATGCTCCCAACGAGTCACTTTAGGTTCCTACATTGTTGAGGATAAGCTGATATAAACGTTATGTTATTAGTTGTGTAGATATAGAGAATCGAACTATTGAGCATTTTTAGAGGGTGTATGGGAAGAAGGGTGGGGGTCTGAAGTTGTTAAATGACACCCCTCCACTTGTCAATACTTGTTTGAATCTTTTATCATGTCTGTTTTGCTGCTTTGACATCTTTAGCTTCAAGATTCTCCCAATTTCTAGTGAGAGTAATATAGACACAATTATCTGGAAATACACTGTTAAGAACTTTGGCTACCTGATAAATGTCATAGCATTTGACATTTTATGGTATTACTGGCGAGTGGAGGCCACCTTCATGTTTGTTGTTTATATGATCCAGTTGTCTTTTTTATTCTTGTTCTTTGCAATCTTTGTTGTGAAGGACTGCAACAAAAATTTTAAGTATACTTAGATAAGTATCTACTAGTCTGATTGTGTTGTAATAAAAAATCTGCTACAGTAAAATATAAAATTTATTCTTATATTATCTACTAGGTGATGCTGGAGTGCAACAGGTTGACTTATTGGTTGGTTGGTTCAATTCGGATATGTTCTACAAATATTGTTAAATTTGGATATGTTTTACAAATCTTCTTTAGGATTAGTTTATGATTTACTTTTAACAACTTAGTGTAAATGTAGCAAATCCGGTCAAATCTGTGACCTTGATTTGACTGAGATACTTTATTTTGGATTAGATTTAATAGGCTTTATTTAGGATAAGGATTAGATTTCTTCTTCCCCAAGTGTTTTGTAAGCCTCTATACATGGTATGTACTAGTTCTAATTAAATCCGATACTATTACTTTTTATTGAATATTTTTTTGTTTTATATTTTGGTGGGAATCCCAAGCTTTTTGTGGATCATGGATTGAGAGCCGCTCCCGAACTCGAGCAAGTATAACATTCGTTTTGGCAGTTATCTCCACTTTGTTTCAGTGACTTGCTACCCTCCATTGGCAAATTTCGATGCACTACATCGACAATTTTGCTTTCGTTATCCTACTCTCATCTGGATACCTATAGCATTTTCCCTACATCAACTAGTATGATTGTGTTGCAATTCACCATATTATTGCCACTCATGTATATTTTTTATTGACGTCTTTAAATTTGATTTTGTAGAATTGCATCTTCGTAGACTTGTATAGCAAATAGCTTATGGAATAATATGGAGACTAAACTATGACTAACATGTTTTTTTGCAAAATCTAATTCTAAAGGCTTTTCTGAGACGACGGGGTTTTGAAGAGTTTTATTAGTATATTAATACCACTTGAATCTTATTCTCACGTCATTGTAGGAGGGCAATGAGGTGTTTTTCAGGATCAAGCGCAGTACCCAGCTGCGTAAGCTTATGAATGCTTACTGTGATAGGAATTCTGTTGATTTCAACTCCATTGCTTTCCTTTTTGATGGCCGTAGGCTACGAGGAGAGCAGACTCCTGATGAGGTAAATTTTGTTCGAGCAAATCTTCAACTCTACTTTAACATTGCTTAGTGACTGATTTGAACGTATGTTCTTCCCACAGCTGGAGATGGAGGATGGAGACGAGATAGATGCTATGCTGCACCAAACTGGTGGTGGTCCATTCGATGATGGTTTCTAAATATGGTCCATCTTTTTTAGTTTTGTGAAAGATAACTAGGAGCTTGTTGTAAAGCTCGGATAGGTAGTAAAGAATTTTAAATGTGCCATCGGTGTTTTCATCTGGTTTGTGCTACTTAAGAATGAATGAACGAAAGTATGGGCTCCATTAATACCCGTCTCTACATTGTTCTAATGATCGTCTCGTCTCATCAGGTCTCTCGAGGACTTTTGCTGGCTGTGTGGATCCTTGAAAAAGGAAGTGTGAAAGTGTAATGTTGTATATGCATTTGCATGTACGTAACTTCTGAGTTTCATAATTTTGTTTGGATATTTGAAGTGTGAAAGTTGGTTGGAAGTCTGCAAAATTTACAGTTCAAGTTGGAAGAGTGAATGTTTGATCAAGTTGAGCGGAAGTGGAAAAGAGAGCGTTGGGATGTTTGTTGAGCGCAAGTGGAAAGGAGATTGACCGAAATTGGTAGAAAATAATAATGAAGGCTGTCATAGTCGACTTTATATATATATATATATATATATATATATATATATATATATATATATATATGGGAGCGGATTAAAAGTTTCTTTTAGAAAATTTTCTAAAATTTTTCTTACTCTCAGCTGTCCATTTAATGTTAATATTAATGTTGATTTTTATATTAATGTTAATGTTAATATTAATTTTAATGTTAAGTTTAATGTTAATTTTAGTATTTAACATTAATATTAACATTAATATTAACATTAAATGGACGGCTGAGAGTGAGATTTTTAGAGGGTTTTTTAAGGGGACTTTTGATCCGCTTCCTATATATATATGTGTGTGTGTCCACTTCTCGAGTTTGGGAGCATGCTCCCAAGGAGGCTCGACCCATGCCTATATTTCATATTTCTTAAGTAAAAAATTTAAAGTCAAATTTTTTTCCATCTAAACTCTTCAACTCATTATCTTAAATTTTATTTTATTTGTATTTTGGAATGATCAAGACTTATTACTATTTGATTATGTTTTTAATATTACTTTTATTTAAAATTATTTTAAATATTATATTATAGCTCGATAATCCGATGGATTTGATCCTATTGGAGCTCAACCCGAGCCCCACCAGACCATTCGAGCTTGGTCTTGGGATTCATATGTTCAATCCAAGGTTGGGTCGGACTTGAGCTCGGACTAGGCTTATGATTTATCGACTAGGCTTATGATTTATCGGGTTGACCTCAAGTTCGACCAAACTTGTTTGAGTTGCACCCTTATGTCAGTTCTAAATAAATAATTAGGATTATTTTTGGCGAATGGTAAGGGCACTATACAGCTTGTTTAAACAGTTTGTTTCGGGACGATATATGATAGTGGATAATATATTTAGGGGACATTTGGTACGCATGATACTATAGCCTATATAGTTTGGAATCTACTCAAAAATCAATTTTTTTGTACTTAAATTGTTTGGAAGATTATATTCCACAGTTTGGTGAATATATAAATTTTTTTAGTATATGACAGTCACGATTACATTACAACTACGATTACATTAGAGTGTATCAAACTTTGGACAATTAAATTCGTTTAGCATTCAAATTATTTCATTGGTCATTTTTAGTATATAACAATAAAAGCATGTATGGTACTTATTTAAAGACGGTTATTTTTAGTATATGACAATTAATTGATAGTCACTCAAAACATAGTTATTCAAATTAAAAGACAATTAAATTCATTTATAAAAAAATAATTGATAGTCATTCAAATGGGGGTTATTAAAATCATGTCATTGATCATTTTTCGTATATGACAATAAAATCCATTTATAAAAATTAATTGATAGACATTCAAATTATTAATATATATATATATGGTAGTTAATCAAGTCATGCCATTGGTCATTTTTAGTATATGACAATTAAATTACCTCAAAAAAAGTATATGACAATTAAATTCATTTATAAAAATTAATTGATAGCCATTCAAATTATTAGTATATATTTGTTAACTTTTATTTTCTCAAATTTTCAAGGGTCCGTCAGAATTTTTTTCTCGGGCCAGCCCGGATCGGCCCGCTCCTCCATCCGGGCTAAGCCCGGCCAGACCCAAGCCTGATTAAATCCGGTCAAAATTAGGTCCGGGCTAGCCCAACCCAGCTCGACCCACCGCACGCCTTGACCTAATCCTATTCGTATCCTATAGCTACCATCTTCTTCATTCTTTGTCCACCCTAAACCCTAACCTACTTCGATCTTCTCCACCCTAAACCCTAACCTACAATGATCTTCTTCTTCCTCGGCTGTAAACCCTAACCCACCACTGCCATTTTCTTCCTCCTACCCATAGGCAGAACCATGCAGGGCAGCCAAAAAAAAAAAAAAAAAAAATCCTCTCTTCATTTGTTTTTATTTTAATTTTTATTTTTTAATATCAATCAATCTATACCTAGTCCACTCCGGTCTAACCCAACTCGAATATCTGATTCCCTAACCGCAGCCACCATCTTTTAGTCATCCCTCCCTGTTAGCCCCTACTACTGGTCAGCCACGAGTCTTGAGACTCTTGACAACTCTCAATAAAGAATGAGCTCTTAAGAATGTTGTGAATGCCAACCGCTGATTATAATCCCATGTCCCATGATCTACATTTACCTTCTCGTCTTCTCAATAATATAAGCTCATCTCACTTAATTACTAACAGAGAATTAGCTGAGGCAGTACAAAACTATATATAGACAAATATGTACGCAATAATTAGGAGCAGAAGCAATTCTTGAACAATTAACTACCAGTAAATAATCTAAAAAGAACATTCTAACAAATCATCCAGATTAATATTCACTAAAGAAATAAGCCAAGTATCGAGTTAACGCCGTTGACCGGATAATTTGCGGAAATTCCAAGCATGTCGAAGCAGCAGCATATACGAACATTCGTCCAATGAAATCCAATAGTCCACCAAATACTTTTTAAACAGTTTTAGAATCTATTTATTCATACTTAAAAACCTTTATCAAAAAATGAGAAACATTTAATTATGGCTGCATTCAGAGGTAATACGGTTTCGGATATAGGTAGTATTACAATATATAACCTTTTTAATATAATAATCGATTCTGATATTCCCAAAATAAAATAAATAACAACAAAAAGAAGATTTTGATCCGCAAATATAAATGGATAAAATAAATATGAATACCGATTCCATATAAGTTTCCTCAAGTTAATGATGAAGACCTCAAATACATAATAATTAACGTAGATATCTATCATGGATTACATTGGTACTATATGATTGAAATAATCTTAAATAGCATATAGACGAACAAACGTACAATTTTGTTTCATCAGATGGATGACATGATAATTCCATATTAACTTTTGATTTGAATGGATATACTAAAAATGACAATAACATAAAAATTTCATATACCAAAAATGACAATTAACATAATAATATTACCTAAGTTTTTGTTTACTACTTTAAGTTCTCTCCAAAGTTCAATATTTGGTAACCACCAACAATATATATATATATATATATATATATATATATATATATATATATATATATATATATATATATTTTTATATATATATATAAAATATATATATATATATATATATATATATATATATATATATATATATATATATATATATATATATATATATATATATATAGCAAATGACCTCTAGCCTAGTGGTTAAGAGAGATGCATGAGGCCCAAGTGGTCGGGAGTTCGAGCCTCAGTCCACAAGTACCCATTGCTTCAATATATATATATATATATATATATATATATATATATATATATATATATATATATGAGCCGTAGCTCCAGCTCCCCTCCCCTCTCTCGCCGTCTCTCCAGCAGAGCCGCCCACCTCCTTGGCAGCGTCTGCCGCGTCCTCTGGCGCCGTAGCTCCCGCCCCCCCCGTTCTTCCCTCCCGATTTGGTTCCTCCTCCCTCTCCGCCGTGCTGCGAGCCCCTCTCTTGGGCGCATGTGGCCGCTCGGCGGCAGACCGTGGACGGCAGCCCGTGCATGTCGGCGTCTCCGCCCGTCGAGGCTCTGTCTCCCTGCGGCGGCCGCCCCGACGCCGGCCCTCCTCCTGCGAGCTCCGAGCTCCCCTCGTGGACCGCTCCTCCGCCTCCCTATGACCTCCGGCGCTTCCGTCACGGGCTGGAGGCCCCTATCCCCCGCCGCGTTTGACTGGCCCCGACCATCGTCGGCGGGCCTCCCCCTCTCGCAGCCTCCGATGGCTGCCCTCGGACGCCGTTGGTCCTCTCTTCAACCCTCCCCCCTCCTCTCACCCCCGTCGGAGCCCCGCTCTCCTCCGCCGACCGGAGGTCGAGCCCCCGCTCCCTCCTTCCCCCTCCCACCCTCCCTCCGTGGTCCCCCTTCACCGCCACCGCTCACCGCCCTTTGGCGTCTCTCCGGGCCGCCCGCCTCCGGGCGCCGCGCCTGGGTGGGGGGCCCGAGGCGCCCTCGTGCAGCACGCCCCCATCGGGCAGTGCAGCACCCCGGGCTGCGTGCCAGCTTCCCCCTCCACTTCGGATTTCGTGTTGCGGGCCACTTCGGGTTACGTGTTTCGGGATTGGGCAGTGTCCCCATTCTCCATAGGGCTGAGCGCCTAACCAGCGTTTGAAATTTCGAAATTTTTCGAAATTTCGAATTTGGACTTTTAGAATATTTTGTTTTTCCTACTTTGTCTAGCAGGACCATTTGCTTTTGGGTCCTGGCATATGTAATGCATCTGTAATGCTCGTTTAGAGCCACCCTTCCTTTTAATGAAATGCCCTTTCTTTTAAAATATATATATATATATATATATATATATATATATATATATATATATATATATATATATATATATATATATATATATGAGCAGGGATCCACATCCCCTTATTTTTTACATCTCCAAGCATCTCCATGTTAACAGCCGTTGGATGTTGTTTAAGTCATCTAATCATAACCGTTTATTTAAACCATTCAAATCAATGGTTAAGATTAGATAACTTAAAACAACATCCAATGGTGGATAACATGGGATTGTTTGGGGATGCAAAAAATTGGGGATGTGGATTCCTGCTCTATCTCTCTCTCTCTCTCTATATATATATATATATATATATATATATATATATATATATATATATATATATATATATATATATATGTTATTGTCGGGGCATGATTTTAAGATGAAAAACAGATTTTGGCAACACTTCGAGGAAGGTGCACAACTGAGATCCAGAGTATTCAGAGAGACGAAATCAAATGTTACACTTCGAAGAAGGCACAAATAAGTTTCGTAACAGTTGCGACGAAAGCCCACAGAAACTTTTCTGATTAGATTAGAGAAGATCTCGTTCAAAACAAGTTACAAGTGAAAAGAGATGAACGGAAGAAGAGAATAGGCTTGCTGGGGTGACGAATCACCGGAGCTCAAAGATAGATTCATCCCTTACGACGATAAGCTCCCAGGAACCAGCAAGTTCGAAGACGCACTGCAGAACACTCTGTCGAAATGCTCTTCTAACTCCTCGGATCGGACATAACTGAATTTCTATCTTCTCTGCTCTCTGAAATTCGTAAAGAAAAACTTGTTCAATCAACTGATGGAATGAGAGAGAAGAGAGAAACATATATAAGCGCGCGCAGTAACCGTCCAGTATACGATACGTTCGGGACGTGTTTCGTGGAAGGAGGAACCATTTTCGAACATTTCATAACTGTTCAGATCATGATCAGACAGACAGCGCACATGCGCTACAGTAATTAGCGCCAACTGCGCCAACGGCGCCCACGCACACTCGCACACCTGCGCATAATGCTCACAGCACACGCCGTATGCCAATTGCGCCTGCAAACTGCCGTGCCAATCACCGTGCCATCTGGCCGTACGAACTGGCCGCGCCATCTGCCCGCGCGAACGGTCTGCGCCATATACCCGCACGAACGGTCCACGATAACTGGAC
This sequence comes from Iris pallida, assembly GCA_029216955.1. Lineage (NCBI taxonomy): Eukaryota > Viridiplantae > Streptophyta > Magnoliopsida > Asparagales > Iridaceae > Iris > Iris pallida. The sequence continues at coordinate 244,050 of JANAVB010001998.1, read as the reverse complement.
GCGCGAATCGTCCGTGCTAACTGGCCGCGCGAACGGTCGTGCGATCGGCAGCGAAGAGGCTCGCGCAACGAGCACAACTAAGCCGCACTATGCGCCTAGCAATTATGCTGACTTGCTAAGTGCAAAGTGTGCCAACAAAATGCCACATTATGCCTCATGAGCCCTAGTCCAAGTCGCTAAGCCCATTCGGTGCTTAGCTCCTAAGAAATTAATTCCAAGAGTATGACAAAAAACATAAATGATTTCTTTGAGGAGTTTGCCTTCTTTCCACTAGAAAAATACCCCCACATGGCACCCATGTGCCTCTCCACACCTAATGTGCATCTCTCAATACAAGCAAAACTATATATAGAGATACTACTTATTTGGCCTAGGCAATGTGGGACTATCTTTCTAGTCTTTAAGGCCAAAACACCAATAATCTCCCACATATCTCTATATATGGGTTGAGCGTTCCCCACAGTGACTGTCCATCATGAATTAGGATAGATATCGCTGACGACTTGAATCTTCCCGCATGGGTCAAACAATAGTATGATACAATAATGGACTAAGCCTTGAATTCTGTACCATTGCTGCAATTCTTTCCACTCACATAATGTAGTCACATGTGCTTCTGACTGCACATTAAAGGTCCTTTGTCAGCCTGGTTTTAATGTATGTATTTTGGGTGTCTACAAGTTTACCCTCAAGAGACGGCATGCTATCTCTGTTTATACACTCTAGGTGAGTTCTTTATAAAGAGACATAGCATGAAGCCTTGCGCTTCCTTATGGTGCTACGCCACTATGACATAGATTAAAGTTGAGGCATTACTCCTACATGGGACCTCATCGTAGTGTCATAAGCATGAGGTCACAAGCCTCTCTGTAGCCTTATACTTCCTTGCGGTGTTACACCGCGATGACATGGCTTGCGTAGCCGAGGCTTTACCCCTACTTAGGTGCCTCATCGTGGTGTCATGCCACTGTAACATGAGGACACCGTCCCCTTTGTAGTGCTGTCTACAACTTTTTAATCATGCAATATTAGGCTACCTGTCTATATGCCATGCTACGTCGCTGTGACTTGGATCGCAAAGCCGAGGCATTACCCCTACTTGGGAACCTCATGGTGGAGTCACCCCACTGTAGCATGGAGTTGTAACACTCCTTTGTAGTGCTGTGCTACCGTGCTTCCTGTAAAGCACAACATGCATTCACTCTGCCTAAGAACTCATTAAGGCATTTAAGCCATCCTCTCCACAGGATCTGTTCTCCGCAGAAAACATATAGACAACAGTGGTTGTGGATCCGTATCCCTTCCATGTCCCAGAGGACATATACCCACTGTTTCTGATATTTTCCTAGTTAGTGGTCCTCCCTTGAACCAAAAGCTAGATGCCTAGTAGATTTCTCTTTGAACTAATAGCATAAAACTTTATGGTAGGATTGTAATAACACAATATCAGAATGCCTTCAAGCCTATTTTACTTGCTGTGTCTTCGACAAACTGGCACTTGAGGCCGTTTGTGAACGGATCCACTAGGTTCTTCTGACTCTGAACGTCAATCACTACAATGACACCTCTCTTGATGAGATCGTGTACTGCTCTGTGCTTTAGTCGCACAGTTCTCTTCTTCCTATTGAAAAGGTCATTCGATGCCACCGCTGCAGTCGCCTGGTTGTCGCAGTATATCGATATCATCGGTATCTGCACCCCAACCAATGGAAGATCATACATGAGCTCCCGAAGCCATTCTGTTTCTTCTTCTGCAGAATCAAGTGCAAAGAACTCAGATTCCATGGAGGAATAAGAGAGCATAGTCTGCTTCTTTGACTTGCACGATATAGCAGCTCCACCCATGGAGAAAATAAATCTACTTGTGGATCTCTCGCTCTCTTCCTCTGAGCACCAGCTCGTATCACTAAGCCTTCTACTATTGGTGGATCTCCGCTGTAATTCAGTAGATATGTCCAAGTCTTCTCGAGATATCTCATTACCCGTTTCACAGCTTTCCAGTGCTCAACGCTTGGGCTACTCGTGAATCGACTCAGCATACCCACGACGAAAGCTATGTCAGGCCTAGTGGCAGTAGTAGCGTACATCAAACTCCCGATGATGCTTGCATACTCCAGCTGCCTGACGCTTTCCCTCGAATTCGGCTTCAGCTTCAGGTCACACCTGTAAGGCGTATCTATTACTGGAAGATCCTGATACCCATAGCGTATGATCATCTTTTCAATATAATGAGACTGTGACAACGCCAATCCAGTGTCCGTCTGATTGATCTTAATGCCCAAGATCACATAAGCTTCCCCCAAGTCCTTCATACTGAACTTGGTCGAGATGAACTTCTTTGTCTCCGTAACACAACCTATATCCATACCTAGGATCAACTTGTCGTCTACGTACAAACAAACGATTACACCTCTTCCATCAACGAACTTCGTGTAAACACACTTATCCGTTTCGCCGACCTTGTAGCCATTTGATCTTATTACCTTGTCAAACTTCTTATGCCATATTTTGGGAACCTGCTTCAGACCGTATAAGGATTTCACCAACTTGCAGACTTTATCTTCAAGGCCCTTGACGACAAATGCTTCTGGCTATTGTATGTAAATCTCTTCGGTCAGCTCACCATTCAGGAATGCTGTATTTACATCCATCTGATGTATCACCAACTTATGTATTGCTGTAAGAGCAATTAACATTCTGATGGTGGTCATCCGGGCTACTGGAGCATACGTGTTGAAGTAGTCGATCCCCTACTTCTGAGAGAATCCCTTGGCTACTAGCCTAGCCTAAAACTTGTCAATAGTTCCATCTGCTTTCATCTTCTTCTTGAAGATCAATTTGCATCCGATGGGTTTTACTCCTTCAAAAAGATCAACCAACACCCAAGTGTTATTGGAAGTGATTGAATCAATTTCATTGTCGATCGCCTCCTTCTAAAAAACGTCTCTAGTCTTCATCGCCTCATCATAGGTAAGCGGATCTGCTTCCACATGATAGGTGACAAGTCATCTCCGAAGTTGTTCGGTCTCCTCACTCGCTTAGTTGACAGCTCAGTTAGTTCTGGTTCAACATTTGTTTTGGTAACGACTTCTTCTTGGACTACGTTCTCATTGGAAACTTCAATTTTCTGCGCACCTTCATTATTCTCCGGAATGTCCGCAAGAATAATACACTACCAGAATATCACAGTTTAGCGACGCCAAAAAACGTCACAAAAATGATAGAAAACGTCGCTAAGTACGTTTTTTTTACGTATTTAGCGACATTTTCTTATGGTCGCAAAAACCCTAGTCGCTGATTGCTAAAACGTCGCTCGTTCCGACGTTTTTTGACGCATGTATACATCGATAATTCACCGACGTTTACCGGCATGACGTCGATAACAGAGCAACGTCGGTCAATTGCGCGATGCATTTAGAATATTTATCGACAATTACCGATTCTCTAAATGACAGTATTTCTTACAAAAGTTACCGACGTTTACCGATGCTGAGTCGGCAATCATCGACGTTTACCGACGTAACTCAGCATCGGTAAACGTCGGTAAGCGTCGGTAAACGTTGCTAAATATTCCAAAAAAATAAAAAAAATAAATTACAAAAAGTCATTTCAGAATCATATTTTTCTCCTGTAGCTTAATAAATAACAATAAATACATAATAACATGCCCTCCCTGGGTTCACCGACCCCTTCGGTAGAACACTCAACACCGGTAAATCACAACAATATAACACAATGTAAATTAACACAAACAAACAAATATCCAAGTCTATAAACCAACTAACCAACTAAACAAATATCTAAGTCTGTAAATCAATACATAATAATATGCCGTCCCAAGTTTACAACAAATAACCATCCAACAAATATCCAAGTCTATAAACCAACCAACAAATATCCAAGTCTATAAACCAACCAACAAATATCCAAACATCCTGACCACCAACACTAAAAGTCTACACACAAACTAAGAATCAACACAAACAAACACAAATAAATCCATATGGATAGGAACAAACAAACACAAACAAACAGTCCTAACTAGGACTACTGGGGATTTGGAAGAGGAGGGGCACCGCCGTGCCTCATGGATAGAAACATCTCGTACTCCTCCCGTGAAATCGTCACCGATGAAGAAGGTAGTGACGTCGGTGGAGTCGGTGTCGATGAAGAAGGCAGTGGCGCCGACGGTGTCGACGACGATGAAGGCGCACCCGGAGGACAGTAACGCTCCAACGCTGCTAGTCGCTGGTGGTAGGAATCCATGGTAGATAACAGCCTCGTACTGCTATCAATCATCGAATCCTGCATCAACGTGAGCCTCTCGCCCATGGACAACTGTGATGCCTATAGATCCGTCATGCTGCACTCTGTCGACGCTCTAAGATCAGTGATGTCTCGTTCTGTCCTCTCAGTCACATCCCTGGGCTCCATAATGCTGCGGTCGAGCGTATCCAATCGTACTATGAGCGCATCATCGTCCGTCTGGTGCTGCTCCTGGATCCGTCGTAGTAACTCGTCACGGACATACTCCACCATATGCTAGACTCGGGCAGACTCCTGGAAGGGCTGTGGGCCATGTACACTAGCATGAGAGGCCCTAGAGGACTGTGTCACAACTAGGGCACCATAGGATCCCGTACCGTAGTACGTACCCCTGTAGAGACCACCAGCAGCTGTCACCCACAGCTCGTCCTCCGACGGAGCTGGAGCGGGCTGCGAAGAAGTACTGGCCTCTCCCGCAGCAGGTGCACTAGCAGCCGCCCGCTCCTTAAGCCGTTGAAACTCGGCCTAGAAAGTATGGATACTCTATAACTTCTAATGTCCAGTGTACTTATTATTACTAACTATATGAATATCTATTTGCATTTATATTTACTAAGTCATATCAAAACTAACACGAAGTATTAAAGTTAATAAATAGAATTGTAATACTTACATAGGCCTGCTCCGCCCTCTCGTCAATAAGCTTCCCGTCCTTCCGATGTGTGGCCAGGAAGACAGTCACCATATTGGCGTCATCACCCCTCATTACCTGTAATTAAATATATCATATTTTACTAATTTATCGAACTTGCGTTAAAATAATATTTCTGAAATAAAAAGACATACCAAACGACGAAAATATTCCGTCATTGGAATCGACCCACCGCATCACTTTGATCCCTGCTTCCTAGCCGCCTTGGCCTTCTCAAACTTTTTCTTGTACCTTGACTCGTCGAATCGAGCCTTCATCGCAGTCCACTGCTCAGGGGTGATCTAACCTTGGATCGGCTTTCCGGCACGATCACGAGTCTTCTGATCATTAATAGCGTCGCGGATCAGCTTAGCAGCAACGGCAGGAAGCATCCCCTCGATCATCTCGGCCCGGTACAGTGGATAGAAAAATATATCCTAGAAGAGTGCAAACCAAATATTTATCAGTTATATATAATATACAAAAATTATATGATTCATGTTAAAAGCAAATTTATTTTAACCTTGAAGCGCACAAACCGGTAGGCCTTCCTCTTGTCCGGAGCATCAGAGTAGTTTATCCAAGGACCACCATAATTAGTCATCAAGAAGTGGCCTAGGCATCACTGTACCGACGGGGGACGATATCTATATAGACATATTATATTCATGAGAAAAGTTAATTTATGATAAACACAGGAAAAAAATGATAAACCAAAATACTTACTTTGTACCGTCGGCCCAGATCTCCGTCCTCGTCTCCTCCGGAGGTGTGCATGCATCATCTGCCTGATACTGGTCGGTCGTCGGCTCAGCCTCCTCCATCTGCTCATCTATTTCTATCGTCGTATCAGCAGAAGGAACGCTAGACAACGGAGTAGTCTCAGGCCTGGAACTACTCGTCCTAGGAGATATGCCACATAGCGTCGGGGCATGCGGAGGTACTATCCGATACACAGGAGTACTGGGCGACGAGGATCCAGAGCCGGTACCAGTAGGAGGTACCGAAGGAGTACCCTGTCCTCTGCCAGTACCAGTACCCCGTGTCCCATGTTGGGACATGCAGAACGATCTACGATGACCTGTCATACCTGATAACAACATATGATGAGATATAACAAATAATAGAGGCTAGAAAAATGAAAGTACAACAAAGACAAAATAAAAACCAAGACAACATATGATGATACATTTTACAAGAAACATCTAAGTCCAGATAGTATATTCTATAAGAAACATCTAAGTCCAGATAATACATTCTAAAAGAAACATCTAAGTTCAGATAATACATTCTAAAAGAAACATCTAAGTTCAGATAGTAACCAAAACTAGATAATAACCAACTCTATATAATAAGAAAATGAAAGTACATCTCTCTTAATCATCTTCAGAATATTCATCTTGTTCGTCTTCCTCGACCTCATCTTCCTCTTCTTCCTCCTCCTCCTCATCTTTACTTTCATCTTCGCCTTCGTCGGCTTCGCCTTCCTCTTCGGATAATTCTACATCTTCTACATTAGTCGTGTAATGTGTAACTTTCGTAGAGTCTACATCAACAATATTGGTTACAAGAGGTAGCTCGTCCTCCTGATAAGCTTTTTCGTCAATATCAAAAGTATCTCTAGCTTTAGTCTTGCATACTGCCCACCAGTCAGACTTTGTTGCTCTCCGTCTCGGATAAGCTGTAAAGTACACGAGCTGAGCCTGAGCTGAGCCAGTAAAAGTTTTTAGGCAACTTAGCACCCTCAGGCAATATTTCTATAATCAACTCCATAACTCGATTGTAGGAATCTTGCGACATATTAAAATCGGACTTGATGCTCAACAATCTTGTAACCACCTCCAACGGTGAATGATCCTCACAACCAGGATATAATGGAGTCCTTGCATTCTCCTGCAACTCCATGAACTTTACAACATCGGCGTTCGGTGCCTCCTCAGGTGCATCATGATTGCCCGGATCGAAACTAGGTCCCGCTGCGTCAAAAACCATGTTCACCAACCCATCGTCGTAAGCAGCGTGGTTGTGGACATCCACATAAGGCTCATACTCCGATGGTAAAGACACAAGTTCTCCATGTGCACTCCACTGATAGTAATTCGGCGTGAAACCCTTCGAGTATAAATGATACGTGACTTCCACTTCTGAATGATATTTCAAGTTGCGACATCTCACACATGGACACTTAATTTTGTTACCGTCCATGTACTGAGGGAACGCCTTGGCAAACTGCAGGAACTACTGTACACCCTCTATGAATTCATCCCGCACACCGCACATGTCATTAGGATGACGGTTGTACATCCAAGAACGATTCCGCAGATAGTAATTCAGATCCATATCTATTTGAGGATAATTCTGTAAGATAGATACATGCACATCGTTGAAACACTTGTAAAAGTAATAGGTGCATTAATCATGACATATCCTAAACATTGAAATAGAATCCCATGTAATCATGATACAACAAGTGGTAATAGTGTATCACATGACATAACCATATAACCATAGTGTATCAGAATTGACCACACAGAAGACATAGCCTAATTAATCTCCATAAAACAAGTGGTAATAAGTCCATAATTAATCTCCATAAAACAAGTACAGCTGGTAATAAGTGCATAATTAAGTCCATAAACTCATCTCCATAAAACAAGTACAGCTGGTAATAAGTACTAATAGTCCAACACAAAATATATCCACGAAACTACACTAATGACGACCACGCAGCTCACGCATACGCTCAATGATACCATCACGCAACATCTTCGAAAAAGTGGGATCGACGGCGAGAAAGTGCCATTCTACTGCAGGTGCTGGATGAATGGAATTCCCGGTCTCACTAGCTACCGGTGCCACTTCCTCCTAAACAGTAGGAGGAGCCACCTCAGCAATCTGTGTTTCCCTCAAACGACGTACCGCTGCTCGGGTCATGGGTGCCATCTGGTAAGATCAATATTCACAGAGAATATAATTGTAACATAAGAAAGCTAACTAAAGGAACCATCATCTCGTTTGAGTACATTTTCGAAAGCAGATAAAAAGGTTACATTTCAAACCCAGTTTTCATTTTCGAGACCTACTCTCAGTTAACATATCATGCAACTCAGTTCATATATACACATTACCCAAACCTATACATATTTCATTCAATCCCAAATGACAGTTTTCATGTATCAAAACCCAAGTTCCATTGTAAAATCTCAGTTTTCTTCATATGAACTGTAAGATACAATGAGTATACATATACATATATGTACATACAATGATACACACAAAATACCTATATATACTTATTTAAAATGAGGGAAAAGTGTGTACAGAGGTTAACATACATGTGTACGTGTCAAGGGGGTGTCCACGTGTCCATAAAAATGGACATGAGTGTCCAAACTACACAACAAATATGTACAAGTGTCTGTCTCGTGTCGTATTGTGTCCAGAGGTAGGTCAGACATAGGGCTTCGTGTACAAGTGTCTGTCTCGTATCGTATGTGTCATATATGGATACGGGGTAGAAGGGCACAGTCATAGGGTTAGAGTTTACCTAGTCGGGGAGGAGAGGGTCGTCGACGGGGGAGCTGGAGACAGAGGCTGAGGGTCGTCGAGGGGGAGCTGGAGACGGAGGGGAGCTGGAGCGGGTCGTCGAGGGGGTGCAGAGGGCCGGAGGGGGTCGTCGAGGATCGCGGAGGGGGAGCCGAGGGAGGAGGAGGTCGCCGAGGGTTGTCTAGGGGGAGCTGATCGATGGGGGAGGGGGTCGCTGAGGGGGAGCCGAGGGAAGAGGAGGTCGCTGAGGGCCGGAGGCGGTCGCCGAGGGTCGCCGAGGGTCGGAGGGGATCGTCGAGGGATCGAGAAAAATGGAGGAAGGGATCGAAATAATGGGGGGAATGAAAACTCAAACCTATATTTTCAATTGAGCGACGTCTTTATTAAACGTCGGTAAATGTCGCAAATATTATTGATATTAACGATGCCTTACTAAAAACGTCGGTAAACATCGCTAATATTTGTGATATTTGCGACGTTCACCGACATATTCGCGATGAACGTTTTTTAATACAAAACGTAGTCGCAATACGTCGCCTAACGTCGCCAATAGTGACGTCTTGCGACGTTATATAATAATGTCGCTAAATTATTAAAACATAGTAACGTTTTTGCTAAGCGTCACTAATTGCGTCGCTAAAATGACATATTCTGGTAGTGATATACTTGTGCCTTGCAAATTATCTTTAAAGTATTTTTGCATCGCGAGATTCAATGATATGATTTGATTTAATATAAAAAAAAATCTTCGAGCATCACTCTTCTCGGCATATCCCAAGAAGATCGTCTTCGTAGTCCTTGTCCCGAGCTTCTGAATCTTCAGATCTGGAAGCTTTACCTATGCTAGACACCCCCATACTCAAATGATATTCAAGTTAGGTCTGACTTTAAACCAGAGTCATGAGGAGTGATGTAGAAGTTGCATATGGTACTCTATTTAGAATAAAAGTGACCGTCAATACAGCTTCTCCCCAATAACATTTTGGAAGACCCACAGTCAATAACATTGAGTTATCATTTCTGTCAACGTTTTGTTCTTTCTTTCTGCTACTCTATTAGATTGAGAAGAATACAGAGTAGTAGTTTCGTTGATGATTTCATATTTTTTGCACAACGATACGAATTCATAAGATCGATACTCTCTGCCTCGATCACTTCTTAATCTCTTGAGTTGTTGTCTAGTTTGCCATTCAGCTTCGGCCTTGAACTCTTTGAACTTCTTGAACGCTTCGCCTTTAGTCTTCAGCAAGTAGACGAACGCATATTTTGAGAAGTCATCGATGAAGGTTATGAAATACTTCATCCTGACTTTTGTAGAGAATTGTTTGAAGTCACAGATATCTGATTGTACTAACTCCAGAAGATATGTGCTTCAATTAACCCAATGAAAGGGTTTCTTTGTGATATTCATCTGAGCACACACTTCACATTTTTCTACCTTACCCCCATATTTGGAGATAAGTCCTAGACTAGACATTTTTTTTATTCTTTTACAATGAACATGTCCTAGTCAATTATGCCATAACTCAAGAGTATAATCAAAATGTACGATTGCATTAATTTAATTAGACTGATTTACAAGCTGAAGTTTAAACATTCCTTCGGTATAAAAGGCTTTTTTGAAGTATGTTCGTTTAATGGACATCACCATTTGGCCAACATTGATGTCCATCCTTAGGCCTGTGTTATAAAGAAGGCCTCTAGAGATCAGGTTCTTTGCAATAACAGGTATATGCTTCACGTCTTAAAGCGTCAGCGACTTCCCTGAAGTCAGCTTCAACACCATCGTCCCGATCCCTTGTACTTCAACTTGTGCCTGGTTCAACACCATAACATTTTTAGTAGTTGGTTTGTACGTGGTGAACCATTTCTTGCTAGAGCAGACATGGCAGGTGGCACTACTATCTACCCACAAGTCAGAGTCATCCCCCACCGCAGTGACCTGAGTAATCATAGAAATTATGTCAGTAACCATGGAAACCTTACTAGACTCACCTTGCTTTGAATGCTTGGGCCTGGATCTGCATTCACTCTTGTAATGGCCCTTCTTGCCACAGTTAAAGCAAGTCACATTGGACTTTGGCTTCTAGTGCTTGAAAGAAGACCCCTTCACTTTCAGATTAGTGAGGTCCTTTTTCTTGTAGTGGAAAGCCACCTGCTTTTTCTTGGATTCTTTCGACTGGACCAAGATGGACTCAGCCATCTGCTTGGACAGAGTGTCCACCTTCAGTTGAGCTCTCATCTAGTCCTCAACATAATTTTTTTGTAGGAGATCTTCCAAACTAATCTCCAGTTTCTTCCTATGCATATTCGCATATAATTTGCTCCATCTAGTCGGAAGCTTGGAGACGATCCCTCCAACAACGAACTTATTATTGAGGGGCATCTCCTTATCGTCCAATTTCTGACGCAACTTCAGGAATTCCTTTTCCTGAGGCTACATCGTCTTCTCGTTTTCAAAGTGCAATTTGAGATATTTCTCGATGATAAAAATCTTGCTCCTGTTCTTATCATCTTCATGGATTTTATCCAAAGACTCCCATATTTCTCTGGCATTGGTCTTCTTAGAATAAGATTCTGCCAGAGAGTCCTCCATAACATTGAGGATCAGAAGCCTACATAAGCTATTTTCCCTCTTCCATTTGGATAACTTGGCATTAGCAGCAACAATCGCGGCTGTAGTCTCATTTTTGGAACCTTCGGTTCTTCCTCAGTTAACACGTGGTCGACATCCACGAGTTGAAGATTGAGGCTAACCTTCATCTTCCAATTTTGCTAGTGCTCTTCATCAAATTTCTCTAACTTGTTAAAGTTGGAATTGATGAGTGCAGCACGAGAATTTTTCATTTTGTAAATCTAGCTTTGAGATTGTTATTGCCGGGGTGTGGTTTTAAGATGAAAAACAGATTTTGACAACACTTCGAGGAAGGTGCACAATTGAGATCCCGGAGGATTCAGAGAGACGAAATCAAATATAACACTTCAAAGAAGGCACACATGAATTTTGTAACAGCAGCGATGAAAGCGCACATAAAGTTTTCTGATTAGATCAGAGAAGATCTCGTTCATAATAAGTTACAAGTAAAAAGACATAAACGGAAGAAGAGAAGAGGCATGCTGGGGTGACGAATCACCGGATCTCAAATCTAGATTCGCTCCACACGACGATTAGCTCCTAGGAACCAGCAAGTTCGAAGACGAACTGCAGAACACTCTGTAGAAATGCTCTTCTGACTCCTCATATCGGACAGAACTCACTCTGAATTTCTTTCTTCTCTGCTATCTGAAATTCGTAAGAAAACACTTGTTGAATCAACTGATGGAATGAGAGAGAAGAGAGAAACATATATAGGCACACGCAGTAACCGCCCAGTATACAAAATGTTTAGGACATTGCGTGAAAGGAGGAACCATTTTTGACATAACTGTTCAGATCGTGATCAGACACGACAACGCGCGTGCGCTACAGCAATTAGCGCCAATTGCGTGGCCCGTTTGCACGGCCAGTTAGCCCACAACTAAAGCGCACTATGCGCCTAGTGACGATGCTGACATGCTAAGTGTAAAATGTGCAAACAAAATGCCATATTACGTATCATGAGCCCATGAGCCCGAGAACGAGTTGTTAAGCCCCGACGGGACTTAGCTCCTAAGGAATTAATTCCAAGAGCATGCCAAAAAGCATTAATGCTTTCTTTGAGGAGTTAGCCTTCTTTTTACTAGAAAACACCCCCACATGGCACCCATATGCCTCTCCACACCTCATGTGCTTCTCTTAATACAAGCAAAGCTATATATAGAGATACTACTCATTTTTCCTAGGCAATGTGAGACTATCTTTCTAGTCTTTAAGGCCAAAACACCAAAAATATATATATATATATATATATATATATATATATATATATATATATATATATATATATAAAATTGAACCGGGTTAGCAGACCGAGCTTAGCAGGTAAAACCGGTTCGGACCGGTTTCTGAACCGGGCCGGGTCGGACTTTCAGGCCAAAAAATAAGACCCAGCCCGGACCCGCTAAAGTTGTGGGCCAAACCTGGTCGGTTTGTTGACCAAGTCCGGGCCAGCCCAGACAGGTGTTGACCAGGTTGGGCCCGGGCCACCCAGCCCATCTCACACCTTGTGGGTTAGGGATGTATGTTTTTTTAATCTTTATTATGTTGTGGATGTGAACAAAAGTATGGACGAACATTGGACACGGTTCATGATATTTTAAGGGCTAAAGAAGCCTATTATCTGCTTGTTGGTATTCATGTTGGTAATTATTTTGGCACTAGATTCTGGCCATGCTACTAGAACTATGATTTATTGTTAGTCCCGAGGCGTAGATATAGATGGAAAACAGGAGTTCAGTAAGCCTACACAGTAGGTGCCACAAGTGAGGAGTTTAGCAAGCCTACACAGTAGGTGCCACAAATGAGGAGTTTAGCAAGCCTACACAGTAGGTACCACAAATGAGATAGATCTCAAGAACAAAGTTAGGCCTCCCTACTCAGTAGGTGCCTTAAAACCTGAATAACGAGTTACAGAGAAACAAGAGAAGAAGAAGAAGAAGATGAGGATTAAATCTGCTGGGGTGTAAAAATACCGTTGCTCAAAGCAAGATTCGCCTCTATATGATCTGCTTCCAGAAACCAGCAAGTTTAAGAGAACTTCTGGAACGCTCGTCAGTCAATATTTGTGACTTGAACGGGCTTCCTAAACTTTACGGACTCCCTTAACTCTCTTCTTTGGTGCATCTTGGCAATGAGGCAAGGGAGCTCTATTTATAGAGTGGAGTGAGACCTCACCATCTCTCATATCCGATGTGAGACTAAAACACCAATACTCTAAAATAGAGTTTGATGTTTTACATCATCCCACAATCAACATAGTCGAGTGCTAGTCACGCCTTCCCTCCGAACACTACCGTGCATGCACGAGACAACCTGGAGTCCGTGTCGAGTCCGAGCCCGCACAACAAAAATCAACTTGCGTCCTTGTTGGAATTAATCATTTTCCTCTTAGTAAAATCACCCACATGGTTCTCTCCTTAAGGTCACCATCCCATGTGCATATCCCAACAACACATACTCATATATATGTTGAGATAACTCATGGTGCTTTTCCAATGTGGGACTAAACTTTATAAAGCATGTTGAGAGCAAGCTCTCTTCATGTCAAGGAGCAAGAGCACCAACAATCCCCCACATATCTCATCATATATATGTGTCTAGGGTTGAGCGTTCCCCACAGTAACTGTCCATTTTGTATTAGGATAGATGTCGCTGATGACTTGAATCTTCCCGCACGGGTTAAATAACAATATGATATAAGAATTGACTAAGCCTTGAATTCTGCACCATAGCTGCAATTCTTCCTACTCACATAATGTAGTTATCTGTGCTTCTGGGTGCACATTAAAGGCCATGTGCCAGCCTGGTTTCGGTATATGTATTTTTGGCGTCTACAAGTTTACCCTCAAGAGACGGCCTGTATCTCTATCCATACTCTCTAGGTGAGTTCTTTTAAAGAGTCCTTGGAATAAAGCCTTGCGCTTCCGTTCGGTGCTACGCCGCTATGACATGGCTTAAAGCCGAGGCTTTATCCTTAATTGGGTACCTCATCGTAGAGTTATACTACTGTAGCATGAGGTAACAAGCCTCTTTGTAGTGCCAAACTACCCAGCATGAAGCCTTGCGCTTCCGTGCGGTGTTACGCCGCTATGACATGGCTTGCGAAGCCGAGGCTTTACCCTACCTGGTACCTCTTCGTGGTGTTATGCCACTGTAACATGAGGACACTGGCCTCTTTATAGTGCTGTCTACCACTCTTCATTTATAATATACAGCATTAGGCTACCTGCCTATAAGCGGTGCTACGCCGCAGTGACATGGCTTGCTAAGCCGAGGCATTACCCCTACCTGGGAACCTCATTGTGGTGTCACCCCACTGTAGCATGGAGTCCATGAGCTCCTTTGTAGTACTGCGCTACCGTGCTTTCTGTAAAGCACAACAGACATTAACTCTGTCTGAGAAATCATTAAGGCGTTTAAGCCATCCTCTCCACAGGAAATGTTCTCCGCAGAGAACTATAGTAGACAACAGTGGGTATGGGTCCGTATCCCTTCCATGTCCCTCAGGACTATGTACCCACTGTTACCTGATATTTTCCCAATCAGTGGTCCTCCCTTGAACCAAAAGCTAGATGCCTAGTAGATTTTTCTTTGAACTAATAGCATAAAACTTTATGGTAGGATTATACAGATACAATATCAGAATGCCTTCAAGCCCATTTTTCTTGCTGTGTCATCGACCAGCTGGCGCTTGAGGCCCTTTGTGAACGGATCTGCCAGGTTCTCCTGACTCCGAACATCAATTACAGCAATAGTTCTCCTTTTAATGAGATCATTTATTGCTCTGTGCTTCAGCCGCACAGTTCTCGTCTTCCCGTTGAAGTGGTCATTTGATGCTACTGTTGTAGTCGCCTGGTTGTCACAGTAAATCGGTACCGCCGGTATATGAGCTCCAACCACTGGAAGATCATACATGAGCTCGTGAAGCTATTCTGCTTCATCTGCTGCAGCTTCTAGTACATAGAACTCAGATTCTATGGCGGAACGAGAGAGTATAGTCTGCTTCTTCGACTTTCACGATATAGCAGCTCCACCCAAGGAAAAGATGTATCCACCTGTGGATCTCTCGTTTTCCACCTCTGAATACCAACTAGCATCACTGAAGACTTCTACTACTGTCAGATATTCGCTGTAGTATAGTGCATATGTCTGAGTCTTCTTGAGATATCTCATCACCCGCTTCACAGCTTTTCAGTGCTCAATGCCTGGGTTGCTTGTGAACCGACTCAGCATTCCCACAACGAAAGCTATGTCAGGCCTTGTGGCAGTAGTTGAGTACATCAAACTCCCGATAATGCTGGAATAATCTAGCTGTTTGACGCTTTTCTTCGAATTTGGCTTCAGATTCTGATCACACCTGTATGGCGTATCGATCCCTGGAATATCCTGATACCCGTAGCGTGTGAGCATTTTCCCAATGTAATGAGATTGTGGCAGCGCCACTCCAGTGTCTGTCCGGATGTTCTTTATGCCCAAGATGACATCTGCATCCCCCAAGTCCTTCATACTAAACTTGGTTGAGAGGAACTTCTTTGTCTCCGTGACATTGCCTATATCCGTTCCTAGGATTAGCATATCGTCCACATACAGACAAACGATGACTCCTCTTCCATCAACGAACTTCGTGTAAACACACTTGTCCGTCTCGCTAACTCTGTAGCCGTTTGATCTAATAACTTTGTCAAACTTCTCATGTCACATCTTGGGAGCTTGCTTCAAACTGTATAATGATTTCACCAACTTGCAGACTTTGTCTTCAAGACCTTTGACGACAAATCCATCTGGCTGTTGCATGTATATCTCTTCGGTCAGCTCGTCTTTCAGGAATGCTGTCTTTACATCCATCTGATGTATCACCAACTTATGTATTGCTGCTAGAGCAATTAACATTCTGATGGTGGTCATCCGCGCTACTGGAGCGTATGTGTCAAAGTAGTCTATCTCCTGTTTCTGAGAAAATTCTTTGGCTACCAGCCTGGCCTTGAACTTGTCAATAGTTCCATATGCCTTCATCTTCTTCTTGAAGATCCATTTACATCCGATAGGTTTTGCGTCTTTAGGTAGATCTACTAACACCCATGTGTTATTGGAGGTGATAGATTCATACTCGTCATTCACTGCCTCCTTCCAGAAGATAGCATCTTTGGTCTTCATCGCCTCATCATAGGTAAGCGGATCTGCTTCTACATGATAGGTAACAAAGTCATCTTCAAAGTCCTTTGGTATCCTCACTCGTTTGGCTGACGGCTCTTCGAGTTCTGGTTCAAACGTTGTTTTATCAACAACAATTTCTTGTTGGACTACGACATCGTTGGAAACCTCAGCTTCCTTTGCACCATCATTATTCTCCGAAATGTCCGTGAGAATAATATTTTTGTGCCTTGCAAACTTGTTTTCAAAGTACTCCGCGTCACGAGATTCGATGACATGGTTAGACTCTAAGTCAAGGAATCTTCGAGCGTCACTCTTCTCGACATACCCCGAGAAGATCGTCTTCGTAGTCCTTGTTCCGAGTTTCTGAATCTTCAGATCCGAAAGTTTTACGTATGCCAGACACCCCCACACTCGAATGATATTCAAGTTGGGTCTGACTTTGAACCAGAGTTCATGAGGAGTAATATCAGAAGTTGCATACGGTACTTTGTTCAGAATGAATGTGTCCGTCAATGCAGCTTCTCCTGAAAAGTACTTTGGAAGACCCACAGTTAATAACATTGAGTTTATAATCTCTGTCAACGTTCTGTTCTTCCTTTCTGCTACTCCGTTGGACTGAGGAGAATACGGAGCAGTAGTCTCATTGTTGATTCCATGTTCTTTGTAGAACGATGTGAAATCATGAGATCGATATTCTCTGCCTTGATCACTCCTCAACCTCTTGAGTTGTTGTCCAGTTTGTCTTTCAGCTTCAGCCCTGAACTCCTTGAACTTCTCGAATGTTTCATCTTTTATTTTTATCAAGTAGACAAATGCGTACTTTGAGAAGTCATCGATGAAGGTTATGAAATACTTCATCCCGACCTTCATGGAGAATTGTTTGAAGTCATAGATATCGGAGTGCACCAACTCCAGAAGATCTGTGCTTCGATTGACTCGATGAAAGGGTTTCCTTGTGATCTTAGTCTGAGCACACACTTCACATTTCTCCACCTTTCCCCCACATTTGGAGATAAGTCCTAGACTAGACGTTTTGTTTATCCTTTTACAATGGACATGTCCTATTCTATTATGCCACAACTCAAGAGTATAAGCATAATTGGAAATTTCATTAATATTCTTTGACTAGGTTACAAGCTGGAGTTTAAACATTTCTTTGGTATAGAAAGCTTTTTCGAAGTACATTTCTTTCAGGGACATCACCATCTGGCCAGCATTGATGTCCATTCTCAGGCCTGCATTGCAGAGCAGGCCTCCAGAGATCAGGTTCTTGGCAATCACGGAAACATGCTTCACATCTTGAAGCATCCGAGTTTTCCCGGTTGTCAGCTTCAGCGCCACCATCCCGATCCCTTGAACTTTAGCTTGTGCCTAGTTCGCCACCATCACCTTCTCAGAGGTTTATTGGTATATGGTGAACCATTTCTTGCTTGAGCAGACATGGCAGGTGGCACCAGTGTCTACCCACCAGTCAGAGTCAGCCCCCACCGAAGTGACCCGAGCAATTATAGCAATACCGTCAGTAATCAATGAAACCTTATTAGGCTCACCTTGCTGTGACTGCTTGGGCTTAGATCTACATTCACTCTTGTAGTGGCCCTTCTTGCCACAATTAAAACAACTCACACATTGGACTTGGGCTTCTTCTGTTTGAAAGACGGTCCCTTCACTTTCAGATTAGTGAAGTCTTTCTTGTGGTGAAAAGCCGCCTGCTTCCCCTTGGAGTCTCTCGTCTGCACTAGATTGGCCTCGGCCAATTGTTTGGACAAAGCGTCCATCTTCTGTTGAGAACACATCTCATCCTCAACGTGGATTTCTTCCAAGAGATCTTCCAGACTGATCTCGAGTTTCTTCCGATGCATTCTTGCATAGAACGTATTCCATCCAGCAGAAAGTTTCGAGACGATCCCTCCAAGGACAAACTTGTCGACGAGGGGTATCTTTTCATCGTCCAGTTTCTGACGAAGTTTCAGAAACTCTTTCACTTGAGGAAGCATCGCCTTCTCGTCTTCAAAGAGCCACTTGTGATATTTTTCGACGAAAAATATCTTGCTCCTGTTTTTGTCTTCCTCGTACAGCTTTTCCACAGACTCCTATATTTCTCTGGCACTATTCTTCTTTGAGTAGGATTCTACCAGGGAATCCTCCATAACATTTAGGATTAGAAGCCTACAAATGCTATTCTCCCTTATCCATTTGGCCTAAAGTTTAGTAGCCGCAGTTATAGCGGCAACAGACCCAGTATCTGGAACAGTAGGTTCCTCTTCAAAGAGCACGTGATCAACGTCTCGGAGTTGAAGGGTGAGAAAGACCTTCCTCTTCCAGACTTAATAATGCTCTCCATCAAACTTTTCCAACTTGTAGTAGTCAGTTTGGAGGAGTGAAGCATTAATGTTTTCCATCGTACTAATCTTGCTTTGAGATTGTTAGTCCCGAAGCGTGGATATAGATGGAAGACATGAGTTCAGCAAGCCTACACAGTCGGTGCCACAAATGAGGAGTTTAGCAAGCCTACACAGTAGGTGCCACAAATGAGATAGATCTCAAGAACAAAGTTAGGCCTCCCTACTCAGTAGGTGCCTTAAAATCTGAAGAACCAGTTACAGAGAAGAAGAAGAAGAAGAAGAAGAAGAAGAAGAAGAAGAAGAAGAAGAGGAGGAGGTTAAATCTGCTGGGGTGTAAAAACACCGTTGCTCAAAGCAAGATTCGCCTCTATACGATCCGCTTGGAACGCTCGTCAATCAATATTTGTGACTTGAACGGGCTTCCTGAACTTTACGGATTCCCTTAACTCTCTTCTTTGGTGCATCTTGGAAAGAAGGCAAGGGGGCTCTATTTATAGAGTGGAGTGAGACCTCACCATCTCTCATATCCTGGGACTAAAACACCAAATACTCTAAAATAGATTTTGACGTTTTACATCATCCCATAATCAACATAGTCGAGTGCTAGTCCACGCCTTTCTTCAGAACACTCCCATGCATGCACGAGACAACCTGGAGTCCGTGTCGAGTCCGAGCCCGCACAACAAAAATCAAATTACGTCCTTGTTGGAATTAATCATTTTCTTCTTAGTAAAATCACCCACATGGTTCCATCCTTAGGGTTACCATCCCATGTGCATATCCCAACAACACATACTCATATATATGTTGAGATAACTCATAGTGCTTTTCCAATGTGGGACTAAACTTTACAAAGCATGTTGAGAGCAAGCTCTCTTCATGTCAAGGAGCAAGAGCACCAACATTTATATAGTCCAAGTTCTCTGCATGCTACCTCAATCTCTGATTCCTTGCTCCCTTGGATGAACATATATTACTTACACAATTTTAATGTTCAACAGAGTCTCAATTCTTTCACTCAGTAAAATTCAATCAGGAAGGAATCGAGGTCATAGTCGTAGTTTTGGACAGTACATGATAAGTACTGAACTCCTTTGTTTTTTGTTCACTAATTCAATCAGGAAGGCAAAAATTTGTATTTTGTATTTTTAATCTTTACACCTTTTCTGTTTTCTAACAAAACAAAAACTAATAAAATAGGACAAGTTTGCCCATGTTCTATCATTGATTTTCCCTCGTTTCTTTTATGTCCTTTTTTTTCAATTTATAAAGGGACTACAAAGTTACCCAAGGCTGTTCAGTATTTACAAGTTTGTCATTCACATTTTTTTTTCTAAAGAACTGCCCCCTACAGATACATGACTAATATACTAGACTGTCAAAAAACTTTAACAGTCATGTCTCCAAGTATTTTGACAGTCTTGCACCCGTAGTGGACAACCCCTTAGTAAAAATGTTTGGGTGACAAACTTGTAAATACTTGGACTGCCTCGAGTAAATTTTGAAGTGCCTTTATAAATTGCATTTTTTTCCTTCTCTCTTATATTTTACTAGTCATTTTCATATGCATCCCAAAAAAAGAATTTTTCTCATATTATTAAAATTTGTATAGAAATTTAAATTATATTATAATAGTTTAAATATAATTATATTTT
This sequence comes from Iris pallida, assembly GCA_029216955.1. NCBI lineage: Eukaryota > Viridiplantae > Streptophyta > Magnoliopsida > Asparagales > Iridaceae > Iris > Iris pallida. The sequence continues at coordinate 223,755 of JANAVB010001998.1, read as the reverse complement.
AATTAAGATATGTTTGTAGAATTTTGAATATATATTTAGATAATACAATATAGTTAGTTTAACTATTTAACTATTAAATATATTATAATTTGGATTTTTATATATGTTTATAGAATTTTGGATATATATGTTTAGGTTGTTATATGGATTTTAAGAAATTTATATGTAAGAGATATACATACTTAATTTCTCGAATATTTAATTTTACCTGATACATATCAATAAACAAAATATTAATACATCCGGAATGAATTAAATTATAAAAAATAATAAGCAATAGTGACATATACAATATAACAAAATATATTTAAGATTTAATTAGAATTTTAGTAAGGTTTTGATATGATTTAAAGTCTTAAGACAAGAAATTGAACAAATAGTGAATCAATCAATTTATTAACATAAGAATAATTTATCTACTAAATTGTGTGGCCAATTATTAATTTATTGTTAGAATAATTAAACATGTAGGGAGAGAAAGTTAATTAAGTATAAAGGAGTGGGCCAAAAATTAATTAATGGCTAGAATAATTTAAAATGAAAGGAGAGATTGAGTTAATTAAGTAGAGAGAGAGACCAATAGTTATAAACCATTGACTTTTCTTAGGGGTTTTAACCCCGACCATTCTTTGACTTTATACTTTTTGACGAAAAATACCACTATTCTTTATTTTTTTATATAATATTATTATTTTATTAATTCATGATATATTTTATAAGATTAGATTTAATAATATTTAAATTAGTTATCTTTTAAATGATGAATATAATAAATATGGTTAGACTAGGTCCAATAAAATCTGATTAAATTTAATTATATATTAAATTATATTAATTTCTTAACTTGATTAGATTAGTTAAATTTTGGAAAAAAATCCATATTATCCATTAGTTTTATAATAAATATACAAAAAAAATCATTTCTTGTGAAAGAGGAATGAAAAAAAGGAATTTGTTTCCTTATTTCTTCCTATTTACTTTCGAATCAAAGTACACTATATACTTCAAGAGGTAAGTTTTTGATACCCTTGTTCGTCATTTCCACATGCATAACTTGGTCTCCATTTTAGATATCCAAACAGTATTTGGTTTACAAAACCAAAGCCCAAACGTCCAAACTTTCTTAACTTTGTTTTGTCTATCAAAACTTTGTTTCCCAAAACTCTATTATCTAAACCTCTATTTCGGAAACTAAATTCCAAACAGGCCTATGTCATAGACCCAACTATTTTTTCGGGTTCTCATGTCGATTTTTCTTGTCTTTTGTAACGCCCCAGTCCCAAAATACGTAGGACTAGGAACGTAGACATGCCAGCCGTATAATAAATATATGTAAGCTGTAAAATGCAGTAGAACCATAACTAATCTCATCCACTCAAAATAAATGATAAAAGAGGTCATATAATGATAATGAATTGTCTTGATACAATATGTTGGGCGGAGACAAATCCACTACCAACAAGTAAAGAAAAAATACATGAGAGAATAAATGATTTTTGGCGAGCGAAGCGAAGACGATCAAGTGCAATCATCCTCGGAGATATAGCGATGATCACGGCTAGAGCTAGAACACCTACGAAAGACAAGAGCACACACCTGGGGAGATAACCAGGTCCTCAGAGGGACGTAACAAGACACATAATATCATGCCATATAAACTGAATAAATATTGCTCAAATAAATAAGTCAATTGGATTATAACATAGTCCAATCCACACCTATTGAACGAGCGTACCATCCCCCCAACCAAACAAGGACAGAAGATGGTAAACTAATTCACGGTGACGTATCTTTCCATGCTATGATGAATCCAATATGGTATCCGGACCCCAACAAGGTTTAATACCTTCTCATCGAAGTAGTAAGTCACACCTACATCCAAACAAGGACAAGATGTGACGAACTAATCCGCGACAAGTTATTGTTCCAAGCCACGGTCAGATACAAGTATCCAAACTAAAAGTACTCGTACCTAACGGATAAGGGTGCCTATCCATTCTAAGTGAAATATAGTTAAGAACAATCCTTCCTACGCATGGGCCCTGGCTAAATAGGATCGGCATAGTCCCCCCTGGGCACCAGAGGCCCTATCAGTAAGAGCATGACGTTCCGCAGAAGCGCCAGTGGCCGTCAGTAATCATGGGTAATCTGACCCGCGTCTCTGGCGGAGCTCAGGGGTTACAAAAGGGAAAGTGCATCGAAGCCCATACGCTAAGGAATTGTCCTCCCCGCCCAATGCCTACTGTGTTGTATCCACAACACAAAACCACTATAACCGCTAAGTCAAACTAGCATGCAATCTCTATTAGCGATTATTCCTATCGCACGGTTTTTACGTACTGGTGGCCAGTCAATCACGTACGTCCGTGTTCTACATGCGACACACAACTTCGTGGTACAACGTGTCAAGGCCAATGAATGCAACATACAAGATGGTCCCTTAAATCTAGGTTTAATGTGTAAAAAAAATAATACATAGCAGAAAATATAAATGAACAGTAAGTTCTAACAGGTTATGCCATGTATCACAGTTTATTTTGCATAAAGAAAATAAATAATGCATAAAATATGAGCTAAAATAAATAAACAGCAAATGGCAAGGTGTCTTGCCTGGTAGGACGCCTGGTGTACTGCAATGATCAATGTGTCACGAACTGCGACTTCGGTGCAACAACTATGCAAGGTGACCTCGAGTGGTGACACGGACAGTTCCATCGGGTCCAGGACGGTCAATTTGGTTAGGATCGATAGAAGGAAGGACATATTGGCGAGGGAATATGAGAATGAGTTTAGTCATGGAAAGGGGGAAATCAAAGAAGAATGATAAATAATATAAGTACAAATTTTTGAAAATACTTATAATATTTGAAAACTAGATTTTATTAGTAAAATTATATTTATAGAAAAAAGACCTAAAGTCAAGAAAAGAATCATTTTTGGCTAAAACTCTAAGTTTATAAGGGTATGATTTTGGGATAGAAAATTTTGGTTAGTTAGAGTAATTGATAAAAACTAAAAATTACTTTATACTTTCGAATCTATTTTTAGGAGTAAATTAATTTGAATTAATTTATTTAAACTATCATTTGATTAATATATATATTTTGTTACCATAAAACTTTAATGCTTTATACATATACATAGTTAGTAGCAATAGATCTAAAAACTCATGGTCATATATTAATACTGTAGGTGTCTACCAATAGTAATTCTAACAAAATATTTCTAATAATAGTAACTTATTAGACAGATAAAAAATAACCATATGATAATAATAGTAAAAATAATGATGATAATAATAATATTAATAATAATAATAATAAAGATGATAATAATAATAATAGATACACCAAAAAAAACACAAAGAAACAAACCTTAACAAAACAAAGAAATAAATAATAAAATAAATAACATAAAAAGCTACTGTAGCAGTCACTGCTGCTCTCCAAAAGAAAGGAAAAAGAAAGGGAGAGATGCTGGAGTGAGCGGCGGCACGATCTCGGCGGGGGCGGCTCGGTGGGCGACGACGGCGGCGGTTGGAGGAGCGGAGAGAAAGGCGGTCGGCAGAGCGGAGGTTTCAGGAAGAGGGCGGCGGAGGCTGTGCAGCGGTGGAGAAAATCGGGGAGCGGAGGAGGACGCCGGCGGCTGGAGGGTTTCCGGCAGCGACGGTGTTCGGGTGAGGACGGTCGGTCGAGATGGCCTGTGCTGGGGCGGTCTGAGGAGGACGGGGCGGTGTCAGAGCGGGGATGCGGCGCTCGGCCTCGGCGTACGCGACGGAGGGCTGTGGTGCCACAGCGAGGAGGTGGAGGAGGCTCACCCGGCCGGAGGAAGCGGTGGCCGCTGCTTGGAGTTGGTCGAGAGGGGGTTTGTGGGTTCGACTGCGCGGCTCGTCTGATGGCGCGACGGAGGGAACGGCGGTCAGCGGTGGGGTCATGCGACGGCGGGCGGCGGGCGGAGGATCGACGAGAGGGATGGCTCGCCACAGTGGACGCCGCCGGGGCTGAGAGCGGCGGAGAAAGGTGGTGGCTCGTCGGCGATCTGGGTTTTGGTCGGGCTCAAGGGACTGCGGAGGATTCGACGGTCGGCTCGCGTGGAGGGCGGAGCGACGGAGCTAGCCATAGAGAGGCGGATCTCGACACTGATGCCGTCAGTGGGGCTTGAGCGCGGCTAGGAGGCGCTGGCAGGCAGATCGGAGCGCTGGGCAGCGCTCGGCGTCGGTGAGGTGGTGGCGAGTCGCAGGCGCGGCGCACGTCGGCGATGGCGAAGAAAATAGGGGTTCTCCGCTGTGAGGTTCGTGGCGGCGGCAAGGTCGATCGACGGCGATGGGTTTGCGGGTGGCGGAGGGAGCTCGTCGCCGAGGTAAGTGCGGTGGTGATGTCTTTGATTTTTTTTGGCTGTGGTGGTCGTGATGATTTTTGGGGTGTTTCAGTCGTGGTGGCGTTCGGTGATGGTACGGTGTGTCAAAAATTTCCCGGTGATGTCGGGCTGCTGATGGTTCGGCCAGAGGGGTTTGGGGTTTGCTAATGGTAGTGGTGACGGTCAGATGATGGCGGTGTGAGGGTTGGGCCATTGCAGCTGTCATGGTGATGGTGGTGGTGGTATGGAGGCGGGGAGTCGGAGAGTTGTGAGGGTGCTGGGGAGTCGAGGTTTGGTCGGAGGGCATGGAATGGGACGGCGAAGGCGATGGCTATGGATAGGCTTAGGATTATGGATTGATAGTGGTGGAGGGCTACCGTCGTGTCCTGTGAGACACGGGGCGGGGTGTCTGGCATGTCGGACACGGAGATAATTTATGTATTTGTAAAAAAAAAATAGTGGATGGGACACGGACACGATGCACGGTTTGGGTTATGGAATTTGTGGAAGATGAATTGTGGAGAAAATAATATGGAGGAGTACCTGCCTATTTATAGGACGTGGGAATTCCTATTAGGATAGGATTAGAAAAAGATTTAAAACCCAAATTAGATAATTCAATCTATTTAATTCAAATCCAAATCCAAATCCTATTTAAATTATATCCCTTTAGTTTAAAATTAAATCAAATAAATCAAATTTCAATTATAGATATTAATTTAATCTATTTAAATAAATCCAAAAATCAAATCAAGATTCAAATGGCCATAATAACTTCCAAATATATTTTTCAAAATACCAATAATAATAATTTCATAATAAATTTTTTTAAATATCTTTTCGAATAATAAAATATTAATATTTAATAATTTCAAAAATAAAAATATATAAATTTAATTTAATGTACCTCATATACAAGGAATATAAAATAGTTTTCTAAATTACCACTAATAAATAAATAAATAAATAAAGTAATAAGATTTTGGTCATCTCAATACACAACTATAAGCAAAATACAAATACAATAATTATTATATATATTATTTGAACTATAAAATAGAAAAAATGTTTTTCAAAAAAATATGTACGCTCGCACATATTCGCACTCGTCGAGCAATTACGAAAATAAAATTTCGTGCGTGACGTACAATACGACTACGCGTTGTATAATACAAAATTTTAAATCAGTACCAAATTTAATAAAAAAAATATAGTAGAAATTTAGGGGTTTTACATCTTTTTATGACAAATCCAGATCAAATCACTAGATCGCATGGTAAATTAAAATAATGTTATAGAAATGAGCGAGATAGACAAAGATATTAGTCGACTCTGGGCTTTTCTCATTACAATATATATGAAGAGGGAATATGATAGAGGTGGTTATAGATAGGAATAAGGGCATTCACGTTTGGTCTAATCCACAAATAATAATACTCCCTTGGATGCATATTTTAATTATTGTCTCAATAAAAACTTTTCTAAGGATAAACCCATATTTGGGAAAAATCCATAAAATCCATAGTAAAAGAAAATAGTACAATAATATTCTTCAGTAAGAAATGAGTACAATGTGCAAAGACATACTTCGAGATGTCTCCATTAGCATCTTCAGGATGCATGCATCTTTAGGATGCTCACTCTCAAATTATAGAAATTACATTTAATTTTTTACATCAATAAAAATAAAAAGTCAACCGCCAATAAAATTGAATATTACATCTCATCGCTACACTTTCTTTGCCTATAAATTTATATGCATTATTCTTATATCCTAACGAGTATTTGTAGGCGTATTGGTTACTCCTGGAAGCTTGCAACTCTCCTTGAGCGTTTGTAGACTTATTGTTTATTCCTGGAAGCTTGCAACTCTCCATGACTGTTGAACTGCTGAAACCATAGCCATGCACAATCTTTGTTTGCTTCATTAAGTGTAAAAATATTGATGAGGTTGCTACAGTAATTTGCTTTATTTATCTCCGAAATATCTGCAACATTGTTTAGAAAATATATTATGTTTGTTGTATCCCTTTAAGGGGATCAGATAAATACCATGTACCTGCATATCTCATAAGATCAAAATATTTATATGAATTAAATCAAGAATGATTTATGTGCCTTATGTCATTCTAGTGTCTACGTGTATATGCATATCAGCATGATCACATAAATATATTGTGCTGAGTGAATGACAATAAAGAGTTTATATTTATCCTCTTTAAATATGGTATTTTAGGATCATAACATGTTCTTTTATTCTTTTCGGTCGTAACAGACCCCATTGACCTGACAATTATAGATATATTGAGTAAATGATAACTACTCAATATATTAAATCTCTTTAGGATATTTACCTCTATCGATTATCTCTTCAAGAGATTATATCAGATCCCTTTTGGAGATTTATCTCTTTGAGTGATTATCTCTTCAGGAGATACTCCAATTTATTTAGGAGACATTTTAAATCTCTTCAGAAGATAATGTCATATTTTCTCTCTCTTCAGAAGATTATCTCTGGAGGAGATCTTCTCTTCTGGAGATCTTCTCTTCGGGAGGTACTTTCCATTGTTGGCCCATATGGTTATGAACAACCTGATTTCGATAATTAACTTAAAACTCTGATTTTGATACATAAAGTACAAAGACTATAAAAGACCGCAACTATTCTCGTCAGCAAGATTTTTGACAAATCATTATGTATTTTTTTTTCGAGGCTAGGTTTTTGTAAGTTGGATATCACTGGCATTTAGTTGAAAATTCCCACTCAAACAGAACCTACTCATACTAAAACCAAACTCATCCCCAAAAGACATTATGAAAATCAAGAACATTCTGAAAACCTAGTACCCGAACTCGGATCGAACTCGGTCCTCCTAAATTTTCTCCTAGTCAGAATGAAAACCTATTCTTTAGGATCCTAAATGTTAGAAGATTTGAACGTTACCTTAACCGAGTTCTGTCTGAACTGTGGTTCAAAAATTCCTATAAATAGAGAAGAGATTTTTACTTTACTCACTCAACTCACTCTTTATCTTCTCTATCCATTCTAAGCCTTCTATGCACCAAAGAGCTTTCAATCTTCATATTTCCAAGACAACTCTCATTATACTAAGTGTCGGTGTATTTTGATTAGAAGTGTTCGAGTTGTACAAGCTTGGCATATCAAAGCTATTCAGTTAGTGTTGAAGTTTGTTCGTGAACTTCGAAATAAAAAGACAATGTTATAATAAGTCACAAGCCCTTGGGATAAAAGCTTGTATTTCCAAGATAGTGGATTTAATATTGAACAAGAGTACTCGAGCTTGGACTAGTCCTCTCAGAGGGAAACAAAGATAAAATCTTGGTGTTTGCGTATTGTTTCTATCTCACTACTTAATTACTGCTTTTACATTATTACATTAATTATCTGCCTTTATCTGTATTATTTTTAATTGGGATATTACTTCTGCTACACTCTATTCACCCCCTCTAGAGGTTCCATCGATACCACAATTGGTATCAGAGCACGATTTCTCTAAGATTGTTTTAAAACTCCTTGAGAAATGACATCATTATACACTAGTAATGGTGATGGTCAGTTAATAAATAGGCCTCCCCTATTTGATGGTACAAACTACACGTATTAAAAGACACGTATGAGCTTTTATCTCAAGTCACTAGATTTTGATTTATGGTCAATTGTTATTGATGGTTATAAAAAACCAGCTCAAATCATTATAGATAAGAGCCTGGTTAAGAAACCACATGACAAGTATATTGATCATGAAAAGAAGCAAGTAAGCCTTGATGCAAAAGCTATAAATACTTTATTTTGTGTAGTAGATAGAACAAAATTCAATGGAGTATCAACATATGCCACGTCTTACGAGGTTTAGAAACTTATTTAGGTAACTCATGAAGGAACTTCACAAGTGAAGGAATCCAAAATTTTAAGATTTACACAAGAATATGAGGCTTTTAGAATGAAGCCTAATGAGACTATCTCTATCATGTTTACTCGTTTATTAGATATTATTAATCCCTTATCTTCTCTTGGAAAAAAATTACAGCAATCATGAAAAGATACAAAAGGTACTTCATGGATTGACCAAGAACTGGAATCCTAAAGCAACGTCTGTAATTGAAGGGAACGATCTCACAATAATGACTCTCTAGACGCTTATGGGAAAGCTTATGACACATGAGCTAGAGCTAAAGGAATTTGAAGAGCCAACACCAAAGGAGAAAACCATCGCATTCAAAGCATATCACAAGATGGCCTCCGATGACGAAAGTAAGAATGACAATTCAGACAATGATCAAATGGCCCTTATGACTCTGAACTTCAGAAGATTTCTAAAGTATAAGAAATTAAACAAAAAGAAGAAAGATTTCAAAGATGACGAAGAGCCTATATGCTAAAATTGTAAAAGACATATCATATTAAGAAAGACCGTCCTGCTGTAAGGAAGGGAAGCATATATGAACAATCACGTAAGAGAAGGAATTCAACCAAAAATTATGCTAATACCAGTATTTGGTGTAAAAGTGAAACAAATGATTCCAAAGAAGAAGAGAGACCTTGCAACACTACAAATCTATACTTCATGGCTACAGATGCAAAGGTGGACCTACCCCCTCTCACTAGAAGCAAATAGATTTCCGATAGTGATTGTTCCAGACATATGACAGGTGATACTACTTTATTTGCTACTCTATAGATGAAGAAAGAAGGCCATGCCTCCTTCAGAAATAACTTAAAAGGATATATAACTGGTAATCGTGACATAGGTACTTCTTCCTCTCCTATTATCAAAGATATTTGCCTAGTAACAAAATTAAAATATAACCTTGTAAGTATAAGTCAATTGACTGATCATGATTATGGAATTAATTTTGTAAAAGATAAATGCTTTATTTATGATAAAACCTATGATATAATCTCTTTTACCGGATTAAGAGAAGACAACATATATATTTTATATCTGTCAGAGAATACTAACAGTACAGAAAAGTGCCTATGCACATCTCAAGACGAAAGCTGGATATGGCACATGCGTCTTGCAAAATTGTCCACAAAGAAACTGGTAAGAGGCTTACCTAATATTACTTTCAAGAAAGATATAGTTTGTGCCAATTGTGAAAAGAACAAGGCATCCCGATCATCTTTCAAATCAATAAATGCTTTAAGTATCTCTAGACCTCTTCAATTAATACATATGGACTTATTTGGACCAAGAAGAGTCGCCAGTCTTGGCGGTAAGTTATATGCCTTTGTAATAGTTGATGATTATTCAAGATATAGTTGGGTTTATTTTCTTTCAAATAAAAATGAGACTTTTTTCGAGTTTCTTTCTTTTTGTAAAAAGGTTCAAAATGAGAAAGGCTTCATGATTACTCGTATTCTAAGTGATAATGATGGAGAATTTGACAACCATGATTTTAAAACTTTTTATGATTTAAATAGTTTATCTCATGAATTCTCTTGTCCCAGAACTCCTCAATGAAATGGTGTTGTGGAGAGAAAGAATGAAACTCTTGGTGATATGGCTAGAGTTATGCTTAACCACCACAATCTTTTAAAATATTTTTGGGCATAACCTGTTTATATAGCATGCCATGTATTGAATAGGGTTCTTATTAGACCAATTTCAAAAAAGACTCCCTAAAAATTATGGTTTAATAGAACTTCTAATATCAGCTACTTTAAAGTATTTGGATGCAGATGTTTTATTCTAAACACCAAAGACAGTTTAGGTAAATTTAATGAGAAAGCTGATGAAGGAATATTTCTCGAATACTGCAAAGAGCAAAGGATTTAGAATATTCAACAAAAGATCACTAGTAGTTGAAGAATCAATAAACGTTACTTTTGACGAACTGAACGGTCAAGGTGCAAACGATAGTAATAATGAAGATGACAGAATTCCCTCAAGTAAAACACCCGAAGATACACTAAGCACATACCTGGAGAGTCTGCCAAAGAGATTACAATTTTTCACAAACCATCTAGAAGAGCTGGTAATAGGTAATGTATCTAAAGGTGTAAGTACTCGTTCTAATACTAGAGATATCATTGCTAATGCAGCTTTCGTTTCTAAGATAGAACCCAAAAATGTTGGAGAAGCTTTTGATGATAAATTTTGGATTTCAGCAATACAAGAGAAACTTAACCAATTTGAACGAAATCAAGTTTGGGAACTTGTTCTCATACCTAATGATCACCCGGTCATTGGTACTAAATAGGTTTTTTGAAATAAATTAGATGAGAATATTTGGTAACACGTAACAAAGCACGTCTAGTAGCTCAAGGCTATAATCAAGAAGAAGACATTGACTACGATGAGACATATGCTACAGTTAGTAGGCTAGAATCCACTCGAATACTATGTGTTTTTGCTAGTTTTCTTAGTTTTAAACTTTTCAAATGGCTGTAAAGAGTACTTTTTAGACAGTTTTATGAAATCAGAAGTTTTTGTTAAACAACCTCCTAGTTTTAAAGATTTTAAAAGACCAGATCACGTATTCAAGCTTCTTAAGGCTCTCTATGGACTCAAACAAGCACCTCGTGCATGGTATGAGCACCTTAGTTTCTTCTTACTTGAACACGGTTTTTCAAAAGGAAAGGTTGATTCCCTTTTTATAAAATCTATTGATAAGAACATATTATTAGTGCATATTTACGTAGATGATACTATCTTTGGATCAACAAATGAGATGCTTTGTAACGAGTTTGCTGAGTATATGCAGAGTGAATTTGAGATGAGCATGATGGAAGAATTGACTTTCTTCCTTGGGTTACAAGTCAAACATAATTCATTAGGGATTTTTATCAGTCAGGCCAAATATACAAAAGGCCTACTGAAGAAGTTTAATATGGACAATGTCAAATCAATCAGAACTCCTATGGCAACGTCTACAAAACTTGATATGGATGAAAGTGGTAAACCAACTGAAGTTCGTAAGTACAGAGGTATGATTGATAGTTTATTCTATTTAACTGCTAGTCATCCTGACATTATATTCTCAGTACGCCTATGTGCAAGATATCAGGCTGTCCTAAGGAATCACATGTGAGCGTCGTTAAGTGTATCCTATGATACCTTAAAAGAACTTTAACATCTGGTCTATGATATCAAAAAACTGATTCGTTTGACCTGGTAGGTTATTCAGACACAGATTTTACTGGATGCAAGGTCGATCGTAAAAGTACCTATGGCACATATCATCTCCTAAGAAAATCCTTAGTCTCCTTGTTTTCTAAAAAGCAAAACTCGGTTGTATTATCAACAATCGAGGCTGAATATATATATATATATATATATATATATATATATATATATATATATATATATATATATAGCCACATGACGTTGTTGCGCCCATATTTTATGGATGAAGCAAACCTTAGAAGACTATTAGTTATCCTGCAACCATATCCCTATTTTCTATGATAACTCTAGTTCTATAAATCTCACAAAGAATCCTATTTGTCACTCTCACACTAAGCATATATAAATTAGACATCATTTTCTTAGAGATCATGTTCTACAAGTTGACATTTGTCTAGAATATGTGGACACAGAACATCAATTAGCTGACATTTTCACCAAACCTCTAGGAGAAGATCGCTTTAACTTTATACGAAGAGAATTAGTAATTTTGGACATTGAAGTTTTATAATTCTATATTACTTGACCTAAATTCATAAATCGTAAAGGGTATTTTGGTTATAAGCCGAAAGGGCCCTTTTGACAATAAGGCATAAAAGCCTAAGCGATAAAGTGCCAAGTGACTTCGAACTACCGCTAGCTAGAATTCGGCCCCTACAACTAACTCAAAATATTTGATATAATTTTTGCATTACGATTAATTAATATAAATTATTTCTGTTTCATATATATGATAAAAATTGTATCAAAATTGTCTAATTCTATTCAGGATACCTAGGAACCGAGCTGGGACCGAGCTCTGTGCGAACTCGGGCCAAACTTAGGTAGGCTGTTTCCAAAATAGGGGTTGGACAACTCGAATTTCTATTAAGACCATAAAAAACTCATCTCCTTCTTTTTCATCGCAGTAGCCGCCACTGAAAAACCTAACCCTAGAATTCCTATTCTACCTCCTCCAAGCCTCTCAACGTTTGAAAACTTGGATCCAGGGTGATTTATTGGTTCTTTTCCATTTTCCTTGATCAATTTTAGTATATCTCTCCCCTTTTCTACTTTTTGTTCAATGACACCTAAGCTTCCCAAGAAGAAACGAAAAGTTGGGGAAGCTTCTTCTTCGAATGTTCAAGAAGAAGTTTCATTCTTCCTTTTCAGTCCATCTATGCCTGATGGTGACAATTTTCATGAATTCATATTTATCTCCTTATATGCTTCTAATGAATGGTTCACTGATTTTAACGAACGAACAATTTGTCCAGGAAGCCCTATTAATCTTGTTTTCAAACTATTTATCAGTATTTCATCACTTTGGATTTTATGACTTAGTGCAAACGAGCTATCCTATTTACATGAATACGATATGTATGTTTTATTGCAATCTTTCGGTCGTAAACGACACTGTTCGGTCTAGAGTTGGTGGCATAGAAATTAAATTTGATGATGAGGATTTAGCTCTTATGCTTCATATTCCCAATGATGGGGAAGGATTTATGGACATCACAAAAATTCAATTTCCAGCTCATATAACTTTAAACTTATTCTGCGACTCGTTATGTGCACCCAATCCTTGTCCTAAAAGTCGTCTTCGACTGAAACACATGAATAACTATTTCAATGATTTGCATCGAATGGTATTCTCTGTTATCATTCCAAAACAAACATCCACCAATGAAATCACTTATTAGGACTATCTGCCATGTATCATATCTATTTTGAAATTTTTTTTAGCTTACCAAAAAAACCACGAAACCTTCTATATGCGATATATCTACCGTATATATTTGAGTACTTTGATATCATTTTAGATGACTACCCTCGTGATGCTCCTCATGCTTATTTTCACATGCATCGACGAGTAGCTCCTACTCCAGCTATCCCTGCTCCTTCTTCTCCTATTGCTGATGCATCTTCTATCCACCACCCTTCACATCCTTCAACAGGCGTCACCTTTGAGACTTTGGTTATGGATCAGTTTTGGTCTATGGATTTTCGAACCACCTTGCAGTTCTGGGCTATGACCAACACTATGCGTGATTTCAGCTATAGTTTTGCCAACAACCCTGGCGGCCCCATTCCTATGGTTCGTGATCCCTCTGTGGTTGGTTATCGTATTGATGATCCAGAGGCTCAACGTTACTTTGACCTTGCGGTTGCTTGTTATGATCCCCACCGATCTGTTGAGTCTGGGAATCCTTTTCGGACAACTGATGCTGATGATGATGAGGATGATAATTAGTGATACAATGATCACTGCTACATTTTATTTTCATGTCAGTTATATATGCTTGTTTCAAGCATTTTGTGATATTTTAGTTCTATGCTTCTTTAAAGCATTCTATGTATGACATTATAGTTATATGCTTATTTTAAAGCCTTTCTAGTTTGTGCCATTAGCCGTATGATCTTTGCTGAGTTATTAGAATTTTTACGTCATTTTTATATCATGACAAACGAGGGAGAATTCTTGATTACTTGAACAAATTCAATAATTTTTGTATGAATGATTTGTGCTTCTTCAAATAGTACTTGAAATATTATTTCTCTGAAGATTTGGTTTAAGAAATTTTGCTAGATTTCAATTGCTATGAAGACTTGGTCAATTATTGCGGGGGAGCAAGCTAGTGTACCAAGCTAACGTACCAAGCTACCATGCCAAGTTATTATGTACCAAGCTACTTTCGTACTAGATGAGCATTTGTTAAGTATCAATCATAGTTTTGTCAAATTATCAAAATAAAGGAGATTGTTGGACCATATGGTCATGATCAACCTAATTTCGATAATTGACTTAAAACTCCGATTCTGATACATAAAGTAGAAAGACTACAGAAGATCGCAACTATTCTAGTCAGCAAGATTTTTGATAAATTATTATGTAATTTTTTTCCTTGAGTCTAAGTTTTTGTAAGTCAGATATCACTGGCATTTAGTTGAACATCCGCACTTAAACAAAAGCTACTCATACCAAACCGAACTCATACCCAAAAGACATTACAAAAACCAAGAACATTCTGAAAACCTAGTACCCGAACTCGGTAAGAGTTTGCACGAACTCGGTCCTCCTAAATTTCCTCCTGGTCAGAATGAACACCTATTCTTTTGGATCCCATACGTTCGAAAATTTGAACGTTACCTTAACCGAGTTCTGCCCGAACTCTGGTTCAAAAATTCCTATAAATAGAGAAGGGATTTTTACTTTACTCACTCAACTCACTCTTCATCTTCTCTATCCATTCTAAGCCTTCTATTCACCAAAGAGCTTTCAATCTTCACATTTCTAAGACAATTCCCATTCTTCTAAGTGCCGGTGTGTTCCGATTAGAAATGTTCGAGTTGTACAAGCTTGGCGTATCAAAGCTATTCAGTTAGTGTTGAAGTTTGTTCGTGGACGTGGAAGACAGATTTTTCCCTCCAGTTATGCGTCTAGAGTCCTGTTTGGGAGTAAAACTTTTCTTCTGGCTGGCCAACAGTGGGGAAGAGTTTCCAACACTCAATTCATTGGCAACATATCCTCTGCCAATACTTGAATGTTGTGCATTCCTTTTTTTAAACTTGGGACACGTGCTTCTGTCATGAATGACCACCTTATTATTAGGCACACGATCTTTATACGCCTTTCTAGTATTCTTATTCCCGTGGGAAGCTGTAACACCCCAGTCTCAAAATACGTAGGACTAGAAGATCGTATACATGTCAGCTATGTATCCAGAGGACTCCAGCCCCGCTCGAATATGTATAAGCTGTCTAGACTTTGGTAATAGGTCTAATCATGGAAAGTCAAACTAAATCTCAATCCACATAAAATAATAAACATCAAGAAGGAACAATATGGTTCGTTGTCTGCAGCCCACTATTATATATGTTTGATTAGACCTGAATAACAAGATAGGTATATAAAGCTAGGTTATAACAATAGTGAGAAAAATGGTAATAAATATAAAATATTGATGAATGATAAAGGGTACCACTATTGATACCTGAATCATGCAGACAACCATCAACCACCTCCCTATTCTACGCTGTCGCTCACCAATAACCTAAAGAGATCACCAGATCCTCCGGGGACTAGAAAAATACATATAAACAAGCCAAATGTAACAGTACAAATATGCAGAGAATATAAGAAATAGTCAAGGGAAAATCAACTGAGGCACAATGGACTAAGACACCAAGATATAAGACACAAGGAACCTAAGACACTAGCATGCCATATTAGAAATATGGTACTAGAAGTGACTACAAGTAAATCGAGGTAACCGCAGCCCGATGGGAGCGCACAGTCCTATAGTCAGTAGGCCGATGGGGACTACCTAACTATAGCAAGGCTCATTCGCACTCGATGGGAGCTCACGAACGAGGTGGTCAGGTATAGTCAACGTCTAATAACAGGTCAGGGTCAAGACAAAATAAGTACAGGTAATCAAATCGAGTCAAGGTCAAGCCCAAGTGATGAAATCAAGTCAACGCACTAGAACCCAAAAAACCTAACTATTATAATGAAACATAGATCCAGTAGATAATATGGAAAAGTAAACATGTAGCGTATAAGGAAACATGTAAAGAGGACATCATGTGCATGTATAAGAATCATGTGATAATGCAAGAAACAAATTGACATGAATTAGAATGACGGGAAATATGCATGAATAATATATTGTACAAGTTGGCAAGATATACTTGCCTGGTGTAGAATCGTCCACGCCCAAATAAGTAACTAGTCTAATCAGTGAGCCACGAAAGTTGAACCTCCC